>JAVJGJ010000061.1:38058112-38125308 GCA_035590215.1 Microhierax caerulescens
TGCTTCTGCCGAGCTCTATGAGGAAATAAAACATGTTTTTGACTCCAGTGATTCTAAACCCAGTCATCTGACTTTTAAGAGCTTCCATGGTATGCACTTTTACCTTCTAGTATGTTGAAATTTCCAAAGTGCATATTGAAAAAACAATACATCAATAACAAGGAGCATCTTTGCTATCCCTGAAAGGATTACTTAGTGAGCATGGAGGAGCTCACAGGCTGCATGGCAAAACCTGATGCATGCAATTAGGACAATCCTGGATTACTACGCTGGTAGGAAATACAGAAATGCCATGTCTCCCAGAGATGGATGATTCTGAAGAGAGCAGATGTACCCTTTAAAGGTAAAAACCTCAAACAGAGATGCTTCTAGTATTTTTTCACATATATATTTCCTACATGTATATCCCTACATGCAAAGTAGAGATTCACAAGCAAACACGTCCCTGAGTCCATCGTTGGTGACATGGAAAAATATCTTTGGAAAGAAAGAGACACAGCAGAAAAGGATAGAGAACAAACACTTACCCCCTGTTCTTCCCCATCCCAAGTAGTGGCCACAGCAGATAAAAGCATCAAAAGATGTCAACATATCATGCCAGCATCACCCAAAGCTTGTAATTCTGGGAGTATTACACTTGTTATGTTCTTGTTAACCTTGTGAAACCAGTATGTCATGATTAATTATTAATGAAAATTGCTTGAAATATGTCCTTCAGGGAGTACAAATACTCTAAAAACTCTATTCCAATCAGCACGCTCATTCTTTGAAGTACATGATTATTTAGGATAAGAATTTATGGTATAATTTATAGGTCACCTTGCAAATGTCTATAATACATTTCATTAGTTTATTTTTGTTAAGTAATGAAGGCATGGGTTCCACAGATAACGCAGTGGCACTGTAGCACTGGGCAGTCATTATTTCTGTGTCAATATTCATCAAATGTCACATCTCACAGAAAGGTGCTGTAGATCCACATGGAAAACAAATGAGTACCAGCCAGTTTAGGAATCTGTATTTATTCCCCACTCTTTCACTTAAAGAAAACTCTTTCTAAAAAAGAAAGCATAATACTCAGAAGTTTGCAAATCGGTAGAATTCAAAGTCTTATTTATTTTTTGAACCAGTGTATCCTTTAAGTAAAAGGCACTAAGGCAGCAAAGGCTGACCCTGTGCATGACGATGATGAATAGAGCATCAGGCAAAAAGAGTGAGGAGAAGCGAGCAAGATGCTGCTTACTTGATTGACAACAGGGGCGACAGTGATGTATGACCTTGAAATAATGTCCAGAAAGCACAAACTGCTGAAAGAGCAAAGCACAGCCCCTGAATGTTAGTGTGTCTCTGGGCTGCTTCATAACACGGCTGTTGACAGATAAGAGCATTTTTACATACCAAATTACTCCTTCCTGCTCTTCCTCAAAGACTCAATGAGAATCTGTGCTACTGCTTAAAACTCACCTACATCCATCCTGCTATCATCTGCCCCCACAGCCGCTTCTGCCCCACCTTTTCCTCCACAATATGCTTTTGCCTGAAAACATGGCCTGCTTTATTTTTTTTAAATTAACCCAGAGGTAGTCTAGCAGGTGTTTATCATTACCGAGTGACAGTTTATCACAATTCTTCACTTCCTTTTTGAAAGATGCTTAAGTGCTTTACAAACTTCATGAACAGGGATCGCATCACTGGAATACAACCCCCATCGTGAGCTACGTGGCAGCCTCTTAACTGGCACAGCACCACCACAAAATGCTGACAACAACGACAACAACTGTCCGTGTCCATTCCTGATGGCTTCATGCAGGCTGAACAACAGTAGGAGTTATTTTTGGCTTGGTCCTGCAAATATGTTTGTATTATTATGTTCTCCTTTGAGGCACAGATAGATTATGATCAAAGACAGCGTCGGGCAATTTCTCCCTTTGCACAGCTTTCCATTTCATCACTTATAATAGAGATGTCCATTTGTCCACAGTTGAACAGGGTTTTGTTGAATCACACTAAGGCTGATCAAACTTAGTCTAAAGAGAAGTATTATGGATAATAGATCACTGCCGCCTTCCCCATCCCTGAAGAACTTGATGTTTGAGATAAGAGATTCTCCTCATCTCATCTTAATAATACTTAGCACTTTACAAGCTCTGCTTCAAAGCGTTACACAGACATGAACTGTCACAAAGCCCCAGTGAGATAGCAAGGTATTATCTTCATGTAAAAGTTAAAAAAAAAAAAAAAAAGTATAGATAATCCAAACCTGGTGAGCATTAGTGACATGTCACGATGGACAGAAACTCCAGGTCATACCTAGAATTAGATTGCAGAGGTTCTCTGCTGCCAGTTTAATCTCTAAATATAATTTTACCCCATCTACCTCCTCTGGATATTAACTATTTATAGAAGTATTGTCTCCTCCTCTCTCTACCCAGATTCTTCATTTTCAATGTTATTAGCACGATAATTACACAAAATTGAACTATTAGCACCAATTCTTATACAAATCTATAAACTATGAAGCATAGCCTCAGTGTCACACTGTCTAGAAGAGAAAAAGGGCAGGATTTAATTGAATATGACTTTTCTTCGTTATCCAATTCATTTTTTAACAACCTTGTGGCACTGGTAATATTTCTGTTCCTTAATGGGTGGATAAAGTGCGATTTGTACCACCCCATCCATGCCACGCTCTCCTCCTGCAGCAGTAGCTCTGTAGGCGACTGAGCCCATCCAGGCAGACCCCCGAGGCAGACCCCAGGGACCAGCAGCAGACCAGAGGAGCTCCAGACACTCACTCCCACAGCTGGCCCAATTGGCAGCATCCCACATCTGGTGCCCTGCCTTGGCCACCAAATTTATTGGCAGTAGGGAAGGAGAGCAACAGGATGAAACAACTCCCCAGCCATCTGTCTACGGTGCTGATTTTCTTAACCTTGTATATGCTAAATAGTATAATAAATTTTGAAGTAAGACTTTGAGATGGCTCAGGGGATCCTTTATTATGACAGGATGAATCTGTTATGAACAAACATTACCAGCTATATGTCACGTATGTCCGAGTGTAGGTGCACCCTGTTATTTTAGCTGTAGGTTTTCTAGGTAAATATCTCATTTTGAAAACTTTTCCTGTTGTGTAACCCTGCTCTACACACTCAAGAGTTAGGGCTGTAAAATAAATACATTCCATCTGGGAGCTGTAACCACATCATATACAGAGAGCAGCCTTCTTAGGGAGTCAGGAAACTTGAAAGTAATTTTTGCTTTCCCCACTGATCTGACCCTATTTCTTCAGGAGACGAGAAAGAGAGCAAAATGAATTCCCCTGCACGGTGAGACTCTTGTTCCAGGCCAAGGTAAGCAGGGAGGCCATGTCGTGAATTCCTCCAGCTCATCAATGCCGGAGCGCGCTCACCGCGGGCTCTGCAGCATCCCCGAGTGTGACAGCAACGCAGCACTCCTGGCCACCTACTTCCAGGCTGCAAGGCAGCGGCTTTGAGCGGAACCGCTGGTTTAAACACTGTGATCATGGTAGGCAAGAGGCAGAGAGAGAGACGAGAGAGGGAACGGCACACCAGTACAACGGGAGTGGGTTCTGTGTTCGGTATTAATTCCGCCACCGACTTTGGCCTTGGAGAAATCCATCTCCTACTGACTCTATCCCCTACCTTGCACACGGCTGAGCTGTCTGGGTTAGAAGCCAGCCCACAACCGCTCTGGCTGGAGCTTCTTGCCATCACCTTAATGCTATTCAACAACACTCCTTCAGAGCACTGAACTGGAAAGAGAAAGCGGAGATGGAAAAAGTGACCCCATTCCCTCCCAGTGAGCACCCTCGTCCTGTTCCTGTACTCACAAACCCTTCTGGGGAGCCACCCCAACCTGCAGCTCACCTGCTGAGGACACTCGTCTTCTAGAGCAACCAAAGATTTAAAAAAAAAAAAAAAAAAAAAAAAAGCAAGCAAAAAAGCTTTCCATTCTTTTTACTACCAATGCAATATCTATTATAATCTAAATAGAAATAACCCCAAATCAGGGGAGGCACTCGTTTAAAGTTACCCTTTTTTTTTGAAGCATATGGGTACGGTCTTGCTCAGCGAGTCCTTTACAGACTTGCTGGTCTCAACTTTCCTAATGAAAACATTTTGTTCTTTCCACCACGCTGCACAGCCCCTAAATTAATTCTCCGTTGTAATTACATTTGTAAATTGTCTGACTGAAGTTTGCAAACCGAACCTACTGAGAGGGGAGGAAAAAAACACATCTGCAAGCTCAGGATTGTTCCATATGGGTTTTTCCTTGTTTTTCTTTTTTTATTATTATTTTTTATTTTTGGTTTTCATTATCAAATTCAAAGCTACTGTTCACTGCTACAGTACTTCACAATTAATTGCAATTAATTAACCTTCGAGAAAACCTGTAAGTTGCTATTATAAGCTCCTTTTTTTCTGGTCTGCTTTTCTCATAAGATTGTTTTGGGGAGATGTTAGGCTAAGGAAGGATTAAAAGATCCCCAATACCAAGACTGAATACTAATTTGTTTAAGGCTTCATCTGAATTTCTCTGCTTAAGCTGTGATCCCCGCTCTTTCTGAAAGCACCTTACCCTGAGAAAGCACATCATGAACAAAAATAAAGGAAATAATTTCTTTTGGTTGATTTCTTGATCTTTCCATAACTAACATACATTATAGGTTTACAGTATTTTTGTAGCTGCTCTTTTCTAGAGAAAGAGCCTAGTCAACAAATACAGACTTGATGGGAACCTGGCTAGGAGGGAAGATGGAGGGAATTGGTGCCGTTTACACATTACAGAGCCCACGGGGAGAAATCCTGCTCAGCACCGAGCCCAACAAGAGCCCCTCTGGAAGTGGGACACAACGACCTTGCATCACACCTGTAATGGCATGTAGTCAGCTGCTCTTCAGCAGAATTGCTTGTAGATCCTCAAAGTCACCACTTTTCTAAAAATGGACTATTCTGCCCGTCGGAGGCCTTAGGAGCTCCCCAGAGCGAACCTGTGTGCACAGCCCTGGCGCAGTCCTCCCACCCCGGGCACATGCCGAGAGAAAACACGTGGAGTTTCAGGCAGGCAGAGCCCTTCACAGCACAGAGGAAAAGCGTGATTAATCCTGTAATGGGGGCTCTTCTACAAACCCTAATCACAATTGGCATTAGCTGGCATCATTACTTACTTCTGCTGTCTATGATATTCCTCCGGGGGAAAAAAAGGCTCCTGCTCTTTTCTCTAAGGGCTCAAACATGCACGTGTGGTCCCCGCCAGCGACCACACACGTCAAAAGGTGCACGGGATTTTCTACAGTACTGGGGGGATGTACATAGAGTGCATCTGGTCTCCAATATTCCCAAGCATCCTCTGCACTGGTCTGTGAACAGACTAAGGTTAGGAAAATAATTTCATCGGAACAGGGGACACAGGAAAACGATCACTTTTCTACGCTAAGATTGCAAGTGGGGACACTTCTCATTTGTCTTTCTGAAAGGGATCCTGGCTTGCTGCAGAACAACGAGAGCTTAAGGGCTCCCAGACATGTTTTTATGTAAATCAGACTTCATGAATTATTTGAAGACACATTTTGGAATGCAATTTATTAGTGGGTCATTTTTCCCTTAAAGTTGAGATTCTATTTCATGGAAGACCAGCTTTTGTCAAAGCCTTTCTATGTATCTCAACTTCCACTACTACTTTCCTGTACAGAACAGAAGGACATGAAGGCTCATTAACAAGCATAAAGAAATTACATCAGACAACGCTATCAGTTTTAAATTCACCAGCCATTTCACCTAACCTTTTAAATTATGGTAGCCTGTGAAATATGCTTTAAAACCCAGGGGGAAACAGTTGCTAGGCACTCACAGATGCACAAAGAGAAAGGAATCCTTTACTCGTGACTGCTGGTATGAGGTCTATCCATCATCACAGCCATGTCTATCCACAACATCTCCATAGGGCTTGCCAAAGGTGGGGAAGAGTCAGGACAAGGACCCCAAAGCTGTACCCAAGGAGTCTCCTGAGGTGTGCAGGAACCACCCCGCATCTCAGCCATGCTCGCTGGCTTGGAGACATCAATGCACAATGTATACTACCAGCAATAAACTACAGGGAAAACCTAAACGGGAGAGAGAAGTGGGCAAAACTCACAGAGCTGAAGCACTGGAGATACACGGAGGGCAACCGAGGGCACATAAATAGTGTTTCTTTCTGTAAGTGAAAGGCACTGGCACAGGGGAAAACAGTCAAAAGGCAGCTTTGATTTTTCTAACAGCTGGCCTGACCTTGTCAATGTATTTGTATTGCAGCAACAATTAAAAGCTCTGGTTTGGGATTAAGACTGGAGTATGCTATGTGTTGTACAAACAGCGATCCCAGACAGACAATCCCCACAACAATGTTGTAACCAAAGCATAAAATGAGGCAATGAGAAATGGGTACAACAAACGGTTAAAGCTGCACACCATGACGGCGAAAGGCTGAGGACCAGTGCCACACTCAGCACCTACAGCACGCAAATGCAAATGCATGGCTGTTATTCAGGATGCTGTAAATGCCACACCCGAGACATCTGCGAGGAAAGGACCTGTGTGTGACTGTCTAATTGTGGCAGGAACAATACAGAGCACCCAAGAAAAAAGAAAATTTTCTTTAAGGAAGCTGCTTCAAGAAAAATTGAGTAAGCCTTGCAGGCAATGATACATAACCAAAGACGTATGTGGTGGCAAAAGAGAGATAATGACAGCACAGGGGTAGTAGGAAAACCCCTTGAAGATGAATAGTTGGTATTTGGTGACCCTGTTTTCCTCTGCTGCCAGGATGTCTTCTGGCAGACACACCAGCCCCTGCTATCTGATGTCTTTTATCCATGAGGTTTTCAATGGAAAATGCACATTTTTTTCATTATTCAGGAGGACGTTCCCACTAATAACAGAAAAGAAAACCTAACTGCTCTAGTATATTGGTTGTCATTCTTTGAAACTCACATAACACCTGACTAAAAATCCATCTAATAGCAGAGCACTTCACTCCAAAAGGAGACTATACTTCCGTATAATCGGTGTAACTGTACTTAGAACTCAGGCTGTCAATACAGTCTTTCAGAAAAGTGTTTCCAAAGGCTGCTTTCAGCCTTCAGGCTTTGGCACTTAGCGCATATACACTTTTCTGTAGATTTTTTTCCAATTGTAGTTCCACAATGCAGCCTTCAGATGTATAAATCACACAATCATCTACATGCATCTGTAGGGAGTTGATTCCAGCTTGCCTTTTGGAAGGGACTGCAAACATCATCTGGATGGGGGGAAATTTACATTTTACTGTTTTTAAATAAATGACATAATCTTTACTGAACAGCCATTCTTTTACCCTGCACACATAAAATTGTCATGTACACTGCAGAAAACAGAACCACCCACCAAGTGAATCAAGTTGGGTAGCTCCTGGGGCTAGTCTGGAAGAAAGTGCTTTCCATCTCTTACATATCTCACCTTCACATATGTGCTCTTACACAAAGAACGAGCTTTCTAATTGCCTTTGCTCAACTAACACCTAATCCTCTGCACGTTTCTCTAACACCCTTCTAACATGTATTTATAGCAAATGTGATGGCACCTGATGTCTTCAAATGTCAAGTTTTCTGCATGTTATGGAAAAGCTGATACCTCTGCACAGGTAACTTCTCACAGACCCCGAGGAAGAAGCTCCAACGTGCAGTTTGATGAGAGGTGGGCAAACCATACTGACCTCCACGGACATCCACAGCCTCTCCAGCACCACATCATTAAAAGCACAAGGAATATTCCAACAGCAGAAGTGCTCTGTCAATATCTGGGTGATGGCAGAAGAAATACTATTTCCAATCTTAAAAATCTACCAGCTCTTTTCAGGTGGGATTCCAATGAGGTGCACACTCCCAAAACCAGTTTGATTATCCTGTAGAAAGTTCACACTTCTTACATGTCTGGTCTGGGGATTTATGAGGCATGTACTGCATGATTAACTTCATCAAAATAGAAAACCACTGTTTTAGAAAGCACCCTCACTTCCATCTTCTGTTCAGCTAGTGAATTGTGAATAAGGGGGAGATTTCATAATCCAGAGTGGATTAATTTACTTTACAACATCTACAAAAGATTTACAGTTAAGTGGCTGCCTTCAGATCATTTAATACATGAGCTGAAATCTACTGAAATCAGTGAGCAACCTTCCACCGATGCTGGGCACAGCAGAAAGAAGGGGGAAGACACAGAAGTGGCCACTCACCGTAATGATGATGCCCAAGCCAGGCAGAGAGGGAACCCTGGTTTGATGTGAGGATGTCTCTGCTCCCAACAGCGGACACTGTGGGAGAAAAACCCCCTGTGGCCTCTCACTGGTACGATACTGTATTGATATTAATTGAGATGTATTAGTCCAATACGAAATGCTAAGGGTTTAGACTTTACTTCTGATGAATCAGCATTTAGCTTTTGAGAACACAGAGGTAATTTCATGAGTCTTTTGTACCTATAAAATGCAAAGGAGTGCTTCACATAGTGCCCACCTCTAACACAGAAAAAGAAGAACCTTCCTCATTCAGCAGGATAACACCCTGTTTCTGTACCACCTCCTATCGCCAGCTCACGGGTGACCTTGTGGCTGTCACCAGCCAGGTTCCCTCCCACCCATGTTCCGACATCACCCCCAGCCTGGCACACAGGGGCAGGCAGGCAGTCACCTCCCCACCGCTGAGCCCGACCCACTCTTTTCAGCCCAGAGGTCACTCGTTTGAAGCCTCATCTTAGCCAGAACGGAACCCCAAGAAGATGCACGGCCAGAGGTGAAAGCACAGGGCTGGAAGTCTGCAGACACTTATATATAGACCTGCCACATGGCTTGGGGGAGTGTCATGAATTCTATAGCTCTGCAACACGCTTCTGCAGAAACTAATAAAATGCCACGTGTTTGCTCCAAGAGCCACTCTCCAGAATACCCTGACTTTGGCACAAAGAGCACCGAGGTCCAGGCAAACAGACCATGACTTATCATCTCAGCTCCTCTACTGACTGCCTGTTATATTTCTCTACTCTTTCTAATTCTTAATATCCAAGGTCCTCAGTCCCTGCCAGGGGACAGATAACTCTAATTTACCAAATGTGTAGCTATGGTGCCAGAGTTTGGGAGGTCATGGCAGGCAGACCGGGGGAACGGAGCCCACGCTGCTGCCAAGAGACTTGTCTCTTAGGCGTTTGGTCTTTCAGAAGCATACAGAAAATTGTAAGATCACTGAATGGCCATCTAGCTGGCTGGCGAGTCACCTAATGATCACAAAATGAGATCACAGAAGGAGATTTCTGAGTCTGGTTTTTTGAATTTCTGATATTATAACCGTACTTGACAGCCGAGATTTTAACACTCATTCACAAATACTTATACAATCTGCAACAACATAAACGATGAGACTCCTTGCATTGGTTGAAAATCCCAGAGGACAAACGAAGGACTACAGCAAATGTTGGCTAATCAGCCAATTAGCAAAAAATTTTGTTTAATTTGATGAAGCATGCAAGGTGTCAAAAGGACGTTAAACTACAAAATGAGCAACACGGAGGCGAAACTGGGAGTTTATGCATGTTAGCACATGCTGAAGAACCTGTCCTATGCCACAGTTGATGAAATTACGGAGGGCAGCGCATGAGTTTTTATTCTGTTTATAGCAAGTGGAAGCTTGCTTAGGATGCCTTTAGAGCAGTTACTATTCAACCTAAAGATTGCCTCTTTCTTGAACAATGAATAAAACCAGTTAGAGAAATCAGGGTTCTCAGAAGCTTTTTCATGTTTGAATGCAAAGGCTTGAGTCAAATCCAAGCAACGAGGCAGTAGCAAGCATTGCCATCAAATGGATAATTCCTGATGCTGGTAAGAACTAAGTTTTTTGAAATTAACTTGCAAGTAGATTCCTGTTTGCAGAATTTAGCAATAGGTAACTCATGAATGTAAGTTTTAAACAGAGACCAGATGCCACATGAAGCATTAGCAGGATGCAGTGCAGAATACCGTGAACCATTCTACAGACCTTGATTTGAAAAAGTACAGCTAAGTCCTGGTAGGATGATTAAGGAGGAGGAAATTAAAAAGAGCTTGGTCTGTTTAGCCTAGCAAAATGAAGTCTGAGAGGGGATACAATTATTCTTTATAGGTACATTTGGAAGTAAACAGCAGGGAGGAAGGAGAATTATTTAACTTTAAAGGCTGATACTCATACAAATCCGAGGGGCTATAAATTCTTCATGAATAAATTTAGACTGGAATTTAGGAGAATTCTGACAATTTGCAGACCTCCCAAAGAAGCCAGTATAGGCAAATTGATTTGAAAGGAAGCTTGATACTTTCCTGGAAAAAATAAGATAGAGCAGATATGATCTTGGAGGCAGAAATTAAAGTTTTCAATGCAGGGTTCAGGAGTTTGATTTGCTGTGATTGTTCAGATTTGGCTAAAGCAAACTTGATAGCCTTCTGTGACCTTTTACATGGAAGCCCCCGATAGTTTGATCTTGTTGACCATACAGCTGGATTAAGTGTCAAATGCTCAAGATCAAGAAATAGTTTTTAAGGTGAAATGCTGTTTCTCAGATGAAAGTGGCAGGTTAATTCTAGGAGTGATGTTTGCTGGGATTTAGTATCTGCACCTTCTATCTTTGTAAAGCCAAGACTATAAGAAGTTCTGCTTTTAGTGATAAAGGCAAACTAGACCATCGTGTAGTGGTCACTTGCGGATCAAACGCAGAGATTTTTTTTACAGTTACATGCACATTTTCAACAAACATGTTAATATATGGAGCCAAATAATACTGGTGAGTGTTACATTTGCCACCAACACCCTGCATGATCTAAAAGCTCATTTACTTTGATCCTGTGCTTTGTTCCTGTCTCATATTGACATACAAATTATATATGAAAACTAATTTTCCTTCTACAAAAAATGTCTGCATGTATGATGTTCACTACAAGTACTTCTAAACAATCCCATTTTTTAGATTTACTGACAAGCTCTTTAACTACCTCCTCTAAAGGCTTTTGTGTGTTAGGGAACCACTAAGGTTTTCCCAAAGACTGCCCACAACACACTACATTTTTTATTAGAAATTACAACAATTAAACTACAGAAGGAATGCGTTTGCAAAAATGCATTTTGTGAAGCTCAGTAACAAGTCTTCATCTCACGATTTACACATTTGTTTAAACTTAATGCTTCTTCCTAATATTCCCATATCCCTTCTAAATCCAGCACATTTCACCAAAACACCTTTAAATATTCTTGCATGCATCTGCACTAAAGCTGTTTTCTTTCCCAACGCATTTCAAAATGGGCCGTTGCCACAGTGAGGATTTTAGTGCAATCCATCAATCTCGCTACATTATAAACATCAGTAATGACAGAAAAACCTTCCTGGAATTTTTCTTGCTTGTTTGGAGAGGGGAATTGATGAATATCAAGGTATGTCTGAGCACAGTGTTCAGGAATTGATTAAGGCAACTAGACAGAGAAGGCTGACTCAGGTATGCAATACCGCCTGCTAACATCTGGAAAGGCTCGAGGAGTGGTCTTCATCTGGTGGAAACCCTGCTAGTGCAACTGAAGCTGATGGGTTATTCTAATATATGTGACATGAGATCTCGCCATGATTAACACTGAATGGGGGGGAAAAAAAAACCACCAAAAAATCTTAGAAAAAGGGGGAACAGCATTGACTTTGCACTGCTTCCCTCTCCTCCAGCAAGAATGTGGGTCACATTGGTCTGAAGGAGCCTCCTACACGAGCATGAGTGCTGGATGTAACACACATCCATCTTCCCTCGTTTACACAATCATCTTCTAGAAATCTTGTTCTGCATTTCTTCCCTCTTTTATTCCTTCATCTTATTTAAAAAACGCGGAGGCGCATAATGATAGAGATAACTCTCCTGTAACCTCCACAGCACATTCAGCAGCTATCAATGTCAGCCTGTGTCTGTTCAAGGTCTGTGGTGCAGTGATTGAATAATGTGTCTAGCAACATGATCTAAATATAAAATTATGTATCTATCTACCTAAAAAGTTACGTGTTAACATGTCAATAGCAGAAACTGACTTTTGCACCTATTAATATATGATAACATTATATGCTGTGATTTCAAATGTAGGCATACCTACATATTTTATTTACAGACATCTGGAATATGTACAGACTTCTATTATTTTTAGTACTGTAAACCAGATACTATAACCTATGAATTTAGAACAGAGTAGAAGAAAAGGGAAAAGAAAGTTATGGTTCCAACTTTCACTTCAAATGAGGTACAGATGGATGTCAGTCTCTCATCTGGGATACAGAAAAGACACTCAACATCATTTACTACCCACTGTAGAAGCAGAAGCAAATTAAATGCAGCAGTAACAACATTAAAACTGCAACAGTTTCTAAGAACTTACCATTACAGAAAGTGCATCCCTTTCAAGCATCAGCCCTCCAGCACTCCAGGTCCTTATATCACATTCTTATTACTAACCTCTGATCCTCCTGGATTCAACAGCACAGTAAAGCAAGCCAATTAAGTAACAATGGATCCATAGATTTTTTTCTGCGATCGTGTTAAAGACGTGACATCATATCATCTTTGCCTAAATATGTAAGATGAGGAGCCTAGATCTCCTTGGCTCTGTATACTTAACGGAGAGCCGACAGGTTCCTCCAAAGGGCACTTGCCCCGGGGAGATGGAAAATACGAGTGTTGGTCAGCCTGCCTGAGTAGGAGCAGACACACTGGGGCTTTATTTTTCCACCCAATTCTATTTCACCTTTTTAGTATCATTAATATTAAATACCTATTAAGCCAAAAGGTAGGAGTTAGAACTCATTTACCTTATAATAACCGCTTAAATAGTTTTCCACAGTCTATGCAATTATATATTCCTCTTATGGAGCTGTATTAGAAACTGTTGTGATTCTGAAGCCTACACAAAGCCCGGGGCACGCAGTAGGATGCATGGCCTTTCCACAGTCTGTACGTTAAAGGCCTGTGGTCATTGTCCCTGATAACGGGAGGCAGATAAGCCCACACAGCTCTGGCCAGGACAGCCATTGCCAGGGCACAGCCACTCAGCAAGGAAAGGACGTTCATACGGAGGGCAGAAGGAGGACTGGAAGACACCCAGCTATCCTCTTCAGCTGAAGGAAAAAGTACAGTACGAGCGTGATAAACACTGATTTTCTACATTGTCACCCTTTATTTTGCAACTAAACCCCTGGAAGCAAACGCACCCTCAGTTTCCAAAGCTGGGCAATGAACCTCCAGCATCTGAAAGCAAAGCCCCTTGTGCTGACTTTATCCTTACGCATCACATAGGGATCATGTCCTTGTCACCAGCAGTAAACACTAGTTATGAAAAAACCTACTCAGAGCAAGCGCACTCCGCCACATCTTGAGTGATAGATAGGTAGAAAATAGCAGCTCAATACTTAAAGCAGTACCAGGATTCATCAATACAACTCACGTTAGCGAGAGCTACAGAGCTAACTCCTGCAAACTGCTGATGCCACTTACCACATGATGTTTAGACAAATACTGAAAAAAAAAAAATTAATTGAATCGAACAAGAAAATGTCTGGTTAAATGCACAGTTACCATACAGAAAAAAAATAACCTTCATCTTTTCTGCAGACTTAATTGCAGTGGCCCGAGATAAATGCTTCGCCCACAACACTAAGAATTCACGGTCTGTCTTACTCACTGAAGAAGGAAAAATCTCTCACCACTTCTCTGTTTGGGCACATACACAAAGTTATGAATGTGGTCAGAAGGGAATGACTCCATTTTGGAGAGGGCACAGGAGCAAAATGCAGGGACCTGCTGCGGCGACACCTGCCCGCATGCCACCTCCAGCAGCTCCCACCCATCAGACAAACGAAGCACAGCTCTGCCAAAACCTGTCCCGGTTGCCTTGAAGATGAGGGAGAGGAGCAACAACAGACTGTGCAATAACTGAACTGAACACTGAAACCCCCTTTGCTGGTTCCTGCCGGATTGCTCTTTAGGGAAGCACTTCTGGGATATAACATCTGGGGGGGTTTCGTCCCATGTTACCCAAGTATAACTACTCAGTAGCAGGTAATCCATCCTCAGAAATCGGATCTGTTCATGGGATGCAAGCTCTCAGAAGACAGTATATTGTGCCTGCTACCTGAATCAGAGCAATTAATCAGTTATTGCAGTACTACAAACTCCCTTCCATCACTAAAACACCGCTCTGACACACCGCTAGAAACTGCATGCTTTTCAGTAGACTATTAATATCGTATCACAGACTAAAACGCATTAATCTAGAAATGGTTTAAAATGGGTAGGACTATAGGATCTGAACTAATGATTCATAAAATCATTTGCAGTTATTAGTCTACAAGGATAAGTGCTGCTGGTGCTTTTATTTCAGTGCTTGGTGTGGTACCATCAATTTAAAATCTATCTTGTGTGCCGTGATGGATTTATGTATGCTGCGGAACCCGCAGCAGCCTTGTCAGGATTTTAAAATCTAGATTGCTATATACAATTACAGGTGTCACAATACGAAGTGACAATTGAAGACATTTAGAGGAAAACTCAAAAAATTCCTGTGCATACCATGCGGGAAGGCAGTTGTTTAATATTCCTGTATCATACTGTGATTATTTCACTTGATGGAAGTGATATATTTTTACATAACTTGATCTAAGGTTATATCCCTCATGAAAATGATTTGCAGTCTTGAAATCCCCAAGGACAAGGAAAAGAAAGAGGGATGTTTTTAATGGGCAGATGTCATTCCGATGAACGTTTCGCCAGCTGTCAATACAGAATCTTTCAGCTGGACTCTATCATGAAAAATCACTTGAAAAGACCTTTCCTGGCAGGTATTTTTATTCCTACCTTTTTCTCAAGTAGGATAAAGGCAGAAATACACAGTGCTAGACCTACCTAGATGCATTTTTATTATGTAGGTGAGAACAGTCACTGAGCTGAAAGGAGTGAGATGGCCTTACGACGAGCCTCTCAGAGGATGCACCGCGGTCCCTCTGGATGGAAGTTGGGTCTCCGAGACCTCAAAGCACACAGGAGCTCATCTGCTCCCTCTCCCCTGTGCAACCTGCCAGCAGTACTTCATTTCTATCTGTATAATAAATTAGATAAAATGGTTGAGGTGTTGGGAGACTCATGAGCCCAAGGGATCGCTAACTTGATGAAGACTTTATTTTTAAGTCACTAATTGACATCCAATCATGGGAAGAGTAATGAAGAAATCATAGTTGTCGGGAGACCACATGGGGCTGGCAGACACATTAAATCCATTTTCTATAGGACAGACGTGTGAAATGCAGCACAATATTACAACATACGCTGTTACACGGCGCAAGGGCAACCTTTCCAGGAGCGGGATCGAAGGGGCAGGCAGACATGAATCATTTCAGCCTTTTCAATGTGATGGCCATCCAACAGCTAAGGGGAATCACTCCTCTTACAGTAAGAGCCCTCAACTCCCTTCTTACAAGTGCAACGGACCCTCACTGGGGCTTAGGGTTTTTCTGGACTATTCCTATTCCCTGGCACTTTCTTGTGCTGAGTATGCTGAAAAAAATAATTCTCCAGTGAAGACAGAGAGTGCATGTCTGGCAGTATAAAAACAGTACATGTGCTTTCTGAGGACTTTAATTTAGGGATGTTTAAACCTAATTAAATTATTTGTATTGTACAATTAATTATGCTAAACTGCCTAAGCCTTGAATGAATGTAGTTTGCCTTTTAATCTAAATAAAACACATGCATAGCAAACCAGCAACAACGGAGAAGTCCACAGCTGATGCCAAGACAAGCAGAATTTGAGACTCACGTGACCTTTTAAGAGCAATGCTGAAAAAACAAAACCACCAGAAAAAAACAAATTACCAGAAAAAAACCCAACAAATTGCTAAGAAATGAGAACATGCGTAAGACATTTTCTCAGAATATAGAGCTCCTTGTTATTCAGTCACCAGAAATAAATGGACTCTACCAGATACCTCTAGCTGCCCAGAAAGTTGTTCCCACTATCAGTTAAAGAAGTAGCAAGGAAACCAAAGCTTCTTTTGAGGTCCATCATCTTCGTCCCTTGCAACTTGCCCCGTGAAGTAAACCTAAAAGGGACAGAGCTATTGAGTTGCCTATCTTAACTAGTTGGTTTGCTGGGAATGAACCACAGTGATCCAGTTTGGCTGGATTATAGCAAAGCATTCAATGTTTACATGGGGGCACACAAAAGATTGGGGAAATGTCCTCTTATTTTGAGTGAGAGGAATGAATCAGTTTCTGCAGGTCTAGATCTCATCTTAAACTGCAGAAAAGCTTTTATACACATACAACCTCATTAGCCCTTTACAAGAGCAACTGTCATTTTTATTCTAATATTATGACTGTAATGCTGTGGCTGGTTAATGCTTCTGATATTTAATCACAGAGTACAAACCATAATTGTTCTATTTCTCATATGTCTCTGGCCTCTATCCTCCAGATTACAAACTATGTAACTGATTTTTGAAATACATAGATGTCATTAGATATAGAATATATTTTAAGAATTTACATTAAGCATTTCTATTAAGACAAAAAATTTGCAAGACTTTGAGCTACACCTGAAGACATTACTTCAACGAAACAGGAGTCATTCACATACTGAACTGTCCATTTCCATAGAGGCAGTTAGGGAATGGTATTAAAACGCCCTATGGTTGCTCTGAAAGAGACATCAGTACGTTTAATCTAAAATGTTAAGATCCAGTAAAATCTTTCATTTTCTTAGGCACACTTGAATCTTGCAACCAGTATTGATTCAGTGTTTGTGTAAAAAACCTCTCTAACATCTCATTCACTTGATAGGTCTTTTGGGGCATAATATTGTTCCTTCTACTATTATGGACCATTGCCTTCAAATACTGTAACATCTGTGGTACATGATTACCAACTTCTCGGGCCAAATTAGTCCCTGATGTAACTTTAATGAAACTGATCAAATTATGCCAGGGTGAGCCTGACTCTTTGCCTTTCCACATTTCTTCCCAAAAGTTATAGTGCAAATGGTGCAATCCTTCACCTAATTGTTGGTTGGGGTTTTTTTCACCATAAATTAACCAAGAAAATTTAAGTGGCCTGGAAAGAATCATTCAAGTAAAATCCAGAATTATTATTATTCTTTTGTATGCCATTCCCAGTTTTCTATATGGAAGAGTCATTAATAATTTTCCCTATCCCAGAGTGTAAAGCAGAAAAGAAATGAAGAAGTTTAAGACTAATTGGAATTTGAGATTTCTTTTAACTCCTTTGGAAGGAAGCCTAATACTCTGGCTGTGCTTTCAAGTGTGGATTCTTCGGAAGACAAATGAAGTGCAGAAATCCAGATGGGGAAGAGGAGATGTTTCAAGCATCCTTAGGGAGTCTTACGTGTCTATTTAAAGAATTGCTTGGGAAAAAAAAGGCTGTATTTGGAACCATACAATAATTCAGGTTGTACGGACATCAGAAGATCCAACCCCCTGCCCACACAAGAGCTGACTTCAATGTTAGAACAGGTTGTAGATCTTTGCCCCACCATTCAATCCCATCCTGGGGTTAGCACTACAGGTAGCCAATGTATAGGAGGAATCCTTCAAGGGGTTGTAATTCTCATTAATTGCAACAGCCAGCTGATCAAATAGGGTATTTTCCACAGTTGGAAATGTTGCAGATAACGTGAGTTATCGCACCGCTGAAACGCAAAATCTGTGCTATGGCTGCAACGAGAACGGACCGTAGTGCAAAGCAGGATAAAAGAAATACTGCCCGAGGCTGAGCACAGCCTTGAGTGGTACACAAGTGGAGAAAATATGAGAGGCTGAAGAAGGCAGCATTTATCCAGAGAAGGAAGGAAAAATGAGAGAAATAAAACACAGCAGAGTGGAGAAATTTGTCAGAAATGGCAAAGAAGGATCACAGAGGAAGAAGAAAAACATGCGTGTAATGCTGAAAAACAGATTCTTTGCTACACAGTGTGCAAGTTTCTCATCAGTCCCGTTTTCTACAGATTTACAACATCAAAGAAGAAAAGAGACAGAAGGAATCTCAGAACATAATTAACATGATTAATCTAAATATATATCTGTATATGGCAATATATGCCAGACTAAAGTAATATCACAGGCAATCATAAATCTACCCACCACAAAGAGACCCAACTGGACCTTTTTAAGAAAGCATTCGTGCAGACACACACAACCAAACAGGTATCAAAAGAAACAGAAGAACCTTTACGTAGGAAAACCATGAAGGTGAGTAACTAGTAAGGAGGGAACCGGACTCAGATCAGCCAGGACTCTGCACAGAAGCTACCGAGCTGCCACCACAGCACTACAACTCAAGAGATTTCTGTCTAGAGATAAATTGCTTGACTGCCATAGGCATTGAGAAGCTGTCCCTTCTCCTTCTACCAAATGATTCTGAATGGATTTATAAATGAGCTGCACTGATGTAAAAATGAGACTGATAATCGATAAGACTTCCTTAGTGGGCACATGAGAAAGGCTTATGAAATCCACTCATACGGCAGTTTATTGTACCATAAATTATCATAATGATTTTTTTCAAATAAATACATACTAAACATTGCAAACCATGCAATATTTCAGAAATACATTTTCCCAGCAAATAACGCTCACCTTACTTCCAGTAGATACAATTTGTAATCCCTACAATTTCTGTAAGATTCAGGGGTCTACCTTCCAGCAACTGTAATATTTTAAGTGTTATTAACAAACAAATGACAGTTGTCCACAATCAATGACAAGACACCAACTCCTTGTTGTTTAATAAGAGTGCTCCTACTCTACCTATATTATTTAATGCTGTCAAGATACTTTCATAGAGGACTAATAATTATTGCACCCTTGTAGCAACGGATAAAAGCAAAGTATGACTGACTGGGAATTACAGAGTTATTGATTAAATCAGGCTACTGAAACCCCATAATTCATTTTTTTCATGGTATGCAGAAAATAATTTATCAGTCGCATAATCTTGTCTTTTTAATATCTGTAGCGTAATTTAACTTTCATTGTTAGCAGGAATCTTCAAGAGCAGTCTATGACCTTCGGTAGCTGTATCTAGAAATAAAACCACTTAATAATTTGTTAGAATTTACATACTTTTTCTAAAAATAGGATATACGCTATATAATATGCAGATAATCTATGCTGGAAGAGATGAGGTAACTTAGGGAGAAGAAAGGGGAATAAAAAAGTCTTTAATTTAAAAAAAAAAAAAAAGACAGTGAAAAATTAGCTTCCTAAAGATATGGGACATAGAACAGAGACTCACAGCTTCTTCATGACCTGTTTTTTAACTGATGCTTCCATTAAGAAGGCATATGAAAAGCAGTAGGGACACAAAGGAAATGATACAAAGTTGCTTTGCTGAAAATTCAAAAGTCTTTCAAACAGCAACAGCACTTCCACTTGCTTTAGCAGATGCTCTTGATTATTTTTTTTTTCACTACTCCAAAATGATTGTACTTTTTAGTATCTTTTTCTAAACCTACTTTCATTGGCAGCAAGTAAGAGTTAACAGAATAATTTTTATAAAAACATTATGCATTTACTTAAAATACAAAACTTTTTTGTGACAAGCAGTTTGTCTTACTTTTGGCAAGGTTATACATGATTGCCTTTTTATTTTTTGGCTGTTTCAGAGGCTAATGGCATACTAAAAATCTTCTTTCATGTACAAATTAATTGTGTCCTTTTGCAATTCATATTAGCCTGCCTTACTTTCCGTTCCGAGGCTTTTAAAAGGTTTATATGGAACCAATGGATGTTCTCATTTATTGTGCACACCACTTCAATTACCCACTTTCCACAAGCTGAAAGCAGAAAGACTATAAATGCTGGATGCAGCCCATTGTCAACGTGCGGTACTTTGTCAGAAAAAAAATTTAAAAAAAAAAAGTTGTCTTCAAAATTAAAAGAAAAATATTTAAACTCCCAGAAAGCTTTCAAGATTGTTGACAAATTATTTTTCTATTTACCAACTGCAAAGAAGGGTGTACTCCTCGATGATGGAACTGCGTGTTAACGAACTGTAAAGCTCCGGGTTTCACCCCGTTTCTGAGAAAAATGCATTGACCACTCTTCCCTCGCCACTCACTGAAGTTCAGTGTTCTCCTTCCTGCGCGCCATGTTTTGCAAAAGGGAAAATATTTTCTTTTACACATCACACAGCCTACGTCAAGCCTTGTTAAGCACGGCTGAGCAGCGCTTTGCTGAGCGCGCTGTGTTGGGTGCGGATAATCCCGCTGGCTGCGGAGCTGGGCACGGCTGCCCGTGACACTGACCCGGGAGATGCCATCGCCATGTCCTCGTACGGCCACGCTTGGGCTGGGTGTACAGAGACAGCCGTTGTCAGCTTGAGATACCTGGAAGAGCTCATGGTACTTCAGTGAGCAGACACAAAACACAGGGGGTGGCATGAAACAGGACAGCAAACAAGTCTGCCACCACAAGCAATTGTGAAATCGTGAAATTTTGGTAACACACCTCAACCTGGGTCGTATAAAACACCTGCAGGAACATGCCATTGTTACAACTATCCGCAGACTCGGCGTCTTTACAGGCTCACCTCTAGCACTGCCAAGTACTCACTCGTTATCAGAGTGAAACCACTCAAATTTATGCTGGTCATTGAAACTTCGCACCTTTGAAAACATGGACAAAAAAGCTAACCAAAAAAAAAAAAAAACACAACCTTAAAAGGCACTTATTCTCCTTGGATCCAAGACACAAATCCTACAAGCATATACCGACTACGGTAAAAAGAAATTTCAGTCATTTTTTTTTACTCTCCTTTTTTCCCAAATAATACGTTGTCTGTTCTAAATAATATTATTAATTTTTCCATATATGGTTAAAACTTTTCCATGTGTTCCATAACACCAGGTAGACCAAGTTGCAGAGATGAAGAAAGTTACCTTCTATCCAGCCACTGTTACTGCAGGAAATTTGGGAAACTGAATTCGTGTGGGTAGAAGGAGCCATTGCCAATCAACACCAGTAATTATGTGTCAGGGTAGGAGATCTGGAGCAACACCTAAGTGTGATTTCAAGTACTGCTACTTTATTATCAGCTAGCACTGGGTTGTCTAATTTTCTATTCTCTGGAAAATTTAAAGAAAAAAGTAATAATTAAAAAGTATATACACATTACTTCCTTTTCTTCTTTTTACCTTTCCCAAAATGAAGTATTTTTTGTACAAGAACACTGGCATTTATAAGGAAGGGGAAAAAAATATTTCTGTTTCTTTCCCTCTTAGCATTTCATGCTGTGTCATTTGATAATATACATGACTAGGTTTAATACTCAATCGTTTCCCAAATCCAATTTGACTACCTAACAGGGTTTAATTTACATGATGATACAATTTCTCACACCAGAAAGCATAGTAACCCTTCTTCTTTGGAGGTTAATGGTGATCTAGCTTAAAGCCCAAAAGATAATTACAAGGAATGTGCTTCAGGTGACAAAGTACTTTTGACAATCCCAGACTGTTGATAGCTTTTTAATTATACTTCTTCCCACCATAGGAAACAGTATGCTTTCTCCTAAATAGTTTGAAGGCATTTGGGGTTTATTTACTTATTTTTCAGTAAATTGCTATGCACTGTAATCAATATTTTAACTGACTGTTACCCCAGGCTCTGTTTTCTTTCCTTTTTTTATTGGGAGGAGAGATTAAACTTTGGGTTAATTTTTTTTCCATATAAAATGAAATACAAAAGAGCATCAGGAGAAGAATACAAACATTTATTGACTCGCTTCTTATCTTCTGCACCCATTTGATATTTTGTGACATTTAGAAATTGAAACTTTGCAGGATTTTTAGGTGCGAGCTTTGCTAACAGAGAAGGTCAGGAACTTGAGCAACAAGGCAGTTGATGATTATTAAATATGACCAAATAAGAATGAAAAAAGGAAAATCCAACGGCTGTTTTTGTGTATTGCTGTGCTTTCTGAATGTATTTTTTTTTTTTACCCTTACTTTACTCTGTGGATAAAAAAAGGCTGTTTTGGTCAAGAGAAGAAAGTAATTGCTGTAAATGGATGTGCTACACAGCAGGAGCAATAACGTGCAGGGGTACACTTTTTCCATTTACTTTATATGCAAGAGTTGATTGTTTTTTATGCCACTGAAATTAGTTTCCCACTAGTATTTATGCGTCTTACAACAAATTGTTTGTCACTTTCCCTGATTAAATGAGTTCTTAATAATACACAACTTTAAAAGTCTTAAACTTGGAGTCTGCAGTTCAATCATGATGCCTGTCCCTCCCAGCACCTCTTATTCGTCCTTAAATAAGCACCTCTATTATTCAAAAAAAAATGGCAGAAAACTGAAAAATAAGACCTGGATGTAAGTGCCTTTAAAAGAAAGGTGTTCAAATAGAACCAGAACTTGCTGTGGAAATGAATTACAAGAGTAACTCTACCTGCTCCCCCAAAACATTCACTGCATCTTACTGGTCTCCCTGCATGACGTTCTTAATATGCACAGAGAAAACAAAGTCCTCTACCGGGAGACATAGGAAGTCAATGAAATCAAGCACAAAGTAAACCTTTGAATGGTGAGATTTAGGCGAAGGGTTTTCTTTCTTCTGGTTTATGCTTTTCTTAGTCCCATCTCTTAGACTGCAGACACACACACACACAGCTCAGACTCAGATGAATTTTCAAGCCTTTGAGAAAATACATCATTTTAAGGTAATGAGAGGCCATCTTAAATCTGAAATACTACAGCTGACTCTAGTTTTGTCCTATTAATTGTCAATCCAGGTAATTAATCCCTAGGGTACCACGAAGTACCTGACACCAGAGGGTGGAAGGAACCTACAGGCAAGTTTTCAGGGCTTCCCAGCGATGCTGCCAGCTCCTGCGCCGGGCCAGCTCTACACAGCGGAGTCCTGTCAGCAGCAATTACAACCGTGCAGCCCTGCTAGCAAAGCCTCTAAACATCAGGTT
Organism: Microhierax caerulescens; assembly: GCA_035590215.1. Taxonomy (NCBI): domain Eukaryota; kingdom Metazoa; phylum Chordata; class Aves; order Falconiformes; family Falconidae; genus Microhierax; species Microhierax caerulescens. The sequence goes on from JAVJGJ010000061.1 coordinate 38,081,186, forward strand.
AAGCTATACTGTTTTTTTCCTCTTCATTTTGTCTTTTTTTTTCCAAATATAACTCATATTGGCTCACCGAGTTAAGTAAGTGCTCCCGGAAAAAGAAAATCAAAAAATTAAAAAACCCCAACATCCCCCTGAAAAAAAATATCCATCCGGACCAGCTCCCGTTATGCTAGGGATTGCATAGGATCAGCTCAGAAAAGCCACAGACTGTGTGTGTTTTCGCAGACAAATCAAACAGGTAAGAAAGACTTGTGTAGTGTGAAATTTCTGAAGTGCAATATTTGTGGACAAACAAATCTTTAAGGTACTCTACCCTTATGAAAGCTAGACTGGAACAAACTCCCCCAACAAACTTCAAGGCATATCTTTCTAAGGATTTACCATATATTTACATTCTTGTCATAAATGACCTTTTATTTTATTGTGTGATGTTTGCCCTTATTAAAGCCTAGTGACAGTGGAGGGTGATATTTTAGAAGCATGTCATAGTTAAAAACATTCAGGATTTCTATTTCTAAGAAAAGGAAGCTTTGCATACAGCACTGATCATACTTCAAAAAAATGTGTTGCTGCCTAGAGTGTGGTTACAAGGAAGTGCGTTACCACTGATGCTACACTTTAACCTGAAAATAATAAAAACCCTCTGTAAATAACACCGCAACCACACTGAGCTACTGCAGAGAGAGCCCTGTTACTTACACCCTGCAAAACCCTACTATGTGTGGTGCTGGTGGAAACCAGCGTCGTCTTATTCTGTCTGATTTATGTGAAGTTTCAAGGACAGACCGAAATAGCAAATGGCAACTCTAGATTTGTACTCTTTTTCCCAGTATAGATGTATATAGGTTAATAGATAGAGCAATTGGGACCGAAACACGTTATGCAAGTTAAAAAAGTACTGAGTATGGGGTTTTTTTCAGGGCCTCAACAAAACACACTGTACAGATGGCTGATACTGGAGATCACATTTGCCTCCTGACTCTGTAGGACAGAGCAGCCCCTCTGCAGTAAGGCAGGTTTAAATTAGCTTCTGCTAATTTAGAGTAACTATGGTACATGAGAATCAAGTTTAGGCCAGGACATTGAATCACGTGTTTTTCTTCTTCTCAGGTAGCCTTTCAACTTTCTAGCAAGCTTTGAATCTCAAAACAGACTAGATGCATTACGTGAATTTCAGGAGTGATGAGTTTGGGTTTACTTGTGTTTTTCCTTAACCAGCCTCATCTAAAGGCATAAAGCCAGAGTTATAAGTATTTTCTAAAATCATTCCAGTTCCTCCTTTCCTCTGCCCTTCCTCTACATATTGTTTCCTCTTCATATATCACATTGTCAAATGTTTTGATGTGGTCATCACAAGCATTACATCTGATTTACTTCCCTTCAACAGTTTATTTTCTACACAGGTCAAGATTTTTACATTCATTTTTTTTCAGTCACATTATCATCATGTTTTCAAATAACTTAATGACAGTATATTCAATGTATGATTTTGCTGCAACAAAAACCCCTTCTAAAAGAGACTTCAAACATAATGGCTTTCAATGTCACTTCTGACACCAGGCAGTTCTGAAATCTGCATAGGATTTTCTTATTCTCTCTAGACAGCTGTATACTTAATAAGCTAAGAAACCACATAAATCGTCTGGGTCAAAGTAGTATGTAGTGAATTGTAAGAATAATACAGATTTCTAACTGCAACAGTGATTTTAATTTAAGGTATTTGTATAGCTGCTTTGTGCTATTTACACCAAAAAAATTTGCATTATCTGAGCTGTGCTTATTAAAAGATTCTTAAGATTCAGCCGCTTACTCAAGGTCCTGCTGCAAGCTATACATTCTGCTCCAGCACAGCCTTCCCCTTTGAGCGTGACTCTTCCTCCCACCATCACTGACTTAAAGCTTTGTTTTGTAAAGGTTCAGACAGGCAACAAGCCGCTCAGTGAAGTCTTTACTAGGTGTTTCTACTTGGATTTGTGAAGGTTAGGACTAGGAGCTGTATGTTATTGTAAAAAAAAACCTGTAAGACACAGTTGCAGTCTTATCAAAAATGAAGAAGCCTGGTTTATGGGTGACCAAAGAGTGAATGGCATCAGAAAGCAAGCGTTTTTCACAGGAAACCTGAAGAAACAGAAGCCCTCTCACCCAACGTCAGTAATGAGGCAGCTGTGCAAACTTTAATAAAGGCTGATTTGTATTTTCATTCCTATTTCAAATGTAAGGATCACATCTGTTGAGCCACAATTCTTAGGTCTGCACAAAACAAACTGCACCCTTCCCTTCCCCCCCGCCCCCCCCCCCGCCATATGCATAATGATATGGCGACAGCTGAGAAGAGGACGGGCTGACATGTTCATCGCTGTGAAGGATGGCCTCCTATCAGCTCCGCTGTGACAGAACGCTCACAGCCTGAAAGGGTCTAATGAATAAGGAAGGATGTATTTTGTCCTTCCTTCGTGAAAAGTTGCAATAATGCCTTTTTCCCCTCTTAATGCAGCAATGCAATATTACAGCAAGCAATGCTGTGTGAATCTGTTTTCTCAAGATACTCAGTATCTATTTTTATGAAACTCAAGAGTTTAGTAAAACAAAAGCAGCAGATTTCAGGCTGGAAAACGCATAGAATAAATACATCAAAAGGCAATTTTCACCCACGTTTACCCAACACACACAATGTTCCACCATTCAAATGGCAAATGTAAACACCCGCTTGTTTTCAAGGATACCCTTCCTGGAGCTATTAAAGCCAAGAAAAGGTCATTTGTCTAGGAACAACCCAGTAGTACATCTTGTCCTTCTAATAAGAAGGATTTCTTCTCTCCCGTGACAGCAAAGAGAAACAGGAGTACTGAGCTAAAATTTCTCAAATTGACAGTAACTATGACTTTTTATGGGTGCTCTAAGAATATGATCTATGCACTTGTAGTAGCTAGAAAAGATCTTGTAATTCATCTGATGCTGCAGAAGGTCATCTTTTTCCAGATGGAGTGCAGTTGGTATGCCGTTATGTATACAGGACTATAACTGTGCATTTGTACATATATGTATGCATTTTGGGTTATAGTTTTTTTATAGTGTATAAATATTATACAAAACAGGATAGAATGCCAACGTTAAAGACTCATCATGTAGTTCCACACATAAATCATGATTAATTTGTGACAACAGGAGTTGGAAGGATAGGAGGAGGAATTACAACCCTATACTGCCTGATAAAACAGACAATTGACACTCTCTGCAATATAGGAAGGTTCTGAATGTACTTTTGTTTTTTCAATTAAGTAGCAATTCACTCTAAATACTACAATGAGCATGGATGCAAGTCAGACATGACCAATAATTTCTCTTCTTAATCCCAAAACCTCAATTTACATAGTGTATTCATTAAAATGTTACAAATATATAATGCTGAAATAGTTCTATTAACTTGCTTGGCTGGGGGAGGCATGGTATCATTTAGATGCAGCATAGTATAATTTTAGTCGAATCAGATACGGAGTGCAGAACTAATTCCCTATATAACATAGATCCTTGAAGTCTTATTTTTGTTCCAATTCTGGACAAGCCCTAAATCTTCAAAATGCACATAAATGAACATTCTAAAAGAAAAAATATTAACTGAATCGAAATAATTTATCTTAAATCAGGGCTGTCCTTGTTTTATATAATCTTGTAAATGCAAAATAAACCACTTAACAAGTATAAATTCAAATTGAAATCCAGAAAAAAATTAGAAAAAAATTACCAAATGGGGTATTTCAGCATTGCCTTATAGGATAAACTTCCCAGGACCTCCCTCTGAAACAGTATCCCAACATGGGATAAGTTCACACAGGTCAACCAAGCCAGCAGGGATGTCAGTAACTGGATGTAGTAAAGGTTATCTGGTGGCTTCTCCGCACAGTCCCTGGTGGGCTGGGACATGGGTGGCCCCTTCGCATTCCTGCTTCTCCCTGCACAGCCTGACATCCCTCAGGCTCGAGCCCTGCACTCCTCTCTCCTGGAGCTGGAGCCCCAGGTCTCAGCGTAGCTGCTCTGTTTCTCTTTGGGCATTGTGAAACCAGTTCAAGTACAGCTTGTCCTACCTGCTGCAGCGTGATTTCCAGCTGTTTATTTCTAAAAGAAGGCTACATTAGCTTTTTCTGTGGAACACACAACAGCTCCTCCAGGCTGCAAAATAGCCTCCTAAACCTCCTTCTGTAGCAACCAGCATGTTAACGATGTGCAAGCATCTTTCCTAAAGTCTTCCTGAGGCTACCCAGGAGGACTGCATCGAGCACCACAAGTCTCTGCAAATCTAACTAATAACACCTTGCATGGCCATCTGCCAATTGTGCCTACCAGTAACAGGTTTTTATTCAAAATCGACTGAGGAAAAATACCCCAATCGCAGAATTGAACTCCCAAGTCTTTGCTGAAGAAATTGCAAAAGTTTGCAGGTGTTCAGTTTTAGACAGAGATACTGAACCTGAGCTGCTGCACAGGCGGAGGACCAAGGATCGAGCACAAATCGTAGATCTCCAAAATGTGAACCTCAGCTGCTTCAGCACATGGTGCAAGGGGCCTCTACAGAAATAAGTTCAACTATTCCACTCCTAGAATCCATAAAGCCTGCTTTTGGAGTAGCTCCCAACAGTGGAGTGAAATTAAATGGAATGAATTATACCAATTATTCAAGATACAATTAGTTTATTTTTTTTACAGTCCTTGTGCTTACTAATTTTTCTCCTTTTAATATTCCAGGGCATTCAGTGTGGATGTTAAGTTCTTTACCATGCAAACAGTACTATAAATGTACATTGTGCTTCAAAATACAAACCATTACCTGATGTTTCAAAGATTAGAAAATCCAAGCCTCCTGTCTCGCAGCTGTTTCCAGGGGCAGAGACCCCCTTTACCTGCACCAAATGCAAGGAATTTCAGTGGTAACATGGGTACAGTGGATCATTATGAAAGATCTCTCAAGCACTGCAATGTAGATCACCGCTTTAAGAGTATGAAAAGGTGGTAACCAACTAAATGGATGCAGTAAAATAGCTAAATTTTATTTTGCAACAAATACTGGAAAACAGAAGAATTTTGCCTATAAAGAAGTTTGTTGCAGATGTTGTTTTTAAGAAGGGAATTAAAAAGAAGAAAAAATGAGAACAATATACTGCTCAACGTTTAAATTACTTACGTATACTTTAGTAACTTGCTGTTACATAAAATGTGTGATTAAAGAGTTAAACTGCTTCCAAGTGTCTACGTATAATCTAAATAGCACCAGGTATCCATTGTGTTGAAAATGCCAGGGAGTACACCAAATATAAATGCGTTAATTTTTATTTACTTCTGCCCACTAGTTCTACCTGGAAGTGCTGTCCGGAGGAGCCAGGCTGGATGCTGCTAGAGCAAAGCACCCGCAGGCTGCCTGCCTTGGTTCTCTCACCTGTAAGGGGCTGTTCTGCAAACCTTTAGTGTAGCATTTAGAAGAAGTTTTAGGAAAACTCACAGACAGGTTGTCAAGCCCTTAATTTCTGCTGGAAGACACACTATGGTATTTAATTACCCTGTTGTCCATATTGGAAGGATTACTCCCTCCCCTAAGCACCTCTGCAGAGGATGTGGCAGCCAGAGAAAGCAAGGGCAATGCCCAAGCCCCCCATAGCCAGCAGCTTTTCTTCTGACTGTAACGAAATCTGGAGGCAAACCCACAGAAAACAATCAATTCTGCCTCAATTCCATCTCCATTTTGTTGAAATCAAATTATTGCTGCTAAACATTTCCATTCTGACAATTCTGTCACCTTCTGCTATTACAAAACACCCGAAGTGAGTAAATTCCCAGCTGCATTTTGCTAGCACTTAGAAATCTGTACGACTGGAAGTTACCTTTTGGGATTACACTGCTGTTGGTTTAGAATAGTAATTAAAGTAACAAATGTGTTTGGCATTAAGAATAATGAGTGCTGGCCATCAAGGTTGTCATAGCAGAGATTTTTGTTTTATTTCAGAGTTAGTCCTACCTTAGGTGGAATATTGTGAATTGCATGGGGCAGTATTCTCTGAGACATTCTGCACATAGATTGCAATATGGAATTTGTCCACAGATATCGACATAGCACATCAGCCAACAATTTGGTATTTTCTGGAGAACTAATCAACAAGCTAATTTAAAGTCCAAGGCTCAATTTGGTTCACAAATTCTTTTTCAAAGGAGAATGTAATTTTGCCTCTGTCATTGTTAATCTCTAGCTTCCCTAATCCTTCTTGATGGATCAAATGATTTTACCATTATTTGCAAAAATATCAGTAAACAACCTATCTGTATAAAAAAGGACAGTATGTAACTGGGCATGTGAACTGTCAAAAAGTTACTTTGCATGGAAAATCATGCTGCGAACATGGTATGTTTTGATATAGGAAGTCCACACACAAAGGAAAGTTTGTAAAACTGCACATTAGAACATTCCTATTATATGTATTTTTGTGTACAAAATTAATATCTTATGATATTTCACACACACCCTTTTTTTACATGGTTCTAAAAATTAACAAGTGCAACAGATTACCATAATCTTCAGTGTACTTAAAATGTTAGTTGAAAAAAGTGGGTTTTATGAGATTATGTCCTGAATTCTGATAATGTTATATAACATAAAAGTCTGGTATGTACCAGGCTGAATTTTTCAGATTTTGAAAGCCATGGGTTTAACAACACCCAGAATTGGTATTATGTGTTACATGTGTATATGTGGGTACATGAGGTGGTGAGGCAAGCAAGATAGGGTCTTTTTAAAATTTGATTAAAAGCAAAAAGTGTAAAAGTCAACAGCAGATATAATGGAGACAGCGATACGAAAGCAGCAATAACCATCACTCTTAAGGGCTTAGTAGGAACAGTACAAAACCCACACTCTCTACAAAGCCTTGCAAAGAACCTTTGCCATAACACTACAAATTAAGCCTGTTAACAAGTATGTATCTTAGCTTTTCTTCCTAATTAAATGGAGAAAGATCTCCTCAGGAAGCAAAGAGCACAGAAATGCAAATGGAAAGAACTGACAAATAAAGCTAATACCCTGTTTCCACAAACATCAAAGAGTTCCCTAAGTGACATTTTGTACACTACTAGATTTTGTGCTGGTTGTATCAGCGTTTTATTACTGTTTCTTGCTCTGTTTTAGGTACAAATCTGACACTACCTATAATGAAGAGCAGAAAGTCAACAGACCTAACTTGTAACCAGCATACCTCGGCCATCTATCAGATCAAGCTCTGATAAAGCAAGTAAAAGTTTTCAACTAGTAGAATACTCTTATACTTGGGGTTTTCTACAGAGCATTTTGCTCCCTATTTACAGTAATATTCATTCTTACACATATCTGTTATTTTTGCAGCACTGGAACAACAATTCTGTCCATTTCAGATTTAAGCTCTTAATTCAACAACTTCTGGTTTGTATCTGAAAGAAAAAGCTTAAAAGCTTGGCTACGTCATGACACTGCTACCTAGTCTTTAGAAAGTTGCTTGGTTTGGGGTTTTTTTTTATGGGTAAACATTAAATAATCGAATTTTAAAACTCCAACATCAAAATCCTGTTTAAAATATATTGTGCACTTTTTAAGATTCTTCATCATTTTGTTAATAGCCACTATCATACTTCATCTCCCTCCTGTACACTAGCAAAATGGGACTAAAGCTTTTCAGCTTTCAATGAATTCTGCTATACACGCTGCTTACCACAACCCCTGCATACTAATTATCAGCTTTGATTGACAGTTCTTTAAATTAATGGCATTTAGACAACAGTAGTGAAGATGATCAAGTTTAAAAACAACATAAAAATTAACTGGCAGAAAGTTCAGCCTGCTGTGAAAACCCCGAAGTGCCCCATAACGGCTGATACAAGCTTCTTTGCTTCTTCTGGTGGTCGAGTTAACTAGCATGTTAATTTATAGACCATTATGCAACGTGGTATTTTGGCCACGATCTCTCACTTTATGGCTTCCTTTCCATAGCATCTCTTATTTACCATTTAATAAAACATCTGTAATATCCAGCAATCAGAGCCCACTAGGAACTTTTCCACTGCCACCAAAACTCTCCTCAGGAGCATCACCTTTGACGCACAGGTAGAGGAGAAGCAGCAGAACGAGACCTTTCTCACCGCAGCAGACCACCAGCAGCTGAGTTAAGACAAGAGCTCTATTGCTACTAATAGTGTAGGATCTGCAGCATGCAGAGGAGCAGGTTTAATACTACCTAAGTTCTGCCGGGGAGAGGCGAGTTTGCAAGACTTGGCATTCAGCATCTCCTCTTATCTAGACTTGAATTCTACATAGAAAACAAGCAAATGTCCATGAAGCCCAACACCAGCACTTCTCCAGTCCTCAACAGGATAGATCCACTTCTGGAGCCTGGTTTTGACCCACGGTTTGCAAGCAATGCTTCTGCTCTGTAAGCACTGTTTTACATTCAACCTTCCCCACCTGCACGTGCAGGTCCATCCCACCGACAGCCTTCACTCCAAGCTGAGCTACTGTGTGAGTCATCTGCTGTAACTGCTGGGGTCTGATCATAAATACAATAAGCAGCAAACTGGAAGAAACAGCAAACACAGATAGTTCAGTGAGAAATCAGGTTTTTCAAGCCCTTTGGACAGACGGGGAGGAACAGCTTTTTTTTTTTTTTTTTTTTTACTTACTTACCTTTTATCTAGCTCATCACTATTCCTAACTAATTCAGCCTTCTGAATTTTATAAGCAATTTAAGCTCTGCAAGGTCACTATTTCCTAAAGGGATTTTAATTTTTAAAATTTTACGGATGGTTATTCAGTTCAGACCTGTGACTCCATAAACAATTTTTGAAATACATGGTTTACAGTTGTATTCTAATTGTAGCAAGATAAAAGAGGAACAGGCCTGATGACTTTTCTTCCTAGTTTCAGGCAGAGTATTTTTTCACTGAGCTATACATTTCAGCCTTTCTAAAAGCACCTGAAAGGTAGGAGAGCTAATATAAATAAGATTTTCTTCCTGTAAGTCAAGTAGCAAGTCTTCCCACCTGCTGCCAGATGTGTCATATTGTTTACAGATGTTTTGAAAATACAACATCACTTTCTCTTTTCCTTGACACCAACAGGCACCTGGATGCATTGTTTAATTGCAAGCCCTACCAGCTGCAGTGTCAGTGTGTAGGTGTGAGTGGTGATCAAAAGCTTTAGCACTGCACCTCTCCTAGAGAAGTTCACAACCATGCTGCTTCCAGTTACATCCCTTCCATTTTTATTGTATTTTAAAGTAATGCTGACCAAGAGATAAATGATCTAAGAATGAATCCATTAAAACATGCTAATTGTATCTACATTAATCCCATTTTTTTATTTTTTTAATTATTATTTTTGCTGAACTGGTAATTTCTTAATTAACTGGGAACACTTACAGCATTCTCCTGTGGTTCAATCTGCCCTAACAGGAATGCCACTCCACAGTTATTGCTCACCAGGGATGCCATCCAACCAGCTGAGGCACTGTTCTCCTCTAAAGAGATCTGACCACAGTGATTTATGGCCTTTAATGATAAATAATCTTTTACTTCTACTTTTTTTGGCCAACTGCACCCAAGTTCTTACATGTGACATCATCTGATTTCCATTAAAAGGAAATGTGTTATCCTTGTGCCAGCAGGCCTCGCAGGTCTATCTCCTGTTTGGTACAGAGGCTGAAAACACAGAATTAGGTACTTTCATTGTGAAACATACTCATTTATGGACATACCCTCTCTTTTCTGTAATATACACCACAAAGGAATTATCTTCTTACAGAGCACTTAGAAAAGAGCTTCCTCCCAAATGATTCTCCTCTACTCCTGGCTCACCAGCTTCCCTAGGTCTTGTACTCAAAATGATTCATTCTGAATCTCAGCATTTATTCCAATGTCTCCCTTTCAAGTACATCCAAAATTTATTATTTTTTTCCACCTTTCTTCAGCCATTTCCAACCCCAAAATCTCCACAGCTTAAACAAGAATTAGTGATGTAACCTACTTACTTTGTCTCCTGGGACATCTAAGAAGCTGAATTTTTCCTAGAGAAATTTCATGCTCCATAATTATGGTACTTGGTTTTAATGGTAATCCAATACTCTGTATTTTTAACTGTATTTTATACATGCATTACTGTGTATGTTGCAAATACACGCATAGTAAGATATTGTCAGCACTCTGCAATGAGTCACCAGCTTCACAGTTGCTATTCTGAAATACATTTAAGCTCCAGTTTTTCCAGCTGTGTTCAAGCAGACCACTGCTCCTATGCTGAAATCCCTTCACTTTAATGGGTACTGTGCACATATTCCCAGCAGAGGCAGACTACAGAATAAAGCCTTGGTCTGGTTGCCCTTTGTACATGCCAGGCTCTCATGGAGCTGTAGAGGTGAAAATTGAGAGAAGTAGAAAAAAAAAATACATTGTTGACGTGCTGGGCACAGATATAACACCTTAAAGTATGTGTGGAGCACTGCAAAAATATAATTAATTCATTGGGTATCAGACTGATGATGCCTCCTAAAATAGTGAGAGCATCTCCTCTACCAAGAGCAAGCAGCTGTCCTGATTTCCTTTCCAACAAATTCCCTTCCTTGCAATTAAGAACAAGTTGACTGCAAAGACTATGTTTGCCCCACTGTCTTTTTCCTGCAGTGGATGGAAGAAATTACACAATAAAAGTCAATGAGCCTGCGTAACACAAGGCCAATTCTAGTGCCACCTTGGGCGGGGGGTTGATTGACTGAGGCAATCAGAGATACTGATGGTATAAGCTTATACAATCCACTAGGAATATTTACTTTCCATTTCATATTTGTCACAAAAGCCTTAAAACCTGTTTGCTGAATGTCACTGTTTCAGTTCATCAATGCCCAATACAATGATCAAACTCTATTCAGTGGGGACCCAATATTTCCTCCACCTTTCCTCTGCTGAGCTCCATGGGTTAATAAACTGTGAAATGACTCATGATATCTTTCTGTGAATAATAATCTCTTTGCCTTGTAAAATTTTTAGTTTCAAATTTGAGCACAATTAGTTGAATAAATCAATATTCATTTGGAGACATAGTATTCCCAACCATGTTTAAATATTTCTTATTTTCAGTTTCCTTCTAAGACAAACTCATCAGAAACTATCTAAAGCATACTGTTTCAATAGCTGCCACCTCAAAAATATATATTCTCCCTCAATTTCTACAATTGGAAAAAAAAAAAGATTTAGACTCCAGATAAGCTAAATAGAACCATCAAAATATATCTTTTAAAAAAACTTTAGGAAGTTCCATGATACCAATGATTAAAAGTAAAATGAATTTAGAAGATCAGGTATCGCTGGTTTATTTACAAAGTTTCCTTTATTATTTGCAGTGCCTGTTTAGGGAAATCTGGAATCACAAAATCAGTTATTTGTGAATGTCTGCTGAAACCAGAGTGAGGTGGCCAAGAGGGCTTGCTGCACAGTGCTGTGGCTGTGTGTTACTCACCCAGCTCCTGTGTCACCCCTTCGCATGCTCTATCAAGATAACGTTATTAATAGCACGTCTCGCTTGTGCTGTCACTGCCATTTGCTTTCAGTTTGGAATTCGGTAGCTAGAGCACATGTTGCTGTCAACAGCCCCATCCGCTGATGCAATCTTGGTGCATGCTGGTGCCAATTCAGTATTTCAATGCCAGAAGAAAGGTGAGGGGTTCACCGCCCATCGCCTGTTTTTTGCCTTGTGCTTTCCTGGACTGGAAGGGTTCCTATCAATAACCATATGCAGGCAGGTAAATGGGATACAAATGACTTTCCATTGAAAAAAGGCTTGATTTATCTCAGTGTAACAAGCATATACGGGCTGCTTGTAAAACAGGGCCAATTTACGCATAGCTGCCACCACAAAAAACACTGGAGGTTTCAAGATAGACTCCTGAGAGGATATATGCCTGCTTCAAAGCAGTGACAAAAAGGCCCAGAAAACAGTTTGGAAGCACTGGCACTTGGCTGCTCCTGCTCCAAGGAGACCCAGACCTGGAACCACCATGGCCCAGAACCAGCTGCATTGGCAGCAAAAGAGAGAGATGTGCCCGGTGCCTCTCGCCGCCATCCCTGCACGTATACAGTGCTATTCCAGCACATACACGACTTCAGTGTCCTGAAGGACATCCATCTCTTAAAAAAAATAAATAAATAAATAAAGGGGGGGGAGCTGAACAACAACAGCAAAACAACAAACATAAAAAGCGGTTACAAGTGCTCACACAGCACAGGCTGGAACCGAGCCTTTTTGAGCCACCAATTATTTGAATAAAGCAATTAACATTCCCATTAGCATTATCTTCCCCATCAATAGCCAAGGCTGGTATTTATTAATCCTAGCCTTAAGAGCAAGTTTAAATGCCCTGAAGCCTCACTCCCCAGCTACCACCCTGCTCTGACGCACCGACTTGGCATGTCCCCGCACCACAGGAGCCCCCCGCGAGCAGAAGGACATCATGGGTGCCAAAAGCACGCTGTGTCAGTACAACTCCCGGTGAGAATCCTTGAAGAGAAAAGGTAAGAAAACACCAGGAGCAGTGCTAATTGATTTTCCATATAAACAAGTCAGTCATTAAATAAGCAACTCAATGGTTTTACTTGCATGAAGTTAACAGCTAAATGCTCAAAAGGAATTACACATAAGTCCTGGTTAACTCTTAAATCTATACATGCTGCTTATGCTGCAAACTAACAGACTAATAACAGGAATAACTACAGTAAATTAAAATTATCCCCTGTGTTTATGCGAAAGAAAAGCAAATGGAGCCATTGGTTGTCACAAAACTACACGGTTCAGAATAAACAAAGTCAACCGCTTATGGATTCACTGGGAGAGGTATGTCAATAAAAGACACACTATTTTTATATATGCTACTATACACTACCTTTTTTATAGGTGTCAGATTTATAAATTACGTGGCATGTAGTCTGCCAGTAAGGAGCCAATTACCAGCCTAAACCAGGGGTCCCTAATACCCAAGAGACCTCTAGAGCACAGAGGTATTGTATTCTGTGTTTACTCCCGCAAGTAAACCTCAAGCACTGGTGAGTCTTCATCAATGCATTAGCTTGAGCTGTTCACTGCAAGCACAGTCACACCAAACCGCTATTCCCATCCCTTCCTTTCAGTCTTTTTCATCCCCATAATGTTCTAGACTCTTAGTATGCACAATTCTAGTTTTCCATGCTCTCAGCATCCAAGATTCTCTTGGATAAACCACAAACACACAAGTTACTAAACCCATTCCTTAGCACACCGTTTTCCCATGAAATGCTCTTCTTTCTTCTCCAGGTCTCTGGCTTGCTTTCCAGTCACCTACCTTTGTTTGCAAGGCCACCTGTCTTAGTTTGCAAGGCCACCTGTCTTAGTTTGCAATGGACTTTTCTATCCCTCAACCAGTCCCTTCCTGCAGCTACAGCTCCTGCTCTCATTACTGTGAGCATCAGCTTCTATGACCAGCCTTCCCACATCATTTCACCAGTATTTTCTGTTAACTCCACATCAACCCAACATTTTTTCTCTCTGACATAATCTCAGTAACTACTCTGGAAGGGGCAACAGTTTTGCTCTTCAGTTGTAGATCACGGTAGCCAAGGTTCTATTTAATTTTGGGAGTACCTCTTGTAACTCTTACCAACAAGACAGGATAAGAAACCACAGAACCACAAAAGCTCAGACCCATATATGTTTAACACACATGCAATTGTAAGGAATAGCTATAACCTCCCGGTATCTGCTGTAGTTCACAGCTCAGTCTGTGCCTGCACTGGGACATAGTGTGATGCCATGGCGCAAGTGCCACTGCTGACCTGAACTAAAACCTACTGCAGACACACCTCAAGTGAGGGCCAGTCCTGTTCTCAAACACTGGAAAAACAACACTTTTTCACTTATATCAAAGAACCAATAAAGGAACAAAGTTAAGTCAAATATGCAAATATCAGTAATTCACATAGGTAATGCTTCACTGAGATCCCATATTTCACCACCGCCCCAATACCACTAAACTTCCACAAATACTGCTCGTGCATCATCACACTTTGTAAGACATATTTCAAAATTGCAAAGGACATGCACAAAAAATTAATACAAAAAGCAAAATGTTTCTTAATTTCAATGTTAATAACATTTTTAATAACTGTTTTCATTCCAAGTATCTCATGATATTAACTTTTACAAAAAACTCATTAATTTTATGAATTATAAATTAATGCAATAACTTCCAAACATCCACCTTTGCTAATTTCTACTGTATTAGCAGTTCTGCATTAAATATATTTTTTTCATTGACTGCAACAGCAACAGTTGGATTTTGAGGAATTAAAACCAAATTAAGTACCTTGGGCATATCGATGAGACTGTTGCTGGGCCACTTCCTACAGATACTCTGTTTGCATAGTAGGCAGAGGAGGATGCTTTTCAATTTATTCAAGTCAGTAAAGTCAGGGTGGAATAGGACTAAAACACATTTGTTTTCAAAATCCAATGCAAATTCTTGCAACTCCAGAGGCAGACTGGAACATGAAAGCTCAAACTCCTTGTAGCTTGGGCTGCACTAGCTTGCTCCTCAAACATAACTCAGTCTAACAGACGACTTAAAATAATGACAGTAGTCAAAAGCCATAAGGTAATAGATACAGAAGGTATTAAAAAATAAATTGCATCTAAGCCCTAGAGGATTTCCGTCTGCTGCAAAATTCTGCCAGGACTGGCTTGGCAGCAGAGCACCAACCATTCCACATGCAGAACAGCCCTGGATCCCAACAACCCGTATTTGGATCACCTCACAGAGGTGATCCTCAAGGGCACCTGGCTGAGAATCTCAGAAGACAGCTGGTTATTGCAAGATTTCTTAGAGGTTCACTAGCCTGAAGCAATTTTCATCAGACTCAATGAATTCATGTAAGAACACTTATTTAAGCAGAATGTGACTTTCTGGTACCTATAGCTGTTTACCCACCATTGGTCTCAACACTTCACAAGCATGATGCTCTTATGAAATCATGCTTTAATTTGACAGGTATGGTCTTTCTTTTATTTTCTATTAAATGCTGTAATTTACAGGTCTTCATATACCTGGCAAAAAAATGTTGCACAAACCTTGAACAGACCTTTTCATTTTCCAGTCACTTAGTGCAAAACCAGGGGGAAATACATATTTTGTTCTAAAACTTGTAATACAAGACCAGCACTAAAGCAAAAATGGTGATAACACATCAACTTTAGTATGTCAACAATAAAATCCAAATTCTTCTCTTTCAAATACCTGCAGTACCTAATTGACTTGAACAGCAGGGTAAGACCCATGAAGAGAAGCGTAAAAATACAGGTTTAAATTAGTTTAATTTATTATAAATTCTTTTTTATTTAACAGTCTATAAACTCTGGCAATGATTCCTCAACTTTGGTTTTGTACATTTATTTTTTTTAATTAGTTTTTAGAATGAATGTGTTACATAGAAATTCTAATGAATTATTTTTTGGTTGATCTCTTCTCCCAGATTTTGTGGTCATTGGGTATTTCTCATGCATGTTGGACCTTTCATTTTTAATGCTCAGAATGATCAAGGAGCCTGATGTTTTGTCATTTATTTTAAAATTAAGATGACCCTGAAAACTAGCTCAGTTAGTCATTTCTGTATAGTAGTCCCTTATCATTAAAGCAGCAACATTTTATCAACCTCCATAATTAACCCTTTTGTACAACTGAAAGCAAGAGCAATCTATCCTTTGAAAGCCCTTCTGGGTCTATTTAGCACACTTCTCTCACAACTAAACAGAAATACGCAATCAAAGAAAAAAAAAAAAAAAAAAAACAAAACATGTAAAACCCAAAACCCACCAAACAAAAAACCAAAATGAAACCACAGAACCACCCTGATTAGAATACAATCAGATACTTTGTTCTGTATCGGTCATCAAAATATCACAAATCAGATTTAAAACCTCATTTAACAACTTCTCCCCCCCCCCGGTCATAAATGCCCTGCTTTATTTTTTATCTCTACACACCCATCAGTTACTGGTAAAATGTGTATTATCCAATTGCTTTCAGCATAAGATTATTTCCCCTTTTATGCAATTGTTTGCTTCTACTCACTGTTCAGAAATCAATTTTTATTGATCCAGTCAGTGGCTGACATATTGTTTCCGACAAAAAGGAAAACTATGTCATGCAAATACAGGGCACTACAGAGGAGCAAGTTCCCTGACCGTAGTACCTACCCTTCTTCAGAAAAGATACCTTGTACTTTTCTGCTTCAAACAGGGAGAGAAGATGATAATAAATGCAGGCTTACTTCATAAAACTGGATGTGATAGTAAAGGAAAAAACGAGGCAAAACTTTGGCTTACGTCGACAGACATTTAAGCAACAGTGCTGATTTATCCTAAGAGCTTGCCTCTCACATGTAAAGACAGGACAAAAATGCTGGCAAAATTTTATTTATCATTTTAGAGATAACTTGTTTGGGATTGCAGAGGTACTCACAGATGACAACGCTGAGATTCATGCCGGGTAGCCCACGTGCAGTCGATAAGGCAATCCAATGCTACTACACATGCTACAGAATGCCTCTTTCGAGAAACTGCGGCGTTATCAAAATTATTGGAATGATTTTAAATTTACCTCTTAGAAAACAAGCACTGTGCATAAAATAAAGGAAGTTACACTTACTATAAATCATCATACGTATATATATATATATAAATTACATATCATAAAAAAAACACTATTTCAAAGTTAGTATTTGAAGATCTATTTGTTTCTTACAGTTTGGCTGCAAGCCTGTATTTCTGTTGTTACAGAGAATGGAAATGTCCAATGTATAAATTTGCCACAGTGGCAGAGATGAAACCCGTGTTTGTAGGAGAAAAAAGGAATCAAGGTCTTGGCAGAAGGGATTTTGTTTGTTTGTTGTTTGCTGTTTTCATTTTTCTGGCAGCTATCTGAAGCAGTTGAAGAGTTTTGAACGATGGAATAAATCTCAGTAGAGATATAGTGAGCAAAAGCAGGTGAAGTGAACAAAGCTGAAATTTAATCACATTTCTATTATAATCAAATATGTATTCACAGTTGTGTACAACATATTATAAAAACACACAATGAGCTAAACTGTGATTTCAGCAGTGTAAATAGCAGAGGAAATGCATTGATCTCGGGAGAGTACTTCTGGCTTCTCAGTGGTATAACCGAGAAGAATTCTGAACAACATATGCTAATTATATACAATATAATATGGCAATCTGTACAGCCATTGCTGAAATTCAACTTTGATCACCCTGCCAGAAGGCTCACTGGTCTGAAACTTTACTGCAGAAAAAAATATAACCCTCTTATTTTTGTCAGGTAACAAGTCAAACTTTGAGTCATATTAAAATACAAAACATCAATACACATGTAACAAAATATCTACATGCTCCAGTTTGCTGATAAAGTAGGATTTCATAACATAACGACTCACCAGAACCCCAAAGAAGAATATCCTGCAAGTTTATTCTTCCATTCTCAATTTTACATAATTTGTTGTTCGATGAGTAGGAGCATATAATTAAAACCAAAGCCCAGGTAATTAAATTAGAAAAACTGATTTATTTCTAAATTGTATTCATCATGGTTAGACTGTCACTAACAGTACTCAACCCACATGTAGAGGCTGCCTATAAGAAAAAACACCCTTAAGATCATCCATAAAAAAGGGGTAAGGAAAACCAGGCCACTTAATGCAGGTAATAGACCCAGCACTGCTTTTTTTTTTTTTCCCCCCTCAACTTCCCCTATACAAGACGAAGGGTTCATCTTAACTACCATATGCATTTTGTCACAGTTTATCAAGTACTTTTCTTTAATAGATACAAACAGCCCAGAAAGATTAATACTGTACCAGTCATCTTTATCCCCTCAGTCCCAAACCAGCCTTTATCACACTCAGTAAAATTTAGTATCTTGTCTCATTTTCATCTAGTCTAACTGGAATCACGGTGGTTTCATTAATACATGAAGTACTTTAAAACCTAATTACTCTTACCTCTAGTAAGGAGATGGGATTGTTTGCCTTGTTACGGGGACTCGAAGTCCATGGAAAGCCTCTCCCTGCCTCGCAGGTGCCTGGCTGCAGCCTGGCTAAGAGCCCAGCAAACAACATGAAAAAAAAAGGTCCCACGGTTTTTTAAGCACAATGGACTGGGTTTTTCAGGATTAATTGAAAACTGAATATTGACTAATTCTCACGCTCCCGGACACTATCCGAGACAAGTGTGGAAAATCATCTTGCAAGCATTTTGATTCAACAGCTGTTGACTTTGATGAGCACTAGTACTTCCCCTACAGGTAACCACACAAAAAGTACCTTTTTCCCTCCATGCATTTTAACATCTGCCCAATGAACTCTTCCTCAAAATCATCTGGTTTGAACCTGAGGTTACAAGTAAACCATAGTACGTATGATCATTTGTTGCTCCTGACACCTTCCCTTTTTTCCTCACTTGAAAAATTGATCATCTTAATACCAAAGAAAGTTTATATTAACATAAATCTATTCCACTTAAGCACCGGCTTGGACAACGAATTATTAAATTTTGACAAAAGGAATATTTATGAGATATAGAAGAGCCTTTTGACATAGAGAAATCAATATTTTTTTTTCCCCCCTCAGAATTCTCGGAATCATCAAAAAGATAATATTTGTATAGAAAAAAAAACCCTAAGGCAATAACAGGCATGGTATCCTATTTTTCTTAAGTCAGTGCAATAAAACAAACAAGAAAAGAAATTAAATCTAATGAAAGAACTTGTAATAAGTCACAAGGACATACTATATTATAACTAGGAAAAAAGAAGAGTTCACACAGTTCCAGAGGAGATGCTGCCACAGGCATGCCGAGTTGCACCCGCACCCACAATTTAAATAAATACACTATAACGGGGCACGCAAGGCTTCTCTTTCAGGATTTATATCCCCATGTTTTCACACTGGGCACCAGCACAAATCCATACTGTTAACACGTATGCAAAATGACCTAAAGCTCCCTCCGAGGACCAGCAAAAGCTACTCGCTCCGACCTGCTCTTGCACCAGCCACGAGGAAGCCAGAGCGCTGCCCCTGCACCCACCGCGACCTGCTGCTGCACTGTAACTGCCGTGTCGGGGAAGGAAAGCCAGATGTCTTTAGAGATGACTGGAGGTTTTCTAACAACATCTCACACACAAAACCACATCCCAGGATTGGGGGGCTTCTCCTTCCTTCATCTTCAACTAGACCCTTGCAATTTTAGAAAAACCCAGCCATGCTTACCTTCCTATATTCCAGTTATCACAAGCTCTGAAACTAGAACAATATTACTTTTTTCATAGATATTTTTAAAGGTTAATTAATGTTCCTACACTACCTTGTAACATGCTTTTATGACTAAATTCCGTTATTATTGATTTTCTCATACATCAATGCACAAGACAGCATGATTGGCATTTTTGCTTCAAACAAATGCACTACTGGAACCAGAGGATATTGATGGTCATGGTTGAAGACCATGTTGAGAACGGCACATATTCCTTTCCTAAAGCTGCCCCTAGCCAGCATTATTGATCTTCCATTAAATCCACCTGTAAAAATCAGAGGTGAAAAAAACCACCTAGTTTCCTCACTTCTAATTCATTCTGCTCTTATTTCCTTTTGCCTATTAGACGGTTTAATGATTTAAAAAGGTACCAGGTACCCAGAGTATTGCCATTTTTCAAACTCATTTATTTATATATTCAGTTGAATTTACATACAACCTCCCTTTGGGAGATGTAGGCTTTGGCAAAACGAAGACCCCTGCCCAGGCAGGATCGAGCAGAAGCACAGCCCACTGCAGGCACTCACCTACCAGCCAGGGAAACAGCCCTTCGGGGAAATGATGAGGTTGCCCAAGATCAGACAGCCTGCAATACTTGTAGTGTTTGAAATTAAAGGGAAAGAAAATTAATTTCTCCTGTGTTCACATATCAGAGTGAGAACATTCAATTGCTCTACTTACAATACCTTGATTTTCTTCCTAGATTTACCATTCACTACACTTCTAACTTGGGATAAACGAGGACAGAACCCTGTTCCCAGCACTTATAAAGGGCCATAATCAAACCCTCCTTAATGGGATATTAAAATTAGTTGCAATGTGTGATTTTCTTCAAAGAAAAACATCTGGAGATCTTCCAGTGAAAAGCATTAAATACCAGAAAGCATTATTATTTTTACAGCATTTGAGTGCATTCATCCACCATTGCCTTTCCTTTTAGACAAGAAAAGCTCAGAGGAGCTCAGCTGACCTAAGTGTAGAATATTTCCCTCTTATGCTCTGTGGTTCTGTTCAGTTCTGTTATGTAATTGAAATGCTAGTTTTGATTGTTCAAAAGAAACTATACTTCTGAGATGCTTCAGATAGGAGATTATTTTCATTTCATTTTGTGGTAGCTTGAATTCTGGTCAATCTTTTGTGTCTTTTCTGTTCAGTGCCAGCTGCTTTGTACATTAGCTGATAGCAAGTTTTACATTCCCGTGCTATGGAAAGGGACTGTAGGAAAAGATCATCATCATTTTATACTGCAAAAGGAACGGTATTTTATTTGAGACAAAAGAAGCACCCTTTAAAGCCAAATATCAGTTGATACTGTAGTATAACATGCACTTTTTTCAGACATGTACAAACCAAGCCTCTGGGAACATGCAGTACTTTGCATAAGAGGGTAATAAATAAATTGGCATTGGTTTATGCTAGGCCAAATAAATGCCACAATATTAATACAAAAAATATTGCTACTGCATTTACCAAGACATTGAAGAAATAACAAAAGTGTAAATAGTTTAAAAAACTACTCTACAAAAATTGGTAATAAAATACAATGAAACAGTATAAATAGATTTATTTTAATTGGATGTAGAGTTGGATAAAGAATAGCAGCACCATGATGATGCACCTGTAAGGGATGTCAATGAAAAGGGGGGGTGGGGTAATCTGTGTCCTGTCCTCTCTTTGCAGAAGGTGGATTTTTCTTTCTATGACACAAAATAATGTTCTCAATGATCACATGCTTGCAATTCCAAATACGCTCAAAGCAGCGTCTCACTAACTTAAAAAAATATTACTCTGGCCACATTTAAAAACACATTAGATGACAGCCAGGCATCTACCCAGGGTAGCAGTTACCTGAGCAGACTCATTCCCATTCACTTTATGAACTTCCCTAAGGTTGCCAAAGGGTACTGCCGCTCTGTGCCCATCTGGAGCTTTAAAAATATTCTTCTTAAGATCATTCACAGTTACTATGTACTGAACAGTTTTCAAAATCCAGCCATCTACCTTTGAATCAAAAATCCCATACGCACAGAAGAGGTCCATGGAGAGAAATGTCTGTGAAACCCTGACCCTCCAACTTCACCTTCAAACCTAGGCTTGGGTGATAGTAACAATTCCAAAGTAAGCACTGGATCAATAAAAGCCAAATTTGTGTTCTTTAAACACTTTGACGGAGCTGCAAAACAATCCCCTTTGCCTCCTTTGAGAGAATTTCATACAATACCTTGAAGAAATTCTGGTTTATCGTAATTGTATGCAAAGAGGAGAAAAACCCATAAACACAATTGGATGTGTGATTTTGAGTCTCTGATTAAACACTAAGATGTATCATCTGGAGTTTGTAAAATGCTGCCTTTCATACATCATAGTCCTCTCTCTTTTAGATGTCAATACTTTCAAACATGATTCACACGAAGCTTGACAGTGAAGCAAGCACAGTGCTGAGGAAGAAGCAAGAGGGTCTCAGTGGCCCTGGCAAATCCAAAGATGCTTCATGTCATTTGAACCAGCCATGACCCCTTTCTCTGCCAACTGTCCCATGGGCGAGAGGAGGTTCAGCTCCCTTGGAAAGACCATTTAGATCATTATACCAAACTCCAAGTATGAGGGTGTGGAAAATAATTTAGAAATTGCTTTTTCCCATCTAATTTGCTTTGCCTTAAGCCACTGCTGTTTCGGTAATGGGGTTTAACCAAACTGGCCTCTAAACTCAGTATGTGGGAGTGTGCATGAATACATTTGGATGTTTTTATTGTCAAGCATTTTTTGTTTGGGCCATAAATGCTGTACATGAAGCAAATACCTGAAGAATAAAACCCCACCATTCATCTGCATATACTTAATCATAGCTGTCTTATTTAGGCTAAAAACATGATGCAAGGATGAAAGTAGAAAGCTGCATAGCTTTTCTTAACTGAGTTTGTTCTACTTCGCAGCAGAAATTGTGCTTCTACAACACAGACTGGCTGGCAGGGTGGAGATGTGCACATTCCAGATCCAGAAGCCTCCTAGATATTCAGAGGGTGCAGCTACTCTTGGTAGCACCCAGCACCCCTTCTTGGATCTGTCTGACATTGAACAATATCCAAGATTACACAGTACAGGCATTTGAAAGGAAGAAGTCTTTCTTGAAAGGCTTTCTAAAAACGGTAAGATTTTCTTTTTTTTTTTTTCCTGTTCTCTCATGAAATGCATCTTTCCCATGGTGATTAACATAACCACTCAGCATGGTCAGCAGGCTTGCTCTAAAGGCACCAGACTGCAATAATTTCTATTTCAGGAATCTGATACTACATGAAAAATTTTACTAAAGTTGTGAACTCTGAAGATTTCAGGGAAAGAAGCATTCATTTTGCATCAGTGACACCCTGCCGTTTCCTCGAGCTACCCCTGATTTACACACGGGGAACTGAGGGAAGAAGCAGAATTCACTGTAGAAACGGTCTTGGCTCTCACATGTGAGATAGAAGAATATAAATCCGTATTACCCCTGGCACTAACACCGCACCCTAGAACATGGCACAGGTCAAACCCTGCACCCTCCAGCTACCTGCTCCCACTCTCCAGGCTGAAAGTTCGAGCTTGCATCTTTATTCAGTGCCTAGAAATAAGTTAAATGAGAGCTTTCATTCTTATCAGCTCCATGCAACACAACAGCCCTAAAGGGAAAACCTGGTCACAAAGTACTAACAGATTTTTGTAACCAAATGACCTTCACTATTAACAATAAACATCACATTTTATATGCCATTTTGTAAGTCATATGTTAATAGGCAGAAATATATACATGGTATGTCTGATTTGAAGGTAAAACAACAAACATTTCATTAATGTGAAATAAACATCCATATTTATACTAAACTAACTGCAGAAAAGTGTTAAGGCTTCCTAATGCTGAGCCACTCTTCTTCAGAAATGTTTTTAAAGGATTGGCAAAATGATAAAATAAGAAATAAAAATTTTCCTTGTTCATGCCACAATAAACCTGCAGATGTGGCAGCTCCTGTTTTTCTTTCTAGTTGCAACATATCACACAAATACTTTTTCTTTAGTTGTTTCATTACAGTATCGAGTACGGTTGCCACGAACACAGGATCCCATTTTCTCCTACCCCCTCCTGAATGCTGATGGCAAGGCTGTATTTTATAAACACTTTCCAATTATTTCCCTTGGGCTGGATGAGACACACACTGGTGAGCACTTAGTTCAGCGTTTTCTCTGAGATCTGCAGCAAGTGCCGATGTGAAAGCCCTCTCTGCAGGGCACAGTGTATTTGAAACAGAGATTTCCTCGGCTCCCTGCAGGATCTCACAGATACATCTCGCCGAGGAACTCTGCTCTCCACAAATCGACACCATTTACATTTGCCTACAAGGTCCTCCAAATGCCCCAGCACTGGTGCTAGGTCGCATGAAGAAACCCTCAACTACCCAATTATAACACTAAAATGTATATGTGTCCAAAAGCTCTGTGTGAATACTCTACTCCTTGAATATTTTAACAACATAATCATCTAGTGCAATGAATAATAATATCACATTATGTGGACAATGACGCTTAGGAGAAAATGGTCATCTGAATCTATATGAGACCCTGTGTTTGCTACATCCGTACCAGAGGAGGAAACTACAAGCACAACCCATGTAGGCGTTTCGACAATACCACTCCACCTGAGCCTGCCATGCCTAAAAGGAAATTTGGATCTGGAAAAACACTGCATACCAGAAAGGGAAAAATAAAACCCAAAAAAACCACGCTGACGGCAGTCTCACTTTGCACCAGTAATTTGCATTCTGGTTTTGCACTGCAAGGCGGTTTTATGAGCCAAAATTAAGTATTTTAATAAGTCTTCTCATGCTGGTGAAATCCATTTCTTTCTTTCACAAGTCAAGTATTCCAAGAGCAGTCACAGACCCACCTGAGAGCTAAGTGTCCTTGATGCTCCATTCAGACACCTGTGATTAACTGAAGTGCTAAAACCCATATACTGTCAAGGCTTCCTAAGAAAATGTCTGTGAATGTAAGGAGACCCTTACAAACACTCAGTCTGGCCACGTACTCCCACCGTTTTGAAACGTAACATGCATCTTGCTAAAAGAAGTGATCTGCCACAAAAGAAGCTATTTTTTCAGTAAAAAAAAAAATACATCATAGAAAAACCCTTGAAAAATACCACAACGTTGTCATGTGTATCTTTATCTACAGAAAACTCCTGTGCCAGATGAAAGAGAGGATCTACATGTAGAGACCTCTGTTTGAGCACCTGAGTTTGCTACAACAAAGAGATCAGCGGTATTACTGTATCCCATTTTGGGGATCACTTTTTGGGCTTGCTGATTATCCTGGAGCATTCAGTAGCCAGAGTTCAGACCCGCCCTTTGATTCTTGCAGAAATGAGTACCAACTGTGCATTCAGAACAAGTATAACATATGCACCAATTTATCTTCATTATTGGTCTGTTTTCAATGACTAGAACAGTTGAAACACGCCAGATTTTAGTCTTATTTATGATACTCAGGAGAGTCCAGATATGCAACTAAACACATCCGTACCACTGAAACATCACTAACTTCATTTTGTCAATTGTAAAATGGGAATAATAATGCTGAGCAGTCCCCATTGCTCATTTAATGAAATAATTAACTAGAGACAATTTATGTTCCAATTTAGATACCCATTATAACGACAGCAAAAGTAAGGCAGTTTCACAGCGAGGAAGTCATGGTGTGGTGCCTTCAAGGCAACCGAGTGCCACCAGCACCTGCTGAGGCACAGTGTCACAACAGAGGGGGCCACTGCTCAGGTTGTGACTTTGAACCTGCACATCAAATAGCAAAAATGCAAAGCCATATGAAAGCTTTTTCATCAACGGGAACATCTACATCTGTTCAAATCCGTAGAAGCTAAAAGTACTGACTGGTCTACCTTTATGCCGATTAGAAAGTTTCACGTAGACTCAACTTGTTTTGCAAGCTCTACAAAGCTTAGCCTAAACAGCTAAGTTATTGGACACTGAAATGTTTTACATTAATCAAGAAGTTAGATGTAATCAATTCTTTTTCCAAAGAGCTCTGCAGAGTTACACCTCTGCAGGTGTAGCTTTTGCTTGAAGATACTGTTTCTTTGTTCAATGTATAGTTTGGTAAGGAGAGGAGTGTCAGAGGCAGGAGGGGCTGCAGGTGGGCTACCACAAAACGAGCATTAGGCTACATCTACCCTAAGGGCAACCTCCGAAGACATGGTACTCACTGAATAAAGGTTACTGCTCAATGTTACTTCTGCCTAGGTTTTCAAGATCACCATGACATACATTAAAGAACATTTCCATGCACATTTCCTTTGTGTTAACAGGCAGTAGAGTACTTTGGGATGGTAAAGTGGAACTCAGTCATTTAATGATTTATGCTTCAGATTCTTTGTGGGCCATTTACAGCTATGAACTTTAACACAGGAATTTAGGGGTATTTCAGGAACCATTAACATAACGATCCCTTGTTAGGAACCTCAAATGCCAGAATTCTCAAATGTCTTTTTCAACTGTAAGGTCAGAACAAACATACAATCAAATTGCTAAATATGACATACACAGGAGCCACACATCTGTGTTCCTATGGAAACCACTTCAGTTACATTTGAGGTTGACATTTATTCATTTTTCTATTATTTCACCAACTCTCATAAGTCACCTGTTCATCTAAAATTTTCAAGTTCCAAAGACTGATCTCGGTACTGGCAACACTTTCTTTGAAGCACACTTAAAGAACGAAATGTCTTTTCATTCATGAATATTGAATGAACAGTGGTTTGGTTGGGATTAGTATAGATGTCAGAATCTAAAAAGAAACCGAATGCCTAAAATTTATGATCTTTAAAATCTCAGCTGAGTCGCTCTTGTCCTTCACACTTCTCCTCTACACCTTCCAACAGGATACTGTGCTACTTCACCAATTAATTTACACAGCCATTTCTTGGTTTTATTGCAAGATGACTGCTCAGCCAGGATTTTTCCCCTTGATGTACCCATCTTGCCTGATTTTCCTTGCTACATTTATAGAAAAGTCCGTAGACGTGTTATGCTTCACAAGGTTTTTTATACGTGCAGGAATTCGTATTAGCATAGCTTGGGAAGACTGAGCCAATTTAGCTAAAAACAGGAATTGACCCAAAGTGCTGTCAGAAACTTAAAACCTGAACTTCTTTGATCTTTCAGATGAACATACCAATCTAATGAAAAGTGGCATTCCTCTGAACTTCCGTATTGCATTCACAACCAAAAAGAAAATAAAACCTGTTCATAGGAGATTACAGGTCCAAACCAAGGAAACCAGAGGAACAGCAGTTCCCATAAGGGTGGGGTAAGGCCATCACTCATTAAGCAGCACAATTTTATGCTATTATTTTGGATTGTCAGAGACACTACGAAGATTTATTTTTACCAGTTATATTGTTATATTTTTCCATAACTATCATAAACTATGATAGAGGTGTCCAAACAACAGAACACAACTTTCAAACAAATAAATTCTGTCATTAGACTTATCATGAGATTATTTCCAACTTCTTTTTAACATAAAGAAAGCAATAAGTCAAAACAAGGTCTGCTGCTAAAGCCAGACTACTCCAAAGAACATAAAGCTGCTATTTCTTAACATCTACAGACTTCCAGAGAAACATTTCTTAAGATTTGCCCCTCTCACTAGGAGTGTTATCATTAACATACATTTTTCCACATTGCTGTCCATTCCCAGAGAAGCATTTTCTCCTCTCAAACCTCGTGGTCCCTAAAGCAGCCCCTGCAACTAAGCAGAATTGTGATCTATCAGCTTTTTGGTAGCTTACAGCAATTTGTTGACCCTGCCAAGCACCATTTCAGAATAGATTGGTTTTAATCTCAAATTTCTTTTTTTATTTTCCCCTTGTTTAATCACAATTAGTACCACTAGTCCAACTAGAAAGTTAGAGATCCTTTCATTTTCCCTTCCACTCCTTCCTTCTCAATACACAGTTAACTTTTTCCTGTATTTTTCCATGTTACTCCTGCAATTTGCTTTGCCAGCAATACAGCCTAGGTGTACTTGTACAGCTCCAACACACATTTTTTGACCCATTTCTTGATTATTGCTAGAGTACACAAAACAGCCTTGTCCTTCACGTGTAAAATAGATTTCCTCCTGAACAGGCAGGATTTGTCAGCAACCTTTGTAACGAGTCATTTGGATCTGGTCAGGGCACCTCTTAGACCCCTCCATTGAAACACCATCATTCACATCTTTCAGTCTTCATCACTCGTTACCACTGCAAAAAGCTCAGTGTGAGTGAGACTTGACTTCAGTTCTGGTTTCACTAGGACTCTTGCCTCCTCACAGGCTACTTCTGTCCCACAGTGTTCCTGGTTTTGATAATTAAAGTCAGAAGTAACCCATGAGTAACCTGGCCGATCGTAGCACCTTCAGTGCATCTGCACGGTGTTTTCTACTTCTCACCACAACATCCTGCATGAATTTCAGTCCTCAAAAATCAGTGTAGAGTCATGACACCTCTCAGCTGTGCTTATACCTAACTTCTAGAAGCAGTATTTTACTAATGTGTTGATACATAATGATGGTCTGCAGTATCACCATCTACATCACCGCTAGCTTCATGAACACATACTACCACTTCAAAAGGTTTCTCCCAAAAACGTTTGCACCTCACAGAGCAAGAAAAAGACATAAAAGAATGACTGCTAGTGCAAAAGAGGTCTCTGGGACAGTCACCATTCCACCCCTGAGGCTGACATTATATTACAATGACATCACTACATTATCAGCTACCCTGTGTATTTCCTGTAGTAGTTATTGCACTGGTTAGAAGCACTTTCACAGACAAAACAGCTTCCCTAAAGAAAAGCCTTTTATATTCTGAATTTGCCTTTGCAAATTTACATAGTGGCTCCTTCCTGAACTTTTGATATTTCATGTTATCTAACAATAATGGTTTGCTCAAATACCATAGCTTTCACAAATCTTTTTGAAATAAACCATGATTTAAGCCAACTGGAAATACATGTATATCTGGCCTCAACTATGGGACTGCCTCTTCAAGGAGCCTGCTATTTCAGTGCAATTTTCAGGTAAGACTTGACAGCTTTTTTGCAGCCCCTGTGTTTCTCAGTGGCTGACAAAAGTACCTTTTACTTTTTAAATACTTAACTGGGAAAACAGTTCAAAATCTTTGAAGATTAATACTGTTTGGACCCTCTTGTTTTGGAAATCATACACTATGGTAACTTGGAGTAGACCTCTAAAGGTCCTTGTCCAACTCCACTGCTCAAACGGGAATTAAATTCAGAGTTAGATCAGCTTGTGCTGGAGTTTCTCAAGCGTACTGGTGAATTATTTTCTAAGGACGGAGATATCACAGCCCCTCTAAGCATCAGTACCACCAAATGTCCTCTCATAGTACAATTTTGTTCACTCTAGCTGGAGTTCCCCTCGCTGCAATACACGACTATTCCCAAGCGTCATTTCACTGTGCACCGCCGAAAGCAGAGACAGCTTTCTCCCAGCCACCGGCTGGAAACACTACTGCTCTCTACCCAGACCCTAGCAGCTCAGAGGCCACCTTCAAACCACCAAACTTCATTTTTCAGATGAACATGCACATTACATACAGGGGGATTAACACATGCTTGTTGCCTTCTTGAGGGGGTTTTGACGTTGGGTGGGGTTTTACCTTTTTTTATTATTTTTACAGTAAGATCAGGCACAGGTTACCTACCACACTCTGGTGATACCAACTTTGGGGTGAACCACCTCTGCTCTGCTGCTATCTTTGAGGGAGACTTGGAAAGCCCCTAACTCAATTTTTTTTTTTTTTTAATGAGCTTTTTACTAAGTATTACACTGATTATGCTGACCTTATCTTAATCTGAGGAGTGTTGACACACAGTGGTAAAACTGCCAGCATAAAACAACAACAGACTCCGTAGGATTTCTAGTGCCAGCCATCGGTTCCTCAATACATTGAAAATTCATGATCAAATACTACATCATCCAATACATTGCAGGTACCTTCTGACACAGGCAGGCAGACAACCTATGTCTACTGGCCAAGAAAAAGTGAAAGCCTGGACCAAGATTTTAAAACCAGAACCGCCCCCAGCCTGCTGATTTCAACCCCTCTGAACAGCAAGCAACTCTTGCCTCACTTTGTGGCAAGTACAGGGAACTCTGCAATCTGGACGCTCAAATTGCACATTCTGGTACCTAAGCATGGATTTCTGAAAATCCAGTCTCCAGATCAACTAAATCAGGAAGTAAATCAAGAAATCTAGGTTAACGCAGGAACAGTCAGGCTGGCTTGGGGTGTAAAGACAGTATTGCACTGCCTAAGGGGGGAAAAAAGAAGAAAGAAAAAAAGGCTGAAATGTAAAACTCCATGAGACATACTACAGAACAGCAAAGGGGCTAACTTTGTAACTAGCATAAAAGATAACAATGGCTCTGAAAGCTAGCTGACATGAAAACAGAAGCACAAACAACATTAAAGATGTGTTATGCTCAAAGCAACATAACTTTCCAGAGTAGCATACGTATAGAGGTATGTTTCTGTAGATTCCAAAATTAACTACTTGATAGATTGAGGGAGTAACAATCTGTCATAAAGAGATCTTTTAAACGAGGCGCATATTCACTGTAATACTTTAATTGTACATCTCTGTATTTTAGAAACACATCTGACCTTCCGCATACTAAGAATTCATTGATTTTCAATAATTCTTGGTGTTCAGCAGAATCCTTGAATCTCAGAGCAAGCCAACAGCAAGTATTTGTAAATCTGTCTTTTAAATGGTAAGTGCCTTAACAAAAGGTGTTTAAGCTCTTTCTTAGTAAATTTATCTTTTCAAAATTTAACAAAGTTACATGTACATCTGTCACAGTTGTGCTCAATCCTTGTGTTTGCAGTTTTATGAAAACAACAGCTACACAGTCACCCAATTCCCTCAATAAATATGAAAATAATTTTCTTTTTATCATTTTAGGACCAAGAAGTAGCTTAAACACAAGGGTTATTTGTAATGAAGCAGCAACCGAGTAAATAAATAAATTCAGCCATCCGCACAAGTTTGATACTGAAATATTCTTCTGTGCCTCTGGGCTGGGCATCACATTGCCACGCACATGGCAAAGGAAAAACCACCTCTCAAAAAGGGCTCCTCTTTCTCCTTGTTGGCTCTGCTATGGCTCGTGGAGACATGTATCAGCAGGATCACCTTCTTTCTTTCAGTTCTTGTTATTCCAAGGGGTCTCCCCTTGAGTCAAACAGAAATTATACCATGGTTGCAGAACCACTCGTACAGACACCAGGATGACTGGGAAGAGCTTTCCTTAAGATCAAGATATCAAAGTACTACCCTTATTTTTCTCATTTTTTAAATCTGTTCCCTCGATTGCTTCTGTCAACATTCTGTCTTCCCCTTTGTTTGATTCGCCTCCCATCACATACACCTTTAGTTTTTAAGTCTTCTAAAGGAAGTATCTTGCATCAGAGGGGACATTCTTTCATAAAAATTTGGTTGGATTTAAAGACTGGCTATTTTGATTTTTGAGTAATGTTCAGCTCTTGCTTTACGTATTGTCTTTGAACTATCACATTGTTTCCTTCTTTCCTTTTGTTATTTTTTTTAGTTTTAATCTGAAAGGTTTTTTTAAAGATACCTAGGACTCTTTCTTCATCGTACATTCACAGTACTGCAGCAAACTCTGCAGTGAGCATCACAGACAGTACACCTCCCGACCAAATTAAAAGAAACTACATAAATGCCAGGACTGGGTTGGAAGCTAAAGGGCAGGGACCCACTTCAACATACAATCTTCTAGCACGCCACAGCACACACTGCTGTCTCTTCAGTAAACACATCCTACTAGTCACTGACTTCATTAGTAAAATATCACATTTTTTTCCAGCAATTAAGAACACAGTTAGGCATTTCTTTTTTAAACACTTTTTTTTGTCCTAGTAAGTAAAAACACCCAAACATTCTGATACTGAAAAAAAAAAAAAAAGTACCCTGAAAAAAAATCATAGCACCACTACAATATTTTTTTAATTCCTCCTCCTTAACAGCAGCATGAATTCTTCAGCAGCCAGCAAATAACATCAATTAGGAACAGAAGCAAGATGTGCTACTATAAAAGGACATTATCTCCCCTTGGCTAAAGTGACCTTTTTAAAACCAAGGTAAAAACTTTTAATTAAAATCTGAGTTGCTTCTAGGACTGTCTTAAAACTAGGAACTTTTTATTAAATTGAGGTAATTATGAAGTACCAAATATGTCAGAGTTAGATGTAGGTTTTATATATCACAATTGATTCATATCGGCTATATAAATTTGTATAACAAGCAGATTGATGTAAGCATATCTTATTTGAAAACTGAGACATTAAATCTAGGTCCATTTGTTTGTTACTATTGATTTATGAATAAAATATGTTGTGTCATGCCTATTTTATTTGCTTCTATACAAAACAGGGGTTCATTTATGACAAATTGATTAATGCATATACTGCAACTGCAAGCCAGTGTATTAAATACAGCAGAATTGCTTTTGGTTTTGTAAGACGTTAATTAGTTGATAATCATACTAGTTGAATTTAAACACACAGAAGTCTATTCACCTTTGTTTAACTTTGAGTAACAAAAGTCCTATTAATGCTAGTGGTTGTATGTAGCTAGACTCTTTCAGTACTGAAAAAAAATATTCCTACACTTATATGAATTAAAGGCAGCTGTAACAAAATTTGAGTATTAACCTACCACTTGCATGAGATCTAGGGATAGCTGAGCAGCCAAATATGGAAAAAACAGTTACGATCCCCAAAAGGCCATACATATGTAAACCAACATTTCCATATCAGGTATGTATTGCATATCTTATTCACAGGTCTTCAACCTCAGTATTAGACAAATACTTCCCTAAAAATCTTATGGCTGGCTTAATGAGGCATTTATTAAGCAATTGTTGAATCTCATGCCCTTCTCATACCCTGGGCACAGACTTATCAAGGGGAAGCATACTTGGCAGGAGGAACAGAGCAAGAGGACAACTTCTCCATACTCCTTAATATGGCCAAACAGCAGAGACCACAGCAGTTCACAGCCACATCACAGGTATATTTCTGTTACAGAAGTAATGGCTTTATAAGCCATTTCCACCATAGCCTGCTTGCTCCATCTGTGTTATAGCTGGTCACATCCACCGTGGAAAAGAACA
The DNA here is from genome assembly GCA_035590215.1 of Microhierax caerulescens. Classification (NCBI taxonomy): domain Eukaryota; kingdom Metazoa; phylum Chordata; class Aves; order Falconiformes; family Falconidae; genus Microhierax; species Microhierax caerulescens. Next base: position 38,113,821 of record JAVJGJ010000061.1, read on the forward strand.
ACACAAAAGACCACAAATAATGCATTTTATTTACAAACCCAGGACCAGACTGCCAGGCATCAAGCAACAACTGCGCTGCCCAGCCAGTGAGGCATTTTAGTGTTGGCAATGAAGCTGAAGTCCATCAGAGCTCCATCTGCTGCCATGGTCAACAAATGCTGCCAAAGCTCATCCAGAATTATCTTAACCATAATTTCCACAGATCTTTCATCTTTGGCAGAGACCTGTCAAAAGTCTGAGCTAGTGACCAGTCACAGATAAGGGAGCGAGACCAACTCTTCCTTATGGGAGATGACTGGTGGAGTCAAAAAAAAAAAAAAAGTAGTGGAGAGGTACTCCCCCACAAAATTGCAGATTTCCTCTATCAAGGCCTTTTCCATGGATTTCAATGTAGGAAGGGAAAATAGGGGTCTATGCATGCATTTATCACATATTAACTAAGGACCACAAAGAGTTTGCATAGTAACTGTATGCAGGGAACAGTAATTTGTTTGGAAAAAAGCCACACAGTCATTGGTGTAAGCTTCAATGCTGGGTCTCAGTTCTGGTTCACAGGTGGCAGTTCCTTATGCAAGGGGTACTGGTTTCCAGTACTGGCCCCAATGAACCTGAGTCTGTACTAACGACAAGGCTTTGGATGCCAACAGTACCAGAAGGCTCTAGAACTTTATAATGCTTTTAAAGCATTACGATTTTTTCTTTGTCATGCAAGACAGGAAAATATTCCCATTTTAAATGCACAAAAGGAGACACAGAAGAGAAAACAGTAACTGTAGGCTAGCAGAGACTTTGGAGGGGTTACAGCATACTTGGCAGAAGTGATGGAAATCCGTGTCAAATCAATAGGTGCAACTGATTACCTGCTATCACAGATGATGTTGACAGCACTGCTTCAGACCAGGAACTTGAAGACCCTTGTTTGATGATAGGTTAAAGACACTGCGTTCACATCTCACTTCAATTACATTGCAGAGGTAAGAGCAATTAAAAAGACATTACACAGCCAACCTTATTATCTCAGAGTTAAGAAAGAAACACAGAAATCACTAATATAAACACATATTTTAGTAACGCAAACACCATACTGCTCAATAGACTTACAATTACACACATTAAAAATTATTAATAGAGTGAGATCAGAAAGCATTCTTTCAAGCATCATGTTTTAAATGTTAAAAAGAATGGCATGTTTGGAAATAAGATGCCTGATTAATGTCCATTTAATCTTTTCAAATGTTACATTTTCTTTTAAATAGAAATCTATTTGCTGAAACACAAGAGCTCTACTGACTCCAATGCACTCCTAACCAGAACAAATGCATCTACCCTGAAGCTCAAATTTTTCAGCCAAAAAAAAATAATCAATGCATTTTAACACAAGCCAATAAAATAATATCCGAGACAAAATATTTTTATTATAACCAATACATTTCCCCTGGAAGGTATGTAACATAACTGAAACCAACATGGAATCACTGGAACTCAAATATAAAACTGGTGAAAAAGCTGAAGAGAGGAAAAGACACAACAAAATTACTGCCAGTGCTCCAACCCTTACTATGTATCAGAAAACACATTATATTTCTTTTTCTTCATCACCAATCTAACCTCATTCATCTTGTACAATGTAACACAACATCAATAACTCCACATCCCTGCCCCAAAAATATTTTAGATAATAGCAATCTCATTTTAGTCAAGCAAGGTTTCCTTAACAATACAGAAAGAAGGATAATATATAGAGTATTGTACTACTACCTTCTCTTCCCCCCCCCTTTTAATTTCTTTTTATTAACCGATGTATTTTAGGATTTTCATTAATAAAAAGTGTCCGATTCATAACTGCATTACCTGGCTGCTATGTTTTTTGTGAGGTTTCTGTGACTGGGCAAGGAAAACACTGAGCCCTGTGGGGAAAGCACAGCTCAGCAGAAAAGCAGGCAAATGCTGCTGGTACCTGCCTCTCACAGCCAACCACACAGTACTGTCTGCAGAGTAGTATATACCTGAAATCTGCCAACACCACCTTGCTACTTTGTGCCTGATCTGCATTCTCCAGCATATTTTAAAATACAAGGCACCACTCTTGCATCCTAGAAAATGCGAGAAAAAGTGGCCCTTTTTTAAGAGAATGTTTTTTTAAAAAAAGTCCATTATCTTTTGCATGTTTTCCCATTGACAAGTGACCTGAGATACAGAAACTTGTCTACTAATATCTATATAGAGAGAGCTATATATTGTTGCCCGATTAGATCATCCTGGTTTGACAGGACTAAAATTTCTAAGTTCCTGAAACAATATGCACTCCCTCTAGTGTCCACAAAAATCCACTCCAAATGGTGAATAAAATACACGGAATGAGAGCTAAGTCATATACAGTTGTAAAATAAAGGCACATAAAAACCAATACATGGCTTGAGAATTAATAGACATTGACTTAAATCTCAGCCATTCACATTTCAAACAGGAGCTAAAAGTTTATGAAGAGTTAAGGCTGGATACAGACCTGGTCAGGAAAAGACCCACGTAACTGGGAAGAGAGGAGTGTTTCACTGTTTGGCCAAAAAATCTTTCTGCTAAACTTCTTTTTGGTCACAAATCAGCACATTTAAACTGATACACCATGCAAGTCATTTGTCTCTAAGAAAACAGCTAACGCTATAAATTCACAATAAGATTAAAATCAATTATTTAAATCAAAGTTTTCTGCTTGTTGGTTTAAATCAGAGCTAAACCACTTTGATTTAAGTCAATTCACCTTACTGAACCCTTTAATCTTTAAGTCAATGACAAAGCTGCCATTAACTTCAAGAGGATGGTTTAGGATCGCTCCCTTAGGCTGCACAAACCAAACTCTTGCCTGGTTTTGCCAGAATCATGTTTGAACAATTATTAGCCGCATCTGATAAATTTGTTTTATAGACTGACATAGAAGAGCACCAAGAATTACACAGCATCATGCTGTGAGACTAAAGAAACATCCAGTCAGAAAGCTTTCTCCATGTGGTCCCCCACATTTACCTTTTAGCTAATCCTGACTGAAAGCTGTTTCTTCTCCAGAAGCATTAAACCCCGGATCCAGCACATACGTTGAGCTGCTTGAACCAGTGCAAAACTCTGTTTACATCAAGTCAGGCCCATCTGCACACTTACACAGGATATGTTGGCAGATCAAGGTAAAGAGGTTTTTCTACACTTGAATTGTTCTTTTCTGGGGCGTAATTACAAATGCAGCATTTCTAATAAAAAGCTGGCTAATGTTTTACTGCCATTGCAGTGAAAGAAAAAGATCCTGCATTCATTATTCACAGCTCTCTCTGAAGTCATGGCTGGATTTTGCCAACACGTTAATTCTCACTATTTTTCTGAAGAAAAAGAAAAGATCTTGGGTGAAGAACAATAGTACTGAGCATACACAACAAGTACACATGCAAATCCAAATCAGAAAGTGTTTTTGGCTAAAAAAATGCTTGCATATAAAAAGAGAAAGGCAATTTAAACAATCAAATTAAATAATGCAATTAAACTAATTCATATATTCCCATGGGTGTCTTGATGAGCTCTAAATGTAGGAGCAAGTTAACTGAAGTAGTACTATTAATTTAACATAACAACATAATGATCCTTGGCCATCACCCACCCACCCCACCCCCAAAAAACAAATGGCTGTTTCAGTAGATATCCCACCTTTATATATTTTAACTATTCCTTTCTTAATAGCCAGTTCTGAGTATCCAAAGGGCTTTTGTGACTAGCTACATCTTTCCAGGAACTGCACGTAGTTGCAATAAACATTGCTATGATGAAAATCAAGAGTCTACCACCCATAATGAGACAGTTATTATTGCAGGCTAAAAATAAGTTATGAAAAATCCAATTAAAAAACTTTATTTTCATCAATACTGACCAGTTGTTTTCCCTTGCACCTTTCCCTCACAAAACGTGTGCAAGTTATCTTGTAATTTGCACCCAGAAACATACTCATACTGCTGTATATATACATCTTTGGAACCTAATTTCACACCTTATGGACACACCTTTGAGAAAACCAAGAAGTTCAATAATACTAGTTTTACATTTTCTTCAACTCTTCTGTGAAGCATCAGCAACAGCTTTACCATATCACCAATGCATTCAAGAAATCAGTAGCTTATTACCCATGATCATACCAAACTGCAGATGAGTTCTATGATTTGTCTTTACAGGTCACATTATGGTGACTACACTTGCATTGTCCCCATGGTTACACCTTGATTAATTCCTGTGTTATTTGTCTAACTTTAGCACAAGCAGCTGCTGGGCAGAAACCCAACATAAACAAGGCACCCTGTTTAACTGGGATATCCTATTGAATTACCCTTTCTTGTACCACCAGACAACTATTAATAGCAACATTTTCAATAAGCTAGATTTTTGAAAGTGAACTAGAAATCACCACAGTAGGAAAGCACTCAGAAGTTACTGGTATACCACTGAAGAAATATGAACACAGTTATTAGATGTAATTTTTAAAGGGAGATTTCTTTTTTTTTCCTGTATGGTTTTCTATAACTGAACTCACAGGTTTAGGTCTTAGGTATTGCCTGAACAAAGCAAGAGTTGTGCTTACTCTGCAAGGAAATTCTAGGCTGATGACAAGCACAGCATATTAAATACAAAGCTAGTAGGATTTTAAAGACTATAATGGGAAATAAACGGCTACCCACAGAGAGCCAGAGGGGACAGGGGGGTTGCATCAGCCCAGACCAATGGCACACCAGCCCAGGAGCCACTGCGCCCCAGTAAATAGGTAAAAGGTGTTTGTTCACACAGAGCTTTCCAATCATAAAACTATAGGCGTTATATGAAAAAGGTTCCTTTTTAAAACTGGTTTAAAATATGTACAACAGGAAGATACGAACACAGGACTCTCACACCACACACGCCAATACTGTCTCAAACTTCTGCTGCTACAGAAGCATACACAGGAAAAGTGTGAGGCAGGTAGGGAGCAGGCAGAGATAAAATAAGAAAAAACAAATAGGATAAATCTGGTGGATGTCCTCCTTGTCTTTCAGCAGGTTTTGCCCTGCATCCATGCAGAATCAGATACATGGATTTCAGCCAAGAAATGCACAGTTATGATTTTATTGAACAATCTTTATCGGAGGAGAGGGGTTGTTAAACTTTCACTTAATATTTTTAAAGGTAGCTTACTAAAATGGTTGAAGCTTTGGGGATGGTTATTCCAAGCTAAATGTGAGAGCTTTACAGACCCAGAGTGAATCTGCTTATGTAGAACAAGGAATGAAAAAACATTCTCATGAAATTAAGGGCATCTCTCACTTTTCATCTGTCCTGTTCTTCCCCAAAAACTACCTATCTCATCCTATCTTTTTGTTTTCCCCCTGCTTGAAAACTTAAGGACTCTGACCGCTTTACCTACTAAAAGCAAAGTCAGAACCCCCATCCTTCCCCTCCATCATGCTAACAGCTCTTTTTCTAACAGAAAAACAACCTACTCAAACTGATTTCCAATGGCTTCTCCTTTGCATCCCACTTTCCACCTTATCACCAGTTAATAGGTGGCATTTGGAGCCTGGTGGACTCTCACATTCATGGAGTGGGTGTTCTGATCTCTTTTGAAGAGAAACTTTGATTTAGGTGTATGCTCTCTTCCTAAACACACCCTTTTCCTACACCAGATAACCCCTGACTCAGCACCCATCCAATATGCGTTTCACAGCTTTTTGGTAACTGATCCTTTACTGAAGAAGGAAATCCATTTTGCAGGTCGGAAAAAAGAAAAAAAAAAATCAGCTTCCAAGGCAAATTTAGTGGAAAACGTATTATTCTTGAGAATGCAATTGTTATACAACCCCCTCATTTATAAGATTATTCACTGAATAACTTTGGGAATATCTTGTGAAGTTTTACATGTCTATTAGTCGCTAATCCTGAACCTTATCACTCACCACGTTCTCTCATAGGTAAATCTGCTATTACAGCTCTCATCTTCCGTTTTTGTTAGTCTTAGGCTGCAACGCAAGAGGAAAAGGAGGCAATTCTTAATCGGCTCTGCCTAGCTAAGTGCAAAAGGAAATAATACAACCGAGGCACAAGTGAACTTGTTCTAGAGCCCCGGCTACCCACCCGTGTTAAACAGAGCAGACATCAGCAGGCCAGAGGAAGGATCAGTTTTCAAGCAGGTTGCATGCAGAAATAAGGCTACCAGGTGGTAGGATGGCATGTTTTCACCAGATAACACAACTCACATTTATTACTAGAGACGGTGGAAGGACTCAAAGGGAAAGACAAGAGCTCCCCCAGGAGCCTGGCTCTGGGCTTGCCTGGACAGGTCAGCTGGTTCAGGATGTTCTGGAAAGGGCTCTGCCTGGTTAAGCAGCACAGCTCAGAAACACCACCTCAGCCTGAAAAAGCAGTGGAACTTGAACTTTTTTTAGATTTATTCTGGCCTTGTAAGGAACCGAAACAAACACAATTTCCATGCAGGCAGACTGCCTCTCCTGGTGGCGCTGGCCACTTTGCTTGCCTGAAAACAAGTTATAAATAGCATTATTCATGCGTGAATAGCAGATATTCAAACATGTCTCAAAGACAGAGCGACTGTAAACCAAGCCACAGCAATACGTACAAATCCATACTATTCCTAAAATAACCTCTTTTTTGTAGCTCTTAGCCAAGGAGAGGCTGCATCCTCCTGGTACAGCAGAAATGTCAAAGGCGTCTTCCTCTTTATCCATTTGTATGAACTCGCTAAGAGAAGCCGTGCTGCTGGAGCAAATCAGGTACAGTTTCAAACAGAGATTAAGTAACTTTCACAAGCTGGAAAGAACACTAGAATAAGGGGAATGAAAGGGAGGAAAGATTAAAAGGAAGGTGAAGAGGTGACCTTCTTTGATGAAAAAAAATGAACAGGTTAAAAAAATACGAAGAAAAGCACATCCAGAACCCAAAAGCTCAAGCCTTTCCAATGGTATTCAGACAAACCCCAAACAAGAACAGATTGTTAAGATTTCTGGAATCGAGACATTATTTTTGTTAAATATTGTTTAGTAATATCTAACATGCATTTTGGGGGAATGTTTTTCCTTTCAGATTTTAGGAAAAGAAACCCAAGGATTTCTTTTTTTAAAAGCCTGTATTAGTATATACTTTGTATAAGTGAGATTTATGAAAATTATTTTCTAATTAAATAGAAATCAACAGATGGCACTCTATGGGCAAGTCTCTATTTTCTTCATTTAATATATGGCTTTGACTAAAAAATCTTGTGTGATTTGAAGAGTTTGATTTGAAAATGACTACTCTGAAAAAGTTGTGTGACACATTAAAATTGTACTGTCCCTAATAATGCCACTAATGACAAGTGAAAGAGATACACAAGCTAAAAGATCCAAATGAACTGATTTCAGAGGTAGAAAGCACTTTATGCCATTCCATCCAGCAATTAAGTATTTCCTAATATTTCACATGAATTACAAGGTTTCAGCCACTAGGACTGTAATTATCTTCTGTTAAAAAGACAGTTTAATTCAAGCTCCCCTCCCAAGATTTACTGGTCACAGTTACACGTGCAACTTTGCACAGGGAATCACAGGATTATTACTTGCTAAGTGTGAAATGCTGTAACTCCACTTGCTTAACACTCTGAATGGAGTATACAACAACAACAAAAAAAATCAGATTATCTCATCAACGAAAAGCAAAAGCGAGTCTTCCTCACTGCAGCTTTCCGAAGCAAGTTAGCAGCCTTAATGCACTTTTTACATGACAAACACAACCTTAGTCTAGCTAACTTTACCTTCCATAACCCTTGGCTGGAAAACAAGATTGACTGGGTCTGACTTCTGAAATACACTGCTCAGGCACAGAGGGAGTTCTGTTCTGGACTATGCAGGAGACATGATTTCAGGGGCAACTTCAGCTGCAGCAGCACTGGCATAACCCACTGCGGGCAACCATTCCCCTTAAAGGGTATTTCAGGCTCTACTCCGACCCAAGCAGGAATTTTAACTAGTGCTAAATTAACTTCCCAATGCCTTCTCTCCCATTTTGGGGGGTAAACAATTAGTACCGTAACTCAGCAGTATGTTTTCAGTTGGTTATTGCAGATGAAAGATTACTAGACTGCAATTCCAAAGAGCGGATTGCCATGTAATTGCACATTTTTTGTCCTTGTGCAAATAAGGCACGGTTTACTGTAGGCTGGTTTTTCTATGTGTAGTATCGGGATTAGCAATTAATGTTTTAATTAAAGATGGATTAACCAATATTAGGAAAATTATGTCTGGAACTGCTCAATTTAAAATCCACCACATATATAGATAGATAAACATATCTTTAAATGCCAGTAATTTTCTGGTCTGTGTAAAAACGATATGATTTATGACTTTGAGAGACAACATAATCATTTGATATTATACATGGAGATAACTACTGACAAATATAATGCATGGGGGGAAATTTTTTTAAGAAGCTGTATAATTACCATTAAATTAAGTGTTAGATGTTCATTTAGTGAAAGTTCTAACTGCAGTTCAATAAGCTCTGCCTATAGACTAGTTTAATGTAGCTATGTTTAAACAGAGCATAATGGCGAAGGAGGACACACTGTTCTAAATGTAAATTGTATTAGCAACAACATATTGAGATTTCTGTACTTCTTGTTCCATTTGCAGTTTTTTGCCACGAGAATAAATCACAGCGTGTTTTCTGTTCTTGTAGCAATCTTCAGAGGGAAAAGCTAGAATCCAGACCACGTGCCTTTCACTCAGCATCTGGTCTCCTTTTGTCAATGCATCCTGGGTGCTGGGCTTGCTTTTCCTGTTGTGTTTGGGTTGGTTTCTTTGGGGGTTTGGGGGGGAGGGGTGGGGTTTGTTGGGTTGTTTTGGTTTGGGTTGTGTCTTTTTGTTTTGTGGTTTGGTTGGGGTTTTTTTTTGGGGGGGGGGATGGGGATGGGACAGGGGGGTAACACCTGCAAATCTCCATCTCACCTTCCTTCCAAAGAGGGCAAAATTATGATCAGGGAATAAGTGGTAATAATGGCTAAATAAGCCAAACAGAACAGCAAAAAGAATATGGTGTGTGGAATATGTGAACCTATTTACTGTACATTAAAATTATACAGCAATTGCACTTTCAGTTCAGTCATAGAAAGAAACTGGGACAAGCACACTTATGGCAAAAAGCATTATCAGAACCTGCAAAAACCTTCAATGTTCTCATCAGCATCTTTTGAGCCAATTTGGACACAGCTGAATGATTTTGCATTTATAAAAATTTAGTATACTTGGAGGCCTAGTAAACAGCATAATAAATACAATGAAGCGCTGATTTATATAGCCAGCCTTTCTACTCTTTAGTACCAAGGTATTTTAGTTTACAATAAAATACTGAAAATAAATAAATAAATCCAGATCTTTATAGCACACTAATTCTAAAGCTGCAGCAAACAAAAAAAAAAATCTTTTAACCCAATTAACTTCAAAAAAGGCAAAGCTTTCTGGAGTTGCATACATAGTTCCTGAGCATCTCCCTGGTTTTAATTTCACTGAGGTGAGTAATTATAAAGATGTTTGTTTCCAACAGGTAATAAGGTGGCAGAGCACCCACTGGTGGGTAGAGGCATATGTCAGATAAGCAACTACAACAAATCACAGCTAAGTAGACAAGAAAACAGAACACCTATGGAAAGGGAATAAGCCTTTTTTCATCCAGGCCAATGTTAAAGGCAATACTATATAGGTTGTGTCAGGTTTGAGTATGACTCTTTTCTATGTGTCGAAGTCACACATTTTAAAAAAAAAAAAAAAAAAAAAAAAAAAATCACCTTCAGCTTGGAAGAAAGAGGAGGAGACCAAACAATGAAGTTACCCATGTCCACAAAACAACTGGAAAACACTGAGGCAGCAGAAAGGCATTTTAGAGCTGCTCATTTGAGTTTAAACATGACATTTTGCCATTTCATAGGTGAGCAACAACCAATATCCACAATACCGGATACAATACTACTTACCCTGCCACCATCCTTGCTAAAGGCTGGCCCAATATTTTCACGGAATAACACTGTTAATTAGTGGTTCAGACTTTTGCTACTTTTTCTGAAGTTTTTTTAAAGATATTGTCATCAACATTCTGGACCCTACTGAGGTTCAAAGCCTCGGAACCACCTCACTCACATTTAACTGTGCAAAAGTTGGTATGAGACAAGAGCAGAGCCTGTGGAAAGAGGCAGGGATGGGACAAGTTGGTTTCTGTGGGTACAGGCTTCTTTTTCTCCTACCCAGGGAGCCTCCATCACTCTGGCAGGCAGCAGCTGTAAAGCAAATACAACCTCACTGCCTGTCCAGGCATTGCAGGCAACAGAAAGAGCCCCTGCCTGCTGGCTTCTACACCAGCTTTTGCCTCTGTATTAGTAACCTCTAAGACTCAGATTGAAAGTCTTTCTGAAAAATTTATCTGCATGATTTAACATTTTTAAGACATTGAGAGCGACTATACACAGCACGGCTCTAGGCTACAGCCAGTTCTTCTGAAGAGGCTAATCACTGCGCCCACCTACGTGGCTGCATCGTAATGGAACGCTTGTATTCCTAGCAGCTGCTGTAGTACATAATACATAATTTCCATCCACCGAGAAGTTCTCTGATGTGAATTTAAGAATCACAGGCCCATACATTTCCACCCTAAACACTGTGGTGTATATACCTGTTCTTTCTGTAAATCTTTTGACTTCGTCCTTAGAGCATCCTTTGAAATTGCCATATAGTTAACGCCTTGTTGTTTCCTTAACCTGTCACATCATGCATTGCTATTAACATTTCAGAAATAAAAGCAGAAACAAGTAGTGTGGACTGTCATAACTTCAGCTGCATTATTGCAAGAACAGAAATACAAAGTGCTGGTCATAAATTCTACTAAAAGGGAAGCTTTAAAATGCACTCACAGAAGTTGCTGTAATATTTGAGGGGAGAGAGGGTATTTGGAAGTGGCACGTGTGCTGCCTGAAGCTGAGCTGTCATAGCAACAACCTCATTAAAGCATCCCTCTTGGGAGTGCTAACCTGTATTCTGACTGTTAGAAAGATGTTATTTATAATGGGACTTAATTCAGTCAAGAGTCAAAGTACAGTAGACCTGCAGAAAAGTGAAATTGCTAATTTAAGGAATTCACAAAGGAGCACAAACACCCTATCAAACAGCTGTAAAAAAAAAAATGGCTTTTGGCCTCATCACCTTCCGTACCCTGAGACTGCCACCAGTATTTCAGTCTTTTAAGTCTATAATTTGCAAGTTATTGGCAATTCCTCTTTCCTCCTCTGCACCCCTCTAACCAGGTGGTTAGAGGCCTTCAGGACGTGGCTGAAGGCATCGCCATCTCCTCTACTCACCCTAGTTTTCCGCAGCTCTTACACTAAACTAGTCACAACCCACAGCCAATAATGCAGCTGGATCTGTTCCGCTCCCTCACTCCACCAACCTCAAGG
>JAVJGJ010000061.1:38128911-38140054 GCA_035590215.1 Microhierax caerulescens
TTATCTTTAAGTCTAGAATAAGGCAGGTGAAGGTAAAACACACCCATGCAGACCTGAAGTCCCACAGCACGTTAGCACTCATTTCTATAAAAATTAGATCCAGATCACCCATGAATTCCTCACTAATACCTTCATTCCCAAAAGCAAATGCTTCAAAACGACTCTTGTATTTTCAGGGAAGAAAGAAAGGAGGTTGATTTCCCCATGGCTTATAAAAGACAATACTTGCACATGCCAAATATTGCTGCTTATCTCTTCACCTATTCAGAAATATAATCTCTTTTTGGTTCAGAAGCACTGTGGAAGCTGTTACCGTTTCTTTGTACTGGACATGGCCTTTCTTGCTTCCTACCACTACAATAATCCTGTAATTTAACCAGTAACCCTCCATGTCTCCATTTCCATTATCGACTTCTACTTTTTATGTTTCCCTGAGGCTGCAATCCCAAATGAAAGCAGCATTCAACAGGCACCTGTATCGTCAAGAGCTGTTACTCTCTGATAAGCTCTGCAGCACCTGGTCACCTGAAGTTGTAAGAGATTTTCCCAGGCATGAGGTTTTGTAAATTTGTTATATAAAAAAAAAAGTCCTACTTGAGGTGCCACTGGGAAATCAGATGCAAACAAGTAGAATTATCACTCTTCTTGCCCACAGTATGAACACAAAGCCCAGAACCAGCATATATTTCTCAGGTGTCATGTGAAATACAAACAATTCAAAGATTTTTACTTAGGTGAGGCAAGTTTTCCACTCAGCATAAGAGAGGGCAGCAAATGGAATAAAACAAATAAAACCAGTAAGGGGAAATTACTTGTATGTATGCATGATCAGGCAGTGGTGGCCACTTCAAGATGACCATCCTCAACAGACACGTATTTCCTCCCCAAAAATCAGAGAATGTAGTCAGCTGGCTTCAAAAGCAAGCACTCTGCAGTTTTTATTTACTTCTAGGACCACTGAGGACATGCTGTGCCATCTTCAGAAAACAACAGGCTACTGTGGGGCTAAACAGACTGTTGATCTATTACGCTCTGACATTTTTCATTAAGATATATAAACTTGCAGAAGACACTCTCTTAGATTTGCATACTTGCATCATGCTTTTCGCAGACACATAAACAGCTTTTTATAACGCACTTAAATTACTTTGAGCTGCTGGATTAACAAATGCGATGCAGATGCAGAAGCAGAACCCGAGTTGTGTCATACCTACTAGCTCTTTGGCACTTATTTTATGCAAATGCTTTTAGTTATACTCCTAAGACTCAGAGCCACATATTAGTTCTCCTGAATTTTGAAGTCTTTTACTGGTCACCTTCACAGCACCAGCCAACAACAGAACAGTAATTCACAATCACTGAGAGTTTAGTCGTATTGCAAGTTTTTACAGGTTTTAGGGTTTTTTTTTTTCCCTGACAAAGAGTTAACCTATTGTGAGAAAACAAGCCACCAATTAATGTAAATCAGTGCAGCTTCATGGAGGAGCATCTAACTATTCTAGCTGACACAAAATCATAATGTGGTTCATGGTGTTTTACTCATTACTGAAGACGGCTAATTGGTTAGCGGAGTTCTGCTGTTCAGTAAAAGAAACAATTTGTTATCACGGAAATGTATGAATTGTACCAAGAATATCCCACAGCAAAGTAATGACATTAGAAATATAAGCAGGTTTTACATGCTTGAATGTGCTTTAAATACTGAGCCTCACAGTTTGTACTGCAGCAGTATTTCAGAATTTTGTCATCATCTGTTGACAACCATCTGCTCCAAACTTCTTACTGTCCTAATAGTGGCCAAAATTGGGTATTGACAGAGAGAATTTCTACACAGAAAGGGAAGTATTCACAGGGAAAAGTAAGTGACAAAGGCTGGAGACCTGGACATGCATGCCTAGAGATCTGTGGGAAATAAATAAGAAAATTACAGAAACCTAGATTTGACACTCCTGTGATATTACTGGAGATGCAGTTTGCAGGTCTCTGAAAACGTAGAAGCGGCAGATTAGCTGACACCAATTCTCCAAGGCAGTATAATCTACAGAGTAAATGGGTAATATTGTGTACTGTCAACTCTTTTCAAGTCACAACCATTCAAAACCCGGAGAAAGAAATGTAACATAGCAAGTGCAAGCCGAGGAATTCATTCAGATGGGTCCGTGCATACACACTGACCTGTATAGCTTGCTCCAATTTGAAGAAATGTGATAATGGGCCACTTGGGTCAGGGCAAAAGATTTTGTCTGCTTAAAACACCCCTTGCACAGGCTTTGCCATACTTGCCAGTAGTACCTTTTGTTGTGCCCTCCATGTATCCAATGTTTTACATACACATGTATCTATGTGCAATACGTTCCCATCAAAGTGGCTTACAGCAGCCCTACACCATTAAGTGCTGCAGCTCAGGTTAGCCTCCAAGACACAGCTTGCAAAATACCTTCTTGCTCCAGCTCAGCTTTGCCTTGTTCCTATCTAAGGCATAAAAGTAATCCAACCCAACAAGCTGCAGGCATGGGACAGTGGTTTAGTTTTCACACTTTTGTAGTCTCGACTTGCTTTGCTTCCCTTGCACATGATTTAATATTGCAGCCTCAAGTGTTCTACCTAAGACTACTATTATTATAGTAGTGAAGAAACTATTCACCATTCTTTCTGTAATCTGAATATAAGAATAAACCACTCTTCTTAGAACGTGTGACCCAGGAGGAATGGATTCAGTTTTGCAGCCTTCTCCCCTTGCCTCCAGTCCTGAATTCACACTGCCAGCAAATGTCCCTCAAAAAACCAACTTCAATACAGTTACACAAAATATGCTTATTTTAAACCAAGTGTTTCTGATTAACTTGGAAGAGTCAAGCCAGTTCCCTCCAGGCAGTACATGAGCATCAGCTCTGAAGAACACACAGGCTTAACCCATCCCTAGTTATGGCTTATGAAATATTGCTGGGAAAATAGCTACTTTGAGACAGGTCTCAGAAGAAGCCCAGTGTGCTCAGCCCTGGGTAAGTCTGTGAAGATTTGCAAGGAACCAACATGCTGCGTGAGAAGGTACTACCTTTACCTTCCTTCCAGATCACCAAAACCTGCTGAAAGCAAGACAAGTTTTTTTCATAACAAAGTGTAGTGCTTGATCTAGAAAATTGGCAGCTTCATCTGCATTACACAGAACTAGGTTTAACCAACCTAAAACTTTTAAGTAGAAGACCATACACATCTCAGCATATTGAGCTGTCCGGAATTTCTTTTTTATTTTTTTCTACCTCATGAGAAGGCTGTCTCTTTGCAAAAACTGATTTATTTTTTTTTAAGCTAAAAATTATCTATTTATCATTTATTAAAAATAAATAGCTTGTGACAACTCATCTTCTAGATGATTATTACAAACTGAGCAAAGTAATTGTGACTTTGATCCAAGTATTTCAAAATTAGATGTGGGAAGAACACAAGTGGGTTCAGTTTAAGGAACCCAGGCAAAACTGCATCAAACTTCACAATAAAAATATTGCACGGATTATCTGTTTCTTGCATAAAAGCCATGGAACAATACATACAACTAGAGGTCCTCTAAGAATTTTCAGCGAATTTTTATTAAATTAGTCCAAAGTTCCCCTATACTTAATCCTACAACGAAGGGCAACACAAAGGTTCCATTGACTTCAGTGGTGTTGAATTAGGTCTGTAATTTATTTGTTAGCACAGTAAAACATAAATAAAAACCAGTCTTCTCCAGAGAAGAGTCTCATTGGCAAATGACATACTTTCATTTCATAAACACACAGTTTTACACAAATACGAATGTACTTTGGGTAAAATCAGCGTGTGTTTTGCATATGCAAAAGAGCATCCAAGTAGCTACAATCTTACTTTGCTCTCTTTTATCTCCATGGTATTTGCAAGGAAAAAAAAAAGCCAGGTGTTTTGGGAAAACCTCTATCAACTAGGAAATTACCGTGATTTTTCATTATCTTCTTGCATTAGTGTAGCATTTTTAGCTTGTATTTGTAGGACCGCACAACATTACAGCATTTCTCAGAAAGATACATTCAAACAAGGATATATCAGAAATAGTAGCATTGAGGTACTTCCAGTTCCTTAGAGTTATTCAGAACTACCTTTGAAAAAAATACTTTCCTGCATGTTAAAGGATGTGAAAACCCAAGTGCCCTTCATCCTATCACAGCTTCTGAGAATAGCCTAAGTAGAAGCCCAAAGTAGTTGTCATTACCAGAGTTTTATTTAAAAAAAAAAAAAAAAAAAAATCACTCACATGAATATTTTTGCTAGTTTACAGGTTGGTAAATTAAAACCAAAGTATTATATGAAAGTCGCATGGTTATCTTTTTGTGGGAGAGTGCATACATGTTAACAGCACAGTCTTTCTCCTTGGCAGAACACCTCACATGAAAAATACTGATGCAATGCTTTGTGAACCCAGTATTTGCTTTGCACAAGGTCTATCCCCACTCCAATATATCATTTTTTAAACAGTGCACTTTTCATTCTCCACATTTTCTTTGCTCATTTGAGGAAAAACAGTGAGGTTTATGAACTGCTATTAAAACAAAAAGCTTCTACAGTAGTGAAAAAGTTGAGGAATTATACATATTCTCCTTATTCTGAAAGCTTAACTTTTATCTTACAGCACTTACAGGGTAAGTCATACAATAGCATCACACAAAAGTTAGCAACGGACATCCTACTGACAGTCAGGCAATGGATAGTCCAAAATAAATTAGCATTATTAATAATGTAGCTATTTGCTTTTCTTATTTCTGAAGTAAGGATGAGTTTCAACAGTTTGCCTCCTCTGGAAAGCCACATCATTCAGCAGGAAGCAGCACATGAGGTGTTTAGGAACATCCGGCGGGTGTTGAAAGTGCATTTCAGGATTCAGCAGACCATATCTAGAATTCCTAATACTGCAATCTATTTTTCCACCTCAGAGAATTAGACTGTATTTCTCACGGAATAGAAATAAAAATCATAAAGTGTTCCTCACTTCCAGACTGGCGTTACATCACCTTTAAAAAGCCCTATTACTTAGTAGCACACTCCACATATTGCAGTGTTTTGTTACTAATACACCATTGCAATTTATTACAAAATAGACAATAAAGATGTGGTTGCTAAAGAGACATACAACTTCTTTCCAGCATCCAACTCTATCCTCAGAGTGGTAGTGTTCATGAACACCACACATACAATCCCAATTCAAATTCTATATTTACATACTGCTTGGAAAGCAGTAACACATATAACAACAAAATTTAATGGACCCATATAACACTCTCCAGGTACACAGAAAGACCTTATTCCTGCTCTGAGGACCATACAAATTAAATCAGATTAATAATACAGTGAACATATTACTGGCAAAAGCATGTGTTTGTCTCTAATGATCCTTCCCAGTTCCCATTAAATCTAATTAAAAGACACTGACAAGAGTTTTATTGGAATTCCATTACCAAGGTCCAATCCTGCTCGCACATGGGCCAGCACCGCGGGAAACAGCCCTTCCCCAGCCTGCGGGGGCTCTGGAGCATCCTCACATACGCGAAGAGAAGGTGCCCTGTCAGCACGATCATGGCTGGGGTCAGCGGCTGATTTTACAGTAGCGAGTTCTGGCTATTTTACTTTACCCGCTACTTAAAAAGGAAGATGCTGCTTTACAGTACTAGGAAGTTTTGAAACATCTTGGGAATTTTTTCACATTACAGTCAACAACCGACTATCTGGCTGCAATATAACTACATTTACAAATATTTTCATCTTTCCAATACATGGAATTTAAGGGCAAAAAAATCAAGTTGTTTAATTAAAAAACAAACTAGTGGGTTGGACAGAAGGTGCACAGTCATTATTTGAGTAATTATAATAAAAAAATCCAATTAGTTCCTAATTGCACTTACAAATTTAGGACCTATTTCTGCAATGTCTACTTTTAGCCCAAACTCACATAAATACAGACTCAATAGTCAGTATGATTTGCATAAAAATAGCCAAGTTCTGATATTTTCATCTTCCCTGTTCATCATTAAGAACATTTTTGGTAAGCGCAATTAAAATGAATTCTTTAAGCAAAATTTTTTTACTTGCACTTGAAGGAACGAGACTATTAAGCATCAGATTAATACATAAAAACCAGGGAAAGGCAACAACATCCTAGGATTCAAAGTATGCTACTGTAACAGAAACAATGTTCTACTGTCTAAATTACTAGCATTTCTACAGATACCCATAATTCTAAATTCACAAATTAAAATCACACATCCTTTATAGTCCACAAAACCTTTTAACAGCAAAAAACAGGTAAAAAGACCTGTAACAAGGCATGAGAGGAACACACACTTCCAAGCTGCAGGCTGAAGTTAATGTTGAGTTTTACCACTCTCTTTACAACGCCGAAAGACTGGTGTCCATATGAACCTTAAAGGTATGTATGCCATATGCTCAAATTTACATAGCAGTAGTCACAAAACACTTCAAAAAAACCACCATGTGAAGTAAAAGCTAAGTCTTCAGAGGAAAGCTACTTCAACCTGCAGAGTATTGACAGAAACTCGAAGATAAATTAGCTAACTTCTGCAGCAAAGAAAGTTTACATATAGTCTTTCCACATCAAACACCTAGTTTTGAATTTTAAAATGCATTTCTCCCTTTTAAAGAGCTTGTGTGTTTCTATCACTAGTTGTTATACTAAAGCTTTCCAAAACAACTGAACTTAATAAAAAAAAACAGGTGAGAAAGAACAGGCATGTCAGTTACAGAAAACCACACATGCAGTTTGCTCAGGCAGCGTCAAGGTTTTGTGTGTATAATCACATACTCAGCTGAGGACATACAGACATCACTGATTGTCTGTAAAACCAGCAACCAAAATGGCACTTGTGGACATCTCCCACAATTTGTGTTTTTAATTACCTCTTATTACACATCCTTCTAACTTCCTTGATATATTTTTCATAGAACCATTTATGTTGGAAAAGACCTTTAGGATCGAGTCCAAGCGGTGGCCTTGTACTGCCGAGTCCACTGCAAACAGTGTCCCCAAGCATCACATCTACACATCCTTCAAATACTTCCAGGGACAGTAATTCAACCACTTCCCTGGGCTGCCTGCTCCAGTGTTTGGCAACCCTTTAGGGGAAGAAATTTCTCCCAGTATCCCCTCTCAGCCTCCCCGGCACAACAAGAGGCAGTTTCCTCTTGTCTTGTTACTTGGGAGAAGAGACCAACACCAGCCTCACTACAAGCTCCTTTCAGGGAGTTGTACAGAGCAATAAGGTGTCCCCTGATCCTCCCTTCCTCCAGGTTAAATACTCCCAGTTGCCTCAGCTGCTCCTCATCAGACTTGTGCTCCAGACCCTTCACCAGCTCCACTGCCCATCTCTGGACACACTCCAGCACCTGAGGGGCCCAAAACTGAACACAGTATTTATGGTGCAGCCTTGAATTTTCACCCTCCTCTGTAATTTTGCCTCTCCAACAATAGGTAAGTTCTGAAATAATATTGTACTTTGTAATAAATAAATAAATGGCAATGTCAGCATGACCTTGGAAGTATCTGTTTTGCATGTAAGATACTAATTATTATGTATTTTCAAGACATAAAAAACTTAAGTATGAGACATACACCTTTGTAATACAGCATGGAAACAACTTTTTTTTTTTTTAACTTAAAGAATACTTTCCAACAGATGGCCAAGCTGGAGCTCAGTCTGGTGAAGTACAGCAGTGCTTGGTACACCCGGTTTCAAACATTAAGCTACTAATAACGAGATCGTTGTAAAGCCTCCTGATGTAGTCACTGTTGCCTGCTGTGACACCTTACCAGGGAATGAAGGCCATCAGCAGTCACCACAAGGAGACAGATTTATTTCACCTGGTTTGTGTTTCTGCTACTAGGGTGAGTAATCCAAATTCACATCAGCTGAACCTTAAACCTGAAAATTCCATTTCAAAGTAATTTGTCTCCAGCCTTCACTTAAATATAGTCAAAGGACACTGTGAAAACAATAAATTCCCTGCTAAGTGGAATGAAGACTGAAGTTTTGTAAGTGTTTGTGACTCTAGAGAGGAGTAATGTTCAAGAAAATTTGTCTTTCCTTCTTTAAAACAGCTTAAAAATTACAAAAAAAAAAAAAACACCAAAAAATAATTGAACATGTAACATGCCACTGCTTGGGGAACTTAAGTTTTCAGTTATCTGACAACATTTTCCCATTCAGTCTGTCTACCTTTACAGGAAGACCTCTTGCAAGACTGCCAACAAGCCATTTCATCACACCAACACTTGAAAGACAGATCTGAAACACCAAAACGGCATAAAAGAGTCCCCAGCAAGGCAGCACTTCAGCACTGCCGACAGAAGCTGATCTGCCACCCAAACCAAACACAAACAAACCTGCAGCTTCACCACAGACACCAACTGAATTAATAATAAGCGATGCACTCGTTAATACTATTGTGGATACACATTTCACCAACAACATCACACATTTGTTAAGAGGAGCTTGATTTGGATAATCTTATTTGGGTCATCTATGTACTTCGGTTAACCTTTAGGTAATCATGCCAATTAGTACAGTGGATTCATGTAATGCCATTTCACAGAGCAGAGACACAAAACCCAAATGAGCATGACAAAAAAGGGGGGTGCAGTATCCCATGCATGAAGCCAAAGTGAAGCTCCAAGGCCAGAGAGAGCTGTGGGGAGGAAATACACCCACCAGACCTGCAGAGCACCTTCAGCTGAAGTGCTCAGGAGGTGGGACCTGTGAACTTGCCCTGCACCTCTCCAGGGAGAGCAGTTAACAAATGCAGTCTTTTCAGCTTCCTAAACCTGTAGCAATGTTTTCTTCAGGCTTCTGAAATCCATTTATTGCCAACATTGCAACTCCTTCACTGGCTAACTGCAAGGGATTCTTTGTCCATGAGCTCCCCCAGGAAGAGACCAACCGAAGCACAAGAGAAGGAAATCATACCTCTCCGTGGCTTAAACGGCACAACCTCAACTGCAGGACTTCTCCTTCATCCTATCACCCTCCTGACTGGATTCACTTCTCACTCTCTTTTTCCATCTCATTTCCAGCTCCCCTTCTCTATACTACTTTCTTTTCCCAATTTATATCTATACACACACACACATATAAAATTAGAGGAGTTGTAACCTAGCTGAGGACAGACTTGATAGACTGTAAGAGTTTTCTTGTATATCAAACCAAGAGAAAAGGTCTAGATAATTCAAACTTTGGTAAGATTGCCCCTCCGCCACCCCTTTTTTATCCCTGATGTTATCCACTGGTCTAATAAAAGATGTTACCTCTCTCTACAGCACCCCACTAATTTTTTTATATTACCATGGCTACCACAACACTGCTGTTAACACAACCCATGACATTTTCCCAATTCTTTTATTATCAATGGTGAGCCTCAATGCATTCGAAATTTCAGTGCCTTTCATATACATTAAGCTTAGCATGCTCCAGTGGCTCAGAATTTCCTCCTGAAAAGGAAAATGAGCTTGGTATGGTCAATAATTTTTTGCAGTGTATCGTAAAGTTTATCTGATGTGCAAATGTAAATTCTTTTTCTGGATGCCTCATCCCAAATCTTTCAGGTTGAAACCACTTGACATTTTTTAAACAAAATGCCTTTTAAGTACTAATTTGTACTGGGCTCAGTGTTGATAAGACATGACATTAGGTTATGGTGAGTTAGTTGATTTTAAGTAAATTTGATTCATCCCACTTTTGGGGCTGGTATGATTTAAAGGGTGCTGCCTTTTAAGATGGGATTGATTTTAACATAAGCTGACAGCACGTTTTTGTGTGTGTGAAACACTAAATCAGAGCAAGGTAACTATGAAAACAAGACCAAGGGAAAATGAGGCACAGTTTAAACATAAGAAATTAATATTCATTATTAATTGGCACCTGCTCATCTCCATCAAGAAAGACAAGAGTAACAAATCAGTTGCCAGAACAATTCCACAAAATGTTTGGAAGTTTGATTTTTATCCATAAGATCAGATGCACACTACAGCTGCTGAAACGTAATCTGACCATTTCGTGAATACCATGGAAAGTTCTTGAAATATTTTCCATCAAACAAGCACTATCATGACCACAAATCTTCACGCATGAAACTAAAAGCATACGTACCCTTCCTGAAAGATTTTCTAAGAACCTTTCCTGTCTGGCTCTTCAGCTGCCATTATATTAAATACTACTTTCATTTCCTTGCAGTAGCCTTGCACCTAACGATGCAGTGGTTTAAACATGCAAGTTTGTCATGCTGCAGCAATACTTTTCCCTTTGATAGGTAGTTATTTCTCATTTTTAAGGCACAAATCACCTATGTGATTTTGATACTAGGTGGGAAAGAGACAGGAGAGGTTTGGTAGTTCGACTGAAGGAGAAATCTATACCCTAAACTGACTATCCAGAGGCATCCGTACTCACCCAAACGAGTTGCAAGCAGTTAGTAAACAATTTGGTAGGTAGAGCGTACGTGATGGAGAGGAGCCGGATGCCTAATTGCGAGATTTCAATGCTTTGGGGAGTCCTATTTCTGCCCGAAATCTAGCTAAACCCTCGCAGGCTGGGTACACCACCACGCAGAGCAGCCTCATCCAGGAGACCACATAGTTCTGAAGCTACAGGGCTACAAACAAGCCGACAGGCTATTTTCTGATCAGCAGCGTTTTCTCCGGCGCTACAAAACCCCGAGTCCGAGCAGCACGCTGCCATCCCCGCACCTGAGCGGAGCGGGGGGGGGCTCGGTCTGGGCTTCGAGAAATCCGTTTAAACCTCTCCCAGGAAAATAAGAGAGGCACGGTGACGGGACAGAACGCGACAAGAAACCCTGAAGACGAACTCCGACCGGAGGGCTGCCCGCCTCTGAGCTCAGAGACTCCGCAGCAGAAAGGAGCTGAAACTTCTGAGCCTCCCCACACCTCAGCGAAGGGGTCCCGAGCTCCTTCTCCCCCGCCGGCCCTGCCGAGCTCAGCCGCCACCCGGCGCCCAAAGCCACCTTCAGGCGGCAACTCGGCACAATCAAACGGAGGAACTTTTGCAGCACTCGGGGAAGCGGGAGGGCAGCGGCCGTCTCTGCGGCACACCGCCGCCAGCCCCGGGCAGCC
>JAVJGJ010000061.1:38145212-38155424 GCA_035590215.1 Microhierax caerulescens
CTCATAAAAGTTATTAGAACAGAAAAGAACTCATCACCTCTGAAGTCTGTTTAAAGGACAATTTTGAGGAAAAAAAAGAATAATTTTCAAAATAAACTTTCAGATTATTTTATTACCAAATAAATTCAGTTGCTTATATTACATAGGCCAACTTCCTTACCTGGCATCCCACTGTACTCTGAGGTGCTGCACCAATGTGCACGGAGTGATCAAATTTATTTCCAATAAGTGGAGTAGAAACTCCTTGTTCAAAAAAAAATAACGTTTATGGGCAATGTCGAGAAAAGGTATGAAAAGTACGCAAAAGAGAAAAATATCTGGTTAAATCTGCTTCAAACTCCCATGGTAAAATTTGTGTCGAGACCAAGTGGCATATTAACCAGTTCAAAGTGGTTCTCTCTCCAGTTTATCCCAAAATAAATATACTCTGTAGCTCTGATAAAATTACCTTTGTTTAATAAAATGTGATTTTCCAAGATGGTGGACACCTTGAGTTCATCTCACAAACACGCACGAGCACATCCTTAAAGTTAAATACTAATTTATTCTACATCATTAGTCCTGAAGGTCCAGTTACTGAAAAGATTGAGATTTGGACACCTAAGCACCTCTGCAGTACTACCAAGGAGTGGCAGAGGTAACCACTCCTACCTTTAGTAACTGTGGATTAATTCCATAGTTTAGAACATTCATGCATCACCTATTCAGGAATCTACAGGAAAATTGCGTAAGGAGAGAACTCATCTTTTTTTTTATTAGATCTCAATGCAACTAATTTATGACATTTTCAATTTCATCATATAAGTGTTGTGAAGTAAAGCGTACAGCTTTATCTACCTCTTTTATTTCCTAAACACAGCATCAGGAATAACCTAGTGGGATTTTTCTTCAGTGATAGCAAATGATTAAAATAATAATAACACATAATGCATAATCTCATTCGATAGAAGTCATTATCCATTTCCACAATCTTCTATTAGGTTTCCATATTTTACTGCTCTCAAGAAGCATATATTTGCCATTTGCCAGAAGTGCAGAAATAAGTAATATTTAAAAAAACAGGTATTTTTTAAAGACTTCTATCTGGCAGTACTGAAGTCAGAGAGGATACATGCCACTTCATAAGTGTTGTAAATGGATCCCATTGTGACATACATCAATCATGTATTCACAGTCATGCAGCATATCCTGAAGGAATAGGTGGTATACCATACAAATAGGTGCCTATAGTGACAAACCTAGGAAGCCTGAGGTTATCTAACATAATCACTTCTCCTTACAACAATAAAATCAATTATAATAAATGTATTTATTATTAAAAAAGTAAAGGTGTTCCTATCTGTTGTATATTAGCTTCACATGAAAAAAAAAATCCTCAGTTTCAAGCAAAGCAGTGGTATCACTTCGTATTTCCTTATGTGGGGTTGTATTATAACTAAGGGAAATGCTGCCTTCCCATTGCAAAGATACCTTCACATTGCTTGATTCTTCAGTGTTAAAACCTCAGAAAATTTCCCCTTCTTGATAAATGTTGGACACATGCATTACTAAAGAAACCTGTATGAACAATTTCCTTCTGGCACAACTTTTTATTCTACAGAGAAGCCAAATTTTATTACTTAGAAGTGGTTTAGCCCTATGGCTACTGGTGCATAGTACCAACCTCTGTCCCAGCCCTATTGCATCATAGTGGCATCAGTGCTGCCTGGCCAGGCACAAGAGCTTGTGTCCATAACTGTTTACTATCCAAACTTCTTCTAATTTTTCCATTAGGAGAAATTATTAGGATTTACCAGTTTTAGATGTTTGGAAAATTATCCTGCCAACAGATATTATATATTATATCCACTTTTATAGTATTTTCTTGAAAATCTATCAGAATCAAAACTTGTGGGTCTACATCACAGCATTTTAAAGATTAAATGAGCCTTCCCCCCCACTTCAAAGCAAATTATTGTGTGATGGCAGCCAGGTGCCATAGCAGGATTTTCATTCTGGTTTGGGGCTAAATCTGATTAATCATAAAACAGATCAAATAAAGGAACATCTGGTACAAGGTTTTTTCCATCAGATAAAGGCTTTACGGTAGCAGTCTAAATGACCACTATGCAAAAAACCCGTGACTACAAAATTAATAAAATTTTATTTAATGCCAAAAAAAAAAAAAAAAAAAAAAAATTTGAATAAGTAATTGTTTCACTCCATAAAATCAAGAACAACATGTGAATGTCATTAAAGTTTAAAACAATCCCCAAAACTCACTAGGCAAATAATAATTGTATCTACCATTGAAACATAATGTACGAGGTACCTTGTGTAGAATTAAAAAAAATGCAGACAAGCTCCACAGTCTACGCAATGGTTTTACACTTTTAGCATAATCAGGCTCTGAATGTCATTTAAATGCACCTCTTAATATCACTTTGTCTTTCATCGGGGAATAGTACGGCTGCGACAAAAAAATGTTTTAGTTTATTTTACTCACTTTTGTTCTCTATATAAAAGGTAATGTGAAAATGTGCCCCAGGGTCTGCCCCATTCCATCGCAGCATAATCTGACTAGTTTGGAAAGAGTAGGATCTGTTTGCAGTACTTGAGTGCCCCCTATAGGCTACTGCTCAAATAATTTTTTTCAACCAGGCATAAAATTAAAAGCTTTCGATTTTGGGGAAAAGGAGCCTAAAACCTTAAAAACAAGTAGCTCCCCCCAATAAAGACAGAGCCCACAAAGAAAAAATGACAGTGGTTGACGTAACTCTAATACCAATCACAATTCACATTATCTTTTATTTTTTGAGAGCTCTGTGTGTTTAATAGGGTTAAGGCTTCAGTTAATTCTAAATATAACTTACTTAAATGAGACCATTTAAACCAGTAACTTTTCTTGCCTTGTAGATATCACATATTCAAAAAAGAAGAATAGTTACTTTTCCATCAGGGTTAACAAAGGTTTAGAGGAATAGAAATCACAAAAGAATATTGTAACTTGAAATTATAGAGTTCTCAAAATAAGAGAATTGACATAAATTCATAAAATATATTGGACAAGAAAAAAGTGTTAATTATGATGTATAGTTAAAAAGTAAGAATTTAAAAGTTATGTTAATATTCTCTCTTTCAATAACTGCCTTCCACTTATCTTTGGCAGGACATGAAAATACATTGTCCTTTTATCTGCTGGTTTATGGTAAACATTGCACTTCATAGCTAATGAAACTTCACGCATATAACCTTGGGGTGTCAAATACCTCCTTGTCAAATACCTCCCTACCTTTGGAGCATCTTATGTCTGCATAAATTCACTTATAGATCATGAAGAAGGAAGGTGGTAGAAGGGACAAAGTAAAGTAGTAGGGGAAAAAAATCAACTGTGACATTAAAAAAAAATTTAAAGAGGTGCAGACATTGTGAAGCATGTTACAACATGTTTCACAATGCAACAGAAAACTTCGGAGGGGTTAATTCCCCCAGGCTTATTGGCTAATGCTGTTAGGGAATCACGGCATTTACTCTTTCATGTCAGTAGACAGAATAACAATGAAACTCAGAAATTGCTACATGGAGGAGAAGGAGAGCTAGAAATGAGAAAGTACAGTGAATGATACTGAGTGAAACAACGAGGTATTGAAAATTCAAATTCAACTTCTAAACAAAGATCACATTCATCTTTATATAACTCTTCCTCCTTATAGCAGAAGCAGGTAGATCTGCTCTCTATGCAAGTGCAGAAATGAGAGAATGGCAGGGTTCTATACATTACATTTAATTCCTGTCCTAAAACTGCAGAGTGACTCTTCCCATTGAATTACTTTGACTCTTCTGTTTGACATCCTGCTCCTTTGTTGTCAACCTTCCCTTGCAGGGAGTACTTTTGCTCACTTGGACATGGCTGATCTAGTGGGACACTCAGGAGCCTCTTTGTCTTCCCAAGCTCTGCAGCATGGAAGAAGTTTCCTTAAGCAAGTTGCTAGGTAAGTCTTCACTGACTATAGTTTTACAATCACTGCTTGAGGCTTTAGGTAGATTCCTCTTGAAAAAATGTGATTCTAATTCAAAATGCTGATTTGCCTCTCTTCCCTTCTCCCTTCCTCCTCTCAAGGACAGGTCTCCTCCTCCTCTGGGTAGCACAAATTCTGCCATGTTTTTTACCTGGGATGAGGATACAGGCAGCGATAGTGGAGGAAAAGGAGAAGAGTAGAGAGATGAAAGAATTTATTTATGATAAACTGATCCCTTGCTTCAGTGATCCTGGTTCATATGGGTACTTACTTCAATAACCTGAGAAGCTCTCTCATGGCTGTGTGTTACATGCATGTCTAAAGAGAAAGCAGCAGCAGGCTGTGCACTCATACAGAAACAAAAGGACATTTAGTATTAGGTAGTATCCAATGCCAGTTACACGTGCAAAATAACTTCAAGGGCTTAAAAATTTTTGTTACTGAAACAGCAAAAAAGAGGGCAAGTGATATCAAAACACTTGTGTATGTCTGTGGTTGTGAGTAACCTGACCTGAGATACTGAGACTTCACATTTGTGAGGATAGTTTAGACTTCACATCTAATCATGAGGATATGAATATGGACCTGTTGTTCTCCAGCCCTTTTTCCTTGATGACAACGTGACAACTCTTCTCCCCACATGTTGAATAACGGGGTTGTGCTTCTCTTCTCCATGTAAGAGGAATGGTTCAACATCCGTGTGTTCATTTTCAAAGAGCTTTCAAGGATTTCTGTCAAAGAAGTCTTAAAGGAAAATCGCAGCAGGATGAAAATGGGAGTTCTTCCATGGATAACTAACTAACAGATCAGAAACAAAAGATAGCAGTAAACTGTTATTATTTTCTCAGTGGAGAAAGTAGAAGTCACTACTGGGGTCCCCTGGGAGTCTGAATATTTCTGCAATATCACATACAAGCCAAGAAGACATCACTTACATTGTGGTTTACACTTTGTCTACCTTAATGCATGCAGAAGCCTTGTGTAAACCAGTAACCCCATGCCCTTCCTCTGAATAAGAATGCAGGAGACTGAAGAAGAGTCAGTACATGATTCAGGGAGCAAGAAAAGACAGAAAGGGTAACCCAAGAAATGAACAGAAGAGAGACTCTCTGCCAGCGGGACCAATTGGGAATACTGGTCCTGGTGGAAGCCTTCTCCAGCTGATCTTAAAAGCTTATTCAAACCAAGAAAAAAGAAAAGGTGGCGCAGGAATGGGAGTCACTTATCTGACCAAAAGAAGGTGTTAAATAGTTGTTGACCCACAGGAGGATTATTGAATGAAGGGGCCCTGCAGTTTTCAAAATCAGAGCTTATTTACTTCTTTATCAGTAAGGCTTTTTTTTCCTAGCAAGGTACATCCTGAAACTGGCACTTGGCCAATACTTTAAGATGAAGAAAATACAATTACAAGAACAGATTTCCCCCCATCAACATATACTGAGCACTCTTTCTTAGGGGTGCATGTGTATGCAAAAAAACCCAAACCCAAACCCGTAAAAGAACCCAACAAAACCAAAAATAACAGACACCAGGGACTGTACTTATGTGTTTTCTGAAAGTAAACAAAATTATCTCTGCAAACCCATGAACAAGGAAGGAGGCAAAACAATTTAACAAACATATTAAATGCACTTTGATAGAAAGCTTAATTCTTTCTGAAGAAATCTACCAGGATTCCACTGTAGCAGGACAAGTGGTTGAGATTATTTGAAATGAAGGCAGGAAGATCTTGTAGTGCCCTATGGCAATCCATCTGGGGAAGATTTCAAAATATCCAACACTTACTTTAATATAGTCTGTCCCAAAGGCAAAACTATTTGCTTTTCACAAGCATTTTTATGAGCTACATCTTAAAAGTAATCACTGGAAGAGATAATTTATTGTTAGCCAGAGAGGATATTGAAAGGCAGGGGAGCTATTAATCATCTATGCAGATATGGGTGAGATCCTGGCCCTATGGAAGTCAATAGTAAAATTCCCATTGACATCTGTGAAGCCAGGCTATTACTCTGTGTGCTGGAGGTTTAAGTGTTTGCTCTATCTATTAGGTCAAGTTTCTTGCTTGCATAATGCTGCTGATTTGTACAGAGTTGCATTACAGTTCAACCGAGGAAGTATCTCCAGTTTGCTGAAATGAATGCTTTTCTGCAAGAGTCGCTGCTTCTAACATTAATAATAGGAATTGTTTCTGCATTACAAGTCAGATGCAGGTATGCCGTAGAAGTCTAGATATAGAGGGGTATGGCCGTTCTTTGTAAAGAATTGTGAGGAGGCTGTGGTTCAGATCTTGTTGGTGAGACACTGTCACACCGTCTTGCTGGAGAGTCCCTCTGTATTTAATTCTGCTTACCTTAGTAGAAGCTCACAACAGAGCTGTCAACTATTGTGAGCCAACAGCAAGTCCAATAAACAATTTCGGGAATACTGATGCTTGAAATGCTTACACAATTACATATGTACATTCAGAATAATCTATGCCTTTCATGTCAAGTGGGTACATGAGTTCCAAGAGTTAACTCTGCAGCAAAAAAAAGCAAGCCAGAAAAGACTGTACAGTTTTAAGCAAGTTTTTCCCTTTTCTGTTGGAGATGATGATATGTTTCATGGCAGATCACTTGGTGACATTACGCCACTTAGATGTCATGATCAACACACTCTCACTTCTGCTCAATATTTAGATTCTTTGTGAAATGTGTTGCCAATACTTCATACAGCTTTATCTCCTCTGCAGCCATAAAGGATGTGATCAAATTATTTCTACCTGCTTGTAGACAAAGTGCTCTGGAGGCATCATTTTTAGTCTCAGCCCAGGGGAACAGAAGTGATTAAACAATTGCTGTTTAAAAATAGCATCACACATCACCAACAGTCCATTGCGGAGTCAGCTGCAAACTAGCAGCAGCAAAGGTGTTTGTTTTTACCCTCTTCTGGGCTGCCATGGCAGCCAAAATATTCCCTTTCTCTGAATTGATTTGTTCTGAAATCCCAAGTATATTTGTTTTTCTGAGCAAATCCTTATGATTAATAATAGTAGGTGAGAGTTATTTTGTGTGCTTTATTTTAATGAATAAAATCCAGACAACAGGGAGGTTTGTGTTCAAACAAGGCTTGAAATTCAGTGAGGGATTTTTGCTTTCCATGTGTCTTTTGTTTAGTGTTCAGAATTCAGACCTGTAGTACCGTGCTCTAAATCCCTATATGGGAAACGAGGGGTCTGACCCCAGTGATGGATTGAATCACTCTATCCAGAATATTTGGAACAGCTATGATTTTTACAGAAGCGTAGGGCTGATAGGAGGGACGATAGCCTTATCTATATATTTGTTTTCACGTATATTCAAAACAAGCTGAAAAGCCTGATCCCTCTTAATTAAATCATGAATAAATACGAGATTTCCTTCCTTTAAAGCCCAGCCTGCTGCCTGAGCTCAGACCTTACATACCAGGCAGAGTTTGATCCTGCAGGTTCAGTTTGCTGAACTCTGTTGTCAGCAGCTTGAGTGATATGTTCAAAGTGCAAGATCTGGTCCAGTGCATAGAGAATGAGATCTATTTAACAAAATCCTGGCAGCCTAGAGCCTTAAATTCAGATTTGAGAGACGCACTGGCCTCCTTCCCAGGGCTGTGGGATGTCAGCCCTGGCATTCAGCACTGTGATCCCACTTCCTGGGACCCAAGTTCCTCATTACCACCTCAGGAAGAAGCGTATGCTCCTCTCCAAGGAGGCAGGCAGCAAAAGGTGAAACCCCCGGTTTGGGGGTTCATCTGAGTTTCTTAAGGATGCAGTCCCATTGTGGTTTTCCCTGGAGGATTGAGCACACAGAGCAGCCAAGGAGATGGGGCAGCAGGTCTGGCCCAGCATCAAAACCCGCCAGGAACACACCTGGACCTTGGAGGTTTTGGCATCCATTGCTCTCCCTACCCTTAGATCCTACTTGTGAGCTGCATTCTCTCTGTTGCCTGTCATACTGCAGCTGGCCACCCATCCATCCCAAATTTTGGAGGGGAGATGCTCCTGATTATAGAGCATATGTTGCCCTTCCCTGCGCAGTGCAGAAGGCAGCCAGCAGAAGCAGAGGTGGGTGGTGGATGGCATGGGAAGAAGTGGAGGGACAATCCAGGAAACGTGATCTGTGTTCGGCACACAGAGAGGCATCAGATGCAAAAAGCATCTTAATTACAGCAATTCAAGACAGAAGTAAAACTGCCTTCCTAATTTTGCAGAGTGCTGATAGGAAACATGCAACCCGCTAAGGCTGTAGCACAGATGGAGCTGGACTGCCAGTGATAAGGTCATTCAGGGGGGAATGTGGATAGGGCAATGCCTACAGGGCAAGATCCTGCTCTTCCACTGGATGCTGGCTTTGTGCTAAAAGTGTCAGGCATTGCCTTTGGTTGCCCCATTCATTTACCAGTTCCTCTGGGAGGGGAACCAGTGAAAAGCATGGATTGCTGGATCAAATATTCTCCATTTGCCCAAGCTTTTTCAAAGAACAGCTGATTTCAGTGCCTACATGGCTCTGTAAAGTAGCTGTGGAGGGGAAGGGCAGTGATGGTATGTTCCTCTGGCTTTTCCATGCAATGCACAAAATCCTTTTCCACCTGTATCCTCAGAAGGGCATTATAAGCCAATATTCATGTAGAGTTCCAGAGCACAGCAGTTTCCTTGGAGGAGAGTGACGTTTCCCAAGGGAAGTGACTAAACCTGATTTTCTAATCAAACAGCAGAAACTTGTAAAGCAAACAGAGATTCAGATGCCAGCTTCACATCACACTCCTTGGTGCGTTAACTCTCAGTAACACTTGACCCATCCACAGGCTGCAGAAAGAAGGGCTGTGCTGCCTGTCTGCATTGCCCTCAGCTGTTGAAGACAACGCTCATCCTGCTTGGTTAGTAAAGAAAGGATTTGTGAGCTTGCCAGAAGCCTATAAATGCCAGCACCTGAGCAGGAACACCAGGACAGATTGAAGAAGACATGATGACAACCTGAAGAAAAGCACTGAATAAAGGTGTTAGCTCCCTTTTTGAAGTAGGTAAATGCACAATGTGTGAATAGGTGTAATTTTGAAGTCAGACCATTAAACCCGTGCTCTGCCACTTGCTATACCAATTTCAGGCACCTTAAAACATGCTGTAGAATAAATGCACATATGGTGAAGTGTGAGCATGCATCTGTACAAATGCAATGTTTGGTAGAAATGAAGGCAGGGAGTGGGGAACTCGCTAAACATAGTTTTATGCTACGCTGAAATACTCAACACAGGGAAATCAAGGTTATACACTTTTTGTGTGCATTCTTCAAGTCCAGGCCAGATTTAATGGCTGAATTTTGAGTTATTTTCTCCCTCGTGGTTCTGTGTTAGGAATCTCACATACTTGCAAGAGATTATGTAATGGCTTTATTTTCATGTGCACAGAATCATTTCAGTACTTTGAACCCCATCCCAACCCCCATCTCGCTATCGCACTGTCGTGGTGTTTTCTACATTAAGTTGCATCCCTTAGACCAATTCAGGACACTCACTGTCAGCAACACAGTACAGAAATTTCAAATAAGCTTTCAAAGTAATCAACAAAGTATCATTTATTTATGCATCCTTTTTATATCTAGCTTAACATTTAAGCATTAAGATTAGAAAAAAGTCTTTGCGTTTACTATTGCATTTCACTCTGCATAATTAAAAGTATGACTCTTTTTTGTATGATATATAAAACTCCTGTGATAGGGCATAATTCAGCTAGCATTTCTGCTTTTAATACATCTTTATTCCTGTATTTTACTAAAGGAAGTGGAAAAAAGTAGATGTGTGCCATACACTGCTTTTTTACGTTTTGGAATTCATAACCCTCATAGGACAACAGCATAAATGATGCATCATGAAGTTATGCATCATCTACTGCACATACCTGACACTGACTGAAAAGCAACTTTCCTGAATAATCCCTTCACACAGTCAGACTAAAGGGGCTCTGCTGCCCTAGAAAAAACTCCATCTTTACCAGTCACCCATACAAACGGGTGCAGCATGTTTTGCAGGAGCTGCTCTTAAGACTTTAAAGTTCACCCTTTTCCTGTCAACCAAGTTACCTCTGCTTTTCAGACACAAGGCTGCTGCCGTTATTTTGGCTGAAAATGGGATAAACATGAGTTCTGCACTTTACCAGTTTTTTTCTTTCTTTCTTTTTTTTTTTTTTTTTTTTTTTTTAAATGTT
>JAVJGJ010000061.1:38155524-38170617 GCA_035590215.1 Microhierax caerulescens
TGTTTATAGGGCTTAAGCTAATTGGAAATAAGATTTACAGTGTTCCTTTTAACCAGTGCTATTCTATACTTAGAAAAAAGTTTCAAAGACTTGCCACCCTGCATAAATCAGCCCACCTGAACATGTCAGGCTACCAAAGCTGGTCCTCATCACCTACAGCAGAAACCATGAACTATTCAGCACTCATCTGAAATGCTGTCTTCACAACAGAGCAAAAGCAAAACAAGAGTGGTTTGCTGTGTATATTGATGGGTGTTGCTTGAGGAATTGCATTAAATTCAGAAATTTTAAACTTAGAAGATGTCTGGAGATAAAAGAAAACTTTGACCCTTTTACAGGTAAAAAAAAAGAAGAAGAGATCATAGAGAACAATATCTAAACCAGGCACCTAAGAAGGGTATTAAGAGAGTTATTTGGTGATGGAGAAGAAAACTTATTAAATATGAGTTTCAGTAATAGCTTTCTAGAGCAACCACAGAAATATGAGATCTGGGCAAAAGGAAAAAGAGAGAAAGATTTCTTTTGCCTCTGCTGATGAAGACAACAATTTTTCCTTGAGTAAGGCTGGAGAAATATATCAAAAGCCATTATTCATAACATGCTCAACAGGAGGATATGAAAATACCTTACAGTGTAATAAGCAGGTGTTTTATTCTTGCCCGGTATTCTCTCCTCTCCCACCTAATGATGGTGAGAAAAAAAAATAGTAGGTTTTTTTAATTACTTAATTAGTAGTTTTACTTCCTTGCTGAATAAAAAGCATCTTATTGAGAGGGATTTGTATTTTGGACTTTGTTAGAAAGTCAGTACACACCTGTACAATCATATACTGAAGGCCTTAGATGAGAAGATTAAAATGTCCAATAATTTCAAGATAGAATTTGCATGTTCTTATCCTTAAATTGCAAAGATAGAGCCATAGCTATGGCAATTATATGCTATTTATTTAGCAAACTAAAAAATTACGGATGCAAAAATAGTGTATCCAGAAGAATAAAAGTTGGAACTCACACCTCACCTAAATTAAACAGGAAAAATGTTTCTGCTTAAAGTCTAAAGACACTTAAGTAATAGCTCTGTTTTGAAATATCTTGTATATTCAGATATATACTTGGTGTATTTTTGTGCTTCTTACAGACAAGACTTATTTACTTTGGGTCTAATGATTATTAGTTAACTTGTAATTCCCTTCAATCATATTTTAAATTTCAGATAAATTAATGTAAGGTATGAACAGAAAGATGAGAAAAAGGAAATTCTGAGTTCCAAACTTGAGCCTGCCACTTGCACAATGCTTTGCACTGATTACTTATAGCTCATACATGCAAAATCTCTGTTGAACC
Source organism: Microhierax caerulescens (assembly GCA_035590215.1). NCBI lineage: Eukaryota > Metazoa > Chordata > Aves > Falconiformes > Falconidae > Microhierax > Microhierax caerulescens. The sequence continues at coordinate 38,156,868 of JAVJGJ010000061.1, forward strand.
TGTCCTAATATAGAAGGATCCTGCCAGCTTCTTTCAGCCTTTTCAATTTAGCACCTATTTTCATACTTTCCTATCGCTGCCCCAGCTTGTGCCCATTACTCACTTAGACCAGCTGTTACTCAAGCCTAGAGAAAAAAGACTGCAGTCCTAACAAATTTGCCGCCATCTTACTCAGTCCTGTCTGCCATGATTTTGTGTAGATTCTTGTACTCTGTGTTTGTGCTGTGGTTCGCAACTTCAGGTCTAGAGATGCCACTAGTAATACATACGAATACTGACAGTAATAATGAACAACAGTACAGGAAAGAACAAAACTTCTTTTTTTCCTCACCATTTGGATCTCTGTTGTAGCCAGAAGCACCAAAGGCTTCAGTTTCCCATTGCAAATGTACCTGTCTCAGCTGAAAGGCAGCATTATGTAAGATTTATGTGTTGGAATTATAAAGTATTATTTTTAGACATTTCCCTGGCATTACAACATTTCAGCCAAAATCTAAAGTTGTGTAAAAGAGCACTCAAAATCTAAACCTTAAAATGCAGTTTTAATAGCATCCTCAGCTTGGCAGCAACCCAGCATAGTACTGCTCCACTCCTATACCGGTAAAAGCAGTAAACTATGTAAAGGCTGTGAGTAGGGAACACAGTCAGGAGGCACCTGTACATAAATACTGGTTTCTACTCTGCCCATCACAAATGCCAAGAACACCCCATTCACAGCTTCTACAGTCAACACTTCAATCCTGCAAATACGGCTTTAATCCACACCCGCTATTGGAGTGCATTTGTATACATGTCAAAACTGGCTTGATAGGTTTCTTTGGACCTGATAATCCACGAATTACTAGATCTAAAGTGGCATGGGAGTTCTCATTAATTCTCAGCATCTATCTCTCACCTAAGAAATGCCAGGTGAAAAACTAGAGCCACCACAGCCCTGTCTCTCTTCTCTAAACACTGCCCGTTCTCTCAAAAAAGTTATTGAGAGGAGGGGAAAAAAGACTGTTCATTCAGATCTGAATTGCCCACAATTTTGTCCCGTTTATTCTGTACCACAGAATGTGCTTGGGTATCAGTTAGCCCATTCATGCAGAAGTAATAGATTTACCTTTCAGTACCCAAGTGTTTGTGAAGAAAACAAGATTCTTAGACATCTCAAAATGACATCCTTTGGTTTGGGGGTTATTTTTTTCCCTCATGGTTGTATTCTTCCCTGTTACGTCTGATAACACTTAATCAGAGTTATTTCCATGTATATCTGATAACTATTTACAGTATGAAGAATAAGATTTACGGGAGCAAGACAGAGAACCAGAGTTCCTTTCTACCAGCCCACAGCCTGAAATACTAACTCAGAAAACCATGTTCTCACCTCTTCTGGTCCCCTGGCAAGTTGAAATAGGAGACCTGGAGCTGTCCCTCTGGACAGGCACACCCTGGCACAAGGTGGGGGGGAGTTCACATCTCCTTACAGTGGGTCTAGAAATGGTTCTTTTCTTCAGAAGCTTACATTGTGTATGGGTTAGTAGTACCTCATCATTCATCTAGGTTTTAAAAGGAGAAAGCCCTACCTGGAAGCACAGCAATGGGCAGCTACCCCTTACAAGATGCCTCTGGGCTTCCTTCCAAGCAACATAGGTACCGTGCTTTCAGCCTCAGCTCAGGACACTGAGCTCAGGACAGCAATGTGATTTTAGGCTCAGCTCTGTCATCCGTATTTCTTTTTGCAAATCAGAGCACATCCCTGCTCAGTGCATTGGCTTATTTGGTTCATACTTCTGAGGCATTCAACTTTTAGTCCAAGTTCCTAATACCCAGAGCTTAGGGTCCTGCTATTTCTAACCACTTTTAACTCTAGACTTAAGTGACTTGTGGCTGTTTAGTGAGATGTATTTGCATTTCTGCAGGTCATAGAGGAGTACCCTCCTGCTGAGCCATCTTCCCTTCACCATCTCAGGAAGGCAGGCCTTTGCATGTGAAACCATTTTCTCTGAATTTCATTCTGCTCCTACGTAATGGCTGTTCTGCCTACTGCAGTATAAAATTAACTTCAAGGTGAGAGCTTAAACTGTGTGCATCGTCACAAGAAGAACCCACCCCAAAGTTATCAAGAAGAAAATATTGTAAGAGATTATGCAGCAGAAAAATAGCTGCTGCTGCTCCTTCCATCCCATTTCTGATGCAATCTCATCTTGATTCATGTAGCTCAAATTTGTTTAAAGGAATAAGATGAAATAATGTTGCAATGGTGATATGCAGTCTTGATTGAAGTTACACTTTGTCTTCTGCCCGTTAAGAGAACCTGGAAATGTTAGCAAATTATTGCTTCATTAGCATGGATTCAATTATATTGACATATTTTAAATTTATGCAAGGTCTTGCTACTGTGGACCTTATAGATGTCACCCATTAATAGTAACATTAAATTCATGTAAGTCTGAATTTCAGGACAAGACCAAAATGATGGGACTCTGTTGGTAGAATGATGTTAAATTTAGAAGTAGGAAAAGGGACCCACAGTCATTGCACATATTTTTAGTACTTTCCTGGACAGGATGAGTATGCACAAATGGAGAAAATAGGTTTGGTAATGGTGATTTTGAAAACCCACAACTGTAGTTTTACAGAATTATAGGAGACTGTACTGAGTGATGGCAAATATAGTTCCCTACATAAAATGTTGTTAGTTTCTCTTGTCAGCCTGCTGATGCATGTATGCTACTCCATTTGGCATGAAGAGAAGCTGTGGGTGTCTTGCTGGAGTAATAGAGCCACAAGTGAATATGCTAGCAATTTTAGAATGATCAGTTTTATTCCCTTTCTCTTTAAAACTCTCTTTAGAAAAGCTTTATGTTTCTTTGAACTTTTTCAAAGTTGACTGTTAGGACAATAGGGTTTTTAATCTACCATCAACTCTATTCTTCTCTCTCTCCCCCTTCCTCTATTGTTTTTCCTGTCTATTAAGCAGAGATTTCAGGATATTTTCTTTAACCGCTCCCTTCTGTTTGTAGTGATTTTAGAGGAAACTCCAAGTCTGAATAATCTTACTTGCTATGCTAATAATTTTGCATTCACACTGCAGTGGACATTTAGAATTACATCAAATTTATTTGCAATATCCAGTGATCTGTAAAATTCACCAGATTTGAAATGGAATACTGTGTTATTTTACATATATTGTCTTTGAACATTTTAACAACAGTAATAAAAATCCAAACCCAAACCAATCATTTGATTTATGAGTCATTATGAATACACAGAGGTTGCTTCCTTAGCTTTGATTTTCAAAGCCTTTCTGTTTTTACTCCAAAATATAATTCATATAATTCATAAGTTATTATAAAATAAGTGGTTAATAGATTTTTATTTTTCCTTCATTTAGTGTGAAATAGAGAACTGTGGGCTTAGTCCATTAAGCCATGATATCTGCCACATGAAAACTACAAATATCCTGAAGTTTCCAAAACAAACAACCCCGAACCTAAACATTAGCTTAAAAAGTCAGAAATCAGCCTGAGGGAAGCTCAAGGAAATGAATAAAAATATCCAGAAGGAATTGGAATCAACACTAGAGACACAGTAACTGGGCTGACTTCAGGCTAATTCACTCATCCACTGAAAGTCTCATGATTTGCAGAGTTGGGTGTGTTTTTTTATTCGATGTGCTTAGACTTGTCTTCATTCTCATTCTTGGCCTTACTAGAGGGATGCCATTTGTGCGATATATTTCCTGCACTACTTTTGCTCATTGCCAGAATATATACACATGCATATATGTATGTATATGTATATGATATATATATATTTCCAAATGTATATGGAAAAGGCCTTCTTTTAAATGAAATACACCACAGGCAAACTACCATAAGAAAAGTAAGTACTGTCCGAGGTAGGCAGGTTGCAGTCCTGTGCTTATATGTGACATTTCCCTGGCAATTGTGTGACACAGGAGCTAAAACTTTCATTTCAAATACAGTGCTAATGCCTCCTTCTTCACCATTAAAAAGCAAGTTATGATATTCTGCCTTTTTAGTACAGAAAAATGCATACTGGTACAGTGTGGCTGAATTCTGAACATTTAGCCCAAGCTAACACAAAAATAAATGCACTGACTTCAATAGAGTAATTTCAAATCTACATTGGAGTAACTGAAAATAAGCATTTTTCACTTGAACTCAAATTTTTTTCTAACTGAATTGTTCAAGGAGATTCCATATTTTCACCCAACACCATGTAGAAAGCTTTTTTCCCTCCTTTGAAAAAATAAAACCTTCCTTTGCTGTAATAACTGCCTAGATATTCATATGGTCAGCACAAATTATTGGGATTACTCTGCCAAAGAGAAATATATTTGCAGTCAGCAGTCTCTTCTCAGATGTCAGTGGTCATATCAAGAAAGTAAACAAAATTATAAAGTAGACTGAGAGGAAAAATAACAGCAAAAAATTTTAGTTTGGTACTTCAAGTAAAATACGAGCTCACCTTCCTGGGAAACTCTCTGGGCTGTTTGTGTAGCTTCTGCATGACCAGAGGACCTGGTACTAGGTATATAGATACAGAGACACAGAGTGTGTGTGTGTGCGTGCCTGCATATATGTGGAGCTTATGGGAATCCATAAAATAGAAAAAAATATTGGCACAGCCTAAAATAAGAAATTAGATCCAAATTTTGACCAACTTGGCCAAACTAATGGGAGAAGTTAGAGGCAGAAAAGGGACTTGTGCCTCATTTTTTTTAGTGTTGCACTGCTTTTCTAGAAAGCAGTGATGAAGGGGGCACTCTGTAGGACATCTTGAAACCTGTAAGAAGAAAAGGAAAAGATAATGTTGAGACAGCCGACCTGGAATTTATCCTTTGTAATTAAAGAGGATGTTTGTTCCCCAGATTGGTTCACAGTCACAACTTACAGTGTACACAGCTGGATTGTCCAGATAAAGTATATTCAATGAAAGCCTCCATCTGAACTCCTAGCCATTCAAATTAACACATTTCTTCAGGTTCTCCTGTGAAGCAGTATCATACCAACTCAGACTAATATAGTTTGGCCTCTGGATTGCACAGGAGCTTTCAGAACGATTATGAGCCAATATTTCTACTCCTAAGGTCTGTGAAGTCAGGGTGCTTATCAGCTTAGGTGATGCTATGATTGCAAAAGAACAAAAAGATCTACAAGTCCGCACCTTTTAACCAGAAAGTACCTTTTAAAAGCATTACAGTTGCTGGTAGAAGTAAACATATCTATTTTAATCCATTCTCTCAGATTTTTTGAGTTGTGTAGTGGAATGTATAATATTATATCTGGCCATAATGGTAGAATGAAAGGCAAGCAAAATAGCAGGATATTTTTTCTGCTGGAGTTTTTACTACTGGAGATGTTACAGTATCAACAAATCTTCTCAATGGTATGGCCTCACCTGTAATTATGTCTTCAATTTTGGTTATTTCATACAATGTGTAACACTAATAAAGGGATATACTGAGCAAAGATGCAAACTGTAAAAAAGAAAAACCTTTAGATAATTTTAGTTTTATATGCGGATAGATATAAAATAATAAGATGGTTTAACTTGTGCCGAAATGATAAAAAAAATAAAACAGTAAATAACATGCTAAGTGCTGTATATTACTTACCAGGAGGTAAACTCTGAGATCATATAAACTTTCCTAATGTAAGAGGGATAAAACATTCAATAAAACTGAAAGCTCTTTCTTTTCAAACACATAAGAAAACATAAAATTATACATCTTCTCTCGCACCTTCTTCTCACTCTATTAACCTCTGGAGCTCAATGTTAGTCACTATTTGGATTCTAAAGAATAAGGGTTTGTATAGATAGTAAGAGCATCCACCATCAAATGTACAGCAACAACTTCATAAGATGCTCACACTTACAGAATTAGCCAGTCACGTACTGGTCACTGAACCCCTGTGAATAGGAATAATTTTGTATTTCATGGAATTCAGTTCTTCTGTTACAAAATTTCCAACTTTTTTCCTCTCTAGCACTGTCTCTCACTGGAGGTCGTCAGGCCATTATCTTTGCAGATGGGAGGAAACACACAAATAAAGAAGAGGTAAGATGCAATGTTTGTTTGAGTTTGGTCTTGGCACTGTATCTACACACTCTCTTTGGCTTGCACACAAGCAGATGGGTCATTCACTACTCTCCAAAATACATGATGCTATATTCTCTGCAAATAATCTTATGTGAAATCATCCCCAGGTGAAATTATTCTCCATCTACCTGCTGGTTTTGCTGTCAAACCTGATGTGTGCTGCAGGTAGGGGTCTGGGCAATAGACATCCTATAAACACTTCTAAAAGGCAGGACAGGGAGGAGGAGGATAGTTCATGTTGTAATTAAACAGCACTTGCTATTGAATCATTTACAGATTTCCCAGGTTTCAGAAGCTTTTGGTTACCATGGTTCGATATGACATGATATATAAATACCAGGTGTATACCAGGTCACGTCAGGCAAAGAAATGTTGTATCAGTACTTGCAACATCTGAATGGGGAATAATTTCTTAATGTTGTGTAATGAAATGTTAGGTCGCTGGTGCAGCGTGAGGAGTCTGGTGCCATGATGACGTTGGCATTACCTTTTCCTGCTATAGAGGGAAGAGGGGCCGTGGCAGCCGTGGGGTTGCAGGTTTCCCCTCCTCTCCTCTCCTGTCAGCTCTGTGGGACTCATGCCCAGCAGGAGCGGCTGCCGGAGCAGCTGCCTGCTCTGCACAGGAGAGGGGGCAGATGCAGGAACATCTGCAGAAATGCATAAATCTCCTAGAGCAAGCGCCAAGGGGCAGTCCTCTTTACTGGAGAGGCCTGCACATAATTTATTTTCATTCACGGTCTTTTCCTTTCATGGTAGCAGATAAGTAATCTTCTTCTTCTCAACTACATCCTTAATTATAGCAGACAGAAGATTATTTACCACACTGCGATTTCTTTCAGATCCATTAGTTTGCTCAATGTACAGCTAACCATGGCATTACTTTCCTTTGACAGTGTTATTGTGAAAGGGTTTGCTAAGATGCAAAGCAACATGTCAGTGTAAGAACACTCAAAATGTGGCATTTTAAAGGGTTAGAGAGGCAAAATAACAATATACCTTGAATTTGCACAAGCCACCCCACAGGACCATCAGAAGACTTTAGTAAGAATAATTGACACAATAATCTTGGAAAGCACTTTTGAAATGGGACTATATTAAGTTTATTAGCATATAACAGAACTAGATAATAGGTCAAGTCATTAACTGGAATATTGTTATAGATTGAAAAGTGAGCCTGATGGAAAAAAAAATTCCATTATTTTTACTTTTATTTCAATAGTCAAATGTCTGTTATAAAATGTGTCTTGAAATATTTGAAGATGGATTTTTTAATCCATCCAAAGTAGACACCTTCAGCACCAGTAAGCTGGATACTTTCATATATTTCCATGCTCTTATCTATAGCCTCGATGGTTTAAAAAAAAAAAAAAAAGTTTTGTTCACTTTTTTCATTTTAAAGGAAATGCTTTTCACATGATTCCCGAAAGTGGGGCTTTTCAGCCAGCAACTATGAGAGTTCACATCACTCCATATCTAGCAACAAAAGATGTATGTAGTGGGCAAGGAGTACCCAGGCAGTGCACAGAGGTAAATGGATTATTTCAAAAGACCAGAGCAGAGTGGAGTAGCAGGAAGAGGAGTGTGAGAGGAGTGTCAAACACTCGGCCTTTGCTGAGTTATGTCATAAGGTGAATAAAGGAAGAAGGATGGTGGCTCCATAGGTTCTGCTTGTGCTGTGGCATGCTGCCAACATCAATTCCCCTTCAAACCTGGCAATCAGATTGTTTTTTTTCAATCCCATTGATATTTTCAAGACAATTTCTGAATGTGTTAAAAACTCAAAAAAAATCCCTCAACATACCAATAAGACCCACTCACTTTACACACTTTAAAATTACGAAAAGGAAGCTGAAACAATTTTTGCAACCTCAGGAGCCTGTTCTCCAAGCAAGGCTCCTTTCTGGTGCCCCCAGACATCTCAGAAGATTATTCCCAGGCTTTGGAAGAGCATTAAGGTCTTTTCACATAACCTCTGACTAGTGTTGCATTTTACCCTTAGGAGAAACAGTACAAGCAGTTTATCTCTTTCACCTCCCAGCTGGGCTGCGGGAACACTCCCCTGCATTTCTCCAACTCACAGCAATCCCCTCCGTCCTATGTCCTTACTATGAGCAGAGGAAACCTGTGAAGGGAGGAGGTTTTATCTCTCTGGGAGGCACACACAGGCATCCTTAGAAAGAGAGCACATCCCTGAATGTTATGGCATGTTGCAATGCAAGGAGCATCCTGAGGCTTTCCCTAATATCAGCATCGACTTTCCTTCATTAGTTGGTTGGTTTTTTTTTTTCCTTTCCAATGCTGAAAGAAATGCTTGCACAAATTATAATAATCTTTTTTCTTTTTTTTTTTTTTTTTAAAAGCACCTATATTTAAATGCCAGTTTTGATCTTTTTTGTGGCAGTAGTTCAGGTTATAGATTAGTTACTGGGGCAGCAAAATTAATGAAATCTCTGCTGCTTAGTGTACTAATAACAGGAATATGGCCAAAGGGAAAGTGGAGTTTGAATGGAAAAAAAGAGCAACATTCAGTTGCAGTAACAATTGTGGTATATATTTTTATATTGATTTAAAATTCACTGTTTCTTTAGGTCCCCACACATTCAATTCTCTGCCGCTGTTACCCCAGGATCTGAGTTTTAACAAGCCTTTCAGATGAATGCTGAATTCCTGCTTTTTACAAACAGTATTTCAGACTTCAAAAAACTCAGGGACATGTTCTTGTAGTGTCTTACCTTCATCTAACTTTTTCAAGCTCTTCTTTGTAACCGCGATGACTAGCAGCAGAGCATTTAAAAACCATAACCTAAGATTCCAGAAGATTTCATAGTAAAGAATAGTGTTGCTTGTAAATTCTGGTGCAGGGTACAGTCAGGCTTTGTAATATTCTATTCAATATTTTTGTTTGCAGTCTGATAAAGTCAGTAAGGAGACTCCAGGTGACTTTTGCACCTGTCTCAAGCCTGTGTACATTAGCTACCTGTATGAGTGGCCAACTTTACTCAGTTTGTCCTGGATCCCTGATCTTACATGGTATTTTATAATTACTGATTCATTGGTTAAGTTGAATCTACGTCTAAATGTCGTTCTTCTAGCATCTTAATTGAGAAAATAAAAAAAAAAAAAAGAAAGAATTGAAAATCTATTTGAAGCAACAGCTGGTGTTAAAACCTCGAGGATAATTTTCAGACAGGGTTTTAAGAAAAAATACTCTTGTGTTATAGCTGACTTCTGATTTTCTTTTTCAAAATACAGCTTACTTTTCAAACATGTCTTTCTTTGATAAGCCTCAGAGCACTAGTGTTAGAAGACATCCTGAATCAACATATCTGTCAGTGATTTTATTTTAAATGAAGCAAATAAATTAAAGATCAAAATGAGTATTGGAATAATACAACACATTTCTTCACATGAGGGAGTGACCTCATTTGCCACTCTGCTTTACAGGAGTGATGTGCCAGCAATGCTAATAAAGTGCAATCAATTCATATGCTTTCTCAGTTAAATACTGTTGACTTCAAGGAATTACATGTCTTAAATTGTATAGTACTGTATGATACATGATATACACACAGACACACAACACTCCATGAGATATAGTGCTTGCCTACTCAGTACAGAATTGACCCTGGAGTGGGATGGAGCGTGGAGCCAGAGCTATGGCTCTTAGGAGGGTGATGCTTCAGCTTTGTCCAGAACTGGGTTCCTATACTCAGAAATGTAAGGACCAAAATATTTCATTATGACTCATGAAAGGAAACCTCATGCCCATCAGATTCTGCCCCATGATCACCGAGGCAAAATAATATGTGGCTGCAGAATGTGCATGAATGTGAGTTTCCCCTGATTTTTGTCTGTTCAACACATGAATCTGGAGCAGGGGAGCAGGGGACAGATGATGACATGGGTTTCAGTGTGAGCTGGGAGTTTTGGGCTCCCATTTACTAGCCCACAATAGATTGTCTTTGCTCCTGTTATTAGCAGTGACTTCTAAATTAGAGTTGACCTGGGTACAACTTCTTTACGGAAATCCTAACAACATTTCTATGTAAACAACCATTTCTTATTTGTATCTTGCTCCCACCTTTGTCAAGTAAAATAATAATACTCCCTTGCCTCATATGGTATAATGAAGTTTAATACATTACAGATAGTGAGGCACTAGTTGCTATAGTAATGTACTATTTAAATAACTAAGAAAAAAAAATCACAAACAAAACCAAGAGAGAAGTGTTTCAACAAATGCAGTTTGTTGAGGGCTACTTGTTTTGCATTAAACATCTTTGGGATGGTGAACACAGCACGTGGAAAGTCTCCAAGAGGCTATTCAGGAAGGGAGCCTGGTCAGGGCAATGCGGTGCCCAGTAGTAGCAAACACGAAGCACGGAGAAGGCTTTCCCATCCTGCACACATCCAGGCTTGGCTGTGTGCTGGTGAGGCAACAGCTATGGGGGGTGAATTGTCCAACTGATACCCTCAGCCGGGGAGTGATACCTCTGGCCATCCCTTCACAGACCAACCAGGGTTCATGGTTTGTTTTAGGAAGGCCAGCAGTCACATCCAGCACCTGTGAAACAGGCAGTTGGTTTGATCATTTGTGCAGATGCAGAAGCCTGCAGTGCAGCTCCCTTCCCAGTCAGAAACAATTAAACTCTCTGCTGCTAGATTAAACTGTCTTTGGAAAATACCTCTGGTCCTCAGATCAGAAACCCACCAGTAGCTTGTAGTGCAATGGTTAAGGGACTATACTGTGGGGCTGGAAATGTGGGCTTGAACTTTCCCTGGCAGAAGGTGAAATTAAATATATATTCTTCATTTCTTGGGCAAACGCTGTAAGAAATAGCTAACATATATAACACATAAGCACTACTACCAATCATGCTCTCAAGGGCCAAGTTTTAAAAATAAAGTGACTTCATCTGTATTCCTCACATGTTTGTTGGCTGTGATCTGTGAACAGCTATTAGATCAAATTCCTCAAGAGATTTAGGAAAAAGGCGGCTGATTTCTAAGCCCTGATCAGCCTGACAGGTGAAGTAGTCATCACCTTGCCGAGAGGGGAGAAGCTTTGGGCAGCAGAAGAGGCCAAACCCTACATGCCCAGGGAAGTACCTAGCAGCCAGAAGGACATTTTGAGCAAAAAAGATGCATTTTAGGCACCTGCATCATTTTTAGATCTTGTCCACAGTAACACTGAGTCATTTCCTAAGTCAGGCCACAAGTGGAATACTAGAAGTCTACCCCATTCTGTAAAGATGCTCCTCAGTTATGAAGGCAAAGGTAATTATTTTCATTCTATTTCTGATCATGATACAGCAAAGACAAATATGACAAAGGACATTATGGGTGTTTATGAACATGTCAAAAGTTGTGTATTTTCTAATTTGGCTGTCATAGGGAAGGATATTTTTTTGTATAATAATGAGATGCTCCATTCCTCTGTAAACTTTTGTTTGGTTTAAAATGCCCAAGTAGAAATGGAGAAAATAAGTGAAAATGTATCTTGGTAATAGGTCAAATGCAAAATGTGTAACTTTCAAACCAATCCTTAAAGCAAGTGAATCTCTGTTGAAATCAATGGGAGCTGAGATGGCTGACTGAGCAGAAGCTGGGAAAAATAACAGTTTGTTGCTTCTCTGCAGTGAAGATAAGTCAGGTCAGTCCAGCATGACCTCAGCATCTAGCAGAGTTGATATTTAATGGCTTATTTTACATATGGGCAATGGTCTTCTAACCTTGACTCTGGCATGCACCAAATTTCACTAACAGCATTACTGATGAAAGAAAAAAATTACAGTATAGTCAGGCAGGAATTTTTTGTTTTATTTTTTTAAACAGGACGTTTTAATGAGGAAGTTCTGACTCACTGTAGTAAAGCAAAGTGTTTCATGGGAAACTACCAGTTTTAAGAAACTTTTGCCTCAAATGTTTTACAAATTCAGGGTGAAAATTCTGATTCTGGTCATGTAGAGAGAAACCTACCTCTAGAAATAAGTGTCCATTTTTATCTGATGCAAACTAGAAACTTCAACCCGACCATCCCCAAATATCATATGAGTATGCATGCCCTTTGGGATATAGTCTCATTCTTTTTTCCTATTCCTAAATAGCATTTATGCAAAGAGGAACCACTGTGATAAAGGCTTTCTGAACAATTTGTTATGGTCCCTACCTGGGAGAAGGATTGTGTCATTGTCTGCAGTCAAGTAGTTAGTCAGCCTCCTTTCCTCACCCTTACCCCTCTACTTGTTCAAAACCTATTTATTTATCTGTGAAAAGTAGACTCAGCCAGGAGGACAGCACAGGAATATGTAATAGGCTGGCAGGCACCAGTCTCCAGGAGGAGCCCCAGACTGAAGTCCCTGAACCAGACAAGGCAAGAGCCGAACTTGGCTTGGGCACACCTTAGGTGAATCCCTCCAGCAATGAGATTTTTATAATTTTGCTTTATGGTGAAAAATTCTGAAACCTCTTGGCTATACCTCACCTCAGAATAGGACTTTTATAATCTGAAAATGTTTTATGGGATGGGGAAATTACTTCCTGTCTTGCGCTACTTTTCAAATTGGACCCAAAGTACCATTATTGAATAATTTTTAGGTTGCCCTGGCTGATAACTGCATTGACTCCATCATGATGAAGCTTTTATACCTTTTAAAAAAAAATTTTGGCAGTAATTGCCTGAATAAACTTAGGGGAATTTCAGGCCTTGAATACTCCTATATTCAGCGAACTGTTAGACATTTTTTTTAGTGTTCTGCAGGTATTAATTAGTTAGGAAAAAGCATTAACACTTTACTCACATTCTCAAATATCTACTCATGCAAAGAGTCGTATCGGTCTCCTTTTAGCATCTTAACCAAACAGTTAACAAAAGAGCCTCGATTATTTTATGATCCTTCACATCAAGCAAGTGTTCTCCCTGTTTTAGAGGAAAGTGTTTGAAACATCATGGGGTAAAATTAAATTATTTGACCGAGACCACAGAAAGGCACTTTCAAAGCTGAAATCATAAAGCAGTAGACCTTACTTAAATCACCTCCACAGAGGTTTAAGCTACAGTGTTATGCTTGTCATTGTAAAAAAAAGCCCAAATGATGTACAAAGTCAGCTGCAGTCACTCAGCTAATAAGTGTAATCTGTTAAACTGCTATAACTCAGACGTGTTTGATTATGTGCACAGCAGCGGTGGCTCTAATGCTTTTTAGCTGGTGGGGTTCTTGGCAAAAATACTTGCAGTGGACATGTGCATGTGCATTTGTGTGCATGCAGCAGAGGTTTGAGTGAATGGCATTGTACAAAAGAAAAGCACTGTAAATGCTTAAATTTTAAGGTAATTTGAACAGATGAGAATATTTAGTTATATTTGGGAAAACAGAAGGAGGCATTTCTTTGTAAGTGTCCTTGCAACCTCCTCTGCAGTGCTTTTTGTGGGTAGTCAGAGTTGCCACATGCCCATCTCTGCAAGGTTGGGGCAGCCCATGCAATCCCCTCTGGGAGCTGGTACTTGGTGCATGAAGGCACCCAGACCCACTAATGCATTCACAGAACTTGTGTTCCAACAGAAAACTTTATTATAAAAAAGAGAGTTCAAGAACACAATTGCACAATGAGTTTGTACAACTGGCCACACAGATA
>JAVJGJ010000061.1:38170717-38186689 GCA_035590215.1 Microhierax caerulescens
CAACTGGCCACACAGATACATGCAGGATATGGAGGGGAGGACCCTGCTCCCTCCCAGGTAAGAGCTCAGGCTGAGTTCAACACTCACCTCTCTAATCCATGCCCTCAGAAATCTTACCAAGCTATGTTTTTCCGTGAAGCGAGGGAGATAGCAGGAGACAGGGGACTGCTCGTGTCTGCCCCAGTTGTACCAGGGGTGAAGTGACACATAGCTGATATGCTCTAAGAAAAGTAAGGTGTGTAATGTTGTATTTTTCAAAATTTGAGAAACTTTTGAGAGCTAATTTTAGCTGTAATTGGTAACTTTGAGCTATAGCAATCACTATACATAGAAGAAAATAGAAATTTTTTAAAAATTGAAATTATACTTGACCTTTCTAGGATCCATATGCTAAAGGTAAGGTATTGCAACTACTAGTTCAGGGGCTTGGTGGATAGCTCTGTGAGTGTGAGTTTGCATGGCTATAAATTGACAAAAACTTTACAGAACTTCAAGATTTAATGAAGTATAATTATTATTCAAAATACATCATTACTGAAAATGTATGAAATTCCTTATTATTTTGGGTAATGCACTTCTGCTTTTGAAAAGTACTTGGGAAGATATGGCGAGTATACATCTACTGTCATCCCTCATGCCTCCCACCTGCAAAGGGGGGAAGATAAGAGCTGGCATGATAACACAGAAGAGACTAGTCTGGGTACTTTTATGACCAAAATGCAATCTTCTTCCTTCTGGAATATTGTGGATCGATTTTATGCTGAATTTAAATATCTGCAGAATCATAGGCTTAATATAGATAATATATTTTGAAAATTTTTCTTATTTAATTTCCTGGCACTCTTTTGCTATTGTACACTGTAGTCTTTGTTACATAACAGGCTCTAGATGATAGATAAAAATAATATTACAATGAAATGTGAATTAACACTAATTCAATTTGGTGGGTTTTGGAGATGACAACTATTGATATATGGATTTTCATATTCCAAAGGAATAAATAGTCAATAGCACTAAAATTGGGATTAATCAAATGAATTGTCTTATTCATGTACGCAACTGCTTTCACAACTCATAATTTTCCCAAAGATTCATAAATTTTAAGGTTAACAGTTATCATAATAATTTGGCGTCTGTCTGCATTATTGTGGCTGCAGTTAGAATCAGCAGTTTAGCTCAGACTTTATCATGGTTTCCAGTAAGCACCAGAAATGTTCTGAAGAAGGGCAGGAGTGCACAGGCGGGGCTGGAGAAGACCATGAAAACCATTGAATTCAGGGAGTAACAAGCACTTATGCCGGCCACCGAGCTGACCAGCTCAGCCCTGTGTCACATTGACTGCAACTTTGCCGAGCTGTAAAATCTGACCTCCTGCATAATGCATACCAAAGATCAAATAAATGTGGAAGATCAAATACATGTGACAGCATGAGTCTAGCTGTTTTGTTGAATGTCTTTGATATGCATGGTGACAAATTTCTCTCTTTAATGTATCAGAAATTGTAGCCAAGCCAATAAACCAAAACAAAACAAAACCAAAACCCAAAAAAACCTCAACAACAACTTTTGGTAGCTGATTTTGTGAATACCTTTTTTGGGTTTGGTACCACTGACACTGGAAAGTAAACTTACTTCCCGAGTTAGTATGCACATGAAAGGAAAACTTACAAAAGAAAAAAAAAAAAAAAAAAGAAATCATGTCTAATTAACCAGTTGTCACAACATATTGCATGCTACATTCATACTTTAAAAAGGTTCAAAGCCATTTAAAGAAAGCATTTATCTATGACGAAAAAACATAGTTAAATCTAAGTGTATCAGCTGCAACAGTAGATTATGAATAAAAGATCTTATATGCCGTTTATGGTGTCTTCAAACAGGGAGTGCCAAAATGTGTTTCTAAGGTGGCAGAACAATGTATTTCAAATTCAGGATACTTTCCAAGGTCCTCTAAAGTCAGATTTAAAATAATTCCTCTAGAACCTGACTGCTCCTTGAGTCACTGTGGTAAAAAGCAATAAAAAAATGAAAAATATATTAGCACTTAATGGTCCAGTTAAGAACAACAACACACAAAGCAAGAGAAGCATGTTATGATCAAAGGAACTGAAACATTTTCATTAAAAAGACTATGCCTCCAGCATCTTCTGGGATGGAGAATGAAGGAGGTGAAAGAAGAGAAAACCCAAACTGGTTTACTTGATTTTTTCCCAGTAGAACCCAAACAACGTTTGCAGCACAATACCACAACAAAACAACTTTGTTTTCTCAGAGCTCCATATGGTGAGACTCCAGAAAAGGAGATGCTTTCCACCCCCATCCGTAGGGTATGTGCACCATATTATTTACAACAATTTTCATCCGCGGATGACTTCAGCAATTACTTAGGAGTCATTAAAAATGTAAGCAAACTCCAAATTGATTCAATGATGACATTAAAGACATCTGTGAAATGATTAATTCGGTCCAATCAATGCACCATCTTGAATTCAGCTCCTGAGGTTCAGTGATGTAGTGCTGTCAGTAGCCATGCTGGCCTTGTTCAGGGCTCTCAGGCTGGGCGTCCCTTTTGGCTTGCCCTTTTTGACTGACAGGAGCCTGGGAATGGTTACTGGGAAAAGGACAGCTGATGAGCTGAACTCAGCTCCCCATGCCTGCTGTGGCTCGTTGCTCAGTGGTGAGCTGCAGATGTTGCAACATCTGGCTTGGGAGTGGGTGCGTGTGGCACCACCACTGCAGCACTGCAGTGCAGGAGGTGCTGGCTCTGGGCAGAAAATCTGTGTAAGTGATATTGTCCACATAGCCCTATTTTGTCCTTTTTCCCAGTGGATGGGGCCAGAGAAGCTAACTGGCTTCTGAAAATGAGGCAGTTCTGCTGCTGGCTTACCAGCATAAGGTTGGAAAACAGGAGGAACATGGGGCTTACATACACTTTTTATCTTTAAAGATACATTTTTTCATGCCTCTCCTCATCCAAATTGTTTCCTGGTTTTTGGATGATTTCCCAAAGTTGTCACGACAGAGGAAAGGCTTGAAGAGGATTTAAATTAGGAGAGGTTTTTTTCCAGATCAATGCAGGGTTGTCATTCAGTATGTAAGGGGAAAGATGCAAGTATAAGACACTTGTGAGGGAACTGGGAAGGCAGTTAACATTGAGGGGATAGGAAACAAGATAAAAAGTATTTAATCTGTAACAGATGTCCCCATCATTTTATTTACAATGGACTATATACTAAAATGTAAAAAATCTGCCAAACCAATAGCTGAGAGAAAGGCTTTAGGTATTTTCAAGTTGAATGACTTACAAGAAGAAAGGCAAAACTCTGGTTACTCCAGCACTTGTCTTTCCCTTCCCTTCCCTTCCCTTCCCTGCCCTGCCCTGCCCTTCCCCTCCCTTCCCTTCATTAATAGCAGCCCAAATGGAAATCCATGTTCAATCTTATATAGGTACAATTCACTTGAGGTCTTGTTTAAATCTGGTCACCTCTGTTGCTGAGGTGACACTGTTATTACCCCATCTCAGCGGATCCACCACGCTCTCCGCTGATGTTCACAGCCTGTGTTATGATGGAGAGATGTTTGCACCAAATAATCACTGGTAGCCAACCTTGCAGAAAGAGAAAGGGGAAGAATTTCATAGCTAAAATTACTTTCTCTCTCTTTGAAATGGATCCCATCAAATCAGTGTTGTGAGAGGTAAAAGAGTTCGGGTGGCCTTTCAGTGTCACTGAACAAATTGTTACTGTTCTTTGTGGTAAAATGACAATGCCATTTCCAGAGCTCTCAGTCAAAGAAACATCATTCCCAGACACTGAATCCTGATTGTTAAATGTCTGTTTTATTTTGAGGTAAGTTGTTGACAGTGAATAGATAAGATACCAAATAGGGTAATTAGGTTAGTAAAAAATGTGTCTTAAAACTAACATTTCCACAAGCAGGGAGAAAGATACATCAAGCATTTGTCAGACTGTCATGATCTCTTTTGATCTGGCTATAGGAAAAGACCACCTAGTTCATTCTACTCTCTCCAAACAGGAAAGAACATCCCTGGTGCTGGGTGCAGAACCCCAGCTGTAAATGCAGCCCCCCCCCCGCCCCCGATTTATGCATGCACTTAGTGGCTGTATCTGCATTAGCCTGCAGTGATGACCAGGAGCAGGTCATAGTGGAGCAGTTGGTGCACATGTAAATCAATCTGAATTGGGGTGGAGGGTTTGGTGCCAAATGAGGCTGGACCAGAAGAGGTTGATTCTTAATGCTGCCAAAGCCTCTGTGGCCAGTCCTGGCCAGGCAGTGCACCCTGAGTCCCATGGGTGCTCACTCATTTTGAGTCCCACTTGAATGAGTGCAGCTAGAGATACTCTTGAGTTCAAATTTTAGATTAGTTGAACACTTACTCACTGAAACTGATTATGAGTATAGGGTGATTATTGTAATTTTTACATCTCTGAAGACATTTTAGGTGTCTCTGATGAGTGCATATCCCTCTACACCCAAAAGGGAGACACTAGAAATCAGTGAACACTTAGCAATGTTGAAGATGTTCTCTTTTGTAGTCTGGTTTTCAACAGAGGCTTCAATGCACTTCTGTTTCACACAGATGTTGAAAGGATTAAATACAAACAAGGCCCAGACCAAAGCAACACTCCAAATGAGGCTGCAGAGAAGCCTCTGATGTGATTCTGTGGCACATTATCAACTTATGTGGGTCAACAGCATGTACAGACACTAAGATTTTAGAAGAATATTCACAATTCAGAAGGTTTTCAGCTTCCTGGGTCTCCCAGAAAAAATTCCTTCCTGAGTATTGACATTTTGCTACAGAAGAAGAAATATTTAATTAAAAAAAAACCTCCACAACTGAACACTCTTGTAAGCCTTAATCCAGATCTATCACAATTCTGAATCTACCAAAATAATAATATGTCATTAGAAGCCTAATTGACATTGTTTCATTATAGATTTTCATGTCCACTAGACTTCGATCAGGCAGATAAATCATAATATTGTTTACACTGTGCAAAAAATTGTATCAATATATGTATTCTTACCCCCAAAACATCTATACATCAAAACCTAGTTGTCAGTCAAACACACCTTACCTCCTATCTCCTCAGAGGCACAGAAAATTCTCCAAAACCTTCCTGTCTGCAATCTGTTATGGCATGTTGGGCAAAAATATAAACAGTTGTTCAGCTAAGAATAAGGTGTGAATCCACTACTTAAATCAAGGATTTACTAAATAAATTTAGGAAATCTTGTAGAAATTGAAGATTTAGAATCGCTTAAAAATTTTGAAGTGGTTCTTTTTTTTGTGCTGTATTATTGAAGCAAGTTATGGCGCAGCATGACAGGTTTCAGAAAGCAAAGAAATATCCTGTTTATTAATCTAGGTCTACCTAAGTCCAAGTATTGACTGCTGATTTGCCATGCTCCAAGAAAAGATCTCTGGAGACTGAAAATATAAGGATGGACTACAAAATTTGTATTCATCTAGGGTTGGGCATATCCCTGATTAATGAGAAGATGACATGATGACTTCTAAGCACAAGAAATCAATGCTCTAAGTTTCCCCTCTCCCCCGCCCCAAAAGGAAAGAAAAATTATGTACATGACAATACTCAACTCTTAACAAGTTTTGGAGACATATAATATATGCACAATGGAAATGAATATCCAGAGATCCCAAATATGTCCCCCTGTAAACTTAATCAACTGCACCAAACAAACAGAAAGAGGTTTTCATGCACAGTTGGGAAATATTTTCTATTCTTTCTTTTATTTGTATTTTGTCTGCATAACTTTTGAGAATGATCCTTTTTCTCCTTTATATTGCTGCCTTTCTTTTAGGTCATTTCATTGTATCTACAGAATTAATGAAAACAAGCCCTTTACCTTTCCTTTTTCCAAATACATCTGTTCGTACAGGATTGTGAACCACATTTGGCAGAAATGATCACAACATTTCAAATAGCTGGGTTTGTTTCTTTCACCTAAATGAAATTTTTTTAGATTTTATTTTTTTTAATATTCTTGTACTATGTTCTACTCTGGAGATTATTATAGTTTATCTTGCTTATCAAAAGCTCACTGGTATTTATTGAGCTGGAAAGATTGTTTGCAATTCACTGTCAATCAAAATCTTGACTCCTACTTCTAGCTATCCATTCTGCTTTATGGCTCTCATTGTTATTGGAAAAAAATCATTACTGGATGAAATTTAGCACAGAAGTAACTGGTGGATATGGTGTTGTGTTGAAGAGACAGTATGTGTGGCACCTACTGTCAGGATTTGGAAAAGTCACCCAAAAGCAAACTGTTACTTAAACTTGGCTGCTTTTAATTAAGAAAACTTACTGAAAACTCAATGCTAGGAGAAAGTCAAGGCACAAAAATCTAGAAATAATTGGCCAAGTTTACCTACTGATGATTTTTTGTGATCTCAGTGAAGCATCCTTTGGCTTCAATATGAAGAGCATCAAACTTTCTGTTTGTTAACATTTCAAATATGAGAATGACAGGATAGATATGGAATAGTTCAGAAGTGTTGTAAAGAAACAACAGTGACAAAGCAGGGGGAAAGCATGGTCCTGCTTTCCACAGTTGGAGAAACTGGGTGTAATGAGTAGCCTATACCATTTATATCCTATACAACTAGTAGGGTATATTATTTGAATACTCGTGTTCTTGACAACATGCTCAGTTCCTCAGAGATGACAGATTAATCTATATGAAGATGTTTTAATGTTTTAAAGCAGTCTAGGAACACACTGAGGAAAGCAACTTCAGAGTGTGGAGGTGTTAAAAACGTGCTGAGAGTGCACCCCCACCTCTAGGGAAACAGGAATCACTCTCCCAGCTCCCCACACCACTTTGTTTAAGCGCTTGGGGTAACCAGTGGATTGCTTTGTCTCCTTCAGCTTCAATAGACAGAAACAGGACTCTTAGAAGATAATGTTTGTGATTGAACACAGAGGTCCCTGTAGCTCCTGTGCTGGATGTGGTCTCGGGCTTTGTGGTGAGGTGGCTTTAAGCTTTACTTAGTTGCTCAGATATTGAATCAAAATGGTCTCCTTAGTGACTTCCTTCTTTCATGTCATCTTAGTCCCACACTCCCCTACCTGGCATACAAGTTGGTTCCTATTTAAGGTTTTTTCCAGAGTGATGCCAAGGGTTCCTTGTTTGGGAATTCTGAACTCTCTCATTATGAAAGGATTATCCCATGGGCACTAAGTGCCTGAGCTGAGCTGCCTATTTTCTTACTTCCATGCTTCGCAATCGTAGGTAGAGAATGGCATCGGTGATGCCTCCTTATTCTTTCATAAAAGGCAAAATTAAAATAAGGAGCAGTGTGGCAATACCCTAGCAAGACTATCTATAGCCGCCTTCCCATCACCATCATCCTAAATAAAACTTAGGCCCAGCATTGTTAGGTCAATGGGCACATACTAGAAAGCGAACTAGGCAAATGCTGTTGTGTCCAACATGTGCAATTAATGTTCCTTATAGGCATTGGATGTACAGCATGGTAGATTCACATCCTACTAACACGTCCTTTAAGCCTCATGGACAGAGTGGGAGCTTCACTACACTGATCAGTGAATAGGACCAGCCCTGACTTGCCTGGCATGGAGGATGAGGGGGAGCGGTGAAGTTAGAGAGCATGTATTAAGTTAACTAACCATGGTGGATCGAGGCATATTTCTCTCTTCTATAACCACTAATCAAGAAAACAGTAGTGCTTTTTGTGATAAAGGCATATATTCAGTTGAAGATGGTAAATTTAAAAACAAATTGTTGGTCTGTGAAGGGCTCCTTAGCTGTGAAAAACTAGGACCATAATTTTTTTTTCAAATCAGACAGATTTGTTTATGCAGCTCGATTTCATTACCACTGAGGTGACTTTCAGGGTCACTCTAAGAAAAAAACTAGCAATTATATTAAATAAGAGGAAAAAAAAAACCCAAACCAAAAAACCCCCGAAAAAAACAAAAAAACCCCACCTGACTCTTCTGTTTATTTGAATGCTGCCATTCTGTCATTCCAACATGAAAACTGTCCTTGAAGTTTAGTACAACCTAAAAAGGCAAACAGTGGAGCTAGTTTATATAAATCAAATTGGTGTCATATGATCCCCAAGCCCTGACGTGTTTCTATAAAGTTAAAAGCAAACTCTATTTTAAGCACCAAAGGACTATGTGCCATCTCTTCTTTTTGTTTTGTCATTCGCCAGGGTCATGCATCTAAATAAAAAGAGTATCTTTATCAATAAAGACATTCTCCATATGGTGATGTACAGCCCAGACTAAACTGTAATAAATGACCTGCTCATAAGTTGTAAGCAAGTGCAAAGCCTGAGTCATTCAGTTGTCACACCTGACTCTTACACTGAGTGATACTTCCAACGGGGATAAAAACAACTCATGCATACAGTCTTGCAAAACACAAATCCTAAAAAATCAGCCACAAAACTTGTAGTGTTACTATTGGAAATGGGCTTGGACCACTGCTTTTATTACTCCTGCTTTGTATGCAGAAAAAAACCCAACAACCAACCAACCTAAAATGGGTACGTTTTTTATCCAGAGAGAAAGCACACAGTGAGAATGAGGCAGCAGAGGCTTGTTTTGAAAGGGCAAAGAGACATCTATTCTGGGGTGAATAATTATTCCAATATTTCAGGAACCTAAGTTTAGGGTGGAGGAATTAATAATAATAAAAATAAAAGGAGAGGACAACGAAAAAATATTTTAATGGTCAGCTCCAGTTTTCTCTTATTCTCTCTTGGGCTGTCTTTCATTCTTTCCTCTTCCCTCTACAAGATTTTTAGACATAAAAATATTATTTTGAAGGTTTCAGTTTAAGAAAACACAAACCTATTAGAAGTCTTCTGAATGAAGTTATGTCCGTAGATATGGATCTAGAAGACTTCCAATGGAAAAAAAAAAGTGCCTTTTCCTGTCAAAATTTACTGAATAAAATAACCAGTCTCCTGGCAAGAGAAATGGAACCACTATGCTTTAAGTTTCTCTGAAAAACAAACATTCTGAGCACAGCAGGCTATTATCTGCTTGGCATTAGTTTCATTATCTATAAAGTTATGTGACCTTGGCTATAAAAAAACTATAATCTGGACTGCATAAAAAAATCCAGTTTCCTTAAACAGCTTCTGTGTGTTCTTGTAGCTCATGCATTTGTACTTTCTATTTCAGCATCTCTCTAATAACTCCTTTGAGATGACACTCCTGTATGCCGAGTGCACTGCTTAAAATTCACATTTGTTTTAGAAATTCTTAGAATTAAAATACACATATTAATAATTATTTTGTTGTTGTTGTTTTCTTCAGGTAGCATCAAATTCTGTCTCGGCTTTAGTATGAACATTCTTTGCTGGTAACCTTTCAGTTACAAAGAATTCAGCATTCAGACCTATCAATCTTTTAACACAGAGCTGCCAAATCTTGTAACAAAGGAGTATTTTGTTTGAAGGGCAAACCAAATTGACTTGTGTTTCCAATAACTGTAATGTCCGGCCTCTTATCAGTATTAATAAGAAAATGCAAATTGCATTCCCATCAAAAAAATGAAAAAAGTTGAAATGAGCAGTACAAGCACTAAATTGCTTGCAATATGCTATTATATTCAGATTCTTATTTTCAGCTATACAGTAGTCTACTTGAGGTGAGCAAAAAGAGCAATCAATGCAAAAAAGGACAAAAATGTTGCAAGTATGAGTTTTAAATATGAGTAAACAGAAGAACATAATGGATAATTGTACCAGAAACAATGACACATATCAATATTTAAATCATAAGTAGGTTAACCATTAATCTATTTACTGAGATTTTTATTTAAAATAAAAATGAATATACTATTAAATATGCAAGAGTTTAGAAATTCTGAACTACCCTTGGAAAATGATCAACATCTAGTGAATCAATTTTCTGTCTGCTTTGTGAAAACAACTTCTGCTTTATTGCTTTTTGGAAACAAAATTAAAGTGAAGCCTTACAGAAGCTATTAAAAGAGAGAACTTATGGCTTGCAAAGTGTTGCCCCCTCTGACTAAATTATATTTCTGTATCTGGTTTGATTACCTAATGTCATTTAGAAAGTGATGGGTTTACTAATTTTTTGCTTGTTCAAATTAAATAACTGGTAGAGTAAACCTGAGCTTTTTCTCTTATGTGTTTGAAATGACAAGAAATCACAGTGCATCAGTATTGTGTATAAGGGTCAAATACGGTGCAACGTAACTCTCACTAGTGTGTGACAGGAACCTGGGGATGTGTAATCAAAGGACAGGTTAAAGGTCAGCTGTAAAGAGTTACCCTTTCAGTGAATAGACGGTGTTAAATAAGATGTTCAATGTGTTGGTTATTTACCTTCTTTTCAGGGTAACCTGGGCTTTAATTTACATTAGGCGTGACTATCCTGGTTTACAAAGAAGGCTAGAATAAAACATCACTGAAATGTCTTTCTGGTATCAACATTACTTACTTTGGCAAATATTAACTGATCAAGAGGATCAGTGTTAGACCATGCTTTCTGTTACCTGTGAAGAATAATATCTGGGTACATTAAGTGTTCATAAACATGAAAATTATTAGGAAGTTCTTATTTGAATATGGGCACGTAAAATTACTTTTGAAGAGGTTACTATCCTCCAGAAGATACTGCTCTGGTGGAGGTGCAGCCTTTCCTAAAGGCAGATCATGTGGCATTCAGGAATTAATAGATGATAAAATTCCACCCCAGATCCAAGCCAGAAGCCATTAGAAAAATTTGTACAATACGCTGGTATCGCTTACGAGCACACATGCCTTCTGCAACTCAGTTGGTTACCAAGTAGACTGAAGGTGCATTTGTATGGGAAGCACTTTGTGGGAATCTAATTTCAAAGTGACCAAGGCAGAGAAGTTGGAAATCTACATCTTACTGTTTATTATTGAGATTCAGATGTGAAAAAAACATAAATTCAGACCACAGAGGCTGCCTGATAATGTAAAGGCTCATGAATCAAATTGGTTATTTAGATTCAGCTCAAGCTATGGTATAAAGTATTCAAAATTCCCAGGCATTGCCTCTGATTTATATGTTAGAAATGTTTTAGCATCACACACACACAAAAACTATGAAATAACAGCACCAACACTCCAAATGAGATGGGACACATGATGTCATCCTTTGCCTTAAATAGAAGAGCAGAATAAAAGGAATTTTTGGCCAGACCACAAGTGGTATCCCTTTTTATTGATCTTCACATAGAAGCCACCCCATTTTTGAAAAAAAATCTCTAATTGTCTTCTTCAAACTCTTCCATTCTGCTATGCCTTTACAGTATTTGTTCAGCATGTGCATGTATCATGCATTTGTGCAGTGACACAACACTGCGTGACTTTGCTGTTTCACTTTCTGTGCCTTCCTAACACGTCTTGCCGTTCTGTTTGCTTTTCTGACTTTGAGTGAGTACTGACTTTCTGTAACACTTCTGCACCTATAATTTCTTTAGCTGTTTTATTGCCCTGTTACTCAGCACTGTGAAATCTGTGCACTGCTCTTTGCAGAGGCATTCATTTTGTTCAGGTTTGCCTGACCGTACTTTCAAATTTAAATAGACAAAGCTCATACTCTTTTCTGTTATTTCCCTTGTTTGGATTTGACTTTTTTTAAGGATGTCTTATTATTTATCATTATCTCCTGTGCAGTGTTCTTTAACTAAGTCCCATTATTTTTTTCTTGACCTTTCTAAAGATATTTTTGCTGAGAGTTTGCCTTAATTAAAAAAACAAGGTGTTTTTTTTTTAAATAACAAATGTTTCAGCCTACTGCAAGTATTTCACCCCATTGACTTCCCCTTTTATCAACATTTTAAAAGCTTTTCTCAACTTTCTATGTCTATGTTTTCCATATGTCATACATTAATTTGAAAACTACTGCATAAAATTTAGGATGAGATATAATTCAATGAATTGCTAGTACATTAGTACAGCTTAGACTTACTATTTCTCAGTGGCCTTTAGGACAAAGTCAGGAGTTGCTTCTTCCTAACTATTTAATCTATTAAACTATCATTTCATTTATATAAAAATGTAATCTGACCCTCACACTCAAATGGAATTACTCTGTGAAGATAACTGACTGTTCCCACTCTGCTGTTTCCACTACCCTGGGTGATCTGCTCTGGGTTATAAACCTGGAGGCAGAGCTGCTCTGAAAGCTGGAATCCCTGAAAGCTGGAATCCCTGAAAGCTGGAATCCCTGAAAGCCTGGTCAAGATGGTCTTTCTCCCATTCCCTACTCAGTAGCACTGTGGCTGGCAGCCTGTCACTGCCACTGCCCGCTCTTTGGCCCCTCCATGCCTTCAGTTCACCTATGGTAGTCACTGGGCCTCTGAAGAGCATAAGTTGACTGTGAAATATGTTGGCTACTAGTTCAGAAAACTTCTTGCATTTCTCCCTGATTTTTGTTTGTTTTGCAGAGGTGTTGCTCGTTGCTTTTGATTCTTCCCAGTTGATCTATTTAGTGTCTTTTTTGTTTGTTTTGTCTCAGGAGGGTAGAGGCCTCGTCCCTCCATCTCGTGAACTCATGAGGCCAAAAGGACCTTGACTTTGTAGTACGCGTAACAAATCTGCATTTTCCTTAATTGAATAAAATGCTGTGTGTTGTCATAAATCCTTCTTTGAAACTGGAATCCCCTGTCTTGTTTGAATTATACTCTAGATAAGATTATTTTCACTGGGTTTTTTTTCTGAAATACATCAATAAGGAATAAATTTCTAGAAATTCATTCTGATCCAAATTAGAAGCAATCAACTTAATTCTTGCCCTAATTCCATCTGTAAGTGCAAGTAAGAAATGTTGTCAGACTTCAGTAAACATATGTGCCCCAACCCTTATTCCATTCATCCACTGGCCAATTTTTACGAGTGTCAAGTTCACCTCAGTAAGGAACTTCTAAAATCTACTCTGACTGAGTCCAATTTCACCTCAGAAAATTAACCCAGATGGAAAGCTCGGGAAACTCTCTGAAACAAAATGAGTATTTGTGTAAATTAACAGCTGAACTTGAATTAATTAATTTAATCTTCATTCAATTTTTATTCCTTAAAAATATCAGACTGTAGTTGAAACCTTGATGCTTTTGAAATAAGTGAATGTAAGTGTGTTGAGGATTTTATTTTGTCTTTGTCAAAATAGCCTAATGTTAGCTAAAGTGATTTAAAGAGTATCAGAGTTATAAATAGTTTAGCTAGACCAGCTTTTTAATTCCCTATGTCCTGTGTCTTAAAGTCATTTTTAATGAAGAAGATATTGTCACATTTCCTCATCCCTTGTATATTCATGACTTCAAAATGTTCAGATAATTCAGTTCTCAGTAATGAAATGGCCCATGAAAATATCAATAGCATTATTCAAATCTCCTGTAAAATTTCAGAAGTATTTCCATAGTAAATGCCAAAATTAATGGCAACACTTCACAAGAAGAGGTTAATCACAGTTCACTGTTTTGCTATTCACTGCAATGGCAATACTCATTATAAATGCATTTGGTATACATGTGGATGTAATATGCAATTTTGACAGATGCACTACTCAAGTATTACAGCAAGATGTTTGCAGTTCTTACTGTTGGCTACTGTCTGCAGAAGAACCAGGCACTTAATGTATCAAATGCTGGAAACCACAGGTACACTGGATCTCTGCACCCACTGAAACAATTTTTGAAGGCTAATTCCTGCAAAGCCAGGCAGCATGAAGTGTTAAGCATGACTCAGGAAGGGACAAAAATTCTCGATTCCATTTGAAAATTGACCTTCATTCCTTGGAGGACTGGAGATAGCTTTTGAGAACTTCATGGACTGTTGTAGAGTCTTGCATTTGTGAGCTTTTCAATATACTGAGTGCTTTAGATGCTTAAACATAGCTGCATGTCTGGGTTTAAAAGGGACTTTATCTTATTCTTTAAAGGTAAAATTCTCTCTATTATGGCCTACACAAAATATTTGCATTGATTTGCATCACTTTTCATGTGAATAATAAGCTCGGTGCTTCTCTCAACATTGCAGAAAACTTCTCCTTAGCAAACCTAAAAGAATTCATCACTCTCTGAATTCATCAAATGCACAAAAATCCTCACCTCACGATGATTAACTCTGTCCACAATATTTTAAAGAGCCCAGTCCATTAGGACTGTTTGCTGTGCTTGTTCACACATCAGAAAGTCTAGTTCCCTCAAGCCTTGACAGTAAATTGAATTTTAATTTCAGATTTGACATCTGGTCTCCTAGTTCTTGTTTTATATGAATCGTAGACTATACTGTCCAAAATCTTTTCTGCATCCCATTAATTCCGTTGATGGGATCTCATGATATACACCACAGTCACGGCTTCCGTAGTCAGAAGGAAGAGGTGAAAGATATTGCCTCTCTTACAAGAAGCTAATGTGCAACCTACAGCTTCATGTGAAATCCTCTGCTAGGACATATTTTCACAGGGCACATAAACTTAGCACAAGATCGTGAGTCAGGCCGTGTGAGATTACTGTGTATCACAGCTGCAGAGTGATTCTTTTATCCAGTCTTTCTCATAAAAATAGCAGATAGACTACAGCTGAGAATTGCTTTGACCACTGGTGATCCTTGTAAAGGAGACCCAACATCTTACAAGGAAACAGTGCTGGTGCTTGTTAAGAAAAACCTAAATAATTCCAACATAGCTCTCCACAGCTTTCATTCTGCTTATGTGCTGTGCAGTTCAAAAGGACACCTCACCTTCTTTAGTGTCTTTCCTACTTCTGCCAAAATGCCCCTGTCAGCACAATCAGCAGTGGGCAATCTGCCCTGACTGTTCTGGTGACCAAGGGGAAGTGATTAATTACCCGGAGAGAGCACAACATTAGGCACCAGCCACAAATATCTGTTTCCCTGTATGTTGCACAGTACAGAAGAGAAAAGGCGCTCTTGCCAGAATGGAGTTTCTCTGCAAAAACAACCCAGGAGAAATAAGGCTCCTTGGTACTGCTAAATTTTTTATGCCATTATCTTTCAGAATAAGTCTCAGATGTCCTCAAATATTAATACTTGTAATGAAATGCTCAGATTAGCAATTGCATAAATCCTTTCCTCAGATAAAAGTTTCAGCCTGTGGGATCGCAGCCGATTAAAAGATTGTTTCAGCCACAGTCACCTTTAGTTAAGCTGATTCCAGGTGCTATCATCCAAGTTAGAAGTCAACGCAATATGCGAAATATGGTTCTCTG
This sequence comes from Microhierax caerulescens, assembly GCA_035590215.1. NCBI lineage: Eukaryota > Metazoa > Chordata > Aves > Falconiformes > Falconidae > Microhierax > Microhierax caerulescens. The sequence goes on from JAVJGJ010000061.1 coordinate 38,185,979, forward strand.
GAGGACAAAAACTGACTCATATTATTCTCAGCATACCAGCATGGTAGGTGTGAAATAAGACACCACGGGATGGGAGAATGAGGGCAGATTGCAGGAGGGAGGATAAAAGGACTTCATGCAGCCTTTTAATACATTTTAACTAAGAGACTTGGGGCTGTTATCTTCTTCCCAATTCTGTATTGACCTTTATGGGGTTTTAAAAGAGAGCAGAATTTCCCTGTTCTTAATTTATGCCACTTACCAAATATCCCTGGAGTAAAATCTGTGCTAATTTACACAATGTGCAAATCCTCTAAAGTCAATGGGTTGCATTGTAAATCAGAGCATAAATCAGATCACAATTTGGCCCCTGCTGAAGAACCAATGAAAAATTGTTGACTTAAATGATTCAAAAGAAGCAGCTAAACCTATTGATTTTTATTTAAATGAATCATGTTTGGATTAGATCTCAAAATGTTATTAAAAATTGAAATAGAATTATCTTTGTTCTAGGAGATGAAAGTATTTAGCAGATCTACGGGACCTAAAGGGAGAACCAGTACTGATAGCAAGAGCCAATTCCTAAAACGTCCCTGAAAATTAAAATATTCCATGAATGTCAGAATCAAAGTTTGGTACTAACTATCTACATAACTTTGAAATAGCTAAGCTAAGGAGGGGGGGGGGGGGGGTAAAGAGAAAATGAATTTGTTTTTGTTAATGGTAGAATCC
>JAVJGJ010000061.1:38190138-38211967 GCA_035590215.1 Microhierax caerulescens
AGTAGTACTGCTATTTCAATGCTCGAAAGAATTGTAACAAATACTGTTCTAAAATGTTTGAAAATAACTTTCCCTGCCTCATTCCCCCCACACTACCTATCAGAGAACAAGTAAACCCTGGCATGTTTTAATCCTGAGCTAACTTTCCAGCTTTCCAGCTGTTGAGACAATATATATATATAGCTGAGATATCTATACATATATATATATATATAATGATATATATATATTATTTTATTATTATTTATATATATATATATATGTGTGTGTGTGTGTGTGTATATATATATATATATAAATAGCTGAAATTTCCTTTGGAATTAGATTTTTTTTTTGCTTCATTGATCATTCTGAGCATGCTTCATCCTGAAGCACATACAAACCCATGAAAAAAAATCATGCAAGATCCTCTTGTGAACGGTGCTGCTGGTAGCACACGGTGACATCCACAGTGCTGTTGCTACTCAGGTTTGCTTTTTTCCCCAGGGTGCCGTACTCTGTGCCTCCCGAGTGGATGACAGAGTTCAGACCTATCACTCTTTCATCTCACATAGGTAATTCAGCACCTGTAACTCCCAGTTTAAAAGACCGTGGGGACTTTGAGCAGCTCACAGAGGAAGGAGAAGTATCGCAGTTAATGTTCCAGCTGATTTTAAAGCACAGTAGGTTAAACCTGTTCATACAGGTAATGAAGCAGCTTGAAGACAGGTCAATGGAAGTTTAGAAAATCGAAAGCTGTACTGTTTGCTGGGGGTTTTACTGCAAAAACTCCTGTCTCAGAGTCCGTAGACACCTTTCATTAATCTCTGCCAGCACACCGGGCCTTTGGATTAAATTCCTGGCACATTTTCTCTATTTTCACTTAAAATCCAAGAAGAAAAACAAAAGAAAAATGAATTTGAAATGGTCATGCTATGATTCATAATGTTGTTGACTTTTCATTATTCTTTTATTAAACTGGATATAATTTGAAATGTTGGAATAATTCCTCTGGCACTGGGTGCTAGTGACATTTCTCGTGTCTTTGTGAGAAATAGTTGGGGAAAAGAGGGCACAAGAATATTATATTTTGCTTATTTTTAGTAATATGTTTTAGGATATCCTGATTGTATACTCTGAAAAGGTCTTAGCTGGTGGGAGGTTCTATAAAAGATCAGGCCTGAGGAGACAGATCTAACTACCTTGCATATCTCAATTTAATGACTGTAGCTGTAGAAAGAGGAAAGAAACAAAATTGTTTTCAATAAATTTTACACTTAACTTGACATCCAATCATGTACATCAACATTAGCAATCAATTAGTAACTCAATGCATAGTTTTGAGTAGCTGTAAATTACTGTATACACTAATGGGTCTTAAGCAAACCTCCAGAGCAAGTTCAGATTTTTCACCAATACAGCAGCTAACATCATAAAGCTACAATAGGGAAAAATGTTCAAATTAACTTAATCTATTTTAATTTACAAATACACAAATCTTACTGTGAGTGAAGACAGCAACAACAAAAGCAACACAATTCTTTCCAAATCTCTCTGGACTATTTAGAATATTGCTCATTCGTATTACAGCTCAGAAAATGCTTTACTCCCATCTCTTCTCTCTCTTTCATCTGAGATGCCTGTCACTCCAGTTGTGCTTGGAGACTTCTGTGGATTTGTTTCTGTTTGATTCTGTTTTCCCTTTGCACTAAAACTATAGCATACTTAAGTGATAATAACTCGTTTACTTCCCAGTCCCTATAAACTTGTCTCACTCTCACTAAGTCCTAAGAAAATATGAGCAAAAAAAGGCATTAAGAATTCTTCTTTATTGCCTTTCCACAAGTGTGAGGCACATATGTTCTGGAGTCAAACATACTTCTGACAGACTTCTGGTGATCATCAGAATCAGATCTGCTAAGTAAGAGAATATAATTTTTAAGCCTATTCTCTTAGCTTTGTCATCATTAATGGTACATACTTTACTGAAATTTTCTTTAGAAGCATTATGTCAAACGCTGACTTCATTGCACATATGTCACACACTGATATCATTATTATTACTCAAGTCTTACTGGAAAGAAGTTGGGGCCAAAGTACTTAATTTACTTAATTAATTGTTAACTGTTTGACCAAGTATGTCTTCCACAAAGAAGATGGGAGTACAATGAAGTAAGTAAAATTTCACAGGGCTTTAGATCAGGCATTAAGTAAAGCAGCTATATCTTATGGAAAAATGAATGTCATCTAATATAGAACTTCTTTCCTTTATTCAGAAAAGTTATTAATATTCTTGCTCATGTCAGAATATGAGCAAAAGTCCTTCACAGACACTCAGCCTTCCTTTTCCCTGTATTTCCAGTATGTATTATTCACTTTTAAAATCAGGTCTTTAAGAAAAATGTCATGATATTGATAAAAATTCTACTATGTTGAACATTGGGATAGCTAAAGCAGTATGAGTGTCCTTTGCTATGGTCCTGAAGAGAAATATCAGGTGGCTGATATCCCTGTTCTGGAAGTATTTACAGAGAAAGTAGTTCTACTCAGAAGAGAAGTCCCATTACATGCTTGTATTTATTTGGGCAGTTTTACTGGCAAAGAGTGAACTGCTGCTGTGAATGGGGTCTTCATAAAAATGTGAGTTTGTGTTTGCGTCTATTTCTCTCTCTTGTCTCTGTAAAGAGCTATTATATCCATATGTCTGTCAGAATCAATGTTAGTTTACTCATATCTTCTTTAGTTAAAATCAGGAAGTGGAAGAGGGTGTTAGTCTTCATTATCATCATTTACAATGCTTAAACATATAAACCAGTGGAAAGACAGAACTTTCTAGAAAGACGAGAAAGTAGCGAAATGCTCTTTTCCCCTCTTTCTCTGAATACATATCCTACTTTCTTTTGCAGATTAGGAGCACAATGATGTGTGCCCACTTAGACTTCATTCCAAAAATGCAACTGCTAAGACACATTGGTTTGCTTATTTAGAAACTTGCAAAGGATCACATGAGGACAACATGACTTTATGTAGGTAATTTACACAACATCTAAAATGCATTGGGAGCCAGTTCTACTTCTCAAGGCAGCAACAAAACTTTTTCTGCCCTTTAGCATGCATCAATATGCAAAAATATGGAGATGAGCTGTTGAGTGAGTTTATCCTGGGAGTTTCTTTTGGCTTCTCCAGCAGCTGCTTCTCTCTGTGCTGCCTGGGAAGCTTGAGGCACTAGTGGTGTGGGGTGCTCCTTGACTGCCTGCCAGAATCTCCTCAGTGTTTCTCACTGCTTCTTTCCAGTTATTCTGCCAGAGATAAAGCTGTATGAAAGCTATATTTACCAAAATATCTGATGCCTTTGCAGTTAAAGGATAGGAAGTTCACTCATATTGTACAGCCCCATTTAAGTCCTCTAATGTGAACTCTGAAGAGGAAATTGAATTAAGAGCTGAGTCAGTCAGAATTATACATTACATTCACAAAAACTAAAACATCCCAAGTCTCTATATTACATTTTAAAAAATATTAAAATAATGTTAAGTTAGCAAAATCAAACACTTAGAAGCTTGGAAATGCCTTAAAAACCATTGCTACCTCATGCCACTACAGATGAAGCCTCCTTCTGAATATGAAATATAATACTGTCTTTAATAACAGATTTTCATACCTTTTTCCACATAACTTCTGCCTCGCTCTTTCACAGTATTACTCTCCCTTTGCCTTATCTCACCTGTCCTTAAATCTTCTTACCTCTTCTTTCACCCTTACTTTTCTCTGTTTCTTCCACATCCCTGAAACCATCGAAATCTGCTCTCTCAGTACTGGTCCATCCTCAGAGGTATCAGTTCCTGGTAAGTAGCAGAAGATGTCGGGCTGTTGATCAGGGTTCAAGCCATGGGGCTCAGAGAGGATGTGATGTCAGACAAGAGGTGCAATATTCAAGTTAAGTCTTTGCCTCTTGCAGATCTTTCCAACTGACACTGCACTATAGTTTATCCGGTATTTGAACTAACAGAAGAGTATCTCCCCGACAGGCAATCACATAGGGAAAAAAAATCTATTTAAAGCCAGAGCAGTTACTCTGCAGCCCAAGTCCAACATGGAGACATCAGTGCATGTCACTGCAGGATCTGACCTAGGTGAGTTAGGAAGAAAACCAGTGGAAAGGATGATACCCAAAATGCTGTCAAAGGAGATACTGTCTTTCTAATGCCTTTCAAGCATACAACCTTAGGGCTCACTCCTAACAACAGAAGGTAAAAAATTTTAAACAGACGCACAGTTTTAGAATTGACAGTGTCCCTTTAACAACTTCAACAGTTGAGAGTTTTATGTAGGTGGGTGAATCTGATGCTAAATAGTTAAACCTTTTTTAACTAAGAACTTGTGACTTCCAAAATAAAATCCTGTCTGTAGAAGAAAGTAACAGTAATTGGGAACAAAGTACAAAGGAATTGGGCAGCTCTGATTTATGCAGGTTCAAGGAGGCTCATCTGAGTGCTTGATTTTTTTTTTTTTTAAATGTGAGGAATTAAGTCAAGTTTCTGATATTTTTCTCTGTCAGAACAAAATGTTTCCACTACTGTTACACAGTAAGGTCAGTCTCATAGGTCAGAGATTTGGGGAAAGTGCATGGGAAACCCCATTATATTATAACAGTACATCTAATTTTTATATCAAATTGATACCATCTCTCCTACCAGCTTGTCCTCATTTATGATTTTTAAGGGTGACGAGCTGTTCTGACTGTTCATAGAGCTGCTCTTGTCTGCTGCTTGTGCAGGGTATTTCAGCCTTCTTCACTGCACAAATTCTTCCTCTTCAACTTCTGATGCTGCAGCTTCTGCCCACTAATGCTTCTTTCATATCAATTCCCATGCTCCAAATCCACCACCCAGTTTGTACTTCCACCACCCTTCTAGTCTATCAGTTGTTCTTCCAGCTCACCTTCAAGTCAGTTTAATTTTATTTTTTTTAACATTGACAGACCAGAAATAAAATATATAGCAATTCATGAAATTATAAAAGAAAAATAATACTATAAAGAAGTGTTAAAAGAAACATATCAGTTTCATTGTCACTAAAGGCCCAAGTTTTGCTGCTGCAATGAGTGTTTTTTGTTGAAGTGCCACTGCCCAGCTCAGCCCTATACTGATGTGAGCAGTAGGGTTACCAGGCTCCTTGGTATGCCAAACAGATGAGCAGTGCACATGTGTGTAACACCTTTACATTCTCCAGATGACATACAATGCATTTCAGAAGTGCCTGTCATTATAGAACCTAAGGCATGGAGCTGAGCTGATCTGCAATCAGCATGAGGAGGTCTGGGGCCTCCAGCACCAGGTACCTACAAAGTTCTGCACTGACCAGTGTGCCCTGTGCTCCACCGGCACATCTGTGTGCACCGTGTAAAACCACTGTGGACTGCTTCTGCGCTTGCAAAAGCTGATAGGTCTGCAAATGCAAATGTATCTCCATTAATTAGAATAAATGACCACATGGTTGCATGCTTAACCAAGTCCCCAAACTCCCAGGGAAGGAAGTTTTTGCACTGTCAAACTGCAGAATTTGCATCTAAGGGAAACATTTTAGGTTTCTGTATTTTACCAACAATTAAAGAACTGAGCTGGTGCTTTCCTTGCACATTTGCAATTTATATCGAAAAATTTGGGCCACCACAATGTATTTTGGTTCACATCTTGTAGATTGATTCACAGGGACGGAAAGGGTGACCTTGGGTGTCATGATGGTAGAATTTGGAACAAGAATTAGTTACACTGCCTCGCAGAAATTGTTTGGCTAGTGAGGATAATTTTTTGGGCAGCCTCTGCCACTGTACAGCATAAGGCAGTATTAGATGTATCTCTGTGTGTAACCAAACAGAGTGGGGAGTGAAGCAAAGGAGCCAGGCCAGCAAAACTGGGAGAGGAAGCCATGAGGCTGGGATTCAACAGTCCACAGTCATGTCCTCCAAAGGAGAATGCAATTAAAACCTGGATCACATTTTTACATACCACCCTGTAGTTAATCAGCCAAGGAAGGCTGGTAACACAAACAGCCTTCTCTGCAGGGCAGCACTGCCAGACAGCCACTGTTCCTTCTAGGTCAAAAACAAACCACTGTCTAAAATTTAAAAAAAAATAATAATTCAGCAATCACCATAATCCAACATTAACACAACCAGTTCTGCTTCCTCTTCTGTGTCCAAAAAGGAGCCCCTACTATGTTGTTCATCCTTGCTATGTGTACTTGAAGAATTACTACTGACCGTGGGGGAAAGCCAAGAAAATAAGGAGCCAATGAGTCACATTCCTAAAACTGAAGAACAATCATGCCCCAAAAGGGATTTGGAAGAACCTCAACGTACAGGAACTTCTCTAAATCAGCCTCTCCTTATCGGCCACGGTGCTGCAGGAGGGCCGGTCTCCTGCGTGCAGGCTGCCATGCACTTCTCTGGTAGGGGTGCTCTCTTAAAACGTTAAGTCCTTTAAAATGAGCTGTGCTTAATATATTTAATAGATTGACTATATATTTATATCCATCCTTTTAATCTGCTTTACCTCTGAGGAAGGACGGCACCAAGTGCTCTCACACCCATGCCATTACCAGCATAGCTGTATACCCTAGTTATTGCGTAGTTTAAGAACTTTTGACTAGACTGCATAGAAGAAGGTATTAGAAACAGTTTACACTTGAGAACATTAAAGCTAATCGTGAGTTTTGTGTTTTGATCAAGACTATTTGATATATAGGCTTATGCTTGGTAAAGCCCATGAACAGTATGTGGCACATCTATGGAAATACCTATTAAAAATATGAAGGTAATAAATTATGTAAATTGAAATATTATGGGTTTTACTGTGACTCTGTTTTGAATCTACACATACCAGCAGTTTTCATGTAGCTGAGATGGCAAGATTTTTAATCTGCCACTTGGACCTAATTTAATTTCTGCATTCCTCAAACTTCCTTCAAATCAGGCTTCACACCAAATCCTCCCTCTTTCTTGGGAGGCTCATAACAACAAGTCATTACTACATTTTAAAGAAACCAGGTAAGTACAATCATGAACTTAGTAGCAGGTTTTAGTATTAGTAACATTTCAGAATGTTGCATTACTCTTTCAATGTAATGAAATCTTTGTAACTCATTGCATCATCTGCTACATACAAATTTGGTGAGAAGTGATATGAGATATCCATCTGAACAAGCCAACGCTGCTGTTCATTTAGCTTCATTGCTATTAGAATAATTTAATATAAATATCAGGGTTTATACCCCATTGTGGGGATCTTTGTGGACAGATACGAAAAAGATACTCCCCCCTTCCTGCAAAGAATGAACAGCTTGTAGCCCTAATCCTGCCATCTGCTTCAGAGGGACAGGACCCGTACCCTAGATACTCCACTATAGCCCAGGACAAATCTGCACAGAGCAGGATCAGACTTAGAAGTTTTAAAAAACCAGTTCCATGGCAGTTAATAAAAAACTCAACTAGAAGTCACATAACATTAAAAAAATATGACAGGAAGAGAAAACAACTCATAAGACACCTATTATCGAAAGATATTTCCAATTACAAATTGCAGCACAGCTTGAGCACCTGTGCTATTCATGTACACTATCCCGAAAGCTGATTACAGCATCATGATATGAGTGATACAATGACTAATACAGTATCAGTACCACCATCTCCCACTCTATTCTTTCAGTATCATGTAAATGGAAAGTGTTTAATTAGAAAGCTTTCAGTATTCATTTTCTAGCTTAATAGGCTTTTCTGGTTGATGACAACCTTATTATGGATTTGGAATAGCTGCTTAGCCAACCCAAAAATATCTTTTTCCCCCTTCTCGTCTTTTAAGAAAAACAAGCAAATGTATTTCCCATCCATTGAAATGCTGTTATTAGATTGTATACATTTTAATAGAGCTGTGTCAGTTCAATTAGTGTAAGGGCAAGAAATCTTAAATTATATTCTAATTTTGTGAGTGTCATATCATGGGTAAAACAGAGTAATTCCAGGCTACAGATGAAACTTTGCTGGTTCTTTATGATAACTCTGGGCAAATGTACAAGCCAGCAAATCTATCTGTAAAATTCCTTCTTGTATACCGTGATGTTTAGTCAAAGTATTAGCATTTCATCCAAATAAAGTTCTTGCATTACTATTCAATATATGTACTAATTTCTTCCAGCTTCAATGAAGCCACTGGTTCCCTAGCTGGTACCTTTTGAATAAGTCAAAAATGTTACTGTAAATTATTGGAGAATTTTATGCCAGAATTACTCTTTTTTGTTTGTTTGACATGAGAGTTGAAAAGAGTTACACCACATAGAAACTGAAGCTTCTCGTGTTCCTCAAACATAAAGCTTTCATTTTTGTTCCAAGAAAACATGCAGTCTAAGCAATGGGGGTTTCTATCCTTTATGTTCCAAAACCTTACCTTTGCATTTCTTAATAGCTATAGGGAAGAAGAGAATTTACCTAAAATGGACTCCTGGTCTTGCTAAGTATTAATTAACATTTTCCTCAGAGTTTCCATTCAAGTTATGGGCTTATTTTCAAACATGAAAATCTGGGGCTTGCTTTAGGTTATCTTTGTTGCTACAGTCAGATAAAAAGTATAATCACCCTTCCTTTAGAGGAAGACTTTACATAGTGTATTTTTTAGTATTTTAAGAGGGGTTTTAGTATTTAGGGTGGTTTTTACATTATACTTGAATCGGTTTTGTTTGATTTGGCTTTATACGGTTCTAACAAGCTATGGAATGTGCAACTTCAGCTGGAAATCTGATCCCTGCCAAATGTCATCACTGCTCTGCTGCACAGTTATTGTGTAATGTACTTCATGGAGGCCACCCAGCAGGTGATCCCACAGGTAGTAACCAGGAGTACATGTTAAGTCTCAAAACATGGGAACAGATTTGAATTTCACCTCTCCTTTATCTGAGAATAATTATCCTCAAATTTTTCACTGAAATGGTAAATAAAATAAATAAAAAAAAGTAAACCCCCCTCATTTTGTCAAACCAAACACAGGGGCTTAAGAGTGTCAGGAACAGATGGGTGCAGGCACACCTTCGGCAGACTACTGCAGTCAGAAGCAGTGAAGCCAGATAGCAAGTTAGGCAGATTGCTTCTTGACACCAGAAATAGGGCAGGAGTGCCTTTTTAAGGATGAAATCGTTTTTCAGTTAATGATTGAGATTAGTACAGAGATTGTTTTGTTGTTCTTAACTTCATGTTTTCAAACTTCATGTTTTTCTCCAAGTATAGTCATCATTCTGACTTACTACATTTTCTGATTGGAAAACTAAATCATGCTCAGTTTCACGGGGGTCTTTGATTGTTGTGTTTTCTCTGTGTGAGGCTTTTTGGGCAATTTTCTTTAATTAAAACAAAATTATTATCCTTTTGTCTGTAGGGTCCTGGAGGAGCATGCATATAGGAGCAGGGTTGGTTCTTGTATACACTCCTGCATCAGCTCCTCCTTCCTCAGCCTCAGACGTTACCTTTCCTGCTCCCCATTCTGCCTGCTGCTTTCATTAATGCCCATCACTCCCCGACTCCTCTTTTGGAGCTGCTAGTACCTAAACCAAAGAATTATTCTCATTATCAGCTGTGCTTGGTGTTTTCCAGGGAAGTTTTGTGTGGCTTCTGTCAGAAATGAAGTATTTTGGTTGTAGTTAAAATTTTAAAACATCGCTTTATGTTGCAGTAGGGGGTACTTAGCCATAACTCTCCAGGGTAAAAAAATCCTTTACAAAATCTTATAGCATTCCTGCCAGTGCAGTGGAAACAAGTACAGTCGTTAGGGTTTTGTGTGCAGTTTAACTCATAGGAGTACTTTGCTTATAAGAAACCAAGGACAGTAACGATGAAACGTTCAATGTGTTACCTACAGCTGTAAAAATAGAATACATAAGGATATTTCTTAGGGTTTTGTTCTGAAACTATTATTACGTTCTGTTTTCATCATCATGATAAACAAGGTAAAAATATAAATAATAAACAGCATTTTTAATGTTGCTGTTCCCTGACATGAGAAAAAACTGGTCCTTAAATGTTTGGAGAGCTGTTTGATCCTTTATTTTCAGTGTAAACTGCCAGTAGGTCAAAGTCCTAATGCCTTTCCTAATAAACAGATGTATATTTTTATATCAGCAGAGGCACTCAGCAGTAGATACAATTAACTGTGGTTTAAGGTGTTCTGTTTGTGATGTACACGGACTGTTAAAACAGAGGTACTGCATACAGGCAAGGACTGCAGTCGGCTCGCTGCTGGTTTGGCTGTCGAGTAAATAATCTTTGTGAACAGGACATAATAGAACTAGATAGGTGTGATTTCTTGAGCTTGACATTCACTTTGTGCCAATATGAAAAGATCAATTATTATTTGTGTGGTACAGAATAGTTTGTGTCTCCTTAAGACAGTACTCGATAAATGAAGAGATCTCTGGCAAACTCCATGCTGCTGATTCTTGCCCGTTTACTGTAAACCTTGTCTCTGTTGATATTCCCCTTAAATCTCCCTTATGAGCTACGGTTACTGATGAAAATCAAGCTTTTCAAAAGGGAAGAGAAAGAGAAAAGAAAAGGGAAAAAAATCCTCATTTTAAGTTTTGCTGGAGAAAAGCTTGAGAAAGCTATCTCTGTGATCCTAAAGGTTTAACATTAGAAGTCAATCATGAGAACTCCCATTTTTAAAGTCACTGTTTTCAGGCTAATCTAATGATCAGGCCTGGCTTGTCATTTTAAAAGCTGCATCTTTCCTGACACCTGTAGAATTATTCATAGGGCTGATGTCAGACGATGCCAAGGTAAGTAACATTGGTGAGATTAAGCCATTATGAGTCAGTTTTATGCCTCCTGGAAGCACAAGTTTGCTATTAGTACAAAAGGTATAGAGAGATGCCTTTTTATTGAATTTAAAATATTTTGGTTTATATTTAGAATTTGGTTTGTGTATTTGCTGTGTGAATCAGATCATTTTGTAATGTCTATTCTTCTGACTGTGCCTTTATAAATGAAATTTAATATGTTGTTTTGAACACGTAATGGAGGTTTGCATGTTGTTCTATAAGTCTTACATTTATGGAAGTCACATTGACTTTTCTTATGAAATCTTTTGATTATATTTAACATATTATTTTCTATAAGAATTCTACTTTTTTCCAAATGTTGGGTTTGTTTTTTTTTCTGTGGTTTTTTTTTTTTTTCCTTCCATATTGCTCTCCACTTTTCTCTGCTATTTTACTGATATTTGCATGTAGTTTCTCTCTGAAGGCAAGCAGCCCAGGCACATGGCACCAGAATGTTACAGAGAAATAGCAAAAGACATATGTAAGACGCAGGTAGCATTACAATACAGAAAAGATGTGATGCATTATTATTGTCTGCATGACCTCCCTCTGAAGCAATGCACAGCACCAACTTTGATATAATTGTTCCTGAATGTGCCAAGGCAGTACTTTCTGAAATAGCCCCAGTGTCAAACATGATGAATGACCAATTCTGTAATGTCAGTCCCAGTGGTAATTCTAACAATGGCACAACCCAGCAAACCCTGGATTGTCTGTAAACCTAGCTGGGAGAGGGACCGGGAGGGACTACTGGCATCAGGTCCTCTTGTCTGTGTAGCGCAGGGCATCGGGCTTCCTCGGCTTCAGTCCTGCTTCAGTTCAAAACGGAGGTACTTGGAGCAAGTAATCCAGTCCCACTTTGTCCAACTCTGAGATAGCACGTAGTGTTGCCTTTACACCTGCTGTCAGGTGATACATCTATTTGTCACTCATCGGAAGGCAAAGTAAGCAATCAATGAAGTAGATTACATATCTATATTTCAAACCAAGCACCAAAATATGAACAGGCTTAAGCAAAATTACAAAAATTCCATTTCTGTTAGTTACACCTTTTTCTGGTATTTTTGAAAGAGGTGTACCAATATTTTAAATGAAGTTCACTTCTGTGAATAAGTTTACATAAAGTTTAAGATTATGTGTGTCTCAGGGTAGTGTTCAGTATTTTCTCTGGGCTGTACAGACACTCTTTCCTTATTCAGTAACAGCTTCCACTTCTGCCACTGAACATCTACTTCTGTAGGGTCCCATCACCAGACTTGCTGCACCCCAGGAGCTAAATCCCACGAGAATATCACTTCAGTGCTATGGTGGGAATTTCTGACAGAGTGAATTAGTGCAGTGCAGCACTTTGCCTCCCAGCATGCACCTACCTGCAATGACTGTGCTGCTGCTCATCAAAGAGGAAACCCATAGGGTTTAAAAGGTAAGGTATTCGTTATGTTGATGACTTACCATCATCACCTAAGTGTGTACGATGTCACTTCTTTTTTTTAATTACTCTGAGCTCCCGTTTACATGGGTTTCCATTCCAGCAATATCCCGTTTCCCTTTTACTTCACCTAAAAAAACCTTTGTACTTCTGGAAAAACACAGAATATGTGGAATATATGGTGCCTAGCAGTTGTTTTTTTTAAATTAATTGCTCAGTCTCGTCTTGGTAGTTACTTTGAAAATGTTTGCTTTTGGTTGGGTTTTTAATAAAAATCAATCCCAGTAGTAAAAATCATTCATCTTTATATGCTGTCTTATGCAAATTCTTTCAGCTTCAGATTTCATATGAATTACCACAGAGCATACAATCAATAATAAATGACACATTTAATACAGATACTTTTTTGAAAAGTTTTTCTTTCACTAATTAACTCTTCCAAAGCCCTAACTTAAGATCTATACAAAAAGACATTAGCAATGGATATCAATTATTATAATAAAACTAAAGCTAAAACATTTCTCAGATCTAAATGAGAAGTTACTCCTTTTCTCTTGCTTACATATTCTGTTTGTAAGTCTCTGCCTGAAAATGGCTGTTCCCTCTGCTGTTCTTCTCCCACTCTAACCAGTGCTTGAGAACCATTTTTAAACTTGTAGGTTCTTATTCAGAGTTTTTATTCAGAGTGAAAAACTTTCAAGGATTATTTTATCCATAGCCAGTGGTAAATATCAAATTTTAAGCATGCCAGTCAGATGTACGGTTTAATATAATATTTCAGTCTTAAGCCATCATTGTTTCAAAGAACAATGTAATTTATTAGAGTAACAAACCAGGCTATAATGGACTCAAATCAATATAATACAATTAAACCACATAAAATATGCAGAGCACAGTGGCATTTTGGCTCTTCTAACTACTTCATTCTCATGCTCATATGCAGTGCTGTCTCAAAGCATGGGTCCATGGGGACCTTCTCATGGTCCCCTAATTTGAAAGGGATCCTGCAAGCGGTGTGTAATACCTAATGTACATGCATCAATGCTGATCTCACTTCTGGAACTCGGTGAACAAGATGGAGTCTGCACAAGAGCTCAAGATGCTTAAGAGAGCCATGATTGTTCTTATAAACAGAAGATATTACTACATAGTTCTTTATAATAAATGGATTAAAAGTTGTTTGGTAGGTGCGTGGGAGGAGAAATGCTAAAAAAAGATAAACCCCTTTGCAAATGGTACAAAAGGAGTTTTGAAGGCTTTAAAAATAAGGTTAATTATTAAAAATAATTCATAACACTTCCCACTATCAAAACCCTGCATAAAGCAAATGGTTCACACAAAATAGTGAACTACAGTATACCCTTATCTGAGTACAAAAGGCATGTGAAGTATCTAATGCTTTTAGGCTTTGGTCTGGAAAGGTGCATAGCACTCACATTTGCTAATAACATGTCAACATTGAAGATCAGTCCTCTAATAAGGTCTTCCTCAAACTTTTTTCTTTAATTCCCCTCTGATCGTAAGACTTCTTTCATTATGTATATTAGTCCTGGAGTCTGATAACTACATTGTAGGGTTTTGCAATATGAATAGCTTTAATTCTGTCAATTTAGCTTTATACTCAAAATATGCTAAAGCCAAAGATACCATATTCTGTAATAAACCCACTTAAAATATCTGACGTATTTCAGCTTTTGGCAATTCTTTTACGTTTCTAGGCATAAAAGAACCTTATATCAACTTAATTTTGCAACAGGTGTTTGTAATCGATGGCAAATCTTCACAAAGATATTACTTTCTATTTTGATACAAAGCATGTCTTGGCATTTTAAAATGAAAGGCTACAAAAAAAAATTGTGCCTGAGCCTTCTCTGGGAATCAAGATTGGCATATAAATTGTTCGTGGTAGCTTCTAGTGGTGAATCAAAGGTCAGACTGCTGTGTTACATTTAATGACACCCATACAGTGGAAGTATTTATGAAGGACCAGAAAGTACGTGCTACCCAAATAACTTTTTCAGGTTTGAAAAGAAAGATCTGTTTCTCAAGATGAGTGTCTCAATCCAAGCATCATGTTTTCACAGGCTTCTAAAGGAAAAAAAACATCTCTTGAACTGAGCCTTATCTTCGGCTGACGTAAAGGCTCACTTGTTCAGTGCAACACGGCTGAGTCACCGTAGCTGGACTTACAGTTGCGAATACAATTTCCGTGTGTATCTCATGCCACAATGGAGCATGGGACTTGGGCCCCAAACATTATCATTTTTTTTTTAATAGGATTGAAATGTTTTTTGCAAACTATACCCTTTTCTTCAAAATATGTGATTCTCAGAACTGTTAAGAATGCATTCAGCTTGCTTGGGGTTGGTTTTTTTTTTTGTATTAACAAACTTGCGATAGAGCTTTCTTATTTAGTTTACTTGAAATAGAACTTCCTTATTTCACCTTTTTCATTAATTTGAGACAGTATGTGTGGTCTGGCTTTGGTTCAAAGCTGTCTGACAGGTTCAGACAGTGGAAAAATTAGGAAATATGCTGTTGATGAGAAATCTTTAAAACCAAATTAAAAATTGAAAAATCATGAACTGAAATGATTGCATAGTCTTTTCCTAGCTCACTCATATGTTAGGGCCTCACTAAGACAACCCTAACATGATCGCTGAGACAGGCTTTTAACTGAAACCCTGGCTCTTTCTCTCAGCACATGGTGGGGATTTGGTGCTCAGCACTTTGGAGCCCTTATGCCATCACACCTGGTTTTTCCATTTGCCGCAGTGCTTGGTTTGCTGGAAGGCAGCTTTGAAAAGGACAGGCCTATGCTACGTAAAGCTCAGTGCCATAATGTTTGGGCCAGAGGAGGGCCTGTGTCAGGGAATTGCTGTGTTGACACTCCAGATAGGGCTTATGTGGCTTTGGGGCTTATGTGGCTTTGCTTTGCCATGGTGTAGACCTGTGGTCAAGCTGACAGCTGACGTGTAGCCTCTGGGGTTGATTAACACCCCCTGAGCTTCATTTTCCCAGTGCCAAGCTACCTTTCAAACTGGGACAGGTTAAGGTGACCTGGCCCTGAATCACTCCTGCACTCAAAATGTTTTTGCAACACAAATGTCTTCAGAACTTCTTCTCCAAAGCTGAGGAGGGCTTTTGCAGTGTTTATATGTAATTTTGTTTATTCATTGGATTTCTTGTCATGCTTGTATGCAAAGTCTCTTTTACTACAGGCTCGAATATTTGTTTCCCTCCAGTGATTGCTTTTGTGGAATCTCTTATTATTCTGAGACCTCTGGCTAAAGTGTCTTTGTCTTGGATGGATCTAGCTAAGCCCTTGCTGATACCTACTTTTGGTTGCTGAACTGAATCATGGAATTTGTGCTTTGCTCCAACTACATGAGATAAAATTCAATCCCTTGAGTTATTTTTTTCATCTGTGCTGTTTGGTTTTGTGTTGGGGTGGGTTTTTTTGTAAGTGCGTTGATCTCTTTTTAGCTTTCTTGGAGGGAGACCAATCATAGGGGCTAGGGAAAGAGAAAAAGAATTAGGGAGTTTTAAGCAGTTTAAAAGACAAGACCTTTCCAAGTTGTTCTTTATTTTTACAAGTCTTGTTTTAGTGGCATAAGTGTTGGGATGCCTCATTTTTAATCTCCCCATATTTTTAATTGCTTGTTTACATTTGTTTATCATTCTATTACATGGTGCCATGAACCTTTGCATCTTGCTAACACTTTTCTGCCTGAATCTATGCTACATCTGACACCCTCAGGGTGGGGAAAATCCCAACTGTTGATCAGCTAATTGTTCATCATCCCATTGACATTACTGGAATTACTTGATTTCACATCGTACCATGTGTTCTAAGAAAAACCCAAACAAACCCCACATAAATACGTTTTACTTTAATAAATTTGAAATTAGAATTACATTCTGCTTATGATAGAATGTTAACATAAGTTAGCTAACGTGTGAAAATAAATATTTTCCTTAGCCTGGATCTCATTGTCAGATTTCTGTTAAAAGTCGCAGAGGATTTTCATACCCAACAGTCTTGTGGCCGTTAGGCCACCAGAAGCGGTCAGCTGCTGCTTGCTGTCTGCAGAAGCTCATGTCTTGTAGATCAGCTTCTGAGAAGGCTTGCTCAGCAGCACACTGGTATGCACTTCCAATGGAAAGGAGAAAAAAAAACAATAGTGAGTGACATAACAGTATCAGCTAGGCAGAGAAGGCTTCTGCTGATAGTGCTCATCTCTGTGTACCCTGGGTACTCAGTGAAAATAAATTGGACTGACTAGACACACAATGGGAGCTAAGGCAAATTATGCCTAGTTTATAGATGTGGAAGTTGAGACAGTAAAAATTAAGGACTCTGTGCCAGAGCACAACAATAAATCTGGGAAATGATAGTCAAGAAAATGTGGCCTTGGCCTTTTGCTTTACTCACACTAGCTTTTCTCCCTCCAGCACTTGTTATGCTTGCACCATAACAGATGCTAAGACAGCCCTTCCCTTTATTTTGGTAAGAAAGATCTGTTCTCAGAGACGAAGTATTCATGAATTGTGTTGGCTTTGCTTTAAGCATTGTTCTAAGCACAGTTTACTTCAGGGTGACGTGGCAATTTTTCTCACATCCCTTACTTAAATAAAGTAAAAATAAAACAATAATATTATTGATAAAGATAATTATCTTTATAAGATAATTATTTCTGTTTGTCTTCTAGTTTGTAATATTAATTACAGGGCATTTCTTCTTTAAATATGGAATTTCAAATGTCCCTTCTCTTTCTGCAGAGAAAACTAGACGCTGTTAGGACAGCAGCACTGACATTAACGTCATGCATTTCATATCATGCTGAAGCTAGGTAGCACTCATACTTCATTAAACAGTCTCTCCCAGCCTTAACTTGTAACTTTTGGACAATACAGAAACCTGCCCAATCTGTCCTATTGCACATTATTCGATTTGGAGATGCAACATGTTCAAAAAAAGATTTTCTTTTTTCTTTCTATTTTCCCTATATTGAAATGGCTTGCTGAAATATGGGATCAGCTGGGCTCAGGCCAAAAGCACTTTGAGGCCATATATTTATAATGGTTTTGTTATGAAGAATAGCTTTTGGCTAATGGACCCATACAACTGCTAGAAGAATATTGATATACATTCAAATCACAGGTCATATACAAGGGGATAAAGCTGCAAAGAATCTTGCAGAGGTTACTTTCTTGTGTATAGACATTTTCTTGCCATTTACCTGTTTATTATATTTGCTACTTTAAACTGAGTTCAGTGACTTAGCAGATTTGTGCAATATTTTCTGAGATCTTTTCTGGTCACTCTTTTGGTACAAGATACACTTACAGCTCTGTCATTCAATTCAGACTTTCATTAAAATGTATTAAACCTTTTCATTGAATTCACTTCTTCTGCCAAGGATGCTTCTGTGAAGTACATTTTTCACACTTTTTCCACTATGGTTCTTTGCAAAGATTAGGTCATTTATGTCAACTTGTAAACAGTCTTTTGTCTTATGATTTTTTTCTGTTATTATTGTAGATTAAAGTAGTTTTAGTAGCACAGTACAGTAATGTTGAAAGATAATTAGAATGTCCCAGTTTCAGGAGCATAAAAATCATTATGTTAAGCCAAAGCAATGCTCGAAGTAGGGGTTTGACAATAACCCATACCAGATGCTTCAGAGAAAGGTGGAAAACCCCTATACAGCACAACAATATAATAGCTAAATGGGAAGTCTCTCGTTATACCTATCTGCTAGGAGCTTGAATGCCCTCAAGCATAATACATGAAATGTTTGAATTCTTATTTTATCTGCAGTTGTTCTTATATGTATTTAAAACCAGGTATGAATCTTTACCTTGACTGCATATTACAGTTTGTCACCTCTTCCTCAGGGGCTTTCAGTGCTCTCCCCTGGTTAGAAACAGCTCTGCAATACTAAGTAGGCACAAATCTCCTTTGATTATGCAAGAGATTCTTCATTCTATGTAATATGGAGCTATTCCCTACTTTTGGCTCGTACACAGAGAGGATATAGGGCGTACTACTAATGTGTATTTTGGAAGCGTCCTACAGTGTACGTTTAGTGTGGTTAAAAATGAAACTACAACACTATATTCTGAAATCCCAATGTGTGTCATGAGTCTGTTTTGCAAAAGTACCTTGTTTATGGCCATGATAGTGCTGTTCATCATTAGCACGTAAGAAATACCACATAACTCATTGCACATGCCAATAAAAATTGCTACCTGAATGAACTAATTCAAAATATCGCTGCCTTATTTGCTTCATTAGGCCATGTACTCTGCCTAGGTACATAACTAAAACCCCAACAGTCTGATACAAATATTTCCAATCATGGGTGGTTTTTTTTGTCCAAGTGCATTTGGTCTATTTTCCTGATGGATTGCTTTCAGTTCTTTCTAATGCTTTGTAAGTAGTACTTCAAGGGAAAACCAGAAAGGGAATGTTTGGAAAATATTTCAGAAAGTTGGTTTCTGTGCTCATGGCTAGAATATTCAGTGAAGAGCTAAACACGCTGACAGATACTCATATCAACTGTATATACCTTCGATAAAGTAACATGAAAGGAAAAAAAAAAAGGCAATGACTGACAAAAACAATGTAACAAGTGGCATTAGTAGAAAGCACAATGTAGGAAAAAAGGGCTGCTAGACATTCGGAAGCAGTGTTTGCAATTAACTTATTCTCAAATCATTTCATTCCAGTTGTACTGGACAGCAAGAAAGAACATAATCCCAGAAGCAATGTATGGCCAAATGGTAGTCATATAGAGTAAAAATATTCTGAGACTAATGAGAAAATTGAGGCTACCCAGAAAAATCCAACAAGTGTAATATATACTGCTTACCTGAACGTGCATCTGCCTGGGGTAGATGCACAAGAGTAGTCCACGCAACGCTGTGGCAATAGGGCAATGTAAGGTGTGGGGTTTATTGAACGCACCAGACAGTTCTCAATTTCGGAGAGCAGCCACCCTTTGCTGAGCCTAATGAAAGTACACACCTTCGTCAGGGGCTCCTGGAGAGCAAGCAAGACTTGGAAACAACAAACGTCCCTCTGAAGCAGCCTCCCAAGAGGAACTTGAAACACAACTGAAATATAGACCTCTACCAATTCTAGTAAAATCCAGCAGCAGGCAATCTGGAAACCTACAAGGAAAGGCAAAATACAGATATTGAAAGTATTGCAAACCGGATAGTTTTGTAGGTAGGCTGGTTTTGCACTCATCCACTATCACTGAACAAAAAGCAAACAGAAATGACTATTCATTATCAGTTTTGGTGGACAGACTGTCTTACCTATGCAGAACAAATGTATTTGCGCTTTGTGACTTCTGACATATTGATCTTCTCAAGTCATGGAGCCACATGACAGCATCTTTCAAGATGCCCCTTTCAGCATGCACGTTTATAGGGTCCAGGAGCTCTTGCAGAAGCTCTGCGCTTGGAGGACTTCTGCTTCCTTTGTAGTTCAAGCTACAGTTAGTGTCATTCTGACTGTGAGGAGAACGGAATATAATACAGGGATGTAATAACAAATTCCTTTAATTCTTAAAGAAATCTCCTATGTGGAATATCTGCCAACTTCTGAAGGGCTGTGCTGAGACTCCAGCAAACAGAAGCAAAAGCATGAAAGGAGTCCAGTTCCTTCCTACTCTCCAGATGGATTCAGTCCAAACACAATTGTTTGCACATAATGATGCAACCTGAAAAAGGTTCATGATACCAAAATGAATTTTCAAGAGGGAAGAAACTAATAATTTTAAGCACAAGTGTCCCTTCTGTCACTTGGGAGGTCAGTGGCTTTAGAAAATGAGCCTTCATTGAATTTTACAACTTCTGCCCCTAGCAGACATTTGTGTGAAATACAAACAGCAAACATTAAAAAGGAAGTTGTATCAGCCAGCAAGTAGCTTAAGCAAGAGTATAGGTTAGCAGAGAAAAGAGGTTCGATGTATCAGAAAGTCAGTGTATTGTATGTGGAGTGCACAGCTTCTCTGTAAATAGTTATCACAATAAAAAAAACAGTTTAGTTTTGGAAAGATGGAGTCCTTTCAGGTTATTATTCAATGTGTAGTATGTGAAAGAGAATCTTCAGAGGGAATTACAGCATAATGTTTGAATTCGGTTTTGAAATGCCATTCATATGGAGATATTCTTGCCTCCAAAACTCTACGAATCTGTATTAACTCATCTGAAATGTGACATCTTCTTGTTCCTATTGAGATTATGGAAGTATGCTAAAAAAAGGAATAAAGATGGAAATGCCTTTTTTTTTCCCCTCTATATGGCTTTCACAAAAAACCCAAACTATAAATAATAAAAAAATATCTCAGCAGTGTTATAAATCTGGGCTTGCTGTAAGACTTAGCCTGAAAAGTCATTGGCGGGCTTGAAAAGATAGCTGAATGATTTCTAAATATGAAGGATTGTGGTTATAACACTTCCAGCAAGTCTCTGAGTCATAATCCTTTCTTTTTGATTCTGTTTCTTTTTCCAAAGCTTTAAGAACATAAGAAAACCTATTGGTAGTTTGGTTTTGTAATTGTCAAGTCCCCTGACTAATTAGGCATGCAATATAAATGAGTACAACACAAAAGTAAATGTGTGGGAGGCTGATGAGATCATAGTTCTACCACCGTTATTTTATTTAATTCTCAGTGAGTCTGAAGTTTGTGGAGCTGTCAAACATTTATTTTATCAGGTCAAGGAAAAAAAAAAAAAATGTTGGGATTCGTACAGAAGGAACTGCTTAACCAAAATCTATTCCTGAAACTTTATGCTTCTGTTATACACTGTTTAAAACAGGATGACTGTATGGGCATTGTAGGCTTGTTTTTGAGAGAATAAATGGGTCGTGACCACTGGATGTGAGAAGGACTCTTGCTCTAGCTGCCGGGCTCTCTCCAGATAGGAAGGAAACTAAATGACTGGCACAGATGCTCAGCACTACCTCATCTGACTTGTCTAATTTCTGATTTAAACATTGGTGGCCCAGGGTAGGGGATGGAGACCAGCAGCCTAAGCAAGCTAGAAAGACCGCGAAAAAGGAAACATCTTTGCCATGTTTCAGTGCTAAGGTGAAGTTCTGCTCTGTCATTTCTTTGTGTGGTACCTAATGTGAACCTCAACAGTAATCTCAACAAAATCGATAGACTAATTGCAGAGAAAAGCGTTACCCAATGGGAGTAATGATTGGCAGAATTTTGCCCTTAGAATTCATTTGAAGTTATTTACCAGATTGCTGTTTTCAGCATCTTTCTTATGAACTAATTTCAAGAAACAATAGCAATTACATATCTATCAAAAAGTGTGATTTTTCAGAACAGTAAATAGCAACAGTTCATGTACATTCCTTGGCACAACTGTAGGAATTCAGCGATCCACACTGGGGAGGATGGGATCCGACAAACCGCCCCTGCCACGACTGCTAGAGATGTGAAATGCTCACCTGTACATATGCTCCCTAGCAAAGGGAGCCTACAGGTGAGTATTACACATCCTTAGCAAAATCTAATAATTTATGACCTA
>JAVJGJ010000061.1:38219741-38230424 GCA_035590215.1 Microhierax caerulescens
ATTCATTCCCCTCCATATGTCCTAAAGTAAAAAAAAAAAAAAGAAAAAGGAAAAAAAAAAAGAAGGCGCTGTATGCACTGTCAGCAAGGTACTGTGGTACCCTTTTTATGGACTAGATAATAATGGAGCATTACAGTCTTTCAAGTTCCTTCTGCTTCAAAAGCCTTTCTATATTAACATATTTTACAGAAAAGCAAATTCTTTCACTTTTAGCAACTATATTGTAGTACTGAGTTTCAGTGAAGAACCTGGGAGTATAAATAGAATTGTAATGTTGCCTTTTGAATAGTAATTTATTTAATCTTTGGAAGTTATTGCATACAGGAATATAACTAAAGAAAAAAAAAAAAAAGGAGAGTAAATGTGCAAATCTAACAGTAAAATCCAGGTGGATAAGCGTGGAGCTATAGTTAGTTCTCTGCAGAATACGTCAGGCTCATGGGACTGACACTGTGTCAATAGAGCATTTTTATGAGCAATTTTTTCATTTTCTTTTTCCAAGAAGGGAATGAAAGAACTTGGATAAATACTGCGGGGTCATCTCTTGGAATGAGATTCTGCCGATATGTGGACCTAAATCTAAAGATGTTTCCATAACTTGATTCCGGTAATGGTTAAAACCCTTCCATTTTCCAGTACCCTTTATTAATCAACATTCTGTTCTTTTGTTTTCCTCTTGTGCCAATAACGTCTTTAATTTGAGCAGCTCTTCTTCCTTCACAGTGTTAAGTTCCATGCTGTATTCAGAAAGGAGATCATGTCCCCTCTCAGCCTTTCAGCGGAGGTAGATTGTTCCGTTCCGTTACCCATGGGCACGCTTTGAACAGGAGTACAATGAACTCGTCCCTTCTCTCCGAACACTAGCTTAAAAAGTTGGCTTCCTGCCACTTGTCACTCAAAAAGCAGACGTGAGAGTGGTTGAAATTGCACAAATGTCTCTATTATTGCTCAGCTTGTTTTGCCTATCCCTCTGGTGGCCAGGGATAAACAGTAACTCCTGATACAGTTGACAAGAAACTGAAGTACACAGGAAAAAATTGACTAGATTCAACATTCAGGTACACTTGTGTCAACCTTAGCAACCCTGTGGGTGATCATAAAAAATATTTTCACTATTCCTACTATTAATCATAGCAGAATTGTACCCAAAGACTAATCCTTTTTTTATTACCTGAAGTTTCTTGTAAGAGGCCAAGATTTCCATTTGGACATTCCTTCAAGAAAATATCTGAGTGATGCCCAACGCTCAACTACTTGGAGGACCCAGTGGACGGTGCAGCAAGCATCATTTTAGCTTACTGCGGGACAGACATCAATAACTCTGTTTCTGTGTCCAGATTGCTATTTCCTTCATATGACACTTCGTGGAGGTTGCATTACTCATTCCCACAAAGACACAGGTGCAGCGGGTTCAGTGCCAGTGAGTTCAATACGGTGCAATAAACTCAAGGCAAAGCTACTAATCAATTTTGGATGAAACACACAAACCCCTCCAAGAAAAATAAACCCCAGCATTCATTTACTCAGTCATCATCACCATCAATTATATATACAGCATGTTTAATATTAATTGCTGCTGTGAAAATACTGGGCTTCTCTTTCTTTATAAAACAATCTATGCTCCCCAAATATAAAAGAGGACCAAACCAAAACTGGTTTTCTGTGTACAGACACTGTACGACTTTACTGGACCAAAAATCAAGCATCCAGATCTTTCAGCTGCAAGTTTGAAATTCAAATCCAAAAGAAACATTTCCCATGTTCCACTGCTCGTGCCTGTTAGAGGGATGCTTTTATAGCAAAGCCTGGATTCAAAGCTTGAGTTCAGATCCAGGCTTTTGGCTTGAGACCATCTCTTAAAAGTAAAATGAAGCAACCCCAAAATATACAACCTCTGGTTCTATCACATGAGTTAAAGCAGGAGAGAATCCTTCCCTAATGACCCTGACCCAGAATAAGTGCAAGCCTGCTTAAAACACGGCTTTACCATTTAGCAAAATTTATGGCACTGTAAGTACCGAACATTTGGTCACAGCACTTTCACTATAGGTTTGCCTAATGAGTCTGTAATCATCATCTTTTTGTTGAGGATTTTCATCCCGACAGGGTTGGTCTGACATTCACTGAGGCACTCACATTTGTCAGGAGGAGGAACCCTGCAGCAAAGAGGCGCTGGCAGCAGCGATGACAGGCTGGCAGGAGCGGCGGTCGGTCGGTAGGAGGGCAGCCGCCGTGCGGGGGGCTGCAGCTGGGTCTCAGCACAGCGTTGGGACCCTCTGGAAGGGGAGGGAAGGCTGGTGAGAAGTGCCCTTATGCCACTACCACTCGTACTGCTCACACCGTGTGTTGTGAAACTGAGTCTGATGTCTAATTTTGAAAGACGTACAAGTTTAGTGATAAATATATCCCATTTAAAATGCACGTACCCATGCAATCGGGCAGAAAAACCTCCACACAGACTGTGATGTTCAAAGATGGTATGGGTGTCTCACTTGCTTTTTCAGAGTCCCAGCTCACCTGAACTGCTACAAATATATTCCAAATACTTAGAAAACAGCACAAAGTTGTTGAAAGTACATTTTGTAGAAAGGTGACTTCAAAAGTAAACCATCGCCGCAGGCAAAAGCATGTTACCGGGAACTCCTCAGAGACGGGGATCGATTTCTTCCCTTCCTTAGGCTGGTTGCACACCAAAGCATCTCTGCCTATCTTACTGGAGTAGACAGAGTAGCCAATATCTCTCAGTAAGAAGGACATTTATAAAATGGGAAACCTGCGTCTACCCTCTTGCACTGGGTGCCACTTCCAACCGTGGGCAGAAAGCATAGACAGAGAGGGGAGCACTCCCGTCCTTCAGCGTGGGGGCCCTGGGGAGGCTGCGATGAGCTTGGGAACTAGGGAGAAGCGATGCCACTCGTCAGCCCCTCTCGCACTAATTTTTGAAGAAAAACAGCTGTCTTCAGCCTGAGCTGCAGCTCACTCTAGCCCTCCATAGAGGAGAATAATTTAACATTGAAGTTTTGTTAAGAAAGCATCCTTCTTCAAGGAGATGAGTGCTGTGAGAAGCAAGGTTTTTAAAAAAAATCTAGGTTTAGTGTTTTTAAAATGTCTTTTCATTAAATGTCTTTTGGCCATATGCACTTCCTTTGCACAACAGTAGTGCTTGCTAAGAAGTCATGATATTTTTACAAAGTACAACACAAATCTAACTGCTTTTTATGAAATTTGTTCAGCCCAAGATCTTCAGAGAGACCAAAGCAAATTTGTTAAATGTTTCATGGTTGCCAAATTTGATTCCTCCTCCCTCCAAAAACATCTTTCTTGTCAAATAATTATCACCCAGCTGTCAACAGCTGTCATACTTCATGTAGGAAAGAACCCAACCTGCAAAAAAACACATCTCCAAATTCACATCAGCTTGAATCTTAGAGGAAGTAGAAGGAAAAAAAAAAAACCAAAACAACCTATTTCAAATAATTTCCATAAAGTGGCATGAAGGGTGGCTATGTTATGAATGCAGTACTGCAGACAGCACAGTACATAGGGCATCGCCTGGGTGTGGGTCCTTCAGCCCCAGGGGTGCGGGTTCCACCTCCTCCCCCTTGGCCAGCCCTGGGATTCTACCTAGCAGTACCTAAAGACTATACATAGTGAAGAGCATATTATTACAAAAAGTCTCTTAAATGCTCGTCCAACACAGATGATATTTTACTGGATTCTTCTGAAGTCTGTATCAGAGTAAACCTCAAGATCTATAGGGTCAGAGACTAGAAATTTGGAGGATAAGCCACGGGCTTTAGGCCACTAACTTTACAGAAAATCAAGACAACTAAGGTGTTGCTGAGGATCAGCTCCTGTGTGAACACACAGGGAGGGAGCTGAGGGCTGAGCAAGCCACACAGAGAGAAGATGGCTCAGAGGGTGCCAAACCCTGAACGGAGATGTACAACACCCCTGTGAAGAAGGCGTTATTATCCCCATTCTTACAGATGGGGAATTATTTTAGGTGTGACTTTTTTCATTTACTCACATCATTAATTTCAAGAAGAAGAAGAAAAGCAGGATGAACTGCTGTGGCTTCCCTGCTAGAAAGGAAAACAAATAAATGTCTCTGAGAAAATGTCTTGCAGGAAGAACACAGTACTTGCCATTTCTCCATTTCGGTTTCAGAGGTGACTTCCTCGACGGCAGCAATATATTCCGAGAGCCCCAGCGGTGAAGGTAAGGAAGGTAGTCAGCATATTAGGAATTTACAGCTTCTTCTTTCTATTTATGTTCTGTAATATCCTGCCCCAGTCCAGCCTGTGCCCCTGATGGTTTGTCTTTTGGGGGCATTTGTCATATGGTGTTGAATGATTTGAAAAATAAATAAATAAATAAATAAATAAAAATCCAGAGCCTATGTGAAGAATAATCTAGAAGGTATACTGAGCTGATGGAAGTTGAAAACTGGATTAATCCTATTTTCTATAAAGAATATAGGGCTTGGATTAGTTGGTAATGAACAACTAAACCAATAATCATTTATGAGCTTTTGAGACCACCCCCTCTAATAAGAATGTGACAGGCATCATCGCAAGTGGTGTCCTGACTCCTGCCAGAGCCATAAGAGAATTCAATATTAAAATGTGAACTCACATAATAAGATGAGATCTGGGACAAAAACGTTTCATCTAGACTTTTACAGTGGTCCATCCCATTTCAAAGGTTCTCCACCCACAGCAGCCACAGAGACATCCATGTCGGCTACGGGCTGTCTTGTGGTTTCTGCAGAAAAGGACATCTCATGTGTTTTTCTATTCCTTACCAGATTTTCTTTATTTTACATATTTACTGATTTTTTTTCCTTTTTATCAAAAACAATTCCTGCTGCTACCAGGCTTGCTAAGGAGAAACTTTTGTCTACAATTCTTCTGGGTTTTGTTATGTAAGATTATCCTAGACCATTCAGCTTTTATTTCCGTGTATTGGAGTTAATTGTTGAGACCAAATTGTCATCAGTGCAATAGTTTTGTTATTCCATTTTTCTCTCTTTCCCAATATCTAATGGAAAGTTGCTGTGATTCTCAATACTTGCTGGTCCTTTATGGGCTTTTTTTTTTTTTTTCTTTCCATTCAGTTCAGTTCAGTCCTCCTTCCTCATTGATTACCTCCCTCCCTTTACTTCTTACTGATCCATTTCTGCCATTCTCAGCTTTAATTAACAGGGATTTCCCTTCTTTTCCCAGACTTTCAGGAACTCCTCAATAGACGATGAGACAGCTACAATGCGTCCATGGGCACGTGAGGAGATAATAGCCCCGCTGGCGTAACTTCTTACAGCTGAACTTTTTTAGCTTTCTATTAACCTTGCGCGTGTGTGTGCAATCTTCTCTCTCATGGACTGGCAATCATTTTGCTTCCATGACTGGCTCTTTTTCTTTAGTTAGCTGAAAAAATATACTAACAGCTTTGCCCTTCTCTTCTGTTTTGGCTCTTGGCATTGGGATGGTGGCAACTGATGCGCTCTGTCTCTGGGTGCATTTATGAACACAGGAGCTTGTTGGAGTGTAAATATTCTGCAAGGAGAATGATATTACCAGTTCTCACAGGTTATATAAATGTTACTGTTATTACCACCTCTCACAGGTTATATAAATGTTACTGTAGAAATAGCATGGAGGAAAAAAATCTAATTAAAAACTTATATCTAACCAGAGTTTTGATTGTACTCAGCTAAACCTGAAAGCAAGTACTTGTGTTTGACAGAGACTTAAATCTTCCTGAATGCATAGATAAACCTGCTGACTTTAAGACAGTATTTCTTTTCATATCGGTGTGTGGGTCTGCAAAAATCAAGGCTGGATAAGTTGACTTTAAGGCTGGATGACTTGACTATGTTATTTAGGCACCTTGGGGATGGCAAAGAAAAGTCAAAAGCTTCCTTTAAAACAAAACATCCTTTTGGGTGTATGGGAGAAGGTTATGATGCTGTGTGCCACACCAAGCTATAAGAAGCAGACACGATGCCTAAAGAAGTTTTTTTGCTGTATTCCTGGATACATCTCAGCTCTTTGCTGTTTTAGAAGCTCTTTCTTTAAATGTGTAAGAACTACATCGGAGCTTAAAGAAATTCACAGCTGTGTAGACAGCAAATGTAAGAGATATTTACTACTTAAGACCTACTTGAAATTACAGAAATAGAAATAAACCTTACACCACTGGTAACAGCATTGCATATCCTGACTGTCAGCTGGTACAAGACCCCTGTTTTATGTCCTTTGCCTCAGAGATTATAACGTCTCCCAGATTAAATATAGCTGTGGTAATTTACGCTTAATTATTAACCTTTCTTGTTCATACTCATTCTCTGTTTACCTATCAGCCATATACCACCACTGTAGCGGTCTGGTACAAAGGCAGAGCGTATCAGAAAAAAAATTTCACCACCCTGAAGAAAATCTGAAAGCAGATTTAGAAAACGCATTTTCATGTGTCATAAAAGCAACACTATCATTGTTGGCATGGATACTAATATTTGGATAATAATTAGCTCAATTTCTTTCTGACTACATTGGCACTGAAATACTGTATCTTCAGTACCAATGTTCTCTGTGGAAAGCTGCCAAGCCTTTGAGAGAAAAGCCAAACAAGGTAAATAAGAAGGTTCAGGGAATGGCAGATCTGTCTTAAAATAAGCCCGTAACAGTGAGAGAAGGAACAAGAAGGGCAGTTTAGCAGCATCAGATAGAAGTGAATAGTCACGAGAAAAGAAAGAGCTCATGGAGCTTGCGTTATGTATAGGATGCACAGGCAGACAGCTGTTTTAGACTGCATTTGTTTCCAGGCTCAAGCGTAATATCCCAGCACAACCACATGATGCAGATGATTGAGCAAAAACTGCAGAGCATCATTTAGTCTCTAACTTTGCAAGACATTAGTGGGATAATTAACCACACCAAAGGCAAACTGTTTAGACTGTTCCTACCCAACAATTACGTCGATATGTTGACTCACATTGCTTCTGATTTTACTCATGTGATGCTTAATATGACTTTTTTTTTTTTTTTTTGTTCTTGTCTAAAAGACCTCATGGGAGAACAGCTCCTGCAGTCAGTCACCATCCCATTGATTTGATTCCTAACAAGATTGAAACTAAACATAGTCCTTTCTCCTGGAGTCACGTCATCAAAGTAAAACACAAATAAAGCTTATTTCACCAAAATGTTTTCCAGCGGTACCTTTGCTAGCTGGCCATGAGATATCCCACCATCTGCCTGCACTTTTTATTCTCTGGGCAACACTTCCACCCTTGATCTTTCAGAAACATGGGCTACAGTCTAAATAATTGTACAACACAGATAATAAGAGCTTTTGAGTTTTGTCCCCTCACTATGCATTCGGATCTGAAACAACTGCCAGTTGTTGCAAGTGTCCAGTCTAAAGGGAAAGGGTCTATTTTACAATGTACAAATGCTCACTAAGAAGCAAAACAAAGAAGAGAAGCAAAACCTAAGCTGAATCTCCCAGAATAGAGTCAGAAGAAAATCTGAAAAGGAAAAATACCCTTGCTGATTTCAGAACACAGCCTTAAGTTATTAAAGATCTCGCCAACATGGATATTTCCTTTCAATCTGGACCAGTCAGCCAGGCACAACCCTTTCCTGTGGATAAACCTTTCTCTTTATCTGCTTTGTAAGACAATGAATACATACATTATCTATGGTTTGACAGCTTTACAGGTGTAGGATTCTCAATGCTGATGCTCGCTGCCAATGTTTTTATGACCTGGCACTGTGGACTCACGAACGCCCATGACAACAGTCCATACACTTGATCTACCAACACTAAATTAACTACACAATATCAGCAATCAGAAGTGATAGACTTTAATTGAAGGTCCAGTAATGATAGAAAGTTGGTCCCTGGCCACAGGCTTCTCCACGGTTTGGCCAGGTAGGTAGATTGTCTATAAAAATAATTGAGCAATCTTCTGCTGAGCTTTTCCCCAGTTCTGATCTGCTGCTGCCATTGACACAGCAGCTCACCACCACACTCTGGTAGCAGCTCTGCTTTGCCATTGCGAGTCCCAAATTGCAATCCAAATATTTCCTCTTTGCGGTATAGGAAGCTGCTGTAAACCACACGTTCCAGATGCTAGGCGCAGCGTGCACGAGGCGTTTGGCAAGGGATGCTGATGATCTGAAATTTTCAGTCAGTAAGCATAGCAATATAGTGATACTTCTGACTAAAGACATTTTAATTACAAAACAAAAGTTGAGATAATAGGCAACCTGGCACTATCAGACTATGGAAAAAAACCACAGCCAGCTTACAGGGCTACCAAAGTTCCCACAGTGTTACACATCTGATATTGATTTGATCCTCTATTTCTTGTCATTAGCTTTCCCCTGCTTACAAAAAAGGAGGAAAAGAAATGCAGCATTTTTACAATTCTGCCTCTTTGTACCTCTGTGTATGACAGGAAATGGATTCTAAAAAGCTGCCAAGAAAACTGTAAAAATGACATTCAGAAGTACTTCTGTAAAATTCTGATTACACTTTACATCTGGTGAAAAGACATGAAGGCTTCACTGATATCGGAACAATCCATCAGCTTTCACTCTGCATAATTATTCCTTGCAAAAGTGGTGCTCAGGGAAGAGGGCTGGAAAATGCCCTTAAGTTCTCATGACCTCCAGCTGTGGCAAGTGTTACTATCAGCATTAATATTGCTAGCAACTGTTTGCATGAAATGCTGGTTATAACGAGATTAATCGCAAGACCTAACAGACTTCATTAATGACAAGATTTCTCCTAATACCATATTTTTGTTTTTAAATGAGATTCTTTGGATTACTTTTTCCTACTCTTACAATATGCTGTTTGCCAAAGATGAAGTGAGGCACCACGAGTGAATTTTTAGTATGTAACCCTTGTAACGTTCATATGCATCTTCGAGTTCACCGTTGCTTGCTAGGATACAGAGAGGGAAAATGAGATCTTCCCCTAAACTGCATATTCAAAATGAGCTAATTGCTCACCTGCTTCCCAGCAGCTCGTGTCCTGAACACCCCGATGGCCAGTGAAATGCAAAACCTCTACCTTCCATCTTAGCTGCAGCTCTTCTCCAGGGAGAGAGTAGCTGTGTGAAAACAGAAAACGATCATTGTCAGAGCCTGTGCTGTGCAGTGCACCAGCTCCCTCTGCTTCTGCTGCCCTGGCAAGGTGTACGACCCCTCAGTTGGGAGCACCAGGTCACGGGGTGCACCTCGGCTCTGCAGGTGGGCAGAGGCAGCGCTCGTCTCTCCGGGGGGGGTGAGGGTGGGGGTGGCAGAGCCTGGTGGCATCTCTGTGCAGTGTCCTACCTAGACGTGCAAGGTTATTTCTATATTGAATGCATCTGGATGCAAGGATGCTCATTCTAAATTTCAGGTCAGTAAACTCAACTGCAGGAGGGATTTTTGTGCTTTAATAACATTCTTCAGTGTTTTCAGACCAGCGTGGTCTTCATTTCATGTTCTAGAAGTCTTGATTTTATCTCAGTGTGATCAAGAGACATTTAATGCATCATCCCACTGAGGGGCCCATTCTACTATGTAGCTGCTCCTTTTCCCTGCTCTGATTGTGAAGTTTCTGCTAGGAAGAAAAACTCCCTACGGTCACAGTTTTGGAGCCTACTTGCACATATTAAAGAAAGATGATGAGAAAGAAGTTTCCTTTCAGAGCAGAGTTTCCCTGTTCAAGCTATTATCACCTACATGTGTTTTGTACACACACAAGTGTTTACGTGCACATATGATTATCTACAGCACTTAGCTCCCCTCACCAGCTGTCAGCTACCACTGCTCCACAGATTCAAAATAGCTCATGACAGCATCCTTTAACAAACTACAGTATAATTAGAACACATGTATGCAGCGGCAGAGTCCTACCAGACCATGGAGGCCATTTCACGTTGACTGGTGGAAGAACTCTGTATTTTCCTGGTTTTCTGGGAAACTGTAAGCTTTTATTCAATTTTGTTTAAAAAAAAAAAAATAATCTCACATTAAACAACTTCCGATGTTCCTTTTTGGAAAGTATACTACACTGTAATACAGCTTTAGAAAAAAAAAAAAAAAAAAAAGCCCTCAAGAAAACCCTTAGCAAGTTAATCCTACACATTTTCTTATTTAAATATGTAGCCTTACAAGTATACTTGAAGTCTTATTATAGTGTTTATTTGATGTGATTAAACTGCAATCATATGTAAGCTGCTGCCCATGAATCGGTATGTCCCAGGCCCTGGCACGTTCCACAGTGTTCTCTGAACTCAATCACTTTGTCCATACCCTGTTGTAACATAACGTTGTACGCCGAGTATCTATTTGAAAGCTACTTTGAAGCTCAGCGCATTGCATAAGAAAGCCCAAATTCCACAGGCAATAGATCTTTCTTTGATTTGTCTTTTCCACTTTATTTAATGCTATCTGGTTATTTTGATCGTTGATGTGTTGCTATTATGCATTCAGAAAGAAAAGGGGTATCTTCCCCTTAAGTCAGGAGATTTTTTTCCTTTCCAAGATGTCTCAGATGCCCCGTAGGGATTTCAAGCATCAGACACAGTATATATTCACGTTGTTTAATTATTCTTCCCTTTTGCTGTGGGAAGGGATACTCCATCACCACCTGGGAACCCAGGGAAGCCAAAACTCGCTCTCT
>JAVJGJ010000061.1:38245207-38280671 GCA_035590215.1 Microhierax caerulescens
TGTGGCGGCCCCCCCCCCCCCCCCCCCCCCGGGTCCGCCAGCTCCCTGGCGTCCCTGAGGAGAATGCCGGCCTTCCCGCGCGGCCGCGGGGAGCCTTCCTGGCGGGCAAAGACAACCGGCCGTGGAAGCTCCAGCTTTATTTTCCAGAAGGATGCACGGGCGCTGCAGCCTTTTGGGACAATTTTAATTCAAATCGCAGATGATTTCAAGTGATACTTTGTGTTTCAGTCGAAACATGCTGCTTTTTTTGCTGATGACACTTTCTTTCGTAGGCACTGTGCCTACTTTTTAAAGGAATAGGCTTTTATCGGCTGGGAGGTAGAAATAATGGAAAAGGCGTGTGTATCCTATTGCGGTCTTATTTCAGTTTCACATACAAAAAATGTAGAAGGGTCACATTCTAATATTGAATGTTCTGATCGTATCGTATCAGGAGCTGGAACATATATTTACATGTGGTTTCTGTGACAGAGGAAATTAATTGCAAATACAATTGTTCCGTGTGCGGAAATATATAGATATTAATAAAAAAATCCTCGCCTTACTTTTCTCACTCTTTTCAGCTGTGAATTACCTAGAAGGGTACAGAACGTATCCTAAAAATCTCTAAAATTGAACCTGGCATCCTTTAAGAAGTATTTTAAACAAGTAATCACTGTGAATTTCAAATCCAGTTGCTAGATTTTGAAGAAATTACTTACTTTTCTTCTTCCTATCATGCCTACAGAAGCTTCCCTAACCCAGTGCCTTATCTCAGGAATAAATATGTGGAGAAGTGACTGTATGCCAGAGACCTCTGTGCACATTCATAAATGGGAAAGTAAGAATACTAATACTTGACACCACGTGAAAATACAAAGATGTTTCTCCTATGGCAAAGTACTTGTGTTCTCCCTTCGTCTGTTGCTAGGAAACCTGTTTAAGAATTAATCAGGGAAACATCACAAATGCTGCTAAATCATGCACCACACTACAGATTGAGCTGCTCCAAAGAGATGAGAAAACTTGCTTTTTCTGTTAACCCAGCACAGACTGGTATGCAGCACAATTTCCTTTGGTACGTACGCTGCTGTACAAGCACAAAATATTTACACTGTGTCTCCAGCAAAGTTGACAGTCATGTCTAGCCAAGAACGACTTGTACAACGAGGACAAACATAGGCATATTAGAAACTGAAGATGGAAGAATATGCTCAGCCAGCTTCAGGGCATGCTGCAAGTTGAAAGTTGGACCATCAATTCAGATCTTTCAAAAAGACCTGGAGATTGTAACAGGAATGGTGGGCTCTGTCCACCCTGCCCTGAGACCCTGGGGTGGGGACTGAGAGATGCCAAATGTGACAAAAGCAGAGACTGAGCGGTCATGGTGAGGAGTGATGCTACTGGAGAAAAACTGGAGAAAAGCGCTGCAAGTGCTGGGAGGTTGCACCACTTTACCTGTATTGGCATAGATCCGGTTATTCCAGTGTAACCGTGCTTTTTAAGAGCGTTCCAGTTCCTGGGTGGAAAGGCAAATAAGCCATTCCTGTATCAAGCACTTTTAAATCAGTCTGGCATGTTCCTGTAAAGGAATTGCACGGAAAAAGCGTACTGGTTAAAACACACACACGCTTCAACCAAATGCTTAAACCACTGCCAAAACCGTATTTAGAACAGGCATGAGATTGGGGCTGGCACGGGAAGGAGGGAAAAGCTGGCACTTTGTGCATAAACTGGGACCCGAGGGCTCAGAAAGAATGCTAGGGAGCAGGAGGCTGGGAAGTGCTGGAATGGAGGGTCAGATACTCTGTTCTGCATTTCACAACATATGTTTCATAACTGTTCACCCTCAAATTGTAGAAATTAAATCTAAGATTCCTGCCATCAAAAGCCAGAGTGTTACAAAAATAGCTTTTCTCCTGTGAATGCAACCATGCCTTAACTGAGGAATACGTCCGTTGTGGGTTTGGACTTAGAAGTGGGTTTGCGTTCTGGTCCAAGGAATTTACACTTCAGCCCTACGTTCCAGTTTCAGGATATACTTAGCTGGAATTTTATTTGATTTAGAAAAATTAAATTTAAATTTTATTTAGGCTGTGACTATGATGGGGGCTGAAACTTGTCTGAGTATCATTTGGATAACAAAAGTGAGGCCTTGGAGAAAAGCCTGTGCATAGACTCCATGGCAGGAAGAGCAGGCTATTTTGCTTTTAAAGCCTTGTGCTGCATTCTGGGGCATGTCTTATGCCAAGTGTGAAATAAAAAGCATTTTTTAGAAACAGACAGGGAATTTCAGAGCGCTGGTAACAGAACTGAGGAAATCTCAACTTTTCATTTAGTCCTTGGAGGTTAGCAGCTTGAAGTCAGCACACATGGGACTGTGACTGCTGCTCTGCCGGTGGTCCTGGTCAAATTGCTGTCGGACAGATGTCTTTCCTGCAAACCCACCACAGTAGCTGGCAACCTGGTTGGAGATTTGCTTGCTGGTATTCATGAAGCTCTTTTTGTTGTGCTAGTTAAAGGTGCTGTTAAATACAAAGGAGAAGAATTAATCTTCATGAAGAAGCCAAAAAATGAATTGGTGTGGAAAACGAATTACTTGCACTTCTCAATATGTGGCCTCTCCTCATCGAGACGAGGACGCGTTGGCAGAATGAACAAGCAGTGCCTGCTGCTGCGGCTTGTACTCTCGATCTGGAGAGAGAATTGTTTTCTGGATCTTGAAGCCTGATCTCTGAAGTCACTACATACATTTTCAACTGAACAGAAAATAAGTTATTCCAAACCTATCTTCCCCCCAGCCCCCAAGTGCAGCGCACCTTATGTTAGCAGGTACCTTCTGTCAGATCGTTGTTTTGGGGGTGTTTGGTAATTAGAATCGACTAGAATAGACTTGACTAGAATAGAGCAGAAGAGATTTTCAGTTGGAGGGGGCCTACAGTGATCATCTAGTCCATTTTCACGACTTCACGCGTCTCTACATGGATAAAGGCACCGGAGGACAAGAAAATGAAGTTCCCTTTTCCCTCTGTGTGCTCCAGAAAGCCTCCTCCTGCAGGCCAACCAAGCAGGGTTCAGTTTGCTTTAAGTAGCAAGTAAGTGGGAAGGTGAGCATGCCGCACCAAATGCAAGCGGGCTGGAGAAGCAAGCAGTTCTTTAAAGGGTATTTGGAGCAAACCCTCCCCTCATCTGTGCCCACCGTGTGTCAGCCCGCTGCCTCTGAGAGGCTCCAGCAGGCACCCAGATCTTGCTCACAGGTGCTGTGCACGCCTCAGACTACATGTCTTTGATCACAACTATTGCACTTAGCATAAAGCCCTAAAAATCCACACCTGCAGCATTTCCTCTTCTTCCCATGCACGACACTGGCAGCTGTCCCCCTGATGTCAGTGGGAGCAAAGCAGATGTCTGTGCGCCAGGTTTTCAGAGCGGTACACCTGGCTTTATAAGCATCTTTTTTAATGCTTAGAATTTAATTTAATGCTTAGAATTTAATTTAATGCTTTTTTAACCAGCCCAGCCTTACTGCTAATAACTGGGGAGCTTAGTAAAATTCAGATGACTAGAAAAAAATATTTGAAATAAAACAAAAATACCCCAATAAAATGGCTGCAATTACACTGAGAGAATAGAAAAATATTAGGGTCATAAATCCCCATACACTGGGAGAGAAGTTATCTGGTTGCTCAGGGTCAGGGTGAGTAGATTTTATAGATATATCCAAGAACTATTTGAGCAGTATCAGACATCAATATTGGCCACTGTTGATAGATGGATCTTGCACTAGATTAATCTGATCTGGCAAAGTAAATCCTATGTTCCTAATACGCATAAAATGTATATTGGCTTTTCATGTATAAACTCTCCAAAACTAAAACTAACTCCCCAGGCCTCAATATCAAATCTATTCATTTCCATTGGTTAAACACTAAATCGCTTTTGAAAACAGAGTGCTAAAACTGGAGAAATGGCTCCAGCCAGACGCAGTCAAGGAAGCCCTCCTTCTTCCATCAGGAAATCCAGCCACTGCTCCGTCAGCATCCCAGCCCTCTCCAGCACATGCTCGGTTCCCTGCTGTGGGTTTTGCTATGTGCCTTTGAGGAGGATTATTAGCTGCTAATTTTTGGTTGCATCTCTTGATTTTCCTTCTTCTCTTGCATGCCGATCCAGGCAAACAGATGTCTTGAACACCTTGGAATATGCCCATTATCACTCCTGGTCCTCCTTCTTTCCAAACGGTAATTGTTCCAGCATCTGAAGAGATAAAAAGGCATTAAAGGTAATGACCCTTGTTCTGATTTCACATACGGCTGGGCCTTACCCAACAAAATCCTAATCCCTGTTTTACAGACAATTATGTATCAAAAGTGATAAATGTTCTGTGACAACAGTATGTTACCCAGGGAATAAAAAGACTGCTGTATCTGTGAGTAACCAGACGAGTTCTGGATGCAGTGTTGTAACAAACATGCATCTAATGCAATGTTTGTAGAAGCATTTCCCTTTGTGGAAACTGGATAATATTTTTTGTCACTCTCAACTGAGATTTTGAAGGCAATTCTGTGTACTTTTGGCCGTATTGCATTTCTATAGTTAAACTGTGTAATGGCACATTAGCCTTCAATATCTATTAAAAAGAATTTATAATTGATTTGATGAGAGATGTCTACAAAGATGGTGCAATCCTGCTTTAGAATTATTGATTAGATCAGTAAAAAGACATTAAAAGTAAGCATGAATAGCAAGCTTATTAAATGATATTGCCACATCTCTTTCGGCACCAGCTTCTGCAGTAACTTTAAGCAATGTAAAATATATTAACAAAATATTAATTTAAAAGACGAGAACACAGCACACTAAATTCAAAATGAAAGCTAATCAAAATTAACAGGATCTGGAGGTCAGGAAACAAAAAAAGGTTCTAAATGTGAAAGCAGAAGAAAACAATGAAAATAATGTCAGTTATTTAATTATTTTAGCTTTTAAAGCTCTTTAAAAAGCAGAGTTCAATCTGAGAAATTATTATTGTTCCAGAAAAATAATTGACAACTATAACTTCAGCATATTTAAAACAGTTTGAAACCAATTAGCTTCTCACCTAGACTTGAAGAAAGGCCAGTGCTGCTTCTGTAGTGTAATGTAATCAAAATCACATTGAAGTATAACAAGAACTATCCTGATACAAGTGGGTTTTTTTTCAAGTTCAGAAAGAAAATTAATTGGACAAGTCTAGAGAGAGAGTCACCATAGGCTAGATTCATCAGTGGAAATATCCTTTGTACAGCAATTCAAACTCTATCCTTCAGCCAACACAAAGCAACTTTTTAATAGGTTTAACTTGTTCAATAATGCACTGATGTGGGAACAGAGTGGCAAGTATCCAAATAAACCCTAAGGGCTGGATTAAAATACATTAACAATTACTAAGATTTCATATGCAATTCTGTCTTTGGGCACGTGACTGGCTCTGGGAGAAGTTGTGCAGGCAAATTCTCCGGTTGTGTGTGCAGACAATGATTTCACCTCCATGACACAGGTGCACTTGTACGTTTATGCTTTGGTCTTCAGAGGATCTGGACTTCTGAGAATCGTGTCATCGCTTTTTCTTGGGGTTTTGGCCATTTGATCTCCCTAGTGCTTGGGCTTGCTACTTCCAGGGTGAATATTGCCCCAGTGCAGTTGCGTTGTGACATGAATGGGAGCAATGACTGCAGTCCAGGAGAAGGCTGAGACCTTGGATACGACAGACCACAGGCTACCCACGATCCCCATTCAGCCATCATCTGCTGGGCCTTCTGCTACCAAGGAAGAGCCACTGTGGCCAGATGATACAGAGCACTAGCCTGGTCTGAACCCACTCAGCTGATTCAGGTGTGTTCAGGAATTTTGGGGTGAGTTAACTTTGTATGAGGAGACGCCATGCTCATCATCACTGGATGGATGCTGAGACTTCCCATATCTGTCTTCCTTCAGTGTCATAACAACGACACGAAATCCATGTCGTGTGCACTGGCTGCTGTGAGGGAAATGGAGACACCAGGTCAAGTGTGGTGTAAAGGAGCTGGTATTAACAGTGATGACCTATGCCTGGCAGGACTCAGAATCCTTCATCACTGGAGGGGTGTATCTGGCCCTTGCCAGCCAATATTGAACCTTTGGGACCATCTAATGTTACAAGATTCTCCTAGGTGCTGTGCAGGCTGCAGTATTTAACATTCATTTCTTTTCTGAAACGTTTGCAACTCTTTTTCGTTTGATACAAACTTAGCTAGTTACATATGCATTTTCGTGCCAGCTCAGACTACCTTTCTGTGCACAATGACATATGTCTTGAGACCGTTGATGGCAACGCAGGACTGGAAGGGAACACCTGCTTCCTATCGGCCAGGCCCCCACTTCTACAGGCGTATCGTGTCTTCCACACGGTGACAAAAAAATATCTTAAAAAAAGTTACACTTGTGAAAAATACACTTTTTTCCAAGAGAGTCCATTGAAGAGCTGTTCTTTGCAGAGAACTCACATTGCAGCTCCCAACCCACCTACAAGGAGCAGCGCATTTTACCCAAAAACTAGTGGGGACACGGTGGATTTGGGAGTGCTGGTGCAGCCAGGCAGGTAGCTTCTGTCCGTACTACAGCGGCTTTAATTAGTTACCCCAGATTTTGTGCCAGTGAGTGGGTATGAGGACATGGGGTACTCCTGCTGTGCTATCAAATGTTGCTGCTGCTGGGGCTCATATCTTTACAGGCATCTGGGCAGGCAGTCAGATGAAGTAGAGCTAGATCTGGTGTGAAAACAAGGCAGAAGAAAATAATGAGCAGCTGTAATTCCTCCTTAGGTGGTGGGGATGCCCACGAGGGCTGCATGGGGCGACTCGTGCTCCGTGTGTGCTACTGCTGCAGTGCCAGCATGGGGCTGGCACGTCTTCTGCCCTGAAAGAAATAAGGTTCAGGAAGATTTTACCCAGAGGAATAAGGCTGGTGGGGATGGACCTCACTATCCCCGAGGAAAGAGCCGCCTCTGCTACAGACCATATTTAATTTAAATGGTGTTAGAAACGTGTATATTACATTTGTATAGTATATCATAGCTTGGTGCTATGAATAAATATGAAGACATAAACAAGGTCATTTATGTGAAGCCAACAGCAATATTACTGCTGAAGAAAGACAACATGCAAAAATAGAAAATAGAACTTTTAAGTGTAGTGACTAGAGGATGTGGCTAATGAAGAAATAAAATATATTCTCTTTTCCAGTACTGTCACTGATGCTTTCACTTCTGATATCTTAAACATCTTCCCTTGAATAGTATTTTCAATTCCTGAAAACAATTTGTTATCCAGAAAACATTAAACACTAGCAAAATGAGACTGTACTGACTTTGATGCATTATCTACAGAGTTACAAGAAGTATGGGTACTCAAGATGTCAGTAAACAAAAAGATGAACCTTCATACAAAAGAATGAAGATATATTTTCTTAATAAATATGGCATTGGATTGATAAAAATAGAAAAACAAAGACAACCAACCGGAATGAGACACGGAGCTTCCTGCTAGGAGTTGTGTGCCAGTTTGACAATTAATTGATTCAGACTGATTGGTGACTTGGCAGGTAACATCAACACAGTTCCCTGCAATCTGCCAGTCCAACCATCCAAAGGATGTTACTGGATCCTGCCCCACTTTGTTCTCTCTCCCATCTGCTGTGTTATGCAAGATGAGATACAGCAGTTCTAGAGAATTTAGAAAGTATTGCAGAGAAAAGAAAAAAGCGTCTTCTACCTTACACTCAACACTGTAGGATCAGGGTACATTGAAAACGGAGAGAGCATGGGAAATTCCTGTCTACTTTATGAAAACTGAAGGAGCATTTACCACATAGAAATTGGAGGGGAACAGCTGCACTTTTTCGATGCAACAATCCCAGAATAATGCAATAATGAATACTATCAGATTCTCTACAGATTCATTGTGGATTCTTAGTGGAAACTGTGCTTTTCATTTTTAAAGGGTATTAATACACTGGTTTTCCTAAGGCAAGTAAGTGTCCTCTGCAGGTCCTAAACAGCCACAGATTTTTAACACCCATAAGATGAAGTATCTATCCTGACTTGTAAGGGCATCCATGGTGTTGGTACAGAATATTTTAGCCAAGAGGAGCACCCCTGGAATGGACACGAGGGCATGCCAGTAGATGTACCAATTGAGTTCTCCTAAAATACTCCATATGAAGTGCCTCAAGACAGCCAGAAAATACCATGGGAGACGTAAGGCTTTCTAGGCCCATCTTTTCCAGCCGCATAGCCTCCCAAGAAATCTCCAGAAAAGACCCTGGCAGGTACCTGAACGCCTTCCCCAGATCCAGCTGTTGAACGCCTGCTCCCTTTTTTCATGTTACTGCCCAGGTAACACCACTCGTGGCCTGCTCGTGCCTCAGCAGACACATCAGCCTTGGATGTCTCCAGCAGAACAGAGCAGGCTGGAGTTCAGGAAGGAGCATGGCCTCTGTAGCTGGCGAGGCACGAGTTGGGTTGGGTGGCTTTTCCCATGCCAGAGGCCCCATGGGAGCCCACCTGCACACCAGCTGCTGGGGTGCATTGCTGTCTGGGGGGGCTCTCCTCCACCAAAGCCTGGTGCAGATGTCACCTAGCAGGGCTATCCCTGGCAGAGAAGATGCTGAGCACCGTACTGTGCGCATGCATTAGCTCCACCTGAGCTGGTGCAGCAGGGGCTCCTCAAGGGGCAACTGCTCTGACCATGGCTTGTGCTCCTGCTGCTGATGGGAGTGCTAGGGAAAAGCATGGGGGCATGTATCCACCGGCAGGATCTCTGAAAAATCATACCGTACACGTGAATGAGAAATACCTGACCAAATGAGCAAATCAAGGTGTGGTAGGCCAGGGGCAATCCTGCCCAGTATCTGTTGTGCTGTGGCTGTTCCAGTAGTGCCCCAATCTGCAGGTTTAGGTGCATTTGCCTACGTTATAGAGAAGACACGTTGTAAAGGACTGAAGGCAGTGGGTTGATTAGCATTGGTAACATGCAGCTGTGGCATTGCCTCAGAGGCAGTGGGTTGACTGACATGGATGATGTGCAGGT
This sequence comes from Microhierax caerulescens, assembly GCA_035590215.1. Classification (NCBI taxonomy): domain Eukaryota; kingdom Metazoa; phylum Chordata; class Aves; order Falconiformes; family Falconidae; genus Microhierax; species Microhierax caerulescens. The sequence continues at coordinate 38,254,291 of JAVJGJ010000061.1, forward strand.
GTAGCTCATTCCTGCTAAGTGGTTAAATAGCCCTGAGGATGGTGGGAGAGGGGGTTGGATGGAGGAGGAGTGGTGTGGTCTGGTCTGACCTCTGGAGGAAGGAGGTACAGCACAGGCAGTAGAATCTGACTAACAGTAAAGCCTTGTTGCAGTCTACTAGTTTGGTTGTGCTGCACCAGCACATGGCCCCCTTGCTGGTCTTCTCCAAAGCTGTAGAGATTCATTGGGTCTGTGCACTGAGATGTCATTTAATGTTAAGGCTCATGTTAGGGGGAGCACTGATGTCTCGTCCTTTCAGGAAAGGGGCTGGTGTAAGTCACAAGCTCATCACAGCGCAGAAAGGCTCGAAGGGTCTAAAGGAGCAGGTACCTGACTATTGCACAATACCTGGAGTATTGCACACTGCCTTAGTGCAGTGTGGAGGGAGGCAGGACACTCCTGAAGTGACCTCAGCCTCTGACGTGTGGGGATGTTGAGTATCACAGCCTATCCTGCTGGATGATGGATAGCACTTGGGGGTGCCATTAAGGAGCAGAATCAACTTAGCCAGTAAGAAACTGTTATAGATTGGTACTGTTCAAACATTTTTAATATTTACGTTGGAAGATTTCCTAAGAGTCTAGAAGAAGAGTGTAGCCATCAGTTGCAGACTAATATTCCAGTTGTACAGATAATGGGGCTGAGGAAGGAAGAAAAGAGTTTGGCATTTGATTTTGGCTAAAGTTTTATTCAGCATAGAACAAAGATCATTTTAGAGCAAAGATGAGCCTGTCCTTGGCGTTTGTCTGGAAAGTATTTTCCACGGACAGTATGTCTAAATATTGTCTTTGAAAGAGTGAAACACTGATGTTTAAAATCATATATGATACAGCTGAAATTGTAAAAAGGGAAAAATTGTTCTTTGTATAAGGGATGATTTGAACAAAAGCAAAAAATCCCTGCAGGCACTCACAGGAGATGAGTATGGGTGGTGGGCAGCACTTGCATCGCCAGTAGAAGGCAGGCAGAACAGAGATCTCTGATCTCTGACATCCCCCTGAAAGAAGGGGAGATGGCTGCTCTTAAAAGTTAGTTTTCAGTATACTTTTTAGTATCTTCAAAAAGTTTATTGAAGCAGAAGGGAACCACTGAGGCTACTAAGATGCCACTCTCCCTGCCGTGTGCTGAAACAGCGCACTCAGCTTCACAAGAGGCACATCTATCAAGACACAAACATATTTAGCAGAACATGCATAAGATCTAGGCAGCTCTTACCATAATTACGCAAACAATTACTCTACTGAATAGCAGTTCCCTCGCTCAGGTGGTCACCATGTCTGCATGATCAAGAATCACAGATGAACTTGAAAGAGCATCTTCTTCCTACAAAGATTTTTCTCTTGCAGTTCTCTGCTTCTGACTTCTGTTGTACAGTTTCACATGTGTGTGATCCTCTTTAGTTATTCAGTCACTGGATTTGTTTGCTGATTTTGCTAAAAACATAATGAAGCATAATAAGCTGCAGAAATCTTGCTCCCGAATAAAATGAGATACAGAAGAAAAACTTGCTGTTCTACGTTGTACATCCTAATCCAAGATATAAATGCCTCCCCATTTTACGTTATTCATAATTTTTGTACAGAATCTTCCGTATCTCTGTAGACAAGAGGCAAAAAGTTTGGCCAGTTAAGTCACTGTGGCCATGTAGGCCCAAAGCTTGATTTAATACTTTGCGGGACAACGGGGGATATTTTGAGCTTGACCATTTGTCCAAAGAGCTTCTGTGCCAATGACAAAGGTGAAAAGCAAATACCTCTTAAGCTACAAAACTTTTATATGCACATTAATGACTGCAGAGTCACTAAGGTTTGCCAGCTGTGAGACACAGAGAGGAATAGAATTTTCTAGCCCAGACCTGCTGACTTGAGATGCAGGGAAAACCGTGGATAAAATCTAGTGGAAAGAAGGAGAAGGACCAGGAGATTTGAGCAGAAACTAAAAGGAATACAAAATAGGCTCACAGGTAGATTTTAAAGTTCCCCTATGGTGTTAGTGGAGCTGTGCTGTAAGAAAAATTATTGCATTGTTTCAGCCATAAATGAGAAGGACTTCTATGTCTGTACAGCCAGTGTCCAATTATATGCAGGGATAAGCTTAAAGGTTCAGTCTAATAAAACGATTTCTAAGCATTTCCACCTTAGTCTGGGCACAAAGCTGTCTGGTGATGCTAATACATTTTCAGTAAAATATTTTATTTCCCAGTGAGAGTTACACAAGACTCAAATACCATTGAAGCATTTTTGTTTGTTTGGTTTTGCTTAACATGTCTATGGCGTTCATTCATTCTAGTTGGAATTGGATGAAATTCCCAGTTTGCTTCATTGAGGAACATTTTCTCACATAGATCAAATCCATCATCTTTCTTCTTCTGAAGCAGCTGAAAATCTACCAAAGGAGACAGATCATCATGCCAGAAATTAAATTAAGCAACACATTGCATAAAAAACTTCTATGCCAATTCCAAAAAGCCAAGAGAATTGTTCCTGGTGAAGTATTTCACCTTATCAGACAGGTGTTTTTTTTTTTTTCTCTTGCCTAACATGACCAGAGTTTGTTTCAATAGCAGATACAGAAAATGTAACTACATTTTGATTATTTTCCACTTTTTTGCAGCATTAGATGATTATTTTTAAAATATTCTTCCCTAATGAGGGTCTATTACTGTACCATCCATGCTCAATGTATTGAAAACAGTGCCTTTGACTTGTGCAGCTCCAAGATCTATCACAGGAATTGCAGCACACAGTGGAGGTACATTTTCTGCTGGAAAAGTCTGTGCCATTGATAACAGAAATTACCTCAAGAATAGCTGTTCTTTCACAATGTTATCATGCTACCATTAGAAATTTGCCTTAAAATGGTCTGAATTTTAGGCTCTACCTAAGGAACCCAAAGAAAAAAATTACATACATTCATATCCAATAAAAAACCCCAGTTCTTCAAAGATGTTTTTATCTTTAGCCTGTCACTCAATAGGAAACAAAATTGTTATGAATACATGAAATTGAACCTTACTAAAAATTTTGAAGGACAGCTGAAAACAAGCTTCCAGCTAAATATTCGGGTTTCTGATAAATCTTCAAAGCTGCACAGCTGAGTTCTGAAACTCCTCCTTTCAAAAAAAGAAAAAAAGTGCCATATAGTTAAATAAGACATCCTAAAATAAAAAAGAAAAAGAAAAAAAAAGAAAAAACCCCACCCTATTATACTTTTACATAATTTCCATATCAAAATCCCACGCTCTCCCCCCTATACTGCCACCCGGCCCTTTTTCTCTTCGTAGAATCAAGTGCAATACAAAAGGTTTGCATGTGCCAAGGAAGAGATTTGGTTTATTGGGAAAGGGACTGCAGAGTAGCACTGCCCTGTGACCCCAGGTGAGCCACCCACCAAGATTCCTTTGAGCTGGGCCTGCTGTGACCTGTGAGCACCAGTTGTCTTCTGGCCCCAGTGCGGCCAGGGCATAGCTCACCTGAGTACGACCCTCTCCATAGCTGGAGAAGACCTCCCAGAAGACAAAATGTGTGTCTCAGGTACGCCTTATGTCTGCAGCACCAGCCTAGAAATGAACCTCTAGGCTGGTGTGCATCTAAGCACCTTCTTGCTCCCAGTCCGGGATTCCATAGCGAGTCAGGTGATGCGGGACCTGAAGGGGTGTTCAGAGGCTGAAAGGCTCAGCGGAAACAATGAGTCCTGTGCTCTGATCCCCAGCGTTATGTTCCTTCTGCATCCAATTACCATAATGAAGAGCAATGCACATACTACAGTCTAAGCATGGACTTGCACCCAGGTTTCCTGCTCCGTGGCAGGCAGCCTGTCTGCCACAGCTTGACTTTTATATCCCGCCTTGCTAATTGTTTCTGACTCCTAACTCCTGCATCCTGTGCCGTACAGCGACCCCACAGCTGCCAGCGCTGCCTCTGTAACGTTCTCGGAGGTGAAAAATGCATGTTTTATCTGCTTACCCAGAGCAGGGAATTGAGTCATGGTACTTATGCTAGGCTTTTGCACTGAAGCTGAGACTTTTGCAAAGTTAAACTTCTGAAACTTTTGATTTAAACCCTCGGGAATATATTGCAGGCTGGAAGCCTGGAGGGAACGGGAGTGCCTTTTTTCCAGCCTGATTCAGCCTGGCATTTAATCTCCAGAGAGGACTGAGACTTGCAATACAGTTATGTGTTTAGCATTTCCTAATAGCTAGTTCCTAGTAATGCCCCACACAATGCAAAAGTTTTCTAGATTATTCTTAGGGGCTTTAGATATCTAAACTCTTAGTTTTGATTGCCTTGAGCTTTAAATTCGGTTCTCAGGCTAAATTATTTATTTTTTTTAATACTTAGGTCTTACGGTATCTACCTTAGATCTGAATGCTTGTTTGCAAACAGGCCCTGGCCTGCTGTGATAAGAAGTGAGATCTCAAACTGGAATAATGCTTTTTCAGAAAGGTTAACCTACTGTTTAGTCCAGGCATTAATGACTAGTCCATTAGTCCAGTCCTTAGTGACTGATTGATTACTCTTCCTGCTTCTATTCTGTACGTATTCAAATGACAGCATCGTTGAACATTTGTGGGCAATATCAGTGGTCCCATTCAGCTAACTCCCACTGGTACTGCTTGTGTTCTTAAAAAAAACCCAACAAAACAACTGGGTAAAAGCTATTTGGATTTCAGGCCACCATGCTTCTTGTGAACATAGTATTGCCTGTTTGCACTGCTGGAATTCAGAACCTAAGATCTGCCTAAAAAAATCATCAACTCCTTCCCAAATCTCCGCAGAGATAGTTAAAGAGTTGTTATGTGGTATAAGAAAGTTACTTTTCCAATGTCTCAGAGGATCAGATATCACTGAGAGTACTATACTCTTAATTACTTAACGATCACTTCATTTTTAGGGGTTTAAACAGTGATTTACAGCTTCAAATTAATGAACAGAAAACATCAATCAATCAAAGCTGGAAGTTGATGATAAAGTACCTGAATGCAATAGCTTTCCAGAAATTGCGGCAGCCACTTCAGCAAGCTGTTTGCCCCCACGTACCATGTGGTGATGTACAACCCTTACAGCCTTTCCCCCTTCTCCTTTTACACCAGGACTGGCTGCAGAAAGTTCTTTAATCTCAGCTGAGCTATAACTTCCCTGATGCCCGTTATGCCCTTACGTTGCCAGCAATGCTCCGTGGAAAACTGAGCTTCATACGAAACGTGACTACATTCCCTGTTTTCTTTTAGAGTAGGTGGTGTTATATCCCTTCTTATTCATTGTGTATCGCGGCGAGCACTTGCCTGAGGTGCAAGCAACATGCTGAATTCCCAACTTTGCCTGGCAAGACCTGAACATGGCTCTTTGTGCAGTGGGTACCAACCGCCAGACTCTGCAGGCTGAAGGCACCTATCTTCATCTCTCTTTCTCAAACTGCTTCACTCTGCATCTAGTACTTCAAAGTATACTGGGAAAAGGATAAAACCCCCAAGAAAGTAGCTTTTGTAGGCTTGTGGTTTGGATGCTAAGGAGCAATGGACCTTGGAGTGTAGTCCTTGCCTCAAAGACCAGATATTTATGCAGTGGAGTTTCATATAAACTGTATAATCAGTTCCCTGAAGCAAAGATTCATGCTCAGGACTGAACTAGGACACAGAGCTGTAACAGCCAAGTGGAGGCCAGGCTCTATGCTGCCGTGCGGGTGATTAAAATGATGGAATGGCATCAGGGCTGGGATGTGTCTTCTGCATTTTGGGGAAGTGCTGTAACCACAGCTGTCTTTTTGAAGATGTGTCATTCTAGCCTCAGTTTGTGGTTTTAACGAAAATAATTAATGTGAGCTTTTGCTGTGTTCCCTGAGGAATCTGGCTCAGGTACCTGCAGAAGAGTGTGACATTAATGATACCAAACAGGGGGCTCTTGATGAACGCAGCCCTGAGTGGCTGCACTCAGGATGTGCTGCTTCTCCCTCCTGGCAGCTTTAGTCTAAGCATATCAATGTTTGCCTGCTCTCTTGTGCAGGCTGTGTTCAGCCTGAACAAAACACTGCTTCAGAGAGGAGTAGGCTGAAAGACCCTACAGCACCAATTAGATGCCCATGGGTGCATTTCCATGAGGCAGTGGGGGGACATAAAGAGCTTAAAGCCACTGGAAAGGGGAGACCCCGCTCTTCCCATCCTCTGCTCCCTGGTACATGCTCCAGCTGTGTATTTTGCACCAGCTTTGCTGCCCGTCAGACCCCTCCGTGAGTTACTTCAGCTACATAAGCTGGTGGAAAAGGCACCCAGCAAACAGATACGTTCCTGCTAGGTCATACAGATGACTGGGCTCACAGACAAGCCAGGGGAGGGCAGAGCTGGCAGGAGAGATGAGGGATCAGGGAAGGCAGAGGAAACAAGACCTCCTACCTGGGAGCAGCAAAGCGCCATAGCACGTTAGCTTGTGCGCAGCCACAGCCCTTACTTTCTTTTCAGAATAACAGAGGACCTCGTAAATGGTGATTCAAAGCACTGAGCTAGAAGGTGGGGAAGTGAGAGAGAGGAAAACCGGCGAGCCCAGCACCAACCGGCAGTGATGCACACACAGCGGCGTGAAGGCGGTGACGGAAGGTTAGCGCGAGTGATAAAGTAATCGCCGGGGTCAAGCAGCCGCTGCAGCTACTTTTGTTAGGGATCTTCTTGGGCTTTACTGCAATGCTTATGGTTTGGGGGGGCTCAGCTCAGCCTTGGGCACTGCAGGCTTGCTCGCCTGTATGAAAATGGCACTTCTGAGCTTACAGGAATGTAAGTATTAGCAAGGATTTTGTTAAGAAAATGAATTACAAAATCATGTTCTTCTTTGGATGTTCAAGGAGCTACTTTTAAAAGGCAATTTTTTTTTTTCTTCTTTTCTTTTCTTTCAAAGGTTAGATATCTTCATCAGTCCTTGTCCTGAAGCTGCCTGTCTGATCTCATATTGCTGTTTTATAACCTACATTTGTAAACTAAAAGTTCTTTCTGTGGGAAAAGCAAAGCTGCTCTGCTGACTTGAGTGACTATCGCAACAGTAGAAGACCTATTCCTGACAGTTTGTATTTAAGGATGATCTTATTCTGTAAGAATCTCTTGAGGCAAGCCATTAGCTCAGTTTTAACTCTCTTCTCTCAACAGTTAGCAGCTAAATGTAGGATTGCTCTCATATCACTTCCTGACTCTATTAAACGTTTTCTAGAGTCTGTTGTAGGGAATGGAAGACGGACCCAAGCAGTCTGTGGACCAGGCCTTGCAATGAATCAGTTGTGGCTTTTATAAATAATGCAATGAGCTGAACTCTACTTTGGCAATTCATTAACTATCCTATTGCTAAGGAAATGTGAAGCCAAATCCAAGTCCTTTCAGGACATCAGGTTGACTGGAATGAGGCTGAAATACTGGACCTCATAAGCTGTAATTCCTTCCCTCCAATATATTTCTAAGTATAACCCAGAGGCAGATGGCTTGCAAGCAGCTTCACAGTTTACTGCAAATAAAAAAGATAAAGTTAGGTGGATTACAACCGTTTTGTCATTACATTATATTAATCTGTACTAATTTTCATACCTAAAATAATAATAATTGTAAAATCCGTATTGCTTCTCAAGTTGAGCTCGGTTCTAGGTGTTCCACATAGTATCTACGGAGTGGCAGAATAGAAAATACTGATTTCTGTATAATTGGCCAGAGAAGCCAAATTTCCTAGTTGTAAGTCACACCAATATAGTAGCGTGCATGTAACATTAAATTTACAGATGTATACCTTTTTTATCCAAAGAGAATTCCGGGATTTAAGATGCCAGAGAGCCCTTGTCAGAAACTCTGCTATCTCACTGTTTCTATTCTTTCTATTCTGGAAGTACTGCTAAAAGGTAGGTTAGATAGGAAACTGTTTGGAACTCAAATTACTGATAATGCTTGGATGCTGAATGTACCAACACATTGTCAGCACTGAGGTGCAGTACTTTTGTTGCTGATTATATGAATGTTGTAAGCGTTGTAGTGGGTACTGACAACTGCCAACAGTAGAGGTAACAAATCTTTATTTGTGAATCCACGTTAATATAAAGCTCATCTGAGTATCTCCGCAGAAATGTTCACACAGATACCATGGCCATATAACTACACACCTGTATTCACAGAATTTGATAATATTTCTACAGTATTTCCAGAGGGGGTGGGGATAAAAAGACCCCTAATGAACATATATAAACCCAAGCTCATAAATCACCTACATAACATTTTTAATAGCTCCTTTGGAATTTGATCCTCTACCATTAAAGTCAATGGATTTTTTTCCTGTTCATTTAGGTAGGATCACATTCAAAACCTTAATGTCCCACTGTGTCACTTTGGGGAAAATCTCTCCTTACTATACAAGAGTCTTGTAATTTGGTTTCCAGCTGCAGAAGATTACGTCTTTCCTTTTCCCTTTGTATGCATTTTATGACAGAAATAAAACACTGCACAATCACAGTGCAAAACAGTAGCCCCAAGGGCATCTTACAGACACTAGTGGCTCCTCAGGAAATCTTTAAAATCTCCAAAGCCACTGTGATTGCTTTGTACTACTTACTAAAGAACACTTTCCCACAACTGGTAAATAATATGATATTTTGAAGTGTATTGAAAATGCTCACGGAAGGTCAGCTGCATACACTCACTCAGAGTCAGCCTTGTTATACTGCAATTGAGATATAGTGGAAATATTACATCTGTAATAGTCAATACTTCATGGAGGGATGACACGTGTATGTGCTGTCCCAGTGTCTGGCTCAAAAAGCATTTTTGTTTTCCTTTGTTTACTTGTAATCTTTAGTAGAAACCCATCTTGAAGGGGGAAAAAAAAAATATCTGCTGCAAATATTCAGAGCTATACAGAAAAGCTCAGGAAAAACCCTGAAACAAAGCAGACCAAAATCCCAGAGGCCTTATTGTCCCTTTTCTGGGGCAGCAGGGGGCTGAGCCGGTGCTCTGTGCAGCGCTGGCAGTGCTGCGGCGGGGCACCACGGCTTTCCAACCTGCGAGTTGGCAGCGCTGGTGCGGGAGCAGGAGCTGCGTCAAGCCAGGTAAATCATGCATAAAACTGACATCTGCAGGAACAGATTGGCTAAATCCTATGGATATCACAGAGCTTGCACAGAGCCACCGCGTCCCGACAACGGTTGCTCCCTCCTCTTAGTGCTGGCACCAGTGCCGTACATCCCCCCCAACACACACCCACCCCGCAGGTCAATAAAATCAAAGGACAAAACCAATATTGTATAGACAAACTTGGCAGTCTCCATTGCTTGCTGTCCCTCAGACCCTTCTTGTTACCCGTGTTTAGTCCTGATAACAGAGTACACGGTGTATACTTCCCTTTCTCTCCTTATAGATGAAGATATCACATGCAAAACTCATTTTCGGAATAGTCTAGCCTTTAAAAAAAATGAATGTTTGTTGAACATTGTTCTAACAAGCAGTGTACATAAAGCATATGTATTTGACAGGAAAAATAATCTCTTCTTCCCAATCAGAGACAATTTGCATATCTTATGTTACATGACATCTCAGAAAAATGCATTCTGTTCTTTTACCGTGTTCACTCCAGCAGGATGGAAAGCATGTATAGCATATGATATTAGCAATTCAAGATGGGCCCATACTGAGGTATATGCATATGCTGAACTTTGAAAGACATAAAAAAATAAGGCTCAGGACACAGAGAAAGAAAAATAAGAGAGAAATTACGAAAAGGCGATGGAAGAGAAATGGTGCAAGTGGCTCGCTTATCATTCAGATAGTTCTGAGGATAATCTTCATCTTGTGGGATGAAAATGCAGAACCAAGGGGTTCAAGCTGCTTCCAGTAAGGGCACAATTCAAGTTCAGTCTGTAAACTTTGTATGGATTTTATTGGGAGCAGTAAAACATACTACAGTGAAACCATGAATATTGTGTCCCTGGATATCACCTGTAATAACCTGGGAGTTTTACTGAAGGGAGGAGAATAAAAAAGAGGATTAAGTGATCAGTCGGTGGCCAAGAAATACATTCTTGGATGGAAATAGGTTATATTGATATTTAGGTTCAGGCTCTCTGGTGTTCACACTCTGCTCAGCCACATAAACGCTTTCCCTTTGTGCTCTTGCCTCTTGCTTTTTGTCACACCTGATCTGCGTAGTTCTGCTCTGCGGAGCCAGGTGCCCAGACCCCGCTCGACGGGGTACCCGGCCCCTCCGCAGAGGTGCCCGGCTCTCCATCACTGGAGGCAGCGGCCAGGAGCAGGGACTTCCCATGACCCTGACTTGCAAGGTACTCCTGCAGGTGACCGTTGGCGGAGAGCAAACTCCTATTTCATCTCCCAGAGCACACCGGGATGTCCCAGAGTCGCTCAGGTCTCTTGTCAGGATTTGACAATGTAAATAGCACCGACAACTTGCAGCTGACTTCAGAATTGCCCCTGAGGAGCGTGGAGGTGACAGGCTGCTCCTCCAGATCCCCGTGAGATGCTGCTGTGGCAGATGGCAGCAGGGAGAGCCCTGAAGACCTTCACCATTAGGAGCCTGAGTTCTTCTAACACGCCACTGGCAGCACCGTGGTTTCCCCCGCTACGCGGACACCGCTCGGGAAGCTGCACAGGCTCAGGTGTCTCGTGGCAAAGAGCAGGGAGCCCTGTGGTCTGGGCGAATTCGCAGTGCATCGGGTGGACACCACAGCATGGCTGCTGGGATAAATCCAGTTACTGCACTCTGGTAACCGGGTCTCCTCTGCCACTGGGGCGCCGGAGCCTGCATATCTACCCTGGCTCCTGAACGTCCAGGTTAGAACGTCTCCTTCACCCAGATGGGTTTGCACAACTTAGGTAACACAGTTAAGCACTCTCCAGTATTTGGTTTCTTGTCCCATAAGCTTTATTCTTAGGAGAGAGACAAGACTCTATTCCTTATTTGATACTCATGATTAAAAATATGTAGGGCTTCCGTGTGCTCTGTCCTACCTTTTCAGCCTGTAGTCAGCATGCAAGCAGTGGCAGCTGAGAGAGATGCCACCCTTCTGCAGCATGCCACATAATCGTGACACTGGCCTTTAGAGGCCAGGGTGAGCCAGGAGACCCTGGAGCACAGGTGGGAGGAATTACATGTCTAATTGCAAAGAAGAGCATTTAAAAGCAGGGGGGAGCACACGTGGGGGGAGATTGTTGGGAGGAGGGACGGCAGTGAGCCTGGGGCTGGCAGCTGAGGCAGGTATGTGCACGTGGCTGGGTTAGGGGTGCTGGCGTTCCCCTGGAAGAGCTGCTCTGGTTTTTGCTTTACCCTAGGAAAGCGGTGGTGCGGGTCTCCTGGTGATTTTTGCCCTTGCTGTGAGGCAGGCCCTCCCGCAAGCCGTGGCTGCCCAAGAACAAGGTTATCTTTGCCTTCACCCTGCTTTTGCTCCTGGGGGTGCAACTGGGGCTCAGCGGGCTGTTGTACGCAGGCATCGGCTGTGTGAACTTCCGTGGTTACTTGCCTCTGCAGTGCCTTTATCCTCTGCTCTTTTTGCTAGAGGCACTTTTAAGAAAGAGACTTATAAAGACACTGCATCAACTAAATACGCTTAAATCAAAAACTCCAAAGGACAAAAATTGTCCTGAGGAAAGGGCTCAGTTTGCTAAGTGATAACGAATTCACCCATGCAAACCTCTGCAGATACTGCTTCACTGGTGCTTTGTGTTGCCTCCCACTGATCCTGATGTTACCTTTAAAGATGCTTTAAAAAAAAAAAAGCTTTCAAAATCTACAGCTACATATTCTGTCATGTTTTTATTTAGAGGAGAGGCTGTTTATGGCTGCTTGCTTGTTATAAAATTTGGTTTGTCTAGATCAATGTAATAAGGGCAGTTTGAATGAATTAATTGTTCCGTAAAGTTATCTAAGTTTAAGAATTGCTTAGTTTGCCTGCAGATCATACAGTTAATTCCCCAGAAATGAATGCCTATGCCTTTCTTAACATTAGCAGAAGTCTACAGTCACTTGCACCTGGCTAGCTGAGCTTGGACTTTGTTTGTAGGGAATAAGGATGAAGTTTGCCTCTTCTATGGAGGCAGGCATATGGAACATAATTCATAATTTTCCAGTGCTCAAAAGTACAGATTGGCTGAGAAAAGTTAATTATTGGCTTCCCTGTGGTGTGGAAGAATCCTTAAACCCTTTAAAAGCCCTTTGAAATTCCCAATTATTTTTTTTTAAAAGTGTTTTTATCCTTTAAGTGGTTCCACAATTATTGCTTAGTGTACAGGCAAACACTTGCCAACTGAAACATAAATATTTCTAGCTTGCTTTCTTGTTGGTCCATTTGGTTACAGTTCCCTCACTTAGAAAGACCTGCTGCATCTTAAAGCTTTTGGTACAGGGTTTCTTCCAAGTTCTCTGCCCGGCTCTTGTAAGGTGTGACGCTCTACCTGGGGCAGGGGTGAAGAAATGGAGAGTCTCCAGCATGCCCTTGGCCATGCTGGCAGGTCTTCTGCAGGTGTTGGTAGCTCGTGACTGCAGGCATTATTGATATTTGTATTAGTTTCTTATTAAATGCACCATGAGACTGAGGAGACCAGATTTCCAGAGATGTTAGTGCCTTCATCAAGCGAAGCGATGAGGTATTAACTGCTTTTGAAGATCTGTTCCCTTCATGTACGCGCCTGGCTCAGACAAAGGAGGCTGAGCAATGCAGGGAATATGAAAGAGCACAAGCATAATTACTGAGCAGTGTTTTCCAAGGGCACCCTATAAAAAAAAGGCAGAAATATTATAAGCTCTCCCTATTTTTCAGAAGTTGTATTTTACTGTGGCTGTTACTGGCAGAACCAAAGTCTGATCATGGAAAAAGAAAAAAACAACCAGCTTGTTAAAAGTACAGAAGTTTTATGTTGTGAAGTTAAAAATACCAGTGAGGATGGTGTTCTGAGAAGTTTGGTGCCTGTTTAGGATAGGTGCTGCTATTTTTCATACTTTCCCTGGGATGTTATTGTTGATTTTTTAAAAAATTATTTTAAATATAATGATGTGGGATAACTTGTGTTGCCAAACACTGAATTTGCAGACTTGGAGTCTGAAGTTTTCTTGACTACTTTATTTAGAGCCACGGAACGGCTGCTTGGTTTGGGACATGTGCGAGGGGAATCAGCTCCCTAAAAGCACAAGGGGAAAACAGAGGCAGCTCCAGATCGTACAGATTTTTGGGACAGAGCCAGACTTACAAGCCGCCTTTCTCTCAGTCCAACATGTTCGTATTTTCCTCATCACTTGTCAGATGAGTCAGAACTCTGAAGCTTTCTTTTCCTTTTTCTAAAGAAGAATCCTTGAATAAGACAAAGGTGAAATAATCTAATTTAAGAGTGAGGAGAACTTCCTTTATGCAATTCTGCCTCTATCACAATTCAGTGTCAGCTATTGACACTCGGTTGAATTGCAACCCTGACACCTATTTAGTTATGGCATGCTGTTTATGAACAGGCAGAAACTCTTCCCTCCAACGCTGGTGGCTTAGTGCCTTGAAAAATCTCACTCTGTAAGCACACACACAAATACAGTATAAACTAGAGAAGTGGGAAAACAGGCTGGTTGGTCTTGGGAAGAGTACACTTAATCCTCTGCAGCGTGAGGAGTAACTTCTCCAGCTTTGATTAAGAGAGTCGGGTCATATGTCTCCTTAGTAGCATCGTTGCAATGGCTGCTTGTGACTAAAAGTCAATTGATTAATCAATTTCAGCTCCTCTGGCTCCTCAATATCTTTCCAGATATAGAGCACCTTAGGGGGGCTGAAAACAACCACTTAAATTCTATGTTTCTTCATCCAGCCTGGGTGTCCTTAATAGTAACTCCTTGCATTTCTTAAATATTTTATTTTTTTTTCCTCTCTGTAATTTTCTTTCCTTGCCTTGACATGCTTAAAGTAGAGATGTTGAGATTTTTCCACCCCCCTTTTCTTACATTGCTTTCCCCATTTCCAAGATCCTGGTGCTTTCACCCCCACTTATATTTCTGAGGGCGTAGTGTGGCATGGCAGTGCATTACTGCTATTTAGTGTATTTATTGGAGGCACTGTAGACAAAAGAGATTTACAGAGATGCCCAACAAGAGCTTGATATTAGAGCAAAGTAGTTTTCCCCAGTGTGACCACCTTTAGTGTGAGAAGTAATCCATTCTAGGCTTAAAAACAGAGCATCTAAGGTCTCCTCCCGTAGCAATGGTGAGCCTGGTGTGTTTTGTCAAGTGGTTTCTGTTTCTTTAGGTGAATATTGAAAGGCTGCCCAGGCTCTTTTTTTTTTTTAGATAGAGGAATTGTAAACCCAAGAGATTTTAAGCAAAATGATACTCTGTTTTCCAGGAGTGCAAAGAAGAGGTGGCGATTTAATGAGCGAGATTCCTGCCGGTGTAATGGCAGGAGTGGTTGCTGATGTACGGTAAATTTTGCCAAGTGTTCAAATACGTGTTACTTGGTGCTAGTTTCAAAATATTGTGTGAACTTGCAGGTTGCAAGAGGTGGTTTTTCCTGTCTTGGTTGTCAGTTGACTGACAATAAAAAATGCTTCATTATTCATGTCCACTTTGCAAACAGATTGTACCTGGTTTTGCCAGGATGTGGCTTCTTGAGGAGCTGGGGTTGACCTCAGCTGGTGTGTCCACTGAAAGGTCCCTGCACTCCCACCACCGCTTCCCATTTTCTCTTCTTGTACCTGCTGTAGGCTACCTTAGGTCACTGATAGAAAAAAATATCACCTGTTTTTTGTGGGATTGGTTTCTGACTGATTTATCTTGTCTGTGTAGCGACCCAGAACAAGAGAACCACTGTATGTATCTGGTGGGAAGAGTTGGACTAGCATGCACAGCCATGAAATTCCACGGTCGGAAATGCATTCTTTTCCATGTGTCTGTTTTTGTTTTTTTTTTTCCTGAGACTTAATTACTCTGTGCGCTTTGGTCTAAACTTGCAAGATTCATAAGCTACTCTTGCTGAAAGCACTCACCTCTGAGACAGAAACTGAACTCCTCAGTCTGTTTGGTTTCTTTTATTAGTGCATTAGCAGTAGTTCTCCTGTTCCTGGCTTCCCTTAGGCTTAAGGGAGGGACTCTTTCTTAATAATATAAATAAAAAAAATCCATAAGGTATATGAGTCTTCCTTGGCAACATTTTATACGGACATCTAATATTATCAGAAAAGACAACTGATTGCAGCTGTTGCTTTCAGAAGTGTAAGAGAAAGGAAAAAATGTAAAGGGGTTAAGAGTTACTCCTTATATTTTAAAAGCTACAATATAATAATGTGGTGAGACAGCTTGGAAGCAGTGTTTGACAGGGATGCTCTTTTGTCCCGAAACACTTCACAGTAATTGTGTATGGAGAGCTTAGTGCAGAGCCCTTAATGATAGCTCTGTTTTTCTCTGGGCTTTTAACTTTAAGGGATTTGTTTTGAACCAGAAACTATGCAATATCTATTGAAGTATTTCCCATATTTCCCATTCCTTTACCTGTGCGTAAACACAGATAAAACCATGGAAGGAGGGTGGCCAAAACAGGTAACGGTTTCTATTCAGTGTCATTGCCAACCCTCAAAAAAAAAAAAAAAATTAGTTTCCTAGAAAGAAGCACAAAAATATAGGTCTTACCTTTGAAAGATCAGTTTATCAGCAGTGGTATTATTTAGCTTGCCTCTAAGAAAATATAGTGAGGGTCGATTTGCCAAAGAGATACAGGGGCAACCTGAGTGAGCACCTGTGGAACTGCACCGGGAAAATCATTCCTTGACTTTATCAGTCTCGGACTAATAAAAGCTTCACTTTTACAGAAGAACAAAGTTCTCTCTGAGCGTGCTGGTAATGTGAGCCGATTGGCAAGGATTTATTTGCCTCTTGTTAGCATAACTGCAGGGGCAATAAGTCTTTCTGAAAAGGTATGCGGCACAGCAAATGGAGACGCAAGCATGGACCTGACGTGGTGACACAATGGTTATTTCCAATACTCGACTTTGTTCTCTGTGGAGAACAGTTTATTGATTATGTCAAGATAGGCCTGAAATGCCCCCACGAGGCCACAATTACATGCCGCTAGTGTGCTCAGTGAACCAAGCCTGGATGTTTGACTAGTAACTTGGCTATGAGTGCCGATTGTCTTGAAAAAGTTCTGACAGCCAAACCAACTCTGTGATGCAGAAAATGCTGACTTAGAACAAGCCAGTTTGCATACACCTAATTACTGGGACAACTACCGTACCTGAGCAGGAAGAGTGATTTAATTAGACCAGCCAGTTGATAAACTAACTCTTCTAGTAGAAACTAGTATGTTTAGAAGAGCAGTCTAGAGCTGTATATCTCACAATAGCTGGCTAATTGCTGATGGAAATGCAGACACTCTCCTTGACATAAAGCATACATTTCATGTTAGAGCGACGGAGTGAAATTGCTTGCTTAAAGTCTAAGCCATCTATTTTTCTGGTTTTGATAACTTGAATTTGGAAAGCTTGTCTTCCTATGGAAGTTGATTCTGTGTAAGAGTGGATGGCTTGTATGCATGCCTGAAGGTTGTAGTACTGCGTGATACACCTGTGATATGAGTATACAAATGCATAAAATGGTTTCTATAAAATACCCTAATAACACCTCAAGAGTTTGCTTAAGGCTTTTTTCCTTTTCTCTGTAGTTTTAACCCTGATGTGTTTACTATGAGCAGTTACTAGATTATGACCTGAGCGTGTACTTCTATCTGGAATTCCATTTTGGTCTACTCCAAATGCTATCGGCATAAAAAGAACCCCAGAGCCTGCTGGGGTGGCTCATGGCATGTAAACTAGCGAAGACAGCCATTCTGTCAGGTTTCTTACAGGAATTAAGTTCGTTGGTTTGGTGACATCCAAAGCCAAGGTTATGCATCGGCTATTTTGCCCCCCAAAGTGATTAATCAAGAATCATTATATAGAACAGGTTCAAAGCTTATAGGCTTCTAAAAGAGGGCTGCCTGTTTGCATACAAATGTTCTATATCCCTGGCTGACTGGAAGCATTCAGCACTCAGGTTTGTGCATGCTGTTAACAGGTGAGAAAACCTTTTATGGCTGAATGGGTTTCCAGTTTTCTAGCCACTTAAATAAAAAAAAGTAATGGACTGCCAAAGAGAAATTTGTATTTCCAAACAGGAGACATTTTGAAGGAAAAGCGCCTTTCTGAACCAGCCCCAGGGTAGAATCCCCTTGTGAGTGAATCCCCAAGCAAATAGCAGATCTGCCTGAGGTCCTTACTCCACAACACAAAATTTGTGCCTGTGAAAACAATCCTGGGGATATGGATGTGTATTGAAACCAAGCTTCTGCCTACCTAGATGGAACAGGAGTCTAAGGCTTAGCTCTAACACTGATGCTTAACACTGGAGTAAGTGTATTAAATGAGACTTGCTGTATTCCCCACTTGCATCCCGCTAAGCCCCTGTTTTCATTTGGACTTTGTGAGGTGTGTCTTCCTTTAGCCAAACCTTGTTAAGGTAGAAACAAATTTTTGAGTCTTCAGGTATCTTGGTTAAGGAACAAATTATCTGAGGCCAGTGTGTAGCTGTAGAGCTTGTAAGAGCTCTCCGCAATGTGGGGTTGCTTCAGGAGCCGCTGTCACAAACGGGAGTGGAAGGAGCTTCCCGGTGCCTGGTGTACAGCCATTCCCACTCAACAGCGTCAGCTTGAGCTCTGAGCTTCCCAATGGCCTTCTGAAAACCTTCAGTTCCTGAGCTAATTCCCGGCGAACGTTCCACACATGCCATAAATAATTTACGTAATCTACTTAGAAAAAGCTTTTTGAGGAATTTGTCAGGGTTGACTGTAGAGCTTTGTTTTCAGCTATAACGTGTTCTCAGTTGCTGTGGGCATTTCTGCTTGCTACAAAATTTTTTATGTGAAATGATTTTTATACATCTGTTCCAGCTCAGGTTACACAGCCAAGGAGTAACTCGGTAAGGCTGGACTAGTCATCTCCTGAGCTACTCGAGAGAGTCTTACGCGGAAGCCTATCAATGTATCTACTCCCTGTAAGATGCAGTGCGTGTTGGCTAGTAGTCTCTTGGTATTCAGCACCTCAGAGACAGCAGCAGGAGCAGAGTATGTCAGAGAATGCTTTGGAAAGAAAAAAAAACACCTCCTGTTTATGCTCACAGAAAATGTGTCGGGGGATTGTAAGCAAGAAGGATAGATAACTTGTGCTTGAACCTGATGATGGCAGCTTCCACTATATGACTATAATTTGTTAGGGCAAGCACATCGCTCACTATCCAGCCTGGAACTTGCTTTATAACCACTGTTCTTGTACTTAAGAGCACTTAACAATTATTTTTCTCGGTGGTTTGTTTTTCAACACGCAAATTTGAGTGGATGTAGCAGTGAACCATACCTATGTGTTTTATATACTGCATTTCATACAAGAGGAGAGAGAAACAGGGCTGGGCTGAGTATCAAGCAGACAACTATAGCAGAACTGAAGAAATAGGCAAGCAGCTATCAAAGCTATTTCATAACAGATGTACACCATCATGCACTGAGTGCTGGTATCTGAACAATTGTATGATTTATGAATTGTGGAACAGCTTATGATTGAAAGTTTTCATGTGCCTATCTTAATATCTTTTTGATCTTTTCCTTGGTGTAGCTTTAAGAAAATATCCTGACAGCATGCGGTATCTTTTGACATATGACCAGCTAAACAATACAGCCATCAAAGGAAAAGATGTTAAATGAATGATGTGAAAAATGGTTCTGGAGTCTTGCAATATGCTTGTTTAAATTAGGTCAGTCCATTATGACTAGTAAATACAAAGCAACCCACAAGCTTTGACTTCTTAGGGAACAAAAACTTGAACTGCAATAAATTATTCAGTATGCATCCTATGCTTATCTTTATGTACATAATTTTTCCTGTCCAAATAATTTAACAATTTAAAGGCCATGCTTGTATTGCTGTTTTTAGGACAGCATCAGATTTTTTTCACTTGGTATGCCATTAACCTGCTGTGCTTTTGATGAGTTTATCCCAATAATTTATATACATGCCTATAAAAATAGATTTAGCCATGTTTACTGCTGTGTGTTTCCCACTCGGGTAGCTATTATAAAATCAGAGGTAGTTCAGCAGTTTTGTGAACCTACCAAATATTACCATTATTATCAACTTGTATATAGCTTCTGTGACCTTATAGCAAGCATTGTACAAGCACAGGGCAAAGCCCCCTTCAAAATGTAGTTACTGTTCCGAAGTGCTTCACAGCAGATGTGTTATCAAGAGTTTTGAAGGGGAACAACAAAGTACCTTTACTCTTGGGAGGAACACTTTAGAAATACCTGTAAAAGATCGCATGGAGCTGCTTGTTTGAAAAACCTGAGTGATGGAAGCCAGTGTTGCGGAGTGAATGGGGAAAGGCTGAGCTCTTGATATGGCAGGAGGGATGTTAGAGCAGATGTTATTTTGCTAAGGGCTATGAAAGTAGATAAACAACTTGATGCTTTTAGGGAGGGGGCGCATAAAGTGGAGCGGTGTAGTCAGCATGATGGGTTACTAAAAATGCTCTTTACATCATTGCTATGAATGTAGATCATTAGAGCAGGATTGCTTTTGCTGGGGCTGCGGGAGAATGGTGCTGTACCTGGGGCTCAAGAGCTGGGAGCGTGGCCTTAAGGCAAGAGGAAGAGTTGCATTCCCCCAACTGTCCTGTGGATTAGTTCTGCATAACTTAAATTTAGGGTTATTTATAGCTGTCTTGCTTTATCTTCGCAAATGTCTTTTAGGAATAAACTGCAAAAAGAGTCCTCCTAACATGTAGAGTAGGCTCCCTACCTCTGTGTGTCACCTACAATGCCATTGCTCCAATTTCTGCCCAGCATCCCAGCCACCTGCAATGGGTAGTAAAATAATTGCTTATGCTTCATAAATCACCCTTTCTACTTTTTAAGACTTTTTAAACAGTTTTCTGATACTGTTAGTAAACAGATTAGTCACCAAAGTAAATAAAATATAAAGCGGTACCTTGAACAGCTTATTTTCTATTGAGAAGCAACGCCATGAAGTTGCCCCTTTAGATGCGTGATGGATGACAGGAATTCAGATATTCAGATTTGTCTTGGGTGTTTGCAATAGCTGTACCATTATGAATAGGTAATGGCTTATAATTGGAGTGCACAGGATTTCATGAGAAATCAGGAAACTGATGCAAGTAAAGCGTGCTAGAAATGAGAAGTTAGAAATGACGCTGGAAGCTGGTATAGGAGAAAGGACTATGGCTATAGCCCAGTTTGGGTAGTAAGCATTGTTCTTTGAAAGGACTTCCTAAATCAAAATACAAGATCTTAGCTGGAGGGGCAGAGCTGTTGGCTAATTTGGTACTGGTGTAGTTTAATAGCTGACAGAAACATCATCGGCAAATATTTAGTGCTGCTTCTGTGTGGGACTATTTGTCTGATCACCAGCACAAAATACTATTTTTTCCTTGTATTACCTAAATATGGTTTCACTACAGGAATACTGTGGGTGTAGCAATCAAAGGATGATTCTTTCCTTGAGGAATAGGATGCCTTGATATCTTAGCTATTTGTGTATGTTTTCTAACAGTGTTTAACATCTAGTTATCTAAGCCTACTGATTTGCAATAGATAAAAGGAAACACTTAACAGCTAAATGCTTACCAAACAAAACCAAAAAATAATTCCAGCGGCAGATGAATCCAAGACATTATCTTTCTATTTTAGAATGAGATTAGGAAAATATCAGTTTAATGAAATACCACTCCTAGAGTGCTCAAAAGCACCCTCACTTAGAATCAATATTGTCTGTCTGTAACCCCCACCAAAACTTCAGCTGTAATTTTTTTTCAAAGTGGGTAAGGAGCTGATTAACAGTGCAGGTTTATAGAGACAAACTCATGTCAATTAAGCCCCAGGAGGGACAATCAATTAGTGTCAATCAGGAAACCCTTTTACTGCTTACATTAACATAATGAAAAATGGTAGTCAGTCATTCAAGGTTCAAGAAACTTTTGCCATCCAAAAATACATTCTTTTGCCGTAGAAAGCTTTCAGCCACAAAAATACTTATTCTTGAAAAATAGTCATATGAAGAATCAGCTTTTGTTAGAGAACTATTATTTTCCTAAAGGATTTTTCAGTTTTATTAAACACTTAAGACAGTGGTCAAGAAATCCTAGCCAGTTTTTTTTTTAGCATTTTTATTTGTTTCTGCAAGGTATAATCAGATTGTAGAAGTCACTGTGGTGACAGGATTGAAGCAAATAACTTGGCAAGGGGAAAAATGGAGCAATTACCCAAACCCTTAGCACCTGCATTTAACTGGACTACAGCTCAATGTTTTCAGGATCCTGAGTATAAACAACAAAAATTAAATAAACCAGTGCTTCCTTACTTTGTCATCCTCCCGGTTCCTGCCTCTTGCCAACTGGCTGGAATAACCATGATCGGTTTTGGATAGGGAGATACTTGATAAGGAGTTGGTCTGTTCTGATGCAACAAGTCCCACTAAGTGTTTAGAAGATTTTGTTTGAGAACTCCAAGGTATGTTTTTAATTCATGTGTGATATTGTGAGACGGGGCTGTCAAATTCAGATTCTCCCTGACAAATCACGTGCACTGGGGGACTGCTTTAAAAATCAGATGATTGCCAAACAGACAGTGAGGATTGATTTGTGTTGTCTTTCTGTACGGGAGTCAGATGAAACCTTGGCAGTGTTGCATGAAATTAGTCCCACGCTGATAGTGAAGAGAGGTGGGAAGTACAGGAGGAGCAAGGACCCCTCAAAGTTCTTGGAAATGGAAGTTTCATATTTTTTAAGGCATTAATTTTTGCTTTACACTCACGTGGTTATCATGGAAGATATTGTGCTATGGAAAAGACAGACGTTACTCCACTTTGAAGGCTCATTGCCAGGCTGCGGGAGCCCACAGGACTCCGTTCCGATCAGCCCTCTCCTCCCCGTGGCTTATGGCCGTGGGAGGTGACGGATCTTCTGTAGCAGCCCTGGATGCAGCCCACTTCCAGGATTGCATCTCCAGGCAGGCATTGCTGATGACCACGTCCTAGTGGGCAGCTCTGGGCTGCCTGGTCTATCTGCAGGACTGCAATATATGAGAAACTACTTTTTTCAAAAAGGCCTTTTTGTTACAAAGTTAACCTTGAAGGCATATATCATTGCATACCGATTGCTGAGGCTACAAGGATTTTTTATTTATTTATTTAGGGCAGATATGTTTCCTGTTTCTTTAGGGACACTTTATTTTTAGAATATCTATCATTTTATTGAACTGTGTTGCATTGAGAATGTTTACCTTATGTATATTGCATTCCATGCTGCAGCCTGTGGCTAAGACACATATTAGTAAGCATATTGCTATTGATTTTTCTTTGTCCCCTTTTTTCTGTCTGCATAGGAAGTTGAAATATTTGTTTGCAATCTGTCCCTTACAGTGATCTGTTTGTGAGTTCTGTGGTTTGAGAACTGATCGTGCTGTTGAGGCATGGAAAAAGTGATTTTTATCATGAGACCGTTCATCACATCAGTGAGCTCAGCAGCCCAGTGACTGTTGGGGGGTGATGATTTGGTACAAAATACCTAAGTCTAGGGCAGGCAAGCTAGTCTGAGGTAGGAAATGGTCGTGTATCCTCTGCCTTCTAGTTCCTGCTCCTGGAAGAGAATCTAGAGACCCTGAACTTTGCATCGAGCTCCACTATGGAGCAAAGGGGGAGAGAGAGCAGTATACATGCAGCCCCCAAACACTCCTGTCATGAAAGGGAAGCTCCCCAAGATGTGGTAAGCAGATTTTTGCCTGCCTATCTGCTGTTCCAGAACTTCTGCACCCCAAATGTCCAAACCTGAGTTTACCATAGGGTTACATGCACATTTATAATGGTGTCTCAGCAGTGGTACCTGCACTTAACAGCAGGCAGTGGTGGAGGGTGGTGTTCCCCTGTGCCCAGGTCCTGGGGGCAGGTTGGGTGACACCCAGCCCCTGTCATTACCCCAAAAGCCACCCGAGCTAATGCATGTCTCCCCTGGTCCTTAGTGCTTGCGGCCATGTAAACATGGTATTAATGTAACACTCCTAAAAATGTTAACAAATTGAGTGTTTTCTGCACAGCTGTTCCACTATGAAGGTTATTAAGTACTATGCAGCTATCATCAAAACATTTTTTTAATTAGCTTCTTCAGCACTGTATTTAATTACAAGCACTTAGCCACAGGGAATGTTTATGTCTGGTAACCTCCAAATGAGAGAATACACAAGCTATAACATGACATGGCAATCTACATATGTGTGAAATAGTATGAAAGGCTAAATGTTTTCACCTTGAGAGCTGTGTTAATGTCCTACATCACAGAGCAAGACCCAAAGAAACACCGCTGAAGAACTTCTGACGTGAGGTGCCAAAACTCCATATGCGATTGAATCGCAGCATGTATCTGTCTCGTGCTATTTTCAGGAAATCGCAGGCAAGAGCAGACTGGCTTTAGGATTCCTGTTTATTGTTAGGTAAAAACAATATTCGTGTTTAGAGTGCAAAATTAATTTATTTAAGCACTCTTTTTGTCCCAGTGTTGTGTGGTAGATGATGACCCTTTAACATGTGGTGTGTGTGTGATATATATAAAAACAGTTATTTGACCACTTAGTATTGAGGCTTCAATGGAAAGTCAGTAATAAAGTCTGGCAGGTATGATCTCAATACAGGGGCAGCGGACAACGCTCACTGTATGGTACTAACAATACAGTATAATATGGAAATTTCTCTTTAAGTGATATAGGAGAATCTATTTTCTCCTTTAAAATGAGTGACTCCCTGCTCCAGTGTGGCTTTGAGATCTGAGTAGGAAATGTAAGTATATGGGTATATGTGCCAATAATAAAGATACATAATATTTTTTTTCCCATATGCAAGGGGGAATGTAAAAGCGACTGCTCGCCCTTTCTCCTTTTACAAAGTGTTTCTCTCCTTGACTTTTGCAAGGTTCCTGAAAGCTTAAGAAAGTATTGGCCATAATCTGAGTCTATTTTTAACAAGATATTATCTGCTTAATGGTAAGAGGTAAATATGTTGGGTTTTGGGGTTTTTTTAAAATAAATAATAAAACCGCACTGGCTTGTCTCTGTTTGAGACTTCCCACTTGCAGTGGTGGTTGCAGAGGAGACCTCAGATGTACAGCCTCTCTGGGAGGGCTCCTGGGCAGCAGCCAGGCACAGTGCTGATTATGCACCAGGCTCAGATATATTGGCTAGGCAAGGCAAGTGAGGGCTTTCTCATTTTGTGCATGGCTGAAGATCTGCAGTGTGGTATTGGAGTCATTAGTCACAATTTAGTAAGCTCAGGTGAAGGAGTGGATGTGGAAGGTGTTCGTTTCAAGCTGTTTCCCAAAGCCAGCATCTAGGGTGGCACGTGTGTCTTACATGGGGGAGCAGGTAGAAGAGGCAAAGCGCTTGGGCAGAGGTGATTTCTCACCCCCAGAAGGCGTTCTCACCTACCCTGCCAGCTACCAGGCAGTGTGTCTCTGAAGCTGCAGAAACAAGTGATGTCCTCAGAGGTCCTATTTATCTGTAATAAGGTGCGTGGTCTCTGCTGCTCTGGACCCCAGGAAGGAGCCTGCAAGCTGTGCTGTGGTGGACAAGTCATCCTCCTTTCCCTAGGCTCTGTTTCTGGGTTTTTTTTCAATACAAACAGAGTTCATGGCACCTTAACAAGGCAAAAAAACCCCAAACCTCAGACGGGCTTCCTGCATACCTGTGGATTTTCAGAGTTGTTTGGGAAAGATTTATTTTTTAAGCACCGTTCATGAAGTCTGTTTGTTCCACTTGCCCCTGAATTGGCCCAGCTAAAGTGTTTGATTGCTCTTCTAGTGCCCAAGCTGAAAAAATAACAATGAGTGCCATCTCAAACACTTACCAGACCATTAGCCGAATTCCTTGCACTCAATTCCTTTGGCATGCATTTCACTTCGTTGTGTTTGTCCTCTGAGATGCTGACACTCCTTTGAGGGTACCTGTATTCAGATGGAAAGTAGATGCAGCCATTTAACCTGTTACCATCGTTGGCCGTACCAGACCCCAAATGAAATGGGAGCTCTGTCTGCCGTCTCCTAAGGATGCTGTTGCTCGTTCTTCAGCTCCTCTTAATCAAATGAACCTATTTTGCTCGCTTATTTTGCTCCCTTTCCTGCAGTGACCGGTGGTGTGCCCCACTCTTGGCTCTTCTTTCTCTGTCCCTTTTAATGAGGAGGGTTTTGGAGGCTGTTTTCTTTTTGGCTGCTGACTGCAGAATTTCTTCAGTTTCCCTTTCTTTGTTTCCTAGTGAGAAATACATTTAATTTCTGTCATATGCAGTAATCCTCAAAAGTTATTAACAGTTGCAGAGCTGGCTTCCACTGAGATAATGAATTTAATGATAAATATTAGATACCTTTAGTGTGTCAAACCACTCTCAGATGTGAGGTGGTATTTTGGATAACATTGCTGGTCTCTGCTACCTGTAGTAGATGAAACACATTGAATTTCTGGGTCTGAGGTCAGGAAGTTTCCTTTACCATGCTGTTCATCATCTCCTGTCTTCCAGAGTGTGGATGTGCTTGTACATATGGTTTTATTATTTTATGACCTCTTTGAGCAAAAGCGTGGAAATCTGTTTATCATGAGCTTGACTGTTGTTCCCTCTGCATTGGACAATATGTATCTTTATTAAATAAGATGTAAAATACTTGCTACTGCCCTGAAGTGGTGTTTGTGTGTTGGGATAGTTACGTTTATGAAATGAGTATCTGAGAGAAGCCCTTTTTCGGTCCTGTTCATTTTCCAGATTATATCCAGCAACGTTTGTTCTTATGGTTTTTTACCCCCCTGTTCTTCACTTTCTCCTCACCTTCCCTGGCGGTGTGCTTTGCCTCTGAGCTCCACTGGAGAGTCTAATGAACTAAGCAACGCCGAGTGTGCAAATCTGGATGGTTACCTGTGGGCAAAGCACGTCTGCAGTAGCTGTAGCCCGTTTCTCCGATGGCAGGTGTGTTGGCTTTTTTTGCTTTTCACTTTTTGGAAGTGGCCAGGTGAGATGTAAGATGGATGAGAACTGAGCTCCTCTTGTTCAGCCACTAAGTGAAGCGGGTTCTGCACCTGAAGCAAACTTAAATTTTATTGTGCATCTTTGACCAGGATGGAAACTCCATCCATCCAGTGCAGTGTTTCACTGAACTGAGCTAACGGCTGTCGGGGGAGTCTGACAGGCAGCAACATCAGCTTTAGTTAAGTTATAGTTACTTCAGTTTCTTCTACAACCAATACAAAACCAGAATTAAAACTCTTTTGCAGAAATATATATAAAGTAT
>JAVJGJ010000061.1:38282562-38298230 GCA_035590215.1 Microhierax caerulescens
CCGTAAGCACGTGCTGAGGGGTTGATTTGTCTATGGTGGAGAACAAGGAGAGGATTTCTGGACACCCCTGTCAGGACATCTCAAATGAACCTAAAGAATCTATATTTCACAGGGACAGAAACAGCCACCAGCCTGATGGCACCTGTACAACAAAGGGCTCCCAGGGGTCGTTTGACTGGCACAAGCCTCTCTGGTTACTGTGTGAGCACCACCATCACCTGGTGGGTTTTAAATGATCTTCTGCCTGTAAGTCAGCGGTGCAGTGGGTTAGTGTTGGAAGTTGCCTCTAAATGACAGGGAAGTGTTGAAAATAAAGGAGTTACTGTGTGTTAGGAATTTTTTAGGCTTTAGTTGTTAGTCCAGATTAGGAGGGGAAGATTCTTAGTGGTACTGTGGGATGCTTCAGTAATGGGCAGCACAAAATTTGCACCAGATTACCTTTAGTGTTCTGGAAATTCAGACGCAGTTATGTGTATACAACTGTTTTTAAGTCAAACTGGTCTAGCAATATTAAAATAGGAAATTCTTACCCTCTTTACAAGTAAAGAAATAAGGTACAGAGACAAAAGTCACATGAGCAGGTCAGTCAGTGGGTAAGGAACGCAGGTGGGAAAGAACTGGGGTTTCTCTAGAGCTAGTCCAGGAAATAATTTTTCCTTGAATAAGACAAATTACAATTAATCCTACATTTGCCTCAATTTATGCTTGTTCCAGTCTATGCAATCAAATTGTGCAGGAGGTGGCAGCGGTAGGAATTAGTCCATTATATTCTTAAAGGCAAACAGGGAGCTCGTTTTGATAAATTAATTTCTCAGACATATTAACTCCAAGATAATTGAACTCCAGTGTAATTGAACCCCAATGTAATCATGTGCTCCTGCTATATAAAGTAATTTCAATGTGTTTCTTATTACCTGTGAAGGACAAGTCACCAACCCAGCTGAGTGCCCAGCCTTGTGCTTCAGCAGGCTTTTGACATCACTGGACTTTAAAGGTTTCAGGTAGATCAAAACCTGGCCGTGATGAGAGATCTGTAGTTTCGGGGGTGAGAAAAGCCACCACAAAGTGCTTTTAAGAACAGCTTTGAATCTATGAAAAGCTACTGGTGAGAGCTCCTGTCCTCCTGCTGGGCAGCTGGATGGGGGAATAAGTAGCCATTAGCTGGTTTTTATTTTCCTGTTTTCCAAAGTATGTTTCATTATGGCTTGTTTACAATGGAAAGCAAGAAAACACTTTGGAGGTGACAAATACCAAAGTAGCTTGGAAACATGCTGAAGATCTCTGGTCCTTGGATAAATGTCTACATGTATTTTCTATAGAAAAAAATATCAGAGTACTGCAGACAGATTTTCAGCCAAGTAAACAGATACAGATGGGGAGGGAGATGCAGAAAGGGCTGATTTGGAAACTGATTTTAAATATCATTAGCACTTCTTAACTTTTACCGTAGAGAATATATTTGCCTAATGACAGCAGGGGAGGTGAGCATAGCACACTGTACTGCAGCACTGCTGGAGTGAGAAGCAGATGCATCTCCATTAGAAATATAGATTTTCAGGGTTTTCTTTTAGGTGTCAGAGCTCTGTAGCAACTCTTGGTTTGTAATTCAAGGCTATGCTCAGGAGGGAAGTATATTCATCTCTTTCTTAATGGGTTTGCACAGCTCCCATAAGTGTTGGTGGGAATTATAAATGGACTTTGAAGGAAAAATATACCTTTTAATGCTGTATTGTAGTTTCAGGTCTCGGTGCACAGCAGGACCTGTGCACATGTGTCTGTATACAATGCCTAGGGGACATGACTTTGAAACACTTTATTACTTGGACAAAAAAGGATGGTGACCTGTCTTGCTGCTTTGTATTAGAGTTGCAATGTTTGTGAAGAAGTGGGGGAGAACTCTGCTTTACGTTACAAGTCTGGTCTCATTAAGGTGGAATGATCCTGCAGTGACCAAGTTGGTACCGGGAGCAATGCTGATGACATAAAACCAGAGCATTTTAGGGAAATAACTTAATTGCTTTTCTATGGAGTCAGAGGTTCAAGGAGTTTCTAGAAAATACAGCTTGCTAAAGTTTGACCCCTCAACCCACCAGTCTTATCAAGACAAGAGCGTTCATGCTAAATATCCTTGTCACTCAGCCAGACTTGGGAAGACTAACCCTAATTCCACATGAGAAAAGAATTTGCAGAGAATACTGGCGAAGAAGCGCAAGCCCGATTTCTCCCTTGCTGTTCTCTTTCCAAGTACCGTGTGCTCATACCCCTGCTGGCTTGCCGAGATGTGTGCGGACAGGACAGTAAATCTTATCCCTTCTCTCCTTGTGGTGGTTCGTGCTGTTGCTTCACTCCTGGTCCTCAGGCTCAGAGCCAAAGCCTGTGGGAGAGCACAGGTGAGGAAGAGCTCCTTCCACACTCTTACTCATGGCCCTCTACGGGAATCTGACCTAGCACAATATGCGAGATCTCGGCAACCTTTTTTGTTTTGATTAGTATGCACCTATCAACAACTTAAATTTACTGTATCATGCTTAGTTTTATCTTCAGTTGTGCTGTCAAGGCATATATTCCTTGAATTAATATCCTTCTGGATCAAGCCATATTATGCATACAAATGTGAGCCCTGTGGAAGGGCAAAGAGGTGTACATAAGGTAAACTTTCTGTAGTAGATAGTGTCTAATACTGAGCTATTCAAGGTTCATCAGGGTTTTTTTTAATTTCTTTTTACAAAAGGGCCAATCCCATAGAGGTTTTTCTGAAGGAAAAACTGTTATAGAGCTTGTCTGCTGTACTCTTTTGCTGTTACTGCGACTAGTTGGTCTTCTGTTCCTGGTTGTAGTCTTTCAGACTTCTTCAAGATTTTGAAAGGGCACCTTGATTCCATGAGGGAGAGCTGAGCATGTTCCTTATCTTTTTCTATAGGGGATGGTGAAGAAAATCTAACAAAGGATGAAGTATTTTCTGATTTCTGTAGTCCTGAGCAAGATGTGCTTTGAGTACCAAGAGCAATATTGCTGCACTACATGAGCATACCACCTAGATAGCGTGGCCTGCTTCTCACCTGGGCTACCTTGTCCTTACAACTGGCTGGTTCTCAGGAAAACATATTTCTGTATGGGTAGTGTTGCACTGTTTGTTTAGTTATGGTGGGAGCTATAAGCTTCTTGCATTCCCAGAGTCTGAAATATGCTTTGGATCAAACTGTTGCAAAATGCCTGTTTCTTTATAACTTAACGTTTGGGTTTTTTCCTCCCTCAATGAGGTATAAATACAACTGCATTGCTAGCGCTTAGATTGGAAGTGAATTGGAGCTGATGATAAATGCAGCATTCCCAGCAATTTGTAGCTAGCTTTGTTCCCCCTGGTCCGGAGGAGGAGGCTATGCTGTTGCTCAACCACAGTGGCTGTAACTAATGAGGAAGCCAGAGCCCCTTATCTCAGCTGATAAATCCTCATCTCCTTATATCTGTCTTCAGCACTGTCACTTGAGTGCTTGATTCTGCTGCTGAATTTCTCTCAGAAGCAGGGGGTAACCTTAGACTTGCTGAGCACAGTAACTACATACAGCATTTCATGCAAGACAACCTTTACAGAAATGCCTCCAACTTAAAATAACTGTTCCCAGTCCTCTAGCAAAATGCTACTCTATTATCTGTTTACTACTTTGGGACCACACAAACAGCTGTAGTTGTGAAAACATGCATCTCTTGCTAAAGAACACATTATCTCTTAGACCTATGAAAAAGTGCAGTCAATTCTGCAACCCCAGATGAAAATGCAAACCAGAGCAAAGTCCAGGAAAGGCCTCCTGTGGGAAAGTCCCTGGAAGCATCTTCCTATTTTATTGGATGATCAAAGGTAATAGCTTTAAGTGCTATTTTTAAACCAACTGTCTATACACCTCATAATAACCTCATTTAGACCATATTTCCAGCGTTTATTTATGAAAGTCATGAGAGCCAAGCAAGCTATCAAAAACCTTACTGGAGTACGTCTGCAAGTTTTCATGTGCTCATCAGTATCAGGAATACCTTTTTTTGGTGACTGGGTGAATTTGGTCTCAAGACGTTTGTGCAGTCTATGTTCACATTTGTCTCATCATTTTAAGCACTGTTCCAGTACACTTCCAAGTATAAAAGCAAGGTTGACTGATCTTTAAATCTTTGGACCTTCCTTCTGTCTTCTACTCCAAGAGTCGATGCTCTCTTTGCCCTTCCCTGGTCCCCCAGGATTTCCCTGTCCTCTGAGTTCTCAAAGATAATTGCTAATGGTTCTTAGATGGCTTAAGTTAATTCCTTGATACTTGAAAGTGCATTTCATTTGTCCCTAAAACTTGTCTGTGTGTAACTTAAATATTCTTCAACCTTCCTGTTCATATTGCTCTCCTACGACTTTATCTCCCACTTAAAATTAATTGTTCAAGTACCTGGCTTCAGTGAAAACTGAAGAAAGACTGGCTTTTGGATACTTGAGCTTTTCTGCATTTGCTGTTATTTGAGTAAAATAGGAGAACTTCATGGTTCTTTATCTCCAGTTATGGATGATGCATTTCTAGAACTTTTTTCTTGTTTTCATTTACATTAATAGCTGGTTATAACTTGCTTTGTGCCTCTGCCTTTCAGTTCTATGCCTACATACTTGTGCTATTCTTTTACACCTATCCTTAATTATATTTCCACTTTCAGCACGATTCCACTTTAAATACATTGTTTTTAAAATTATCTGGATTGTTAAAGATGTCCTGAGTGTTTCTTCCATTTTCCCTGCATCAGGATTATTGGATATCATGCCCTTAACAGGCTGTCCTTTAATGCCAGCTGTCCTGCACTTGTAGAGTTTTTTTTTTGGTTGGTTTGTTTAACCCCAGGGACTATCTTGACTATTCCTCCAAATCTGCTGACATTTCCCTTTAATGTACATTTCTCTTGTTCTGTGAATGTTTGACTCTTCTGCCTTCAGATTTTCAGCTAACAATTCTTATTCTCATTCCTTCATTTTCTTGCTTCTGGGAAAAGATAAAGCCAAAAGACCAGGGATGCCAATTCAAAGCGTGGAATTAGAGAGCGCTAATGGTGTCCTTCAAGAACTGTTTTGATGGGCAAGTCTGTCTACAGTTTGGTTGTACCACTCCATTGATATAAGCCAAGAACCACCATTTTAGATGTTTAAACCGGCTGCATGAGAAACACAACTGACACATGAGTCAGTGTATACAAATTATGAAAACCTGTCCTATGAATTCAGCAAGCACGATGTCCTGTTCACTGTGGTGCTATGCTATGTAATTTCTTCATGCAGTGAGTAGATGTCTTGGTTTTGCTTCTTTTTTATAAGATACTCAAGCTGTTGGTTATGTGCAGGTAATAGCCAGCGTGTGTGGGAGGACTGAAGGGGCCAAACAGCAGGATGGCACGGGGAGGGGAACTGTCAGTCTTGGCCCTAGTCTGAACAGGATTTCTTATTTCATTAAAGTATGAAATAGGAACACAATGAAACAAAGACT
The DNA here is from genome assembly GCA_035590215.1 of Microhierax caerulescens. NCBI lineage: Eukaryota > Metazoa > Chordata > Aves > Falconiformes > Falconidae > Microhierax > Microhierax caerulescens. The sequence goes on from JAVJGJ010000061.1 coordinate 38,288,064, forward strand.
CTGCTGATGTGCATCACCTCCCCTTCTCCTGGATGCTTCTGCTGATGCGAAGCCTCCTTGTCCTTCCCGTGCCTTCCTATGTCCATCCCCAGCCAGCTCCATTGCACTGCAGCTGATCCTGTCCCCTTCCTTCCCCACCTCATAGTCCTCCGCCAGCAGAGCCACAGCTATTTCAATAACTGCAGCTGTGCCACTGAATTGTAACTCTTAGATTTTCTTTGGAAAACTAAACTGAGATATGCCTAATGATCCCAGGAGAAGGATCTCCCAGCACAGCATAATCTAATGGAAATTCAGAGTGGCGATCCGGTGGGGGCAGCAATTGAAGCAGTGCTGGAAATCCACAGTTGCAACAGCAGCTCAAATTTAAAATGTTTCTGGCTCCCTGTACCTGCATTTCACAGAGCTATCAGTATCAGCTTGTTCCGTAAGCTTAGCTGGCTCCTGGTCTGAAAATCCCTCCCAGAAGCTCCTTGCTGCAGACCTATTTGCCAATTAGCCTCCTGTTGCTGTTGTGCGCAGCGACATCGTTTTAGGGAAATTCAGAACTTTTTGTTCCATCTCTGGGAACGAGCTGCCCCGCTTTGGCCATGCCCAGGCAGCCTCCTTGGCCTGCTAGGACCAGAGTTCCGCTGCCTCCCACCATGCGAGCAGCTGGAGGAGGCAAAGCAGTCATTTCATCCCGGGCCATTCAGTCCCTTTCGATATCCCACCGAAATGGGATTGCTGTGCCCTGGGAATCTGGGGGAGACACATCTGCACCCGTTCTGCCCCTTGGCCGAGGGTGCCTCTGCCCCATCAAAGCTGTAACGCTGCCTCATTCCTTTTTTTTTTTTTTTTTCCCCTCCAGAAAAACAAAATCAAGGAAACCTTGACCTCTCAACTGGCACTGAGGCGCAGAGGTGCAGGGAGGAGGGGAGCCTCCTTTGAGGCTGCGTGGCTGTTGTTGGTCATCTTGGTGACCATGGGGCCAGGCACGGGGACAAAGTCATTCCTTTCCCTTCAGTCACACTGGGCTGTTATCATCTATGGAGTCTTATGGAAGAGAAGATGTTGCAGATGGAAGCGATTTTGCCACGCTTCCTTGCACCTAAGCTTCTCCCCATCTTGTGTAAGGGCACCTTCATGTGCATGGACTGAGAACTGATGTGGTCCCCGTAGCACACTGGTGTACAAGGAGAAAATCACCGTGCCAGAGCTGGATTTGTTCTTACAAATGAAGTAAATTACAATTTACAGCTGAAGTAAATGCAGGTATATCTATCCACAGCTTTATGTCCAACCAGCAGGATGTGAAGGGGGGAATTGCTTGTAAGTTGCAAATGAAAATGTTTTAATCTCTATAGATATAGCACAGAAATAAGAGAAAAATCAGGTTTTTATCCCCTAGAAGGTGAAAAAGATTGCCCATTCCCAAACTGTATTAAATTATAGAACTAACCGTGTGTTCTTCTCTTATGCAATATATTCCCTTCTGTTTTTCAAAATCTTCAATCCAGTGTCCGTTAGACTGGCTTCCCACCTGCGTTACTGATAGGCAAACTTGTAACTGTAATCACTTGATGTTAAAATTCTTTTTTTCTTTTTCCTTGCACCTGTATGGCACACAGGCACATCTTTCAGTAGGCTGCTACTAGTAGGTTTCTATCTATAATTTGCATATTGGAAGAGGAAATGGGGAGATGTTTAATGTTCCCTGTTTTTTAATTAAGAAATTAATACAACAAGCCAAGAAGACCTTGCATATTGCTAAATGGGGATAGAAACACTTTGAATTTTTTTTAAGTGAGCCATGTCCCTTTCCCATTGCTGTCAAACAGGCAGTCCTGGAACCATTAATGCACCTGAATGATTTTACTTAGGTGAGTGGTTCATGTTGATTGGGATTGGCACTGGATTAATTTGGCAGTTCTGGAGCACTCAGTCAGGAGTTCTTAGGAACAGGAAAAAATTTAACTTGCATTGGGTTTGCTCTTTGGCAAACTGATGTAGGGGAGCTACCTTTTGCTACCACCTATCTGAAACCCAGTGTTAATTTTTGTGGTTTGTTGGGGTTTTTTTCTAAGCATAGTCACTGCTTTGAGATGATTGACTATATGGTTTGGTATTCTCCACATCTTTTGTAGGTTTTTAATCATATATTTGCATTGCAAAATAACTCTAAAAATCTACATTTATTAAATCCTTTCAGTGGTCTTTGTGTAGCTGTAAGCATGTAGGAAAAAAGAAATTTATGAAATTGTACTCTGATTTGTCTGGAGGCTGACTTGGCTGGGCCGTACTGGATTAAACTAAATCTATTCAACCTCCTTCCAATATCTGATTATTGGTTTATGATGGAACTCAAACTGGGTGTATTCACTGTATTTAAGAAACAGAGCTATAGGTTTCAGTGTCTGCAAGTGGAGTGATGACATGGATTTTGGAGTACGGATACATAGACAGGAGAACTATCTGCACATGAGTTTTCTAAACTAAACCACTGAGTTTTCTAAGAAGACTTTCTAGCATAGGTGGTAATTGTCATGCTGGATGACAAAGTGTAGTGACAAATAGAGCCACTTAAGCCTAGAAGTTGGTATTTTTAGCATATTTAAATTATTCAAATCTAGTTACTTCTAACTTTAACCTGCTGCCATGGCAATAGAGCTATATATTAATAGACTTAAGTGTGTGGTTGACTAATCAGCTGCAGAGTCTGCCTACAAAGGTGTAGGGGTTTTTGTTCAACCAGCTCCTTTCACATTGCAAGAAGTGGTGTGGAGACATCTCAGCCGGTTCGGCCAGCCACATGGTTGCTTCATCAGTCACGCAAGTGTGTCTTTCCCAAAACCTGTAGAGGATAACTTCAGAATATAGATGACAACTTCTCTGCATTTTTTTTTTTTTAAAAAAAGATAACAGTTTCCCCACTGTGTACTTAAAGCAGCTATTTATGCTTTTCACCTAAATGGGAATTACTTTTACGAGTTCGTGACTCTGGTAGCACAAGGAGAGAGGTTAGAAGAGCTGGAGCTCTGCACATGCAACTTTTCAGGTCTAGTTTCCTAGCAGAAGGGGAGCCTTTGCCTTTTCCCTTGCAGAGCAGCTGGTTCTGCTTTAGCACGGTCAGTCCCTTCCTCTCAGATGGGCTCCTACTTTTGCAAGAGCTGGGGGGTTCAGCCCTGTCTGTACACCGGGGCTTTGTGCTGTTCTCTGCCACCGCTGCTCCTTACTAAATAGGGTTACAAGGACACCTGATGGAAAATCCGACCTCTTCCTGACAAAGTATATTTTCAACAAGCTTCATCTCTCAGTGTAGTATGTTCTATTAGTATATAGAAATACTGTCCTTGTGATTAGATGTTGCATGTTAAGCATCATGCCGTAAGGTTCTGCAGTCCATGCTCATACAATTGCTGATAAAGAAAATAAACCCCAAAAGCCTAGAGATAACCGCCCTGTTCAGTGCGTTAGAGAGGGAGTTGGATAGCAATGATGCCTTCCTGAGGGCACCTCTCCTGGATTTGGTGTTGCCCCCATCCGGGGTTAGCACGTTGATAACTCACTTGGTACTGCATTTTTAATTGAACGATGACCTGTGTGTAACAGGTAACCAATATATTTGTATTCCTCGTCGCTGGGTGGTGGGACCATCACTTAAACAGTTCTTAGTACCTGGAAATGCAGTATCCTGCACCTCATCCAATAACCTTGGAGAAAATTCCGATAAGTTTTGATTTTTATTGGTTGGGGGATAAACAATGCTCTTCCACTGTTCTCATGCATCAGTCATATTTTTTATGGTTGTATAATTCTTAAACAACCACTGAGACTGTAATCCCACCCCTGACCTTGCTTAGTTTCGCAGCAGAGACTTGGAAATCCAGCTGCAATTCTGTCTCTTTACTGCCAATTTACTTCCACAGGTTTCTGAAATATTAGCTATTGCAAGCACAGTTATATTTAATGTGTCTGTCTTCTCGGCTATTTCTATTTCCATTGTAATAATACCTGTTAGAAAAATTCCCAGTGTAGCCCCAATTAATGTTAACAACCCGTCACCAACTAAATAGCTCTGAGATCCCTCTTTTCATCAGAACCATGCCATGCATTCAGGAAAATCGTAGTCAAGACACCCACCAACAAAAATCTGATAAATCAGCTAAAACAAACAATATTTTTCAGTAAGGAAAGAAACCATAATTTCCTTTAAAAACAATTCCCCAAAATGAAACCATAAGTCAGTTGAAGTCAAGAGATTAATAATAAGCCCATAAAAGACTTAACCCTGAAGTTTTAGGTCATTAGTTGAAAATTATTTATGCTGTACACTGCTTCAACCTTTCTTCCCCCTTGTCAAAAACAACAGATCTAAAGGAGTGAACTGTAATCCTTAAAACAAATCTTTGAATTTTCCTAGTCCTGTAAAAGCTTTTTATTCACAATACTCAATAAAAGCCTTTGCCAAGTAGGTGGAACCAGGAACTCTACTTTCCAAAATTTGTGAATAATTAGTGCAAAACAAAAGTGTTGGTTTAAAAGGGTTTTGGAACCTTTCCAGTAGTGATCAGTAGTTACGTACTCCTCACCAAAACTGAGGCACTAAGTGATCTCACTAGTTTGGACTATCCGGGCTAGGTAAAATGAGGGCAATGTGAATCTGTATGAAGGAGAAAAAAAAAAGTTTAGGGCTGGTTTCCAAACACCACCCCTGCCCTCGTCCCCAGGGAGCTTCCAAGCAGGCTGCTTGACTTCTTACCCGCTCTGGTGCTGCAGCCTCATATAGGAGGCTATACTCCTATTTACTTTCATAGGACTTTCATACCGGTGTGGATAAAAGTTTATGAATCAAGGCATTAGCTGATATTTGTGGCTTCTCTGTCAACTGATTTCTTGCAGACCACAGGCAGATCTGGTTATGCTGGGAAATGTCAAGTCAGCTCTGATATTAAGACATTTCTCCTCTCTTGTTTGTTCCAGTGAATAGCTGCATGATTTTTGGACAGCTTCTGACTCCGAACTGCATATTCATATGTTCAAACAGTGAACTCTACATCTGAGATGAAAATCTTCAGACAGTTGTAAGGATGTTCCCCTCTGCGCAGCTAAGGGATGAGGTGAACTAGGCATTTACAAGCCCCAGGTTAAGCAAACCCAAAGGCATTTAGGAATGAAAATACAGGTTCTGCCACTTGATGTGAAGGGCCCCATTCAGTACATGATAGCAGTAGACTGTGTGTCAGAAGGCAGTCGTGATGCTGAGTCACAGCTATAAGTGGCTGTTTTTTCCACTAGTCTGCCTTCGCAGCCGGCACTTCCTATAGCAGCTATAGGAACGAACTGGTGGCGTGCATTTCCAGACGTCTGCAAAACAATTGCAGTCTTTCTAGCATTTATTTTAGTCTTCAGATGAATACATCAGTGTTTCTCTTCCACCCACCTCTGAATTTTCTATAGCATGTAGGTTTATTGATGCTAATATTCACCAGGATAAAACCTTTGTAAATATTTAGCAATGTATGCGTGAGCCTCTCCGTGGGATCTCTGTTCTTCTGCGTTCGGTGTAGGAGCCCTGACTCGGAATGTCACCCCAGCAAAGCAAGGAAGGACGTTTTCATGCTTTCTGCCTAAAGAAAAGGGCTGAAGTCTGACAAATTAAGAATTCTTAATATTTTTTTGTACGGAAAATAATTCAAGAAATTATTTGGCTTTTTTACCATGCAATATCAGTAATGTGTTTTCTGTGTCAGTGACAGCAGTAGCCTTCGATTAAAAACTGCATAGCCTTTGGACATAAATAGGCTAAAGAAGTTGGCTGTTCTCTTTGCTGGCAAATGCAGGCCCACGGGTTATGTTCCTGGGTGAGCATTTGCTGTGCTGTTCTACAGCTCTGAAGAGCAGCAGCACGGTGACCTTTATTTCTCTCTTTTGCTATTCTGTTTCTGTAGGGTTTTTTTTCCTTAACATTCATCTCATGGTACTGATGCTGAATGCAGATGATACTGATGCTTCATTCCTCTCCATTATTTTCAGATAATGAAGTCCCAAATAAGCATTCTGGAATTCTGTGGATGTGGTGTGTGATGGGCCTAGCCCTGCTTCAGTTCCTGACCATAAAGGAACATTAAGAAGCTGCTATTGAGTCAGATCTTAGCTTTTTCTAACTAGAAAAAAAAATTTCTAGTTAGAAATTAAGGAATTTAAATTCATATTAACATATTCAACTAAGGAATTTAAATTCATATTATTCAAGCATCTGAAGCTTAGTGCAGTACAACTGTTTGGTGTAATTATTACTTGTAAAGTGGTAGTAGCAAGTATAGGAGCACCAGCAAATTCCGTCGAGGGCTGTTTGACTCCCTATACAAAACACAGGTGAAAAAATGTTGCTAATTAATGCCTATGAAGTATTTGCTTATAATTATATCTGTCTCCAAAGACTGCATTTTCATTTTGCTGTGCAGCGCTGGCTCTGACTCTAGAAAGGAAGGGAAAATGTGCTCTTTATGGCTAAAAGTGCTTTTCTAAAGTGGATATTTAGTGCTGCTCTTGACAGGAACTTATTCATCCAGAGAAAGTCAATAGGACAACTGCAACAGACCCAGCAGGGTCCTTACACTCAATACTAATGGCAACCAGGCTTGGTCTGGAAAAGCAAAAGCATGGGGAAGCTTCTATAATACTAGAGGTTACCTGCCCTTTAGTTCTGATTTTTGGCCTTTTTCTCTTCTGCATCCCACTATACAGAGGTGAACGCGATGAAAACCAAAAGCAAGGATGGGGGGGTGGGGGGAAGAGTAACGAGCCTTGAGAAAGCTGAAATGTGTCACAACTACCATTGCTGGCAAGCACCGTGGATAGTTAAAGAAGCCCTTTCATTAGGGAGTTGTGTATGTTGAATGTATCCCCTTTTCCCCCTAAACTACCCCCAGAAAATAAAACCAGACCTACTATTCAAATGCTGTTTTATCAACCCCTGCTGAAGGAAGCACTCTAGTTTTATTGACTTTCTTTCCTTACTGTGCTCCCCCCGTGCCTTTTCCCAGTTTACAGCTTGGCTTACATTTTTGCCTTCTGGGCCTGGACATACAAGAGGGACACAGCAAGAGCTTTTTTTTATTATTATTTTTTTTATTTCCCCCGATGTGGTTGTGGTGACGGAGCTGTGCTTTGCATGCGCTGCTTGCCGCTTTGCGAGCATAACCCGAGCTGCTTCTGTGGGCTGCTTGTCAACTGCATAATTTAAACATTAGGAGACTGGAAGGAAGCGAAGGGTCAGCAATCAATTCTGCAGTCAAATGGCTCAGGGGACTTTATTTCTCTGAAAGAGGTAAACAACTCTTCCTGTAGTGGGGCTGGCATGGCGGGGAATGCTCGGCAGAGGGGAGCGAAGGGGTCTGGAACTTTATTGGTGAAGAAAAATGTGCTCGAGCACTGGCGTATCCATCCCGTCTCCGTTTTCGTCCATATATTTCTTCTTTCAGCCCCTGCAAGAAGAGCCTAATGCTGGGTTTTGCCTTTTCTTGCAGTGGGTTAGAGCTCCTCCTCGCCCTGGCAGCCCGGTGGGATTGGCTTGTCTCTGGCTGCCTGGGGACTAATTAAACATGATGGGCCTACGATAAATGCCACACGTTCTGGTTGCAGTGACTTGTGTGTTTCAAGCGGGTTTGCACCCCAAGGGGAGAGGGGGTGCACAGCTCAGTGCTCATAACACAGCGCTGGAGTTTCCCCCTTGGAGCCAAGGGAAAATGGAGGGAGGGGAAGGGAGGGGCAGTGGAGAGAGGGAGGCAGCGGAGCAGAGTGTGAGGATAAGGGGGAAGTGGTTTCCTTAGCAACAACAGCGCTTTGGATGGTTTCAGAGAAAAGTACAACCGGGTACAAAGTACCTGATTAAAATTTATTGCAGGGGATAGAAGCAGCGCAAGCCATAGCAGATCCAGTGTGTGTGCACAAGGGTGGGTGCTGGGGATGTAAAGTGACTCGAATGGTTTCTGCATCATCTGGACCATCTTCTGCGCACATGGAGGAGAAAAGTTTTAGGAAGTGGCAGGTGGGCGAAGGTGGCATGACCAGACTCTGAAGGCACACAAAAAAATCAAAATTGAATGCACACCCTGGGTTCACAGTTCAGGCAAAAAACATAAAGCTGCCTCACCTAGAAAAAATTCTAGAAGAGTGTCCTGCCTCAAAAAGTTACAGAAGCCGCATTTAGCTTGGAGACAGATTTTTTTTTTTTTCTCTTGAGGTGGACCGACTTTTGGCTCTAGTAGTTTATAACTGTCCTACTGTGCTTCTATTTGTGAATTGAATTTTTTTTAATTTACCAATGTGATAAATAAACATCCCGAACACACACTCTTAAGCAAAAAATAATTGCTTCTTTTTATAGTAATATACTAGGTCCAGTGGCAAAAGAAACGATATTAATATTTAGATCTCTGCTTTTCCCTAGGGTTACTGTTTGAAAATATACTAGGTGGATGCTCTCTATAAGTAATTTAATTAACCTAAGTTGTTGACTAGGTTATTTTTAGTAATTTCTGTATTTTATATTTGACAACCTCTGTTTTTGAATTGGAGTAAGACGCTCATTTCTGAATGTGAATACTTAAGCCATCATTTAGATGCCTAAGAGTCCATTTCAGACACTGAAAGTAAATGTCAATTTGCTAGTCGTGTACTTTGCTCTGTGCTTAAGTTTCCTCATCTGTAAAATGACTGTACTATGTTCCTATCTTACAGGGATGTTGCAAGGTTTATTTCTATAAGAAATATAAAATGTTTGGAGTCGCTTGCATGGCTCTGTTAAGTATGAAATATTATTACAAGGAGAACTTCAAAAATTTGGATTTTTGTCTGAAGTCTTGAGTCTTCAATACTGGACTCAAAAAGTTACGGCAATGCCCTTTTGTGCAGTATTCCCGTCAGGTTTGCCTTCTGTGCGTGTGCTGTGGCTCATAGAAAACGTCTGCAGTGAAATGTAACTCCGTCAAACGTTTCTTCATTCATTTTTGGGTTTTAGATATCTCAGATGTCACAGGTCAGAGCAGATATGATGGGTAGATAGCTCAGCTGACCTGTGAAGCATAGGTGATAAAATAAAAATCTCGTTGGACCAAACTCCTCAGGAACTGTAGAATCATAGGAAAACTCATTTGGTCTCTTAAAGCACCTACCGTTCAATGTCCTACTGCAAAACCATATGTCCTTAGACAGACACAAAACACTGGGAAGTTCCCCTGAGTTACTGAAGGTCAACAGGGTGTAAGAGCCCTGCGCACCCACCGCCCTGCTGAGCGCACGTTGGCGTTTCCAGCCAAAGGCAGCAAGGGGCAGGTGGGGCAGGCTGCGCAGCCTTGCGCGGTGCCATCCGTGTAGCCCCCCACGCTGCCCCGCTCCAGGCGCTTCCTGGGAGGCATTAGCACATTGTGGCAGCGAAGTAAAGAAACAGTCGCAGATAATGGGGATCTGGTTTGATGGGTCAAAACCAACGCTGTATTTCACCAGTTGGTGTTGAAGGTAAACTTCTGAATCCAGAAGTACCAGCGAGAAATACATCGGGCAGAAAGGTATAATAGTAACAAAATAGCCAAGTACTAGGCTAGTAAGTCAACGCAGACCATATCTGAATGTTTTCAAGGTATATTTCTTTGATCAGACTGGTTTTCTTTGAAAATAAATGATTTCTTGTAGAGTTATTGGTTCCTTTTTGTACTAATACCAAAAGCTTTGAAAACAGCTGCTATTTTGATTGTTTTGTTTAAAAAATATCTGTTAGGATGCTCAAAAAAAGTTAATTAACAGTATTGCAATTTCCTAAATTAATATGATAATCATAAGCTAGCAGACTTCAAAATAACTAGCATGTCAGCAGCAGACTAATGGGGCTTTCTGCTTCACAATCTTGTTAATAATGATAATACAGGGGTAGCTAACAACTGTAAATATTCCCTAAATTTGAGGAAATATCCTCTTTATGCTCCTTGAAGCAACCAAAATGGATCAGTCCTGTCTATGGCGCTGTCAGCATTAGTACCGTAATGTGAATCTGAGATCCTTCGCTTGGCTTTGCTGTTCTCCTTCTGGACCAACTGGACCAGCTGGTCTACCTGCTGTCTATTGGAAAGCCTTAGGTGTATTTTAAACAACATCCATTGTTTTTTGTCCAGTATCTTGAGATCTATA
>JAVJGJ010000061.1:38298330-38348174 GCA_035590215.1 Microhierax caerulescens
GGAGAGGCGGAATGGGAGGAGAGCGCGCGGGGGGGAGTGTGGGAGAGGCTAGTGGCAAATACCGAGGGTTCACATGCCACTGCAAATGCGGGTGTTGGTTTGTGAGCGCAGTGCCAACGGGAATCTCTTCTTCCCGCTTGTGCAGAAGTTGTGACCCATTGCTCCTCTGCACCCTCCAGCACGTCTCCTCTCCCATCCCTGGCCACCAGAGAGCTCCGAACGAAGGCGAGATGACTTCCATAAAGCTTTTAGTGTTACTGCTCGTTGTGTTCTAGTACCGTGTATGATAGATTGATACGGCAGGATTAAGGAATAATTTATTATAATCTTCATCAATTCTAAGTTGCCATTTGATTTAATGAATTGAGAGTTTATCGGAAAAGCTTTTATCCACGGTCGTTGACTCGAGTTCCCTTGGCCTGCCTTCTGGAGATGCTCTCTGATGACTGGTTTGAGATCAGGGCAAGCGGTACAGGTCAATTCTTGTTTGCATTTCTAACTAGGGAAAGTAGCAGTCAGGGCTGCTGTCTGACATCTCTACTATTTATCTTCTGGGTATACATATATTTATATTTTTTTTTAAAGTGGTATGGTATAGGAGGTAACATGACCTGTTGGGAAGGCCTGGGTGTTAGAAGAGCTGGAAGATGCATATTCAATCTCTGTCTTTACTTTTGAGTTCCTAAGTAATTGTCTATATAATCTTGGGCAAATGAATTTTCTGTTTACCTACTTCCTATCTATACAACGATAAAGAAATATAAAAGAGCATTTTGAAATCATTTCCTTGCCAAAGGTAAACCCATTTTTGAGGGCATGTCAGTAGATTGACCTGGTACAGGGGGGTCACATATCGAAAGATGCCTTGTCTATGTGTTTTATTGATTATTTTAATTTACCAAGTCTACTATACTGAAAACTTATTTTAAGTAAGACTAGCGCCAAAAGTCAATATAAGTTAAGCTTTCAAATTAAAGGTTTGCAGCTTTAACTTTTATAAAGTGGTATAAAATAGCTGAGACAATTAACATTAAAATGCAAAATTAATGTTTTATACTTAAGTTGACTCCTCATATGTAAATCCTTCTATTTTGGGTAGCCACCCAAACAAAATAGGAAGAAAATGAAGATTTACAACAAAAGTTGATTCGTGGTGTGTCTGTATGTATGTACAAAAAAATACAGTTTTTTGAAAGTAAAAGACCCTCAGCATGAGTGTTACTTACATGCTATATTATTTAAGTTTCATTTTGGATATAGATCTCAAGATACTGGACAAAAAACAATGGATGTTGTTTAAAATACACCTAAGGCTTTCCAATAGACTTTTATTAAATTTGATCCATAGGTGAGGACTGAGCTATATTCTACAGTTAAAATGTAAACTCTAACTCATGAGTTCAACAGCTTAAAAATCGTAGAGGTATTTCTGCTACATAGGGAACGGCGCACAATTCTAGTCAACTATTAGAACTGTGGGTTTTACTTATTTATTTATGGGTTTACTGTATTACTGGATTCAGATATTTTGGCTAACAACACTCTCCTTTCCAAAGGTGTACCATGGAACTCCGTTTTCCTGTCTATGTGGTCCAGGGGGAATAGATGAGAGAAATGTATTTTCTTTTCATCAAAGCAGGAATAAACTTACATCCTCCAGTTTGCACCACAGGTCTGTTGCATATTTTATGTCTCTCTACTAAAAAATCAGTAGAGAATAGCAGAAGTACAGACCATACAGCAGAGATCTAAACTGCACTTGAACGTGGGTAAGAGGGAAGATCTGTCCTTATCTATGGCACTGTTAGCGATGCCAAATTGAACAGTGATGTCAGGAGGATGATTCTATCCTCCATCCTCACCCCAGGGAGATGCTGATCCTTGCCTCTCTCCAAGTGTGGCTGGTATCCGTTATTAGCATTCTTTGCCACCTCTGGTTATTGCTACTGAACAATAAAAAGCAACTGGCTAGGTTTTTTAATGTGTAAGAGAGAGGGTCCTGTTCAAATTTGAACAAGTTTTCTCATTCTTTAGTAGATGGCGTGAAAACATATATCACGTTGGTTTGTGTCATGGGAAGACTCGATTTCAAGCTGAAACGTACCATCCCTGAGTGCGTAGCAGGGAGGTGTCCCCTGTGATGTTTGGGGACTGGGGTAATTCGGGAATTGCCCAATCTGACCCCATGGCATCGTGGAAGTGACCTGGAGAAAGAGCGGTGTTCAAGGAGGGTGCGTTGCGGTGGGAGAGGAGGGGGGTGAGGGTGTAAAGCAAGAGCTGGGGAGAGAGTGAAGCCTGGCAAAATAGCAAAAGGTAAAGTTTTTCAGCAGAGCAGAAGAAACGTCTCGTTAGCAGAGGATATGCAGAGCACCTGGCAGTGCAAATAGCGATGGGGGCTGGCAGTGGAAGGAAAAATCCCTGAGCCAGAAAGCGGGAGGTGCCCGAGGCGCGGGGGGGGCGGCCTGGCAGGGAGAGACGAAGGGTGTCTGGATGGGTGAACTCCTGCACAGTCACCGTGACTAAGAGAGAATGGTTATGCTGAAGCTCCTATTTGATTTTTTTTATCTTTACTTTTATTAATGCAACGTAATAGAATTTCTCCTCTCCCATAACATTTTATATGTATCTGTGTGTGCCCGTGTATTGGATGTATGCATATATATTGCCTCCAGACTAATTTCCCAAGGAAAAAATATATTTTTCTCAATTTACATGCAGGATTTACAATGTTTTTTTTCAAAGGTAACTTGCAAAATAAGTTGGAAATCGATGCATTTTCAGGCTCTCTCCCTTCTGAATAAAACAGAGGATGTCTTCCCTGAGCAGCTCCCAGTCTTGTGTGATACTGTAAAGTTACTGTGCAATGAGGGAATTTGACTTTCAGGGTGTCACCACCATCAATAGTCCTAAATATTGAGTGGTTTACTTATAATTCTGACATTAATCCTTATACGAAGGCAACACCATACCGTACATCAAAATCTGAAGGGATGGAAATCAAAGAAATTTTTCATGGGACTAGGAAGCATTTGATATGACAAATACTTCATAAAATTAGAAAAGCCTTATCATTTAAAAGATGAATTACACTGAGTTGTAACTGCCCTGCTGTGCTTTGCATTCTGTCTGCTGATATCTAGTATTTCAAGTGCATATATCATCAGCCTCCTTATCTCTACTTTACAATCATTTTTTTTCTTTTTTGGTAGTGTTACAAAATTTTTGCTGATCACTCATCTTTACATTTAGTTTTGGAAGTGTTCGGTGGTTAATTTAAAGTATGTTTAAGGTAACATTTACGTTCAAATTGCTGTTCTGGGATTTCTGGGGAGGAAAACTTTATTTTATATACTGTCTTCCTCCAGGAACACCAGGGAAAACAGATCTTGGGTACCATCCACACATGACAAGAAAAGATACGTTTTTTTTCTCCGTAATTTATCATCTTCTGTATGATGGAAAGCCTAGTTTTCCAGAAGAAATATCAGGGAGGAAAGAAAACCCTGAAACAAACTCATATTCAACAGAGGTGAGAAACTCAATGACCAAAAGACAAGCTTATTTCCTATATTTCTGATGGACCTTGGTCTACTAGTTACAAATTCTAACGGGGATGCTAAGGTACCTTGCTGTGTAATTATTGTCTGGTGTGTGGCGGGCTTTGGGGAAAGATGTTATTCCATGAAAAATCTGTTTAGACATTTCCTAACACATCTCAAATGAGCACCATTTTCTAGTGTGTTTTCTACCAAGCAAAATGTGATATGTCATCGTGACTGTAACAGAGAACCATATTTTTAAACAGATGTCATTTTCCTTATGATTACTGTATTCCATTATGAATCACCTCCGTTGAAGGGAGGAGAAAAAAATTCATCTCTAAATGTACAAAACCTTACACCTGAAATACACTGTGTTCTGGAAACAATAATAACAGGACACAGTGGTCCTCCTGTGCCAGCCTCAAATGCCAGTAGCTCCTCAGAGAAGAAATGCTGAGGTCTTGGAAGATATCACTAGGCATTATAGATACGAAATTTTATATCAAAACCAGCATGTTGCAATACCAATAAAGCTTTTCAGTATAAACAAACATAATTGACAGCGTTGGGTGTCAAATGATCTATAAAGTACTCTATTACATGTAAGATGGCTGCGGAGATTTAATAGGCAGCAAAAAGTTGCTATAAAATGCCATAATGTTGCACATAAGAGAGCTGCTAATTAGAATTGTCAATCAGAGATTGATCACTGCCTCATAAACTGCGTAAGATGTTGCTGCATCCAAGCAATTGTGTTATCTTAAGGGTACAAGAAACTGCAGCATTCAGCTCCTAGCTGTCAGCAGGATTTCACGGAGCGAAGGTCTGTTCTATCACCACAGTCTGTTCAGCAGCCCTTCCGAGAGCACCTAGAGCATCGTGAGCTTCACAGGCTGCTGAGAAAGGAATGCTGTGCTGTAATGTAATATCTATATATATATCCTCTCTCTCTGACTTTTTGTGATTTAGAAAAATAAATTTTAGTGTCACGTGCACTCCCCTATTTTCTTGTTTTGTATATCCACACACAAAAGGAAGACCTTAACGGAGAGGTTCTTCCCACTCCCTGTGGCTGTTTCTTCCCTAAAGTTCATATATTGCTTTTTCTTAGAAATGCTTTGGCCCTCATATATTTTTGTGTGCAGTGTGCTGGGGAGGAATTGTACCTCCTACAGCTGCATATGAACAGGTGAACGCTGTATTGTTTGTGGAGTGTTCTGGCCCCATGAAAGATTAAAGGAGTATATCAGAGAGGATATATGTATTAAAAGTCTTGATAAAGATCTGTAGGAAATACAGCATGAAGAAAGTTAGTGCCTGTCGCTTTCAGAATAAACTGAAGACTAATTTTATTGTAGGTTAACAGTGGCCTGGTGTTACCATGTTCTTTCCTTTTTGAATTCTCAGTGTTATGTGGTTCTCTATATAAATTGTGTCCTCGGAATACAAACGTGTTTCCCCAGCCACCTGCAGGTATCAAAAAAGAGACTGGATGCAGTTTGCTGTAAGAGGTTTGGGATGGCAATGCCATGTTAGATACTGAAGGGCAAAAATTTGGGAAAAAAATTGTATCAGATATTTGTATTTCTCCATGTGACGCTATGCTATCAATCAAAATATCTGTAGAGTATCTTAGAAGAAATTCTACAGAAACAATATTTTTCTCTCTTTAGAAAAGCCTGGCGTGACAGGGTCACCATCAGCTCTGTCAAAGGGGATGGAGCAGAGATCAGGTTTGTAGTCACTTTGGGAACTGAAACAATATAATGACTCTACCTTAAACTTGTGGATGATTGAGGAGTGTTGGGGTACCTGAGCCAAGGCAGGGTCAACCTAATGCTTTATTTAATGTCTATAAATTGTAACAGTGGAATATTGGGTGTAAATCGCCTATAATCTGGGGGTTGCAGAGTAATTTAAGTGGGAAGGGTCCCCAGAAGGTGTCCAGTCAGACCTCCTGCCCCAGCAGGATCAGGTCTGGGGGCTGACCTACCGGCTCAGAGCTTGAGCCACCTGTGTCAGGCACACCTACGAGGCTGGAGATGGTGTGACATATCTGGCCAAGCTGCTCCCCTGCTTGATTGCCCTCATGGGGAAAAAAGGTTTTCCCCATAACTGCTCCGAAACATCTTTCTTTAGTTTTGAAAGATTAGTGTGATAAATGAGAAGATGATGGTGATAGAGCGAGTCATTCATGACCAAAAATACAACCACCTTAGGATATTGTCTTGAAGAAAGACAGCAAAGCTTATCCGGATCCCAGATTTATTTTATGGCAGTTGTGACTAGCCATGGGAAACAAGCCTTGCGCTTAAGGCTTGTATGCAACGCTTTGCAAAGCAATTCTCAAACTGTAAATGTTAGGAAGGTTAATTTAATACAGAATTAATGAAGAGACTCTATAACTCATCCTCCCTAATGTTAGTCATTCAAAACATCTTTACTTGTTAACTGACGACTGTCAATTATCTCTGTGAGATGCTGAATAGGTAATTTCTTGTATACTGATTCTTGTCAGTATTTTATAAAACAGTCAGCATCTCATTCAGAAAGCTTGAATTTGGAAAGCACAAAAAGCCCTGTTAGAACAGATGGTTTCTGTGATTGACGCCCTAATGCACAGTTTCAACTCTGCCTAGTCACTTTAACAGGAAAGTGTTTTAAGGATTCACCAGTTGGCTTGTCAAATTAGCATCAGGGACCAGTTTGGGTGTAAAATCACAAGCATAAATCATTTGGTGACCCGAGGGTGGATGAAGTATTAGCTAAAAGGAAACTTCTAACTTGAAGAAAAGCCTTTGCTGTGCTCTGATAACTTTATCAAGCAGAGAGGTTGACCAGTTGGAGCTGCCCTCTTCTGTGTGGGGTGTGCGTCCTTCAACACTGAAGTCATGGAGGTGCCTAGTGCTCTACCATGAAACCATGGCAGGGCTAAGAGAGGATATCTGTGAGCCCTTGGTGCCAGGGTCTGATGTCCCAAGGATCTAACTGCTGCTGAGTTTGCCTCCAGACCATCCTTAATGGAGGGGCTGTTCAGAAAGGCATGTTTAAATGAACTGACTTGAGTGGTGGAATAGCATCTTATAATCAAGTATGTATAGCTCATTAAGTCTAACAAGTATCAGATGCCCTAGCCTGCCTCCATTACTTTGTTCTCAGGAAATTTGACTTCCATGTAATGAACGTTTGCCTTGGGTGATGTTATGTTTAGGTCTTTTTTTATGTATAAATTCTTTAGCTGGGAAGGGGGCAGAGGAAGATGTTACAAACCAACTACTTCAGCTCACTGAACACCCGTGTATTTGGTTATTTACTCAACACGCTTCTGTATGTATTATGAACAGTGCCAGAAGACCTCTCTGAGCAGAACAAGACCTATAAGAAATCCTGCCTCTTTGGAGATGCGGTTTTCTAATTCCTGCTTAATTTTGCAAAGAATATTTTTATACTGATAATTCATGCCTGACGTGAGCGAGAGAGCTGTAGGAACTGGAGGGGAAAATAAAGGCAGGGGAGAAGAACAAAAAGGAAAGAATAGGGATAAAGTGAGAAAGAGAAACAATTAATAGCAAGGGAAGGGGAAGGGGCAAAAAAAGACATATTTCAAGTGGCTGAAGACAGAGGGATGAGTAGGAGGCAGCAGGTTCAAAACAAACAAGCTACGAAGTGTGGAGGTAGGCTCTGAAACTCCTGCCACAGGGTGTTGGGAACATTTGTACTCTGTCTCCATTGCTTTTTTGCAGTCAATATTATTTCCATATGCTGTTCTTGTTTAGCTTAGAGGTCTTTAGCAGAGAGGAGAAAATAAAAAGGCATAGTAAAGAGACTAAGTTGAGGTAGAAGCTAGACACAATCATTGAAGAGAAATCCCCTGTGGGTAACTTACCTTTTGGAAAGCACATCTGGTGAGTGCCGAGCCGTTGGCGGTGGGGTGGGCAGGGGCAGGCTTTGTTTTTTTGTCACTGTTGGAGATGGGACACGGGATCTGGCACTGTGGGGCTGCTCGTAGGTCAGGGAAGAAAACAATGCTGGTGGAAAGGCACGATCGGTGCATGCTGCGCAGGACAGTTTATAGACCCTAAATAAAAGGGTGCAAGCAGAGCCAGAAGACTTCCAAAGGGTTAATATCCAGTTCCCTTTGCTTTTCTCATGGTATTCGACTTCCCTGGCTTTCAGCTGCTTCTTTCCTCCTGGTAAGGTGGCCTCCACTTGCTGCCGCCTTTATGACATTGCAGAAACCCATCATTCTCCTTAAGTACACTTTTGTCCTTACGGCTCCCTAGGCAGGTATTATCTCTCACTACTCAGTATTTAGACTTACGCTGTGCTCAAGTATAGTTCGCGCTAATCTCCTTCACTCTGAGGAAGTCCTAATATTTATCTAGAGCCTATGCAAGGTTTTCTTTGGGAAGAAGAACATGAGGTACATCTCTCCAAATTACACGTGTTGTTCAAAAGCGTTTTGAACTGCACAATTTAGCTGTGTGAAACAGTCATTTGAAGTGAGAGGACCTTGGAAAATTGCTGTTTGCTTGATGCTGAGATGCCATAAGGCCATGCTGGTGGGATTTACCAGCAGCACCTCAGTACAGGTTCTGTGCCGTTGTTAACGGCACATCCTCAGCAGGATGAGCAAGAAATCAGATCCTGCATCATTCCCTTACAAATCCTGGTGGGCTGACCCAGTGCGGGGGTGTGGGGTGGTACAGCGGGTTAGAGTGGAAAGGACCCGATCCGTGACTTGAGGAATCATGATTTTGTTTCTCCCCTGTTAGCAGACCCATTCCCTTTACACGCACTTTACTAAAGACACCACTCTTTTCTCTTTGTAAGCTTTCACAGGTGTGTAACGAATGTGTTGCCTTGCAAGTGATGGGCAAGCTTTCTGTTAACCTGATTAGCTTTTCCTTTGGTGAACTATGGGAAATTAACGAACGTGCATTTAAAATTTAAAAATACTGCTATGCTGCACAAATGCTTTGCAAAGTGTCATCTCTGCCTAGACTGAGAAGAATTACTTGAGTTTGCATCTGTGCAAGAAATAGTGCTCCAAATACCATGAAATGTATTCTAAAGTTCCCTATCTAACATGCAATCCAAATGGAGAGATTCTATGTGCCTATAAAACAGGAATACTTTTCTCAGAGATAATTTTATATAATTTAACGTATGTAGAATGTAATGATAAGCTAGGTCTTTAATTTCAATTCTGAAGCGATAAGACCCCACATAGTTTTAAAGTGAGTAATTTGTGTAAGCTTGTTGCTCCTCATCCTCTCTAAAGGCTTCTTTGAAACAGTACTGCATCACAGACAGCGCTTTATCATCCGTCAGTTTTATTGAAAGTATAGGGGACTGTTTACCTCTGACAAAATTACAAGGTAATAAATACGAGTAATGTCAAAGTTTAACTACCCAAACCATTGTTAATTACCCATTTCTAGATGATTATTAGAAGAAAAAAAAGAAATTAAAAAAAATTGCCGGTTCCCTGCACCAAATGCTTGTAAGAAACTTCAAGTGAGAATAGTATAAGAGTGCCTCCAAGTGGCACCTATCTAAATTCCACTTCAAAAAAGAACTTCAAACAGGCTTAGGGAATTAGTTTGCAAAACCAAGCTAAACAAATCCTGCCATTTCTTTGTTCTTTTCGTCCCTGTTATTCCTTACGCCGTTATAGTCATTTATGCACACTAGTTAATGGGACTTGCTATGTATCATTAAGGAACTGCAAGAGAAGGGTATTTAATCTAAATCAGTGTGCTCAGAGAAATCTCTTTACTTCCTATGTTCCCAATGGTTATTCTTAGATTAATTTTAATGGTTAAATTGAGCTTATTGGCACAGCACCTCATGGCATTAGCATTTCCAGGGAACCGTCTCTGCAGAAATTTTGTTTTCCATGGCTCTTGTGATGCTTCCCCACCAAAGGGGTCCCCAGCTGGCATCCAGGCAAGGGCAAAGTGCCAACCTCTGATCTGCACCACGCGTGGCTTTGCGGGTCCCTGCCACACATCCAGGCTGCACCGCTGCCATTGATGTCCCTGTGAGGAGGAAGCGTAGGCGATGCAACGGGGAGACTTTTTGCCCTACAGCTGCCAGTAAACGAAGTGAAGCGACTAACTGAAAGGGGAGATCTATGGATTCGGTAAGCTGTGATGTGGTAGTGCTGAAAAGACTGGAAGAGCCTGTATGCTCACTAGCACAGGATGGTGAATTTCTCAGGCACGGTCGCGTGCTGGAAAACCACGGGAAAGAGAGAAGCGTCTCGTCTTGTGCTCTCTGAGGTCTGGCCTTTGGACAGACCAAAGGAGCATTTTAATATCAAACCCCTCCTGCTTCTGAAACTCATTGGAAATAGAAAAAAAATCTATTCAAAACACACAAGAGAGAAGTACTTTTCTTCCACTGTGGAAGTGAAGTTCTGGAACTAACTGTCTCAGGAGGTTGTGGAGACAGACAGCATCAGCTTGTTCACAAAGGGATAGACAAATCCAGGGATAACGAATCCATGAAAATATACCGGTGAAAGTGATCAGGCAGAGATGTCTGCATTAATATTCCTAATCCAGGAAACGTGGAAGTTGGAGGAGACTGTGGACCACTGCAAGTCATGCAGGCTCTCCCAGCTGGTCTAGGTGGATCAGGGGTCTTCACCCAGTAGGGAATTTATTTTGCCCATATCAGAGATTATACCCCACATGTTGATGAGGATTAATTAAAGTGGTTTACTTTTTCCGCCCCCCTCTCTACCTGAAAATCTGTAGCTGTAGTCCTGAAGTTTTAATCACCCAAGATTAAAATCACACATATAAAGAAGGCTTTATATGTAATTTAAAAATTACACACAGTTATACATGGGAACAAATCTACAGGTTCCATGAGCTTTATGTGGCTTTTTCGTATAGGTATCTGAAGTTATCGTATCCTTTTTTAAGAAGGAAATAGCTTGATATCTGGGAGAAAATCACTAAGAAACCTACTAATTTAAATAATCTTCCATGATTGACAGTTTATAACACATATATAATATTATGTAGCTACTTGATGGCAGACTTCACAGTTTACAGATAGATTAAAAGCAAGCAGGAAACCGGTTCTTACTTTAGCGTAAAATAGTATAGCATATATTCAGCTTTAATCACTCTGTTAAGAGAGAAAATCAGCTGATGTACATTAGAAGAAAAAAACCAAGCTATAAACAAACATCGTGCTTGTATTGGTTTGTGTTTTTGTAGAGGTCGTGAAAAAGACACTACCGTTTAACAACACTTATTTTTCCAAGTCTGTCTACATATTAAAGAGTTGGGACTAAGTTTAGACATGACATGAGTAACACCAACAGTACAGCCTGGGAGAACACGGGTGCAACTATCCGGTGCTTGTAACCTGCATTGGGATGTACCTTTGCCCTAAGTGAATGATTCCACTTTTTGCTGAACGTTTTCTATGTCTTTCATAAGACTGTTGGTTTTTTTTTCCCACTTTTTAAAGATAAATCATGTTTAGCTTACTTAGAGTTTTATGCGTGAAAGACTTTAGTTTTTCTTCAATAGTGATTTGTGGTTTGGTAATCCTTGGAAAAGCTTTGTCAGAGGAAAGAGCTTTGTCAGAGATCAGTCTGCAGGAAACAGAAAGAAGATTTAAGAGACTAGCTAAAACAGTGGGGAAATTTGGGAAAGCGTATCTGAACAACCTATCTGAGAAGAAAAGAAAACGGTAAATGAGAAAAAGTACCAACAGAATTTTGTCAGATTATAATATGTGGTTTAAGCAGCTGGCATGTAACACTCCAGACCTTGATCCATAGGAAGCTCAAAGCAAGTTGATGGGTAGGCAGAACAGAGCTGGTAGGAGCTGAAGGTTGTTGGAAAGAGTATGTATTCTTTACCACTGGCATGGAGGGTATTGCCCCAAATGGCAAACATTTGAAAATTGATTTCATAGAAGAAGTGTTGGTAGACTCCTATTTTGGCCCATTAATTCTCAGTTCTTTTTAAAGACTACAAAAGTAGTTTCCATCTTTACACTTCAGTAATTATTTTTTTTTCTTTACTTTCTAATGCGGGTTTTTTACTTCTCCAGGGCAACTAGTGACCTTTCAACAAATAAGAAAGAATTATATCATATTATCAATATGTCATGGATTTTTCAGGCGTATGTAAGTATGTGTAAGTTGCATAGTGACTGCATTCTCTATAAGGAAGTGCTCAGTTTGAAAGGAAAGAAGAAGTTCCATAGCTGGTAAGCTAAACAATCTTTTCAAAATTCACCCATTGAAAGCACAGCCACGTCTCAGCAAAGGCATGCACAGAGGAGAACTCATGTTATGCACAGGTGTAAGGAAACATGAGGTGAAGGGGGGATGAAACAGCTGCACCTCGGGTTTGATACAGTAGATATTTTGCAAGGACAATACCATTTCACTTGCTAATTGTGAAAATATAAATTTTTTTTCCTTCTTTCTCTCAAGTCCTCTTCAAGAGGTGTTGGCTGGCATCACCCTGTGCTCACAGCAGAGTGACTAGCCAGACATAACTCTGGAGCCAGAAGGGTGGACATAGCTGATAGCAGTGGCCATGGCAATGGTTTGACATTTTGGTAAAAGCATTTAAGCACAATCAGAAGAGTTTTTAGCCAGATTCAGCACAGCTGATGTAAAATGATATGATTTATGCCCTCGTCAGCTCTTGTCTCAGTATGTCTTGGAGGACAAGAGTCTTCTGCTGGAGTATCGTCTAATTAATATTACTGCAGAAAGAGAGAGAGTCTGTTGCCCGGTGGTTAGAAAACAGAGGGAACGCAGGCCACCCATGTTCAAGCATCTGGTTTGAAGCAATCAGGTGTTTGCCCTCCAACCAGCTGTTGTGGAAGAAGGAAGCTCCTACTGCTTTGCTGCCCACCAATGCTGGACCTGTGAAGCAGCCACAGCCTCCTTATTCTGCCTTCTGCCAGCAGCTCTGCAATGCATCAATTTGATCCTCAAAAAACAAAAAGCGAAGATTTTTTGAGATGGTTACACTCCATCTCCAGGCACTGGGAAGATTACTCCTCCAGCTATTAAATCCCTTTATTTCAAAAGATTATCTGCTAAGGACCTATATCTCTATAATCTTATCAAAAAGCAATTGGTCAGGAATGATTTTGAAGGCAATAATTCAGAATTAGGTAACTCTTTAGAGAACATCTCAAACTCACAAGCATCTAATGTGTTTAATTATTTTTTATTTTTTGTTTTAGAAAATTAATCTCAGTTCACGGTTTTGTGAAAGTACTGTTTGTAGCCAGAAATTCATTAAATTATATTGCCAGCATGATTCAGCGTTACTCAGGAGTGTCACCATTGCTAAAGAATGTGTTGGGCTCTACTGTGCATTACATTACAGAGAAGATGGACCTGCACATTAATTCTGAAGTACCATTTAAAAGTACAATGCCATGACGTGTCACTGGAGTCAGAGCTGTGTTTTGTTCCCCAGGCAAATGGAAATGTAAATATTTAGTTAGAAGCATGAAGGTATAGTTAAAAGTGTCCTTGTAAACAGACGGTGGTCCCATAATATTTCACATTTTAAGAGCCTGGTTTCCCAGCCAGGGTAAAGGCTAACCTCGACGTGTAGGGAAGAGCAAGGGGGAATTGCTTTTCCTTGGGATTTTCCTTGGTTAATTGTTTTCCCAGATGGAAGGAGAATCTCCATTTCTTCTCTGAAACATGTCAGTCCAGGGACTTGGCTCTGTCTCTGCCTGGATTATCCCTTTTGTTTCATGCAGGTAAGTGGGGGTGTCAGGCATGAGGTTTCTCTCCAGCAGTGTCCTCAGGGATGCTGCAGGTGGGTATTTCCCCTGCAGTGGCAGAAAGGGGGCTCTGACAAGGTCAGCTGTGGTTTGTACAGAATTTTGGAGACAGCACTGAGAGCCAGATTAACCAGCCACCTTCTCTGTTTTTGCAGGAATTAGTGGTACTTTCAAGGAAGTGCTCAAACCATCGTTCCAGTTTTTGTCTCAAATTTCCAGGTCTGTACGAAACAAAAGATTCAGAAGGCATCTTCCCAAAGATGAGAAGGGGAACTCCAAGTAGCATTTCAGTTAGAAATCAGATAGTCCCACACATCCCATGCCTTCCCATACTGTCTCCAGTTTACCTTGGAAGAATGTGACCATCTGCTCATACTATTTGTGTCTATTTTTGTGTGTATATATTGGTTAATATATCTCACATAGCCACCTTTTCCTTAAGTAACACCCCCCAGACCGTGGTAACAGAAGCTTCAGTTGGTGAGCTAATTCTCACCCACCAGTGTGGAAGAAGAACTGGTCCTGGTCTGTTGCTATAGCAATTTTCAGAGGTGTGAATGTGGCTTAATAGTGTCATCTTGGAGCACTATAAATCTAAAGTAATGCCTGCCAAACTATTACATTCTGAAAATTCCATACTAAGGGAGTTAATAAAATTGATATGTGTGCAAATGGCATTTATAAGTTGCATATTACCAATAGTGTGCTCAGTCCCGTTCCAATAAAAATCAGTTGCAAAACTCTCGTTGACTTTATGGCATTCAAGATGAAGCCCAACATCTAGCTGTGATTAAGTATGCAGTCTTGACAATTTGATGAAGAAAAGATAAAAAGCAATGATCCTATGGAGAACAAAGCTCCTTGTCTATTTATCAACAAACGCATTCAAAATCTTCCATCATTAAATTATACATCAATAATATTATAAAATGGAAAGGAAAAAAAGCAAGTGTCAAAGTAAAATCTTTGATGTAAAAACTTGTGCAACATGATGAAAAGCAAAGCCCAATATAGCTGTCTAATAAAATCTGCTAGGTGTGTAAAATATATGTACCTTTTTTCTACTATACAACTTTATAATTAATGCTAAATCATTTATTGTTAAATTAGTAATCGTTAAATAATCATCTTTTGGGACAATTGTGAAATACACACAATACTTCTGCAGTTCTTATATTAGTGTTATTAGGCTAAAAAGTCAGTGAGGTTTTTAGAAACATTTTCAGCCCATGTTAGTTGTAAGGCAAATGCAAATTAATTTTTTAGAAATCAACAATATTATGGGCTATTATTGTTATGGAAGAGGGACAGTATTAAGGGCACAATGCATTAGACTTCCATATCTCTGAGGTCTATTTTCAGAGAGCCCAACCAAGTGGAAAGTATGGCCATTACTTGTTCTTTTTTTTTTTTTCTTTTCTTTTTTCCCTTTTTTCTTTTCTTTTCCTAAATACAATATCCTTTTTCATTTATACTATTCACCTAGTATCAGTGTAATTCTGTAGGCTTTAGTGGAATTGCTTGTGCACAGCTTTTGAATAGAAGAGAACACTGTTGTGGTATTTTTGTCATAGGTAATGGATGTTACTCCTTGTTAGTGTCTTTAGAGTAACCAGGTTACCTGTATGGGGCAGGACTTCTGAAGTGAATACTCTGTAACTAAGATGATTCAGTGTTAGTTTTCCTTCTTTATCCAGTTGCTGGTACTGCCCAGCCTGCTCCCCAGCACAGTGCTGGCAAGGTACGGCAGGGCATGCTAAGGCGCTGTAGGTAGGTGGGAGGTGGGGAATAGCTGGAATGAATGATTATTTTCTCAACTGTAGTTTTATGAGTAGAACAAGTTACTTGTGTTATTTCATAGTGTGCTCAGTCATATGTTTCCACAGGGTAAATAGCCAAATTTTGCGGTACAGGGCTAGTTATTTCAAGAATCCAAGAAAATATTATTTTATACTTTGCTGTAAAGCAGTCTACCCCATG
Organism: Microhierax caerulescens; assembly: GCA_035590215.1. NCBI lineage: Eukaryota > Metazoa > Chordata > Aves > Falconiformes > Falconidae > Microhierax > Microhierax caerulescens. Next base: position 38,313,648 of record JAVJGJ010000061.1, read on the forward strand.
TTGCAATCTATCTGTTAAACTACCACACAACCAGCACATTTATTTTGTATCAAGGTCATTCTTTATTGCAGCAATCAAAGACTTTGAATAAAAAAATATAAATGTGAGACTGAAATATTCTGAACAGATACTTTTTAATTATATGAACCTGATTCTGTCTTTTAGAATTATGTATCGATGCGTCATGATTACTTTGCAGTGTTTGCTTTTCAGGGGATAGAAATTGAGGACACGATTCTTCTTGCAGTGGAAAACGACTCCAGAAAAGAACAGCACGAGGGCAGGGGCAGCGATACGGCGCCCACCAGCCCTTCACCAGGGAGGTCCAGAGTCACCGGAGCGATGGTGTCTGCAGCAGGGAGTGACTAACTTCATCTCGGAGAACCTTGTGTGCTTTTTCAGCAATTTCAGCAGCTATTATCTGCCAGGTTGTATGGTTTAATTTATGCTATGAAGTTCATATAAATAACACGGATTTGCTTTCACTTTGTTTTTCCTTCTTATTCTCTTTCTTCTCGGCTAAGCTGGCACCTCAGCCTCCCTTTGTTTCTCAAGAAAGGGTGGGAGCTGGTTTCCAGCAATTATTCAGAAGTAAAACAGATCAGCATAGCAAAGTTAAAGCAATAAAAATAACAGTAGAGACAGGAAAAATATTGCTTGATGGATTCTGATCTCCTGTGTTTCAGCATTAATCACAGTATTGATTTTAACAGGGATGACTTCTCAGCATAGTGACTGTAGCCGCTTTTTGTCCTTTTTATTTTACTGCAGCTGATTAGTATCTGTCCTTCTATGTCCAGTGCAGAATCATCCTCTGGAGAGAGCACTTTCAGAAATATATATATTTTTTTTTAGTAAAATGATTACTTGAATAGATTAGACCTAATAACAGCAGTTGAGTCATCGTGTGTTCTTATTGGATTATTATGAAAAAGTAAAAGATATATATATATACTGAATTTGCTAAGAGGCCTGTTGCACTGCATGCCCATAAACTGTAGGTGATTTAAGTTCAAAAAATTCTGAAAAAAAATCTTGCAGGAAAATAACTCCTTGTGGCATAGGTACTCAAGTGAGAAAGATGCGCAAGAGAAGCAATGTGCCAACTAGTCTGATGGTGAAACTAATACCTGGAGCCAATGAATTGAATAAATAATTCTTTCTGATTAGCATGCTCCACAGTAAGAATATTTGAGTTATTCTATTGTATTAGTCATTTAATTTTTTATTTCTGTGCAGTGAATTAAATCCAGTATTAGCAGCACTGTCACCCTTGTCTTCCTGCCACGTGTAAATATGCCAATGTACACGTGAAGCACGAACACACATCTCTCCCAGCATATCACGACATTTCTGCTCTTCGGTGTCCTGTTAACCTGCCCCTCTACGAGTACATTTTTGCACAGGCTGTTTCCTGGGAGAGGAACACTTCTCGATAACAAAGCCACTTTTCTGTTCATTCATGATCCTTGTTAAAACTTTTTTTTTTTTTTTTTTTGAAAGCACTTTCTAGGAAATGTCACAGTCTCAATTATTACTGACTTCAGTGCTGCTACTCAGAAATTAGATTGCTCAGAACCTTTGTACTTGAGCTGTAGCTGAATAATCAGATACTGCTGTCTGAAGGATTAGTTGCATCTTTACCTCTTCCCCTGATATTTCTCCATTTGCTGCACCTTCTTGCTTTGTGAAAACGCAGGTATTTTGCTGACCCCGTTCAGCAGACCCTTGGTGTCACAAATTGGATGCGAAAGGCCGGGGAATGCAGGACACAGTCCTTTCAACGGCAGCAGGAGCTTAGACTGAGTGCAAAGCTATGGTGTTGCAGGCGTGAGAGGTTTCCCTGAAAGCGTGACTTACTGATGCGCATCAGGGTAAGTTTGCATAAAAAAGCTATTAAAACTGGAAAAGAACTGGGAGCAGACTGCTGCTTGCCTGCAGAGATTGTGTGTTGGTGGGAACTGGGAGAGCTGGGAGGGTGCATGCAGCAATCCCGTGACTAACAGTACAGTTCTGCTGCAGATACCTCGTCCGTTAATGTTTGCGTCTCTGTATTTAGCATAGAAGATGACTATGAAAGCAATAGTTCTTCATATATAAACTATTAAAATTTTATGTCCTTCACCATAGGAATGTCTGCAACTGACTTCAGTGCAATGTATTTGATCATTGTTAAGGCTGCCCATCTTTGTTAGTTCTTCTACTGCCTAATCGCCATTCTAAATATTCCTGCAAATGTGTCTTGGCTTCTCTGGACTGGTGTTTTAACCTCTGGAAAACTATTTTTCTTGAACTAATGTGCAATTCTCATTCAATCAGGGGTGGTTGGGCTTGACTTTGTAACCTCTTGAATGCAGTAAAATCACTAGAGTAATGCTTAATGACACATCGGGCTGGAAATATATTTTAAGATTTGCAGGGCTGTTGCTTTCTCAGTTTCAAATTTATCAGACAATTAAAAAAATTAAATATCCAGTCTCTGTTTAACTTAACAGAGATGTTGGGCCTACTTAACAGACTTTATTAAGCTCATGGGTCAAAATTAATTTGTTAAAACTACTTAATGCAAGAGATATTGTCCTGTATTACATCTTTTTAATGCTAGTCTACAAAGAAGCCACATACCAGATTTCTAATTCAAAGCTTACCAGTCCTTCGAACATTGTTTCAATCCATTTTACTGAGTAAATTTGACTGTGGCAAAATCAAATAACAAAGACAAATTAGTTGCATCTTCTGTTAATCATTGATTATAAATTAGACATGCTAGCTCAACTGAAATGTCTCTGAGGATGTGAATATTAGAGTTAATTGTTTAATTTAGAAAAGAGCTAGAAAGTTTGTTTCCATTTGTACTGGTTGTAATCCTTTGAGATTAATGTATTTGGACTGTCTCTTTACTTAATAAGTGACACTGTCTTTCAAACACTGACTCCTTTAGATGGACCACTGTTTAGAGAGTAACTGATTTCTGGACAGCCGATGTATGTGTTTCACTGTAATGTTGACTTTCATCTGTTGGTGTGTTTTCCACGATCACACTTCTTCCCTAGAAAGATCACACACTTTACCAATATTTGTGGAGGTATTTAGTAGGACCTGATTCAAGTAATGAAGTACAGGCCTAAGTCCAATCAAGCTAAATATATTAATATTCAGCTTTTGCTTAAGAAGTTTCCTAGGAAAGCAGAATGAGTAACAAACCCTCAGCTGACAGAAAAACGCTCAAATACTCTTTAAAGACACTCCAAACATTTGTTACATCTGCCTAGGTTAATTTTGGGTCAGCTTAATGCCTAGCACAATGGAACCCCGGCCTTGGCTGAGAGTCCTGTGTGCTACGTAAATAAACAATTGTAAACCCTTTTGTGACATGATTTCCTATAGTCCTTTCTTCAAAGGCTTAGGGTCAGGGTTGCTCCAATCTGCTCATTACTAATGGAAGGCAGTAAGGCTTTTAGAAACACTACTGGATGCATGCTGAGCATTCATCCTTAATATTTTAATGACGAGTGATAGTCAACTATGAAGAAAAACAGTGAAGAGACGTTAATGCGAAGATATGGTGATGACTTTGTTGACTCAAGAGCTCCATCAGGGAAAGCAGAAAGAGCTGTGCATCGAAATGAGGATTATCACCAATTTAGTGCTGAACTCTTGGAGCAGTTCTTTTCCTTAACACTTAAGAAAATTCCTCAGAGAATTTTCTCATATAAAGTGCAGTTAGCTCTGTAAATCCCAGAGGAAACGTGTAAAGAAAGGAAAAAAAAAAAAAAAGTTACAGAGCTCAGAAAGGAGAACAGGCAGCAGCAAGAATCAGGAATATTATTTAAATGAACTTTACCCCTTGGTAAATAGCAAAGTTTTCCCCTTTCCCTCTGCTATTTATGGCAATGCTTTGATGGGTGTATGCTGTAGGTTGACATGTCATCTGAATGTGCTGGCCTGCCAAGAGGCATCACTTCTAACTTTTGACAAGTCTCATCTCTATAAATGCCATATATTCTTTAAACAGTTGTATAATTAGGACAAAGAGCTTTTGGGGCATAATTTATTTAATGTATAGCTGGATGTACATGCCATCCATTAAACCTCGGGGAGGGGCTCTGTTTTTTATGTGAAATGCAGCAAACCTGTGGCGTTCACTAAAGCAACAAATTATGTTCGTTTGATTGACATAGCATTTAAGTTGTTTCCAATTATTTTTGTGGTTTGCAAAATACAGCTTTGGTTTTACAAGTGCATTTTAGACTCAGCTTGTAATATGAAGAAAAATGTTGAAGCTAATGAAATACATTTTTGATAATTTATGCATGTTTTCATGATGCAGGGGGGAACATGACTCCGGCGAGGGTGGACTGTGGCTGGGAGCAGGGAACAGGCTCCTCTGCCAGCACGGGGGAGTGGAGAGCTGCAGGTGACAGCAAGGCCAGCTGGAATCAATAGCCTTCTAGAAAAAATGCTGACATGGAGATTTCCATGCAGAATGGCATTTCGGTGCGTTATTTAAAAGCTTTCAGTAGATGCTTAAACTCAAAGTAGGTCCATGTCTAACTCTATGCACAGAAGCTTTCCTCAGCTTGTGCCTAAACTTGAAGGGAAAAAAAAAAAATTAAACAGTGCTTCTAATGGCAAAAATTACTGTCTTAACGAAATCAACAGAAGCATTGGAATAATCTCCCCAGGGAAGTGGTGGATTCCCCAACATTGTACACTTAAATTAAGATTCAGCTGGGCATGGTGCTGGACCATCTTTTCTAGACCATGCTTTTGCCAGGAAAAGTTGGATCAGGTGACCCTTGAAGTCCATTCCAACCTGGTATTCTATGATTTATCTTGCCATTTCAAATTAGTATAATGATCAGAATGAACAAGCAAGTTTAGAAAGCATAACCTATCAGAGCAATGATAAATTGGATGGGCTTCACAATATCTGGTCAGCCTTCCTGGTGATTTATGAATGTCAGAGGCTTAATAACTGAAAAAAACCTGGTTAAGTTTTTCTATCTTGCTCCTCTTTTTTTTTTTTTTTTTTCTTTTTTTTTCCAAATAACCTGTACGAGTATTTCTTATCAGTATTGCAAAACACTGAAATAATACAGAGATAAATCTAGGTTGATGTAATTTACCTCAATTTCTGGCTACTTTACACATAGAACCATAGTGTCCCTGAGGTTGGGCAAGACCTTTAAGACCATCAAGTTCAACCGTTAACCCAGGACTGCCCAAGGCCACCACTAAACTGTGTCCCCAAGCACCACATCTAGATGTTTTTTAAATGCTTCCAGGGATGGTGATTCCACCACTTCCCTGGGCAGCCTGTTCTGATGGTTAACCACCCTTTTGGAAGAAATTTTTCCCAGTATCCAATCTAAACCTGCCCTGGTGCAACCTGGGGCTGTTTCCTCTTGTCCTGTCACTTATTATCTGGGAGAAGAGACCGACCCCCACCTGCCTACTACTACCTCTTTTCAAGTATGGGGTTTTTTTGGTATCACATTAATTTTTTCTTACACGTATACTTCTTGAAATGTACATTTCACTTTGATACTCTAAGCACCTCTAACAACAACAGAAGGATATCTATCAAAGCAAGTATACGTGAGATATATATAGAAAAGAAAAAAGCAAAGGAGAAATGACACTGCAGTTAGCTGCATCTCCTCCAGGCTGTTACCAGCCTCAAACACAAAGCTGGATCAGCTGGATTTTACCCAATCTGTGAACAATAAAAAATAAATGGGTTGGAAGATATTTCTGTATTTCTGATAGTGAATATTGCCATTCCTGAATGTTCGTTAAGATTTAATCAAAGAACCCCAAGGTTTGATACTGCTCTTTCCTTGCATATGGTCTTTCTCTTAACTTCTGGAAGAGGCATTTATTCACTCCATCCGAATATTTTTGGCACATAAATTCTAATATGATGCTAAGGAACATGTAAATTATATTCAACGTGCCATGCTGTATATTGCAATAGAGTGCAAAATGTTAGAGACAGCACTTAAACTAGATTTTCTCTTTATAAACCTTGAGAATGTAGAAAATCCTTTTATCTTTTTTTTTTTTTTTTTTTTTTTTAATTTTAATATTAGCCTCAGATAATATTTATTCAGTGTAATTTTAACCTGTTTTAAAATTGGAATAGTTAATATTCATCTGAGTAGATTGGAAAAAAGTCAGTAGAATAGCACTGAATTCTGGAATGAAAAATTTCATATTCACAACTGTGAGGTGTTTCAGTCTTTGCAACGCAGCTGCTGCAAAATCAGCACCAAAATGGGGTTAAATCTGATGGCAGGATATCTTCTTTCCTCCTTCTTAAATTCTGAGGATTTTACATAAAGTTTGTATTCCTTTTGAAATATTCCTAGTAACCTGATATGCTTTGCCACACTGGCGCTTATCATGAACTGAGATTATTTCTATAGCCTCATGAAGATTGGCCTCCTATAATCATGCCACACCGTAATGGGTCTGCGTAAGATATGTCATTGTGTCATTCTCATTTTTCTGCACAAAGTTTAAGCTGATCCCCTCCCTCCTCAGTAAATTAGACACTAAAGCTTTCAGGAAATCAAACTGAATAACCAAATGCTTAATAAAAAATGCATCGTGGTACGTCAGCCTATGCTATCAACTTGGAAAAAAAGCCAGAATAAAAAATTCTCAGACAATAATGATTCTCATTAATATAAACATTAATGCTAGCTTCAACCTCATTGTACTACCTCTGAGATGTTTAAACCCTTTTGCCAGATTAAGTATTCTTCAAGCTTTTTTGACAAACAGCACTTGATAAAAAACCACGCAAGTTGATAAATGATTATGAATGAACAGATTATGACTATGGAGTGAAATTAGGTCATGTCAAAGATATCTGTACCATGCACGTTTGTAAATATTTATCACAATCCCATCACTGTCACTGGTACCTCCTGGTGAAGAAGGTGGCTCCAGATCTTCCTGCCCCCACCTTCCAATTCTTTGTTTTAAACCAGATAAAAGAGCAAGATGCTATCTTGCAAAAGGCTTTTTACCTTAGTTTTCAAAAGAAAAGTCTTTATTTCTTCCTGAAATGAAGAGGAGGACAAAGTATTTCAAGTTTTAGGTGGTGATTTATGAGAAAAAAAAAAACCAAAATTGAGCTTACTTTGGCAATGAAAAATGTAACTTAAATCATTAAAAAGTTATACTGTGCTGTTGTCAATGACAGAAATTTCACAAACGTGAAATGCAAATAATGCATATATATATATATATACACACATATATGCAAAAGTCTGCTTAACTTATTTCTCTTCAGTATCAGTTTATTTTAAGCTTTGGACTTCAGTTGGCATTATTTTGGACTGTTTATGAAAGGGCTGCAAGTTTATCCATTTTATAGCATATACCTATATGTATCATTTAGATATATGTGATATTGGTAACATTGAAATATACAGATTTCTCTTTATATATCCTGTCTTTTTATAATATTTTCCTTCTATGTAATACTTTATTGAAGCACAAACAATTTATTGTCCTTATCAGGAAATGGCTAAAAATATTTCTAACAAAAAAAACTGTGATGGTGATGATTTAGGACAGTGAGAAATTCCTATGGAGTTAGCACATTTTTATATTCTGGATATGTCATTTACATCCAGCCCATCCCGTGATGGCACATAGCCTTTGCTGATCCGCGGATAACAACTGTAACAAGTAACAAAGCATTTTAGTTTGCCTTTTCATTTCCAATATTCAATGGCCAGACTTAAAAAAAGAAAAAAACCCCAACAAAACAATGGACTTGGAAGGTCATTTTCCTCCTTATGTAAGGTTTAATTATCCCATGTTTAGTCATGCCAATTTTTCAAAGGAGTCCATGGAAGCTTACTCCTAGTGAGGATCTAAGTAGTGAATGTGCACATGTATAATATTGAATCTTACATTAGCTTTAACACAGTATTTTATAGTGAAGTTTTTTTTTTTTACAGGACATCATTTAGTTAATCAATAAGTTGATACCCTGCTCTTCAAAATCTATTTTACAACAGCTTTTTATTAAAAAAAACATGAAGTCACTTTGTAGGGACAAAGTCATATGAAACTTGGAGCACCTAACTTGGCAAACAGATTGAGGGTGCCCAAATAACAGTTGCCATCAAATGATTGGTGATAAATGTTGCTTTGACAATCCTTGTTTTACAAGGAAGAAGAACAGTGCCAGTGTTGTTTTCTAATACGTGGTTTGTTGTATCTTGTAGCACTTTAAGACATCTGTGAAGCAACCCGTTGTAACACCATCGACAATCTGAAGCGAACGGGTTCACCATAAAAGTACTAATAAAGTTCCCCTATATTCATTAATGTACCTTGTAATAGACCAGTTAGAAGACAATTTGTTCTTTCTTTCATGCAAATAGTTCTATTAATGGAGCAAAGAAAATGATGAAAATTTAAAAGGTACACTAAAACACTCTGATGAATATATGGGCTGAGCGGTGGGATATCGAGGGGAAAATAGAACACTGGTGTGCTTGGTATTACCGCTGCTACAAATCAGTTCAGCCCTTGGTCTGGATCAGTTTGGTTATTTAGCAAAAAAAAAAAAAAAAGGTTACATTGACAAAAAAAAAAAAAAAAAAAATTTTCCCCACAACTACTGTACAGCTACACAAATGATTTGAGGATTAATACAGAACCAAACACGTACATTGTGCCAACGGGTCTGAACTCCGCGCAGCTCAGTACATTCCTGCTCACACGGCAGAAGGCAAGGTCTGACACGATCTTTTGTTGTTGACTGAGGATGGGTTCACCACCTATTGCAGATTCCCTAGGCAATAACCTCGATATTTAAGTTAACTAGGAGCCCGAGTAGGCTGCACAGGAGAGACAGGTACCCGCAGAGAGCGATCCAAAATACCCCTGTGATACCAGAAGTTAAACCGTGTCAAGAAGAGCCTGTGAAATACCAGAAGTTAAACCGTATGAAGAGCCTGTGGTTACAGGTTTCAGAAGTACGATAGCTGACAGGGAACATCCCAGTCTCTAACCCAGCAGATCACTGAAGCTTTCACTTACGGCTGAATATAATTTTGAAGTACTCGTTCTGAGTCTTCCTGTTGTGAATGTTATCAGTTGTGAAAAGGAAGCTTACTGGGGAAGTTATATCTGTGTTCTATAGATTAACATACACCCCAACCTGGAAAGGGATTTGTATACATAATGTTAAACTCATCAGATTTGATAGAACTATTGGTACACTTAAAATTCAGCACGGGCTTTATTATCTAGCTAAATCAGGATTAAACAAATCAAAGTCTATGTTCTTACTGCCTGTAGGTAAGTTTGGATCAGGGCCTACACTGTTGTCATCACTCAGACTTCTTGAAAGGTTTTAAGAAACGAAACGAGAAGAACTTTGTGGTGCTCTTAGTGTTGTTACCGTTGTAGATTTTGTGAGCCATCAGCTCATCGGAACGTGCCGCTGCAGGAGGGAGCCTGACGCAGCCCAGGCTCGCTGTGCGAGAACTGTGCAGCCGGGTACCAGAAACCTGTAGGAAACGTTGTGCAAAAACCTAAACCACTTTGCTCTGGGATTTCCTTCCAATGGAAGGAATAAATAGAGAAGCACTGGTGGCTCTGTGAGGGAGCTCTGTCACCTGCTTATTCTTTGAAAGGGCTTGATGGAGCATAGGATCTCAGAAATTGCTTTGGAAATTTAGCACCTGGTGTTCTCCAGCTACCTGGAGAAATAAACCACGCAATGTTCCAGTCCTTCCCATTGTCTTTATATCATTTCCCCTTCTGAAGCATGATGGACATGTTGAAAAAGTCTTCTTCTACAAGTCCTTCAGGAAGGAACCCCCCTCTGACAGCAGAACTATTCCTTTGCATTTACACGCCAAGGATATGTTCACAGCTAGTGACACCTTTCCTCCGTCAGCCCTTGCAGAATATAAAACAATCCACTAGGAAAAAGCAAACAAGCTTTTTACCTGTTTTTATAATTATTAGATTTTTTTTTTGCCCTAGAAAGAAAAGCCCTGTGGAGATATTATCACTTTCTATTATATGTGATGGTTCTTAGAGTGATTTCTGGAGACTCCTATTACAGTCTCATAGTGTCCTATTGATTTTGTTTCTCTTAAGGGCTTTCACACCAAAATAATATAAAGGACAATAAAAGAAATTGCTAAGCACTAAGGATTATTATTCTCTGTGTTTACTGTTGTACCAACTATATGAAAAAAAAGAAAAAAAAAGGCTGAGACAGTGTACTTATGACTACTGGGATTTGTAGTTTGTCCTGGTAAATGTATGCTGACCTCCAACAGTCTGAGACAGTAAAATCAATAATAAGAAATCCACCCACCGTTTATTATACCAAAATTGTTATGCGGGATATATATTAAGGGAGAACATTTCATCTACAGAGTGCACTGCATCATGTTACATATCTGTACTTTTTTGAAAGCACCTATCATATTTGTGTGGATATTATATTACTCTGGCATAATAGCATTGCACTGGCATTCCAAATTCAGTATTTTTTTTTTTCCTTACAGGCTATATTTATGGCCAAAATAGCCACAATTTTCTTCACATAAAATATGAAGTGTAATCTAATCTTTCTTTCCTGACAGAAGAATATTGTAATTCCATTCAGTTTTCAGCCATTCTTTAAAAAGACTGATGATGGAATTTTGGAAAAAAAAATACAGTAATTTCTTTTAAAAATAAAACTGGTCAATGTTTTCTAGGTTATGAAAGTACTTGTACAATTGTAACAAACGTTGCTGCCAGTCCTTCAAACTTTCTTAAGTTACATGAGCAATTCTTACTCAAGTTAGGTGTCTCATTGAACGTGGATTAGCATTAGTCTTGGATGTAATGAAGATGATTTTGTGTTTCTTTTGCAACAAAATCTTATTGGAGAAAAACTTGAAAACTCTTTCTGTTATTATATGGCATTGTTGATCGGTGGTATCAATGAAACAAAAACTTTTCCCAATGTCACATGACTTTACAGACTCGAATGTGGTACCATTGACTCATTAGTAGAACTCAGGTTGACATTAGTGACGTCAAGAAAAAAGCCTGTTATAGGAGTTTGGGTTCTGAAAATTGATGAACAACTATAATTTTAAAGAAGACTAGTGGATGTTCTCCACAGTTCCAGAATCTATAGTAATCATACAATGACCAAATATACCAAAAAAAGTAGATATTTTTGAAAATATTGTGTTTCGTATATAGCCAAAGTTTATGACAGTATTCCCTTGAGTGTTGTATGAAAAAAAAAATTAAATTTTATTATGATTCATGTGGCTTTGCAACTTTTACACAGCTGTGAAATGGAATGTACAGTGCAATTAAATAACAAATGAAATGCTAGAAAAAGAACATTATATTTTCTTAAGTAAAAGAAAGTGTTGCATTTACTTAGAAACTACAAAATCGAAACCCTTGTGGTTATTAAAAAAATTATGTTGTACACAAGAGTTGCCTTTTCAGTTCCTCAGGAAAGGAAGTGCAGATAATTTAGTTGTAGACTTCAGTATCCAGGGAAAGAAAGAAAAAAGCAGAGTGGAGTAATAACAAAATGACCTCATTTACTGAGATAGAAATGGACTGTTTACCCTTTGATGTAAAGAATCTCCTCCTCCTTTCAAATGAGGACATACTTTTTATTTACAGGTTTGTGAAGGCAGCAAGGTAAGGAGTGGGCAGAAAATGCAGATATTATACAACAGAACAATTTGACAGTTTCGTAAACAGAACTCCTGATGAAAAAGGTTTAAGTCAGTTTAGAATATTTTCTCAAAATATATTATCGTCCTTTGATTATTAGTTTTTTAAGGGCCTCGTTGTAGCCTGGAAGTAAGGCATGGCTCAGTTCAAGAGTCAGAGGCATCAGGATGATGTTGCTATGGATTATACTTGTTTTCCTCCCTCCCCCCCTCTCTTTTTTTTTTTTTTTTTTTTTTTTTTAGATTGGGTAATTGAATACGTGCTATAAGCAAACTGGTATAAAAGGTCAGAGCATGAATTAGTCTCCTCTTGGGACACTTTGCTATGTGCCCTTGCAGCTTTTAAGGACATTTCCACTATGTTTAAGGAAATGGAGTGCAAACGTGGGCATTGACCATTTATTTTCGGTTGAATCTGCCTCCTTGGTTTGCCCTCCACAACACAACAGGAAACCCAGGCAGCCAGTAGCCTACAAAGGAACTCTGATAAATAATGTTTGCTGAATTTGCTTGTTGTAAGCAGGCCGTGTGTAATGAATAAGCTGTACAGAAAGGGAAACCTTTAGAAATGAAGATTAAAATATGGCCTAAGGTTAATGATCTATTATCCAAAGTTTCTTTTCTTTGCTGAGGCATATCTTGCCTTACATACACTGTAGTTATTGAAATTATAATACAAGAAAATATTTCGGTGGAGGAATTATTGCCAATATTTAAATTTAGAGAGAATGTGAAGTACAACATGCAATTTAAAACTCATTAAAATTATCTTACTAGTTATTTCTTTTACAAAAGGATTTGGACTGGATTAATTATATCATGACCAAATGTAGAGAGGCCAATGCAATGTTTTGCTGATATTGTCCTTTAAAGTTATACTGTAACTCCTGACTTCTGCTGCTCTACATCCATCCTCTCTTTGAGTTTTTACTTTGAATCTTTCTCTTTGTGTATGTAAAAATGTAAGAACAGACTCACGATTACTATGTTTCATTGGAAGAAAGAGTTCTGAGAAAGGCAACACATTTTTATTGATTTCTTATTCATGACAAAAGTTGTTCTTCTCATATAAAAACCTGCACAGCTTGATGACATTTGGCCCATGACTTGCATCCGAGCCCCTTCTCATGGACTGGGGAATCCTGTGAGTATCAGAAGGACTCAGCACCCTCGTTAATGGGTTTTATTTTGTCGACTCAGCTGAAAGAGAAAGATGAAAGAGAAGGAAAAGCCTACAGACTTGTGGTCTTGCTGTGAATGCTGGTTCTTCAGCGTGAAGAATACAAATATGGCCTGAGCTTGATGGCCAGCCTGGGTTTCTGGAGAAGCTGGGACCGAGGGTGGAGCTGGGAAGCCAGCCTGGTTTGTCTGCCTGCTCTTGCTGCACCAGCTGCGGGCTGGAGAGCTTAAACGTTTTGATGTGTCAAAATCTTCTCCTTTTTTGTCACACATCTGGCTATTCAAAAAGTATCCGAATCTTAAACCCAAGAATAAAACAGGTTAAAAGGAGTGGGGAAAAGATGAGCTGTGTGTCTGCCTTCACATACAGCCCAACCAACACAGATGAGTCACCGTGGAAGTCTTGTGATTTTCTGCTAAGCAAAAAATTATTACCTTAGCCTTCACTGGAAATGGGGGGAAAGTCAGCTAAAAGTGTTTGAGAAAAATAATACCTCCTACCTGTTTGCTGCATAATAATAGACATTGTTACCTGAGATGAGTCATTTTATGGTCGGTCATGGTGGGAACTGAAGCATCATCATCAATTCAGTATTAAAATCAAAATAAAACAGCTCTATTTTAAATGAATGTTTTTTCCTCCATTTGGGAATATTTTCAGGTGTTCTTTTAAAAGGAAGTATTTTACAAGAGATTCAAACTGAATGAATAAGTAATATGTCATAATAAAATGTCATTAACTTCGTGTTTTAAATCTGAGCGGAAAAGAGAAAATAACACTGTTATTATTCAGACTTAAGTTTAGAAAATTGGAATTTAAGAAAGTGAAATAATCTAGCACTGGAAGTGGTAATGTGTGGTTGGTTCAGATGCCCATGAAAAATTTCTGAAGTAACTTCAAATATTAATTAATTACTTATTTGCTGCAAAAATAAATATTGTTATATTGTTACATTTTAATATGACAGGGAAGGTTTTCTTTGCAGTCATTTTAGAGTCATGCAAATTTATTATTTTTTTTTAAAAAAATTACCATGATGGCGGAAATCTTTTGATCAGTGATTTAACTCTCCTTTTTCAGTTTCTCCTTTCCTCAGTTTGATTTCTATTCCTCCTCCTTTTGTAATTAAAAAAATAAAGAAAGAAAGGAATGAAACAGAAAATGGAAGAACCAATATCTCAAAATTCTCACTTTCAAAAATCAATACATTTCAGTTTTCTGCTAAATTTAAAAGTCAATTAACCTTTCTGGACTTCCAGTTTCCCCCGAAACGTGTGTAACATTTTACCAGCTAAAATCATGGTACATTTAGTAAATATACATCTGCACCACCATCTCAAGCTCTCAAACTGGGGCGATACCATTTACAGGAACAGTTATTCTGAAATTCATATTTGCTGCTTTGTTTTCCCAAATGGATGGACTTTTAGACCAGTGGGCTGATTTCATCCAGTTTCAACAGAGGTGTTTGAGCCTCAGGGGTAGTAAGTACTTCCCGCAGGTTTTGTGAAATAGGTGGACGAGTGAGAAAGACATAGTGAAACACCTTATTAGACATCGCCTCCAACGTTCAGTTACCCCCCTGCGTTTCCTGGTGACTTGCCCCGGTTTGTGTCTGTAAGGCAGCCTGAGGCTCTCCCCTTGCAGACCCAGGCACAGAAAAAGATGAACCACTGATGTGGTTTGGTTAAAACGCCAATGCCTTGCACAGCACAAATCTGTTCCTTCAGGTGCTTGTGGACTTCTTGCATTACCGACGACCTACCGAGGTAGAGGGAGTGTTGGGAGCCCCATGTTATAGAGGGGCTGTGGTGTAGATGGAATGACAGAGAGGAAGGGGTTGACTGCCTCTGAGAGTAACCTCATCCAGTTTCCAACAAATTTAGTGAAAAAAATGGTTGTTTTTTTTTTTTTAATATAGCTACAGTCATCGACACTAAAGGTGATAAGAAAAAAATAAGGAAAAAAAAAAGACACCGGCTTCAATGATGGAAATTTTAAGCCGTTGATCTTGACTTTCACAGTCTTGCCCTGACTGACTGAAGAACATTGAGTGTCGGGTGCAGGCAGAGCCCCATCCCAGCACTGACAGCTTGTTACGGATCTGGCCTTCTAAGCATAATTAAAAGTTTGCAAGACTAAGGAAAGGGCATTGGACTGTGACACTGAAAATGAGTAGAAGTGTTTAAAGAAGGTTGTCAAAGTGTATACTACAGGCTTTACATCATTTTTAACGTTGTCAGGTACATGCAATTGGACAACCAAATGTATAGAAGCTCAAAAACATCTTGGTTTGTAATTTTGTGCAGGTGTATTGAAAAAGCAATATATTGTGCTGTCCTCTATTATTAAGAAAATTTATGATTACAAGTAACTTCTATGTGATACAAAAATTTGTGTAAAGACTGACTTCAATTATTATTCAGCACATTGACCAAGCATTACCAAAAAAAAGAAAAGCTAAGCAAACATATTGAACATCTGTCTCAAAAATGTTTAAATCAATAGTAAAGGTAAACTTTATTTGACTTGTAGTCACAGTCTAATTCCATTCCCAAATTTTCCACAGGCTAAGTAATTACAATTAATGAGTGATTAATGCTTTTACTAATAAGAATTTTGTTGAGCAACTGAATATACCATACTTTCAAAAAATCATGGGGAAAAGCAGGTTAAAGTGGTATTTCGCAGGCATAACTACAGACAGATCTATAGCAGAAAATGGATTATTATTTGATCATTTCTGAAATCTGTCTTACATTTGATTTATGACTTTATAGTTTACAATTTTAGTTTATTAGGGTTTTTTTTACACTCATAGACAAAATTATTTTCTCATTTTCTGGGAGTAAAACCATACAATTCTATCTTGAGCTGATATGAGAAGAAAATTCCTTTTTCTTCAGAAGTATTTCCTGTATTAACTAATGCCTTCTGTTTTTTGATTATGCAATTTTATTTCAGTTTGAATCATATTTGTTCTATACAGCTACAGTTTCTTGATTTTTTTTTTAACTAGAAGTAATCTCAGGAGGCATTTACAGCATCTTAATAACACAATATTTTCTTTTAAAATGAGGCCAAAAGTCTCCCATTTGATTCAGGTAAAAGCAGAATATAGAAATTTTGGAATATTTTACATCACAGTCATCCAATTTGGTATCATAAAACCAGAAAAAGTCATTTAAAGTAATGGATGGAAATACTCCAGTGCATTTGACCTTATGAAAATCATTGTGGTTTAATTCTTTTCTTTGTTATTTATTTGCACGGTTTCATCAGAGTGAAGGCAATCTGGAAAAATGCATCAATTTCCAGAATTGAATATTTTTTTCAACAGAAAAGAATCCCCATTAAAAATAACAGGTGATTCTACTACCTTCCTATCGTGTATCTCCTGTAGTAACAGTCTTTGCTGTCTTACAGATTTAGAAAACACTCCTAGATATTAAATAAATGCCCAGGCTGGTAGTTTACCTGATCTTCCAGCCACTTTTGATTTTCTTGGTACTTGCCAAAAGTTTTTATTCATCCTAGACTGACTCTAGGTGGCTGTCAGGAAACACCTTATCTAGACCACGCAGCAGCTGTGGCGTTCAAAAAGGAAAAGCAAGGGGTAGCCTCAGCCATCACCTCTGTTCCGGGCTTTGTTTGGACTTGACCATTCATTTATTTGAGGAATCAAGACATGACAGAAGCCCAGAAGGTGAGCGAAGGACCTATTCTGTCACCTGTAACCTGGAGAATTAGGACTTTAGATCTGTGGCCGTGCCTTGTTTGGATATGATTATCTCCAAAATATTTTACAGTTACATCCCAGCTCCATGTGGGAGGTCTCCAGCCCTCCTGTCCTCTTCCCCGTCTGTTTTCCCTTGCAGCCTGGCTGTCCTCTGCCAGAGCTGGGCTGGCAGGTGACCAAGAGGATCCATTACATACGCACAGACTTGGACACACGTGGACAAAGCAACGGAGGTGAGAGATTCTGGCGCCGGTGACTGAAGTTAACGTGCAATAAGTCCTTAGGAAATTTCCCAAAGAACCTCAAGGAAGTACCACAACTTTTTCCAGCCCATCATCTCCTGGGGCTCCTCAAGATCAGGTGATTTTTTTGAAACTAGGAGTTTGTCAGGCACGTATAATTGGGCTAAAAGGAAAAATACGTGGATTAAGTGCTGTGGCCTTTTTTACATAGATCAGATAAAATTAGACCCTGCATGTGGTACATCGTGCATTTGTACAGATATTTTCTGTGGTAACAAAACAACAGCAATTTGCAGTGGTGTGGAAAGTTTTCCCTGTCCACATACCAAACCTGTTGGGATTTTTATTATTTCAGAGCCTACTACTGGTTCTGAAACAGCTAGCAGGTTTTAGCTTTTAAGTTCAGTAGTTACTTAACATTAACACTATTATTTATTTTTTAAAAAATTCTGTGCCTACTTTGAAAGTTTCATCAGTATTCTAATGAGTTTCCAGGTTGCTGATTCCTCTGTTGCAGAATAACTTCCACTGGAGAACTTAAAAGGCATCTCTAATTTCTGCTACTGTCAAAGACTGGATAGGTCCAACATTTTACTTTGAAATTATGTTCTTCTTATGAACTGCTTATTAGGCAATTATATGTGCTGTTTAAGCTAGAACTAGCTAGAAATTGAAATAAAATTATTTTTAAAAGACTCAGTGGTAGTTCTTGTTGAAAGGCAGTTATGACTGTGCGGCTGTCAGATAGGGTTTAGAATAATGAGACACACAGGTAATCAGCATGAACTGGCAGGAACATTTTTTCCATGATTTTCATTCCAAGGGGACCTGATTAGAAAAAATATTACGCTTATTACTTTTGAACGAGCATTTTGAGTAGGCTTGGCTAGAAAGAGAATTACATATGGCATTACCATTTCAGGCGTCTATAAACTGTAAAATATAAGTAAAAAGAGGAAAATTACTTTTTCAAGTATTATCATTTTAGCAGGCCAGGTAGCCAAATATTTTTACTACTTAGAACTTTAGTGTGCTACTCTCAAGTTGTGAAAAACATTCTAGTTGTGACGGGCTCCGGTATTCGCAAAACCAGGACCGTACAGATTAAATGCAGGGAGTAGGCACAGGGTCGTGATTTCTATCGTACCCGTACAGGCTGGTGCTTTCTTGTGTGTTCTGAAACGTTCAGTCTCCTCTTTGGTTATCATTTCTCATTTACAAGGCTCCCTTCATTTAAGTGGGTCTCAAAACACTCCACAACCCATTTTGTGCAATGAACTCTGCTGCTCTGATGTTTTAGGAAGTTCTTGTTTTTGATTATGCAATTTTATTTCTCAAAAACTTTGAGAACGCGGAAAACAGATTAACATAAAATGGAATGAAGTAACAGCAATGAAGACGTCTGACTTCGTGACACTGTGACTAGCCTACCTTGGCACAGGGTAGGGAAGATGGAGGGATACGGCTCTGCAGTCCCTTGTTCCTCTTACCACTTGTGTTCCAGTAGAGCTCAGAAGTCCTAAACGAAGCCTGCAATATAAACAGAGGGTAAGAGAGGAATTAGCACAAAAATATGCAGTGATTTCAGCAAGGAAAGATAGAAGATCGTTAGCAGAACTGGAGGAACAGCTGGAATCTCTTGTTTCAGCATCCATTGCCATGAGCACTATGACATGCTCCCTTGCTGAGGGATATTATGATCCAGGCGCGATGCAACTTGTGCTGCTGCAGGAATGCAAAGCTGTTGCTCTTGTGACACTGATTGCTTTTGATATTGCTTTCACTGTTTTGTGTGTGTGTGAAAGTGAAGTGACAAGGTAAGCAAAATTGAAATATCACAACCAACTCTTCAGTCAATTATTAAGATTGTCTTAGCAGATTTTAAAAAATTTTTAAACCTTTATAAAATCCACTTTAGACTGTGTCACCTGCTCTACATTACTGATGGAGCTCTCGCAAGTAGCTACTAAAGACTGCTCTATCACCACAGTAGCTACAGTCCGCAGGCAAACACAATTCGCACTGATCTAAGTAAGAATAAAGTCTGATCATTCCCTTTTGACTTTTCAAAGAAAAAAAGCGTGATGTAAGGAACCACCAGAGCTCCCACAGATTCCCTTGAAGGAGCAAAGAACTCGGTGACACATTTGGAAACACGAAGCTGAGCTACAAAGCCCTCTCCTTTTTAAGATCTGCGGATGTGACTCAACAATGCTTTTAAGGCTGAAATTGTAATTATAAACTAAATAAACAGCTCGCGAAGGGGAAAAAATGGGCTGTTCAACATCAGCTAGCTACCTGGAGTTATGAGAAGAAGAGCCATCATTAATTTTAAGACATAATGAGGTGCCAAAGTTGAAGAATATTTATTTGGTAGTCATGTCCTATGTGCTTCCCTATTAGTTTAAGCTGAATAAACTCAACAGACCAGTACTAGTAACAAGCCAAAAGAGCACCAGTTGCCCTCAGCATCAGATGGGTAATTAATTGTAATGTTCATCTCAATAGGTGAATCAGTTGCTGTTCCACACTTTATCCAAATAACTTAGTAACGCTGTTGGTAAGCCAAAGATGTTCTTCATTAAAAAAAAAAACAAACAACATAAAAACCAACAAACAACAAAACCCCCCACAACCAACAACAAACAAACAACAAACCCCCCCAAAACCCACAACCCACTCCCCCCAACAAAAACAACAAACAACAAGCCAACCTAAGAGCATTTACAAATGCTGGAGCATACCGCTGGGGAAGGCAGGAAGGTAGACCTGCCCCCAGCGTAGGTGCCAGCCTTTAGCGCACTCCATGTCAGAGCATTTCCAGAGCCCAGCTCCCCGCCACCAGCCAAGCGAGCTGGGTTGCGCAGACGAACAAGACTGAAATCAAACAGGAGTTTGAAATCAAACAGGACCGTTTGGAGATAAAACCTCCATAAATGGTAACTGTGCTCCTGGCCAGGAGCAGCTGGATTAGCTTCAAACCAGTGCTGTCTTCCTTGAGCCTGGGAGAGGAGGAGGACTGCTGACATCTAGTGTTTTCTGCTTAAACAAATCGTCTGCTTGTACTCTTCAGCAGCAGAAGTGTCTGGATTTGGTTCCAGCCCCTGGCTTGCCCAAGAGAGAGAGAGCACAAGGTGGAAAGCTCCACCAGAGCAATTCAGTGAGGGGGTTTCAGGGTTGCAGTCCTGAAATCCCCAGTCCCTCTGGTGCCTGGCTATATTAGCAGTGTTTCTAATGTACCTGTCCGTTTGTACACCGAGGCGAAGGGGACTTGCAGGGAGAGCTGGACTTAAACATTTACTTTCTTTCCTCCCCTGCTAGTCCTACCTTCTTGAACCAAGAAGCAATTTCTGGAATAAAGATCACCAGTTGATGCAAGCAACAGCCAGGAAAAGGCACTAAGAAAAGTTTTGCCTTGCTGCCTCCCTTCCTAAACCCAATAGCAATCAAATTTTACCATGTTTGCTTTGCAAACACAACAAAACAAAGCAAGCTTGAAAAGAATGCTTCCACAGATATCGTAGATGCAGTAAGAGCACATAAATATTGTATGTCCTCGCTGTGATTGCCACTATGCTTCCTTTTAACCAAACATAATTCTTCTATAATAGTTTCATTGGAGAATATGTTTTGCCTCCCTACGCAAGTTCATTCTCTTTACTCTGTCTATTTACAGTTTGTGCACGCTGTCTGATTATGTTAGGACTGTCATTCTGTGCTGTCATTATTATCTGGATTGTTTTGTTAGCTCTGTTACTGTTAGACTCATTATTTTCAGCCTGCTAAATGTCCTGACCTAGATTTGATTGCCTACCAGGTGACTCATTATTTAAATTAACTGGTAGATCTGCATCAGGCATTACAATCTAATTCCTTGAATTAGATTGCCTGCTGATTCTTCCTCTACAGATGATTGATAGTTTGAATGATTGTCATTTATGAAAAAAAAAACCAAACAAAAAGCCAACAAACCAACCCATAAAACAAGCCAAGCTTTTCTATATGAACCAGTATTTAACGATGCCTTTTCTTTTAGACTTCATCCTCAAATTTGTTCTTGAGGCCTCAAATAGATGTAGGGATGTGGACTATAATTTTTACAGTGGAAAATAGGGAGACTTGAATAATTTGCCTGTAATAAGCTTTGCTGAAATATTTTAGAAAGATCTTGCCTGGCTACAGTTAAGGGTCTCTTTACCTGGACTGCAGGTGCTTTGACACACCAGCTGCAGGGAGACCTTTGTGCTAAATGCAGGAGGAGACAGTAGCTTCCCTGCACATCTCATGCAATCTAAAGGTTACATTGAGAATGCCTTTTTTGCAGTGATGGATGACTGCCTGCACAAGCTGTATCATTATTTTGTATGGGACATCTAGTGCGAGTACTACTCATCAATGAAAATAACTGGTTCACAATCTGTCTCTCAAAGATAAGACACGAAAAGGACACAGACCTCTGAAATGATTCCCAATCTGTTACCTTAACCACGAGACCATTCTGAAAAGGATATCAGCTTTTCTTAATGTGTTTGTCTGGAGAAGACATTTTGCATAAAGAAATGAACTATTTAAAAAACTTTGTAATCATTATCCTTTATAAAATGATTTTTAAATGCATCGTTCTTGCACCATTATAATTAATATTGTTTCCAGCTGACAGTCGTTTTTGACTCTGCAAGGTCAACTGCTAAATTGCTGCAGTCACACTAAGCACTAAGCCTGTTAGCGTTTAACAGGACAGGAGTTTCTTCCCTGAAGTTTCTGCTTTTACAGTGGAAGGGATGAGGTTGCCTATCACTCTGCTAAAGGTTGCTCTACCTCTTCTTTTTCCCTAGAGCATTTCTTCTCTTAGTTTTAGTCTGACAGTTTTGAGTGAGGTTAGAAGAGTTCATCTTGTTTACAGCTTCCCTGGATAAAAGTAATGTATGTGTATATTCATGTACTAAAGCCGTAAAGGGTTTATGGTTGGGGGATGGTTTGCCAACTCGTGGAGAAAACTTTGCCTCCATTCGTGGTCACAAGGTGCTGAGAAGGGGAGTGACGGTACTTTTATGTGATGGTATTTTTGTTTTTGTAGTTGAACCTGTAAAAAGACCAGAATCCATCATTACCACCAGGCTAATAGAAACCCCTCAGCACCGCAGACATAGCAATTTCTGTTACTCAAAATGAGGGTGGGTGGGGAGCAGGCAAGCAGTCAGGCTCATTGCTGAATAGTCTCAGCTCAGTGAACATGCAATCACAGGCCTAATTGTAATCAAGTAAGTAATCCAGGCCCCAATCCATAAAACACATAAGGGTATAATTAACATTAAACAAGTGCCTAGTCCTATTAGGTTTAATGGAAGATAAGCATGGACTAATGTTAAGCATATACTTTGTTGAATGAGGACCTACCCAATCTCCAGGAGTAGCAGTCTTAAAATCTTTGTAGAGTAAAAAGTGGTGGATTTTTTTCTTGGGTGTAGACTCCAGCAGATTGGAAAACCTGGGGTGTGGAATAATGTGTGTGTATAGCATGTATAAATGTAGACAGAGGATATGATAAAAAGCAGTGCATTTAAGCTAACTTACATTTCCCTGGGGAGCATAAGGCACCCCGTGATTTATTCTGCGCTCTATGAAGTGTGAGAGGAGGTTAAGATGTTGTTTCTGCTTGTTAAGACAAGAATAACACTTGTGTGACGGTCTGCTCCCTGGGAAAGGAGCTGCTCGTAACATTAAGGACTGATGTGACTAAAGCGAAGGTGGCAAAGGGACAGTCCCCAGAAGCCAATAAGCAGTGCTTGGGCAGTCTGATTTAAAAGCATCCTGTAAATTCCAGCATCCAAAGGGAGGCCAGAGAGCCTGTGTACTTCAGCATTTCCATTGCTGGCTTTCAAAATCATCCCTTGCTGAAAAATTATATGGACATTAAACCAGTTAGAAATTACAGGGAAAAAAACCAGGGGAAATCGAGTGGGAGAGAATGGCAACTTACTACCAGTACGGTCGAGAACACAGGGATACGCGTTAGCTGGTGATTGCAAGAGACACAAACTATCAAACTGTTCTGCACAGCCAGGGTAAAGACTGCAGAATTAAACATTAATGCTAAGCTGCTTAAGATGAACGCTGTGATTCCAGACTGTGTACATTAGAAAGGTTGACAGAAGACTAATTTCCAAAGGAGAGAATGTTTTAAAAATTAAGCATAGCCATCAATAAATCAGCCAAGCTTAAAATAAAAATAGGGGTTTGGATATATTCTGACATTTGAATATAATATAGCTATAAGAATAAAGGTTTTAGAGAACTATGTTCTAAAGTAGTCAACTATTTCTTACACTTAATATCTTTATACTGGAGATTGTGTTTAAAGAATTGTAACCGATAGTATACTTCATGGATTTGTATCCAACTTCATACGGTACTAACACTACAATAACAATTTCTCTTAGCATATATATACCAGTGCAGAACTTCAGAGTGCTTTACCAGCATTATTTAATGACATGCATAATAGTCCTTTGAGATGAGTATTGTAGAGATGGAAAAGCTGAGGCATGGCAAGATATTTCTTAAAGCTATTTTGTGAATAAGCAGAAGGGTAAGAATTAGAATTTAAGAGGACTTAGTTCCTCAAAATGACTAGGGATCGTCTCTGTACAATGGTTTTCAAAAGTGATTAAATTATTAAAGTGCTTTCATTCAAAATGCAAATCACACGTGTGGGCTCTAGCCCACTCTGATGTCTTTGGCCTAAACTACTTCTTTTCACTGTTGAGGGCTAGATCCTCAAAGAGGCTTTGTAATCTGGCCCCTTTTAGCGAAGCGCTTACATCAATAAGACTACACACGTACAAAGTTTAAGCACACGCATTAATGCCTCTGTGGATTAAAGCCACACGGTTCAGCACCTTGAAAGAGTGAGCTGTAAATTTATGTTTTAATGTCATATACTGCTGAAGACAATTAATTTTTAATAGCCGAGGCATTGTTTTTTGACACACTTCCTCCAACATAAAAACGAAGATCTTGCTAGTCCCATCCTTTTGCGTAGGGGCTCATCCCGTACGGCCGAGCCTGCTCTGTGTCAGGCTGCTAGCGGGGTGATGCACAGGGGGTTTGGGGCGTCAGGCAGACAAAAGCCACCTTGCAGCCCTTCTCCAGCTGGGCTGAACTCTGTCCCTGGGGGAATTTGTGAAGGCTCCTCTGGCTGGGGAATTGTTGATGCCTACATTGATGCCATTGTTCACCCCAAAGCCTAATGTGAATGTTGGGTCACAGAGATCAGCAAAAGAACAAGAAGCGGGGCGTGATCCGTCTTCAGGTACCACAAAATTTCCCTTTCACCTTACTTATGGGCCTCGAATCCAGGTCACACTTGTAATAATGAAAATTGTGTGTGGGTATATATATATTTTTTCATATATATAAACAAAAATTGTCATTAACTTACCTGTTTTCATAAGTAAAACAGCTTTGTTGCTATTTTAATGTTAGCCCACCGATATTTCAGCTGTATACACGTATCAGCATTTCTTAAGCAGTTATCAACGCGGTATCTGAGCAAGCATATGGATTCTAGCAGACCACGTGAAGTGCCTTGAAGGCAGTCAGTTCTGTGCCTTAAGTTTTAATTACAGCAAGCAGACGTTATTTGTGATGTTTTGGTTTAATTGTGGTTTTAATCACAAACTGTTGCATCTGACTATGGTGGTTGTTTTTCTTCTTTCTGGAAATGACCAAGCAAAGAAGTGTCCCTTTCCATTTGATTTGCAATATAAGGAATTATTTTCTTATTTCCTCTTCTGGTAAGAATTTTTCAGATCTTGTATCTTGCTTTTGAGAAAACTGTACTTAAAAAATGCAATACTCTTAGGCACCCGATGCAAGATGTCCCAAGTGTGACAGACCTGGCATACAAGATGACAGTAGCTGTCTTTAGCTCTCCATGGAGATAAAACGGAGCTAACATAAAGCCATTCTGCTTTTCAATCAGAGATGAAAAATATGATTCAACAGTACGTGAATCTGAACACTTCAGGGATGATTTTATTCACTGGTTCTTCTAGAGGATGATCAGCTGTGTTGGAAGTTACAAGTTTCTTGTTTCATATTCAGCAATCTTAATATTCAGTAAACTCTGGTCTAATTTATGGTTATTAGCCTAGCTGCTTTTGTGACTAGATCCTGAAGTCAGTGGGCTCCTTGAGCACTCATGTAAGTGATACTTACAGTGATCCTTACAGTAATCACTAATATTTGATTTTGAAAAACAATAACGTTTCTCTTTTGATAAGGGATTCATGCTGTTCTAAGGAGCTGTGTTTCCATCTTAAATGGAAAGCATTTACTTTTGACTGATGAGAAACACTTTTTTCCTGTTTTGTGGTAAATCCTTTGTGCTTGAAATAAGTTCCAAATCAAAGTGAGAAAACCAAATGCAAAAGTTGAAGTGAAACAAAACAAGAATATTCAATTGCAGAGTATCAAACGGAATTACTGCTGTATTTCAAAATGCATTGATAATGTAAATCGAATATATTCAATTTTTATTCACATTTCAATATTGTACTAAATCTGCTGTATACAGAATATGTTAATTCTTTTAGAGACCTCTGTATGAGTCTGATGGGATCCTCTGCATTTTGCCTGTCGCAATCTGGAGGAGAGTGATTAGCAGTAATGTTCTGAAGGTAAAGACTCCTCTCCCGGGACATGTTCCTGGCACGTATGACCTGCCATATGGTCATGTGTCCAGATGATTGCTGTGCTGTTCTTGGACACAGGCAGGATTTCAGGATCTAGGTTTCCCAGTACAAAGAGATCTCCCATGTCTTTTCTACAGCGGGAATGTAAGAAGACAAAGTGACCGGCAACTCTTACAACAAGACTCGCACTTTTCCTGCCCGTTATGTGCATTTATAGTCAGCTCTGGACCATGCCTGCCTGTGGAACTTTGGCTTTCTCTTGAACGATTCTCTGGGATGTTCCTGGGCACAGTCCCTAATTAGGTTAGTTATAGCTATAGCTGTACCTACCTCTAGTTACATTTAGATCAGTGAAAGTGTTTCCAGGTTTCCATGCCCTAATTGTGTCCTTCATATGACAGGACAAGGTTTAGGCACTCAGCAGTTTTCCTCCCCCAACCTACTTTCTGTGAATGAAAACCTGCAGACATGGTTTGGAATGGAGTAAAAGGCTGTCCCGTTCTGTTTTTTAAATGATAAGGAAAGCTAGATCCTTGCGTAGGCCAGGGCACAGCGGCCCTGTCAGCTTGGTAGTGACCTTTCGTTAGTTCTTTCATTAGCTAAAGCTGTCTGTGCTTTGTGGAGGGGTGACATCTGCAAGGACCTTCCTCTGAAAGCAGCATGGTGGGCTACGTCCTAGCTCAGCTCCAAAGCAAAGGCTTATGTGACGCTGGTGTGCTAAGGATACAAAGAAATCTGAAGGCTGGCCCTTATTTTCTTGGCGGTATCTGGCCTGTTTCTGGTCCCTTAATCTTCTCAGGAAAGATGGGTGCAGTGCCAGACCTAAATCCAGCAAATGAGATGTTGTCTCAGTATGTCATGTTCTCTATAAAGTCTCAGCCATCGCAAAGCAGAAGCAGTTTTACAACATATGCAGAATACAGAAAGATTTAGGAAGAGGGCAGGTAGGAATAGTTTAAAGAAATTTTCAACATTTTCTCATGTATTTCTTCCCAGGTCGAAATCTTTCTGTGGGATCCACACCTGGTAGTATAATTAGCCAAAATCTGCAGCAGTAGCCACTTAAGCTACCAGGTTTCAGAAGGACTGAATATTTCTCAGCCTCCTCAATCCATTTTTGCAAATGTGCAAAAAAATTGGATTACTGGGATGCTTTGTATGAGTTGCTTTAGCTGTAATTCCTGAAGAGTTTTTAGAGCTGCTAATCTAAGAGCTCGTCTCTGGAGGCTGATGACTCCTAAATCTATCTTACAAATTTAAATACCTCACCCTTAATATCTAGGGTCGGGGTTAGAAATGCCACTTACCCTTTCCATCCCCTCCCTGCTCTCTGAGAAGGATGATAAAATTACCAGGAGAGACAGATAAAGATGAGCAGAAGGGTTAGGAAGAAGGAGAGAGGTATTTTTCCTTGCTCAGCCCAGCTTGCACTCTAACAGGTATTTACAGTCTCTGGCTCGTGGTGCTTGTACTCAACTGTGTCAATCTGCTTCTATCCACGGGCTGACTGTAGCTAGGAGCAAGACAATTTATCTTTCTTGCTCTTACCCTTGTCTGTGTCCCCACACATTAAGGATGTTTCTCAGGCAGCACAAATATGTGTGAAATCTCTTGATTGCCTTTGCCCCTTGCGAAAAGAAAAGGCGTTGCATGCTCTTGTCCTTGACCAGCTATCGTTACGCCTTTCTAGCTGGCTGATGAATTCTCAGAGCACAAGCACAAATTCTGACGGACTGAAAAAAAGAAAATATAAATAAATACATATACGCTCTGTACTGGCAGGTCATAGCTCTCAGTGACGTTGCCTGCCAGAGAGCTGCCCAGTGCTCTGGATTTTCATATTCATGGCCTGCCCTCTTAGCAGCTAGTCCCAGGTGCTTATGGACTCTGGGCATCTCTCCTCTGTCTTTGCAGATCAGTGCTGTATGCTACTCCTAAAGGTCACTCTTCCCAAAAGGATCAGCAGCGTCACCGGCACCATTACCTTTGCACAAAGTGTTTGCAGGTCTCCAAAACAATAATTTCTCACAGTCATTTCTTCTTCATCAGCTGCAAGGATAAAAATCTGTTGTTTGGGTTTTTTTTGTTTGTTTTTGTTTTTGTTTTTTTTTAAATATGCAGAATTTTTGCACAATAGCTAAATACTTCTTAAGAAAAGACTAAGTGGAAGCTTGGGGGGAGACACAAATTATTTTCAAGTGGTCATGTTCCTCATTGCCTATTTAATTCCTGATACAAATGGAGCCTTCCACAGATATTAATCAGGCTAAAGAGAGTTTTTGGTACTCATAGACTGCTCACAAAGCAGAATCATGCAGGTTACAATTTTATGTTCAACACCTCTTAAGCGATAAAATAGAACATCTTCAATTGTAAAGAACTGTACCAGGAATAAAACAGTATCTAGAGTTTATAGAGGAATAATCCGTAAACAAAACCACAACTGTTAGTCACCTTTGGGAGACCGATACATCATCCTGGCATTGCCTTGAAATAAGTAGTTGTAAAATTTCTGAGATAGTTTGTGTAATGGAGACTGCCCTTCTTCTAGCCTGTATGCATAACCGGTGGAATTAGCAAAAAATGTCAGGTTCCTTGTTTGTCAAAAAAATTGTACTGAAAATCAGCTTCAATTTATTATTATTCTAGCTCTTGGAAGCAGTTATTTAAACCTGAGTGGTTAAAGCACACTTTAAAGATAAAAGATAGAAAGGCTTCTGATTTTTCTGCATCAATGTCAGAGGAACAATGTCATTTTATATCAGGGGAACATCTGTCTGTCAGTGATTACAGATTCAAAAATCAAGGTTTGACTAAATTAATCATTTTTATTTTGGAAAAAATGTCTGTGAAGTATCACATAGCACAGACATTAGCATGCGTTACGTCTCTGAAATCCTCAGTTCTGTCTTTTTCAAATGTATTGGGAAGAACATTATAGATTTAGTCCTAACACTGTCTTCAAGAGAATTGTGAGCTAACTTGTGTTTTACAACTATAATCAACAGAAGCCTACAAGGATATGTAGAAATACAGGAGAAATATTGGGAAATAGCAAAGAAATACCTTTGTAGATTGACAAAATTTACAGGAAAATAATATCCTGAGGCTGCATAAATTCACCTCATATTTCAAATGCTTAATTCAAATAATAAAGTTTTAATTAGGAGAAAGTCTTGTAAGTTCTGTGCAACTCTTTCAAACTTTGTGATTTTTTTTCTGGCATAAGAGCTTCTCCAGAAGACATTTTGAGAACAGTTGCTGCCAACGTACGCTGCATGCATTCCCAGCAAAGCATTTTTGCAAATGTACAGCCATAATCCAAATTAAAGATGAGAACAGGGCATAATTAATTCCAAAGCAAAAGCAGAGGCAACAGAAAGATTTGGACTGCCTTTTTTTGTTAAGTAGGGGGATAACCAAATATATGGCAGCTGAAGTCAAAGGAAAAAAGACTAGGATAAGAAGATGTTAATACGCATTTAGCAATGCAGCAAAGAGTTAACAGATGGGGTAAGGTCAAAGAGAAGTAGCCAAAGGGTTCAGGTCAGCTCTGGGACCTCTATATTAGGGAATTTAAGGCTCACAACATGAAGGAAGTCCATGAAATCTTGTTTTTGACTTTATCTACTGCCTATGATCTTACAGGCACAAACATGCACCCACCCATTAAGTGTTTTCCTTTAAATCGATGAGAAGCTGGTATAAGCTCTGTGTTGACTCTGTCGCATCACCGTACTGGTTCATTACAGCTAGATGGGTAATTACTGCCTTTTAGATACCGTCGAGGCTTTGTCTGGAGTTTGTTGGTGTGCAATAAGGTGATCTCAAGGCAGCAAAAATGGACCTATAACACTGGCTGGCTGTGCATACAGCTGGAGGGGGATCTTCATCTCCCACCAGCTGTGCCCCAGGTGTCAGTTCCAGCAACCCCTTCAGTCAGGCTATCATCACATGAGTTCTCTCATTTCCCTATGGGTGATTATTAATCTGTAAGAAACCCTTGACAAGACCTCAGTTAGTGGTCTGGAGGATGTCAAAACTCTTGAACGAGCAGGAAAACCTTACGCAGAAGCAGTTTTCTCGCTCCTTGGTAAATTTATGGCAGACCTGCAAAACTGCAACGCTCAGATCTCTGGTGAAACAGCCTAGCACTTTGTTTCTCCCCAGACCAGACCTGGGGGAAGGGAGACTTTATCTATTTATGAAGCAGCACCAAAGGGAGTAAATCACATATTTCCACTCAAGCATTTCATTACTTTGGGAAAATTTTGGCCGTGCTAAAAATATTTGAGCCTCAGTTTGTATTTTCAATTTTTATTCTAAACTAATGGTGGTTGTTGTTGTCCTTGCTTGGTATTGTGCTGCTCCTTCCTCACCTTATCTGGTGTCTGTCGAAAGCAGCTGTTGGCTTCAGAGGCATGTGCAGCTCCTATTGAATTCAATGGCACTTCTTAACCACAAGAATTCAATTATCTGCTGTTAATGGCCCATCCATTCTGAAAACACCTATTGCTTTCTCTAAGTATTCTCTTAACTCATCCTCCTATTGACTAGGTTTATCTGGAAAAAGATTGCTGAGCATTCCATCAGGATACCACTTCCCAGCGTAGCCTTTTCTTCACTTGATGTTCCTTAACTGTTATTTTAGTAAAATTCTTATCTTTTCTACAATAGTGCATGTACCACTGTACCTCTGGCTGTGCGTGAATCTTAGAAGAAGGTGCAAAACTTTATCTGCAATGATGTCCCTTTAGAAAATATTGTCAGAATTTGAAGTAATACCTCTGGGAGAAGCCAGGAAACCCAGCTTGTAACCCAAACTCCACCAGCTCTTAAACGCCCAGGTGGAACAGACATGACTCCCCACGTTTAACATTTCACCCCAAAGGATGCCAGCACCTCTAGTACACAACCTTAAAGTGGTTTCTTAAAGTAATCTCTCCCCACAGAGAGTTTAAAAACCGTGTCAGTGCTGCTGGGACTGTTACTTTTTCAGTTCAGGGGGGCTGATGCTACCAGGGTGGGTGCCTGGGCCACAGGTAAGCAAAACGGGCCAAGTATGAAACAGCCCTGGCTCTCCTCTCAGCACAACAAAGCAGGTTTTTTCCCTTTTCCCCCAAGCCTTGTGTGCGGGCTGCGAACGGCGGCATCCTCCCACTGTGCATAAAAAGTTGAGTATGTTATGCCTTCAGAGAGCGGCGAGCGCTGCCGAAAGCTCGCTGCCTCCCCGACGGCAGCAGCTGAGTAAGGACAGCACATCATCTCCCTCCTCCAGCCAGTCTGCGGAAAATGGAAGTCTTTCACATGCTCACCTTGACAGATCTGGGTTAGCAGGATCCCTGACAGCCCAGCTGTCTTGTGTCCCCATGTCTCTATTTGGACGCAGACAGCATATTTTAGGAGGGGCAGGAAGAAGAACAAGAGCAGGTAATTTGCCCTTCTGAAAGAGCTGTGGTTTGATGAAATCCTGCCAAGCGAGCGGTGCCGTGCTTTCTGCTGCTGCCTTGTCACTGTCAAACGGGTTCACACTCCTGATCCGTGGCTGACAGTCTGAGAGGCAGAAGCAGGAGATGTCCCTTTTTTCTCTGTTTACATGTTTCATGTACTTGCTAATTACTTCAGAGGATAGTTAAATGTTACTTTGTGAACCATATTATGCAAGGTATTGGTTTTGTCTCTGTTCCTGGCAAATGCAGTGTGTTGTTTCTTTTGGCACAGAACATCGACAGTAGTTTCTGTGCCGGCTGTTATTATTTATTTATCAGTTCAGTTACTCCACTGTGATAAGGCAAATAAAAGGTATTGTCTTTGGCCATAGGGGACAACACCGCATTTGGATGCTTTTATTTACTGATTGATCCTTATTAATATAAATTTCTAGGTTTTAGTCAGGGCATTTCCCCACTCATTAAAAATGAATGGTTAAAAAACAAACAAACAAACTGACAAAACCTGATTGCACATAGTACTTCAAATCAGAGCCTTTCCAGACACAGGGCAGGTAGAAGTTTTCATGGAATATCAGTTCATTTTGCAGATACTAAGCAGCCTCACACCTCAGGTCAGAGTACTCCTGTGTGACACACGAAGGTCACCTTCCAAGCGTGTGGCACGGAACCTAAACACCCACAGACTATTGCAGTTGTTTGGAAGTGTAAGCGATGGAAGCAGGACATTCTTCATCCCATCTCAGTGTTTTGCACCGGCACACTCTGTGAGCAGTGAACCGTGGTCATAAAACCTAATTTTGTCCTGCGCAAAGTTTTCATGGACAGGCTAACCAGGAATGTGATTTTTTTTCCATCTTTGGCACTCCTGGCAGGATCCCAGGGTGTTCCACTTACACAGATGTAAAAGTTCTTTAGCACACTGTAGCACTTCCCACACAGGAATAAGCTCTTCTAGAATGTGTATGTGGCAGCCTCTGTTTGTTTGCCCTTTCTCTGCAGTTGTTTTATATTCCTTTATTAAGGTGTGACAGAGCCAAGAGAAAACTGCTGTAGAGAGGGGCGGCTGGCTTGTGCCTGCAGGGATGGAGCAGGCGCCAGGGTGGGAACCAGGGGCTCGACAGGGCAGGGGCCCTGATTGTTAAAAACATAAAAAAGAAAAAAAAAAGGGGGGGAAGTGTAGTGAAATGAAGCTGGGTTAATTAGCATTGATAATATACAGCTGTGGGTTGGCTTCAGGGGCGGTGGGTTGGCTGATGTAGATAAGGTGCAGCTGTGGCTGGTTAAGTGGTTGAGAGCCAGTGAAGAGGGAGCAGCCAGGGAGTAACAGGGAGAGGAAGAAGCAAGAGAAGAGAGAACACATGCCTGGATGAGGTGAGACAAGGAGAAGGCAGCAGAGGGCCTGTATAAATAGTATGCTGGTGTGAGATGGTAAAAGACCTTGTTGCAGCTTGATAATTTTGAGAACGCTGTGACAGGGCCCCACTGGGATGAGCCTGGAAGCATGGAGGGTAAGGTCTGGGGCTAAAGACAGGTGCACTAAGGACTGATAAAGATGTATCTTTAGTTTAGTCTCTGTGGAAATATTGCACGGATGTGTCCCATTCCCCATCTCAATTGCTGTAATATATGGAACAGAGTAAGTCTAGTTTGTTATTCTAGCATGAAGTATCTTTCACATTAATCATTGTATCCCTCAGGCCCACTAAAGTCCCTATGCTAATTTGAATTAATCACTCCATTCCGAGCAGGTAGCTCATGGTATAGTCTTTCATTATTCCCATAATTTGTTTTGTTTTGTTGTTGGGTTTTGGTTGTGGGTTTTTTTTTCTCCCCTTCAAATGTACGGGAGATGCCAAACAGAAGCTGGAGGTAAGCAGGCAGCCACGGAGCCTACACGTGTGGGTTTCTCAGCTGTGTTTATAAATTCCCAAACAACGTGGAAGATGCAGTGGTTGCACCATGAGTGCCGCAATCATCATGGAAGTGACATGGTGCACAGGTGTTTGGACTCAAACGAGGGGATGAATTTCTGTCTGCTCTTTGAACAGGATGGTCGGTCTCTGGATCTGTTGCAGGAGGAAGAATGGTAATGGCTGAAAAAAAAAGTTATTTTTATTCTTGACAGCACTGATCTGAAGTAACTTACTGGGTGAGGCAAAATGGCTGAGCTCACACGCAGTGACTGGTGAGAAAGAATGATGGCACAAAGTGCTCACTAGTGGCTGAAATTAGGTCTGAGAAGGTCTGTTTGCTTAAAGACCTTTGCTGAGCTCATCTGTGTTTTGCAGCAGCAAAACACTGACCTAAGACCTCACCTCAGCATAAAGCAGTGAGTTGCTCTCGTCATCTGAAAATAGGTTCCTGGCTGCGTTAGTAGCAAAGATGCTCGTGTTTAGAGACCCTAAGTGGGTACAATTAGGTGAGAAACTAGGTGGTACTCAGCAGCCTGTGGGATGCAAGGTAGAAGAGCCTGGTGGGCAACACCAGCTGAGCTCTGCAAGTAGCTGCTGTAGGTCTTGTGATTGCATCCCTTCTCCTCCAGGCAGCTCTTACCAAGAGCTCTTGAGTGAATCCCCATGGAAATACAGAGGGGCTGTGTTTGAAAGGCAAACCGCTCTTTCCCCAGGTTGAGCAGGAGGGCAGAGGTGGCTGTCATCCCAAGCCCTGATGGCAGTGGCCACCAAGTTGTACACCTCGACTGGCCAGAAGTATTCTGTGGGTTAGAAAACGAACAGACTTTTACAGTCATATCACCAAGATTTCACCTTGAGATTAACCTTGATGCCTGTTCTGATAAGCCTTCATAGCACACTCTGGGCTATTTACTTATTTAAAGGGCAAGTACATTATAAGCACTTGCTCGTGCATCTTGTATAGCCCTTTCTTCTGCTCCCCTGAGGAAAGGGGTCTGCCTTGTGGCGTGTTTTATTTGTAGACTGATGGAGCTGACAACTCGCATGAAGGCTTCAGAGTATGGAAGTGGGAGAAGGAGAATGAGCAGGAGCAGTTGGGAAAAGGAGAGGTGGCCCCATACCTGCGAGGGAACAAGGCAGCAACCTGGTGAGTAAGGGTATTCCACCGGGGTATGTAAACGCTCTGGAAAGGAAGGAGATCAGATGCCCTGTGTCTGGGAAGAGGGTCCACATTGATACTTTTGTGTAACATTTAAACCCACTGAATCATACAGTTAATGACTACATAGGATATTTTTGGTTGGTGTGGGCTTTGAAGGCCCATGCCTCATGAGAGCAAATTCTTGTGTTGAATTAACTCCTACTAACGATTGCACGGGAGGAAGCCGCTTGTTGGAGAAGCTTCTAGTCAAGGGGGTTCTCATGAATTTGCTCACCTCTCCTCACAGAAGTGGAGCTTAGCTGGGACTGAGGTCACTGTAGATGTGCACCACTGAAGCATAATGTGAATTGCAGAAATCATGGCTGACTAAAGCAGTTTCTGAGAATTTAACCCTTAAC
>JAVJGJ010000061.1:38348274-38406221 GCA_035590215.1 Microhierax caerulescens
CCTTAACTTGTTGAGCTCGTTGCCCTTTGCACCACCACATTTACTGGTTTTATATATATTAGTGTGGTGTATCAGGGACTCTGTTAAACTGGATACAAACTGTGTCCTTTAGCTAAGGACACTTTTATACCTGCATGTTTAAAATCTTGCTGGGAAAGGTCTGGTGACTGCGATTAGGCAGGCTACTTTTTAAAGACTTTCAAATGACAAACTCAACACTTTCCACCATGATCTTTTTGAAAAGGTTTATTAAATAGGGTATTGCACTTGCAAAGCCTTTCTTGTTCTGACATTTCTGAGTAATTCAGATTGAGTTTCAGTGTACTGGACTTACTTATTTGCATTTCAAAGACTCAGAAAGTGTGCTGCACAGCCAGATACCTTTTGAGTTTGGGACTTAAGAACACACCACCCACCACCCCCACCACCCCAAAAAAAAAATAAAAAAACAATAAAAAAACAAACAAAACCAACCAAAACAAAAACGACAACCTCCCCAAACTTTGGCAATTGTTAGCTGAAATGCTACCTCATCAGTGATGTCACGCCTTTTAAACCTGCCTCGATGTCTAATTAAGGATTTTGAAAATGGGATGTAGTGCAAAATGGAGGAAAGCAAGGAAAATTTGGCTGACAGGAGATTAGTAGAGGACAGAGTTGGATCTAAAGGGAACATTATCCTCTGCACATGCCTAAAATGCCTGACTGCAGAACAGAGAGCTGCAGGAGTGTACCTGCGTGTGGGGGCCATTGATGAGAGCACAGGATTTATAATAAACTGCCAGGTCTACCGTATCTTTCATTAGCTGACTGACTGTTTTTCTGGTCTCAAGTGAAGATGACACAGAGCTAATACTCTGCTAACCCTGATCCTGCCTTGGAGCTGGTGATAAGCTGCCAAGGCTTGATGAGGGGCTACAAAAAACCGGTTAAGCCTATGTTCCAGTAGCAACAAAGGAAAATGAGTGCAAACGAATAGAAAAACTGTTAATTTGTTTCTTTTTTTTTCATGTGGTAAAATGAACCCATCAACCCATCGCAGAGCATGTGTCCCTTTAGATCTCTGGTCCCATGCCCGATCCCTGCGTTGTACCAGCTTTATGCAAATTCTTCAAAGAGCTGCAGTGAAATAAGATAAGCCTCCTTTAGGTATTGTTAATGATGGGATAGTAAACATGCCCTTATTTATGTATTTTATTATTTCAAATACCTTCACTGACGAAGGAAATCAACTTGATTTTGCCATACTCGACTTTGTCAGTTTAAATATCGTACACCACATAATTATTTGCTCTCCGTGTGGTGTTGAGTAGCACAGGCTGGTTTGGTCACAGTAATGGTTGATGTGGAGTAGTGGGGCATTGTGTTAGTTAAACCTTTGATTTTGGTGTCATTAGACAAGTAGGTTGAGCCTGGAACCAAAAGCTAAGGAATACAATTACATGGATGCTCTTGTGCAATCTGTTAAAATATGACAATGTGGGTTTGTCCAGATTTCTTCTGGTCATTTGGAATATCCCTGGATTATTCTAATATTATATTAAACTAATACAATGATGAATACTTATAAATACAAGTAATATTAATGGTTATGATAGCTGCTTTGCCAGACATTTAAAAATTCCAGCATGGAACTAATAAAGCCCCCTTTTATTCCAATCATCTTGATTACCACAGGAATGCAACTATTGACATATAATTTTCTGAAAATCAAAGGACATCTTAATTTTAGCAGTATTAGACAAAATAATAGCACTCAGAACAGAAGTTGTTTTCATGAACTTCAGAGAATTGGATTTTATTTTATTTTAAATAATGTTTACCTAAAATTCACATTGTATAGCTGGACTGTGAGTGGAGATTATTCTTTCTTGCCGGTCTATACATTTTCCCTAATCTTTTAGTGGGATAAAATTTAAAAATAACAAGTTTCCCAAGAAAGCTTACTTCATACTAAACTAAACTTTTTATTTTCATGCTTTTGATTTATTTGGGGGGGTTTGGTCTTTTGCTCTTTTTTTTTTTAATTACTTTTTAGACTCCTTTGTTAAAACATAGAATTTGAAAAGGCATTTTGAAATAGAAAACTGAACATGAAAAATAAAAATGTACCTTTCCCTTTATTTCAAGTTTTAAAATAAATTATGTCAAGATATTAATTAAAAATTGACTTTTCAAAAAATGTTTTTCCTTCTACATCTTTTGTATGGGACAAGAATTAAAAATATTTTAAAATGCCAATGAACTGTGAAGACAAAGTCAGCACATTTTTATGTATGAATTTTCTTGAATAATTTTCTGTATTCCCTCCCTGCCCTCTCTGCCCCCCCATATGTCACCTGCTAACAAGTGTGCAGACTCAGCACCATGCAGCATGGTGACTGGGGATTGATTGAGATATTTCAAGTGATGAGACAGGCACAAAACTGCAGGGGCACTCTTAAAGTTTAATTAAAGAATGAAACTGGAGCCAATGCTACAATGTTAAAGCAGTTTGTAGAGTTTACTAACACAGGAACTTTGACTAAGCATTTATGGCTAGATTTGGCAAAAGGCAAGGTAATTCAGTAATCTGTGACAAGATTGAAAACAAAACCAACAGAGATAACAACTTGTCTAGTCAAATTGTCACTAATCAACTGTAAAATAGTCTTTATAAAGGGAAAAAAAAAAGCAACTATTCCTTTTTGGCTCTGACCATCATAAATTTATTTACAATTTGTTGTTATTATTTCAGTCTCAAGTCCTAAACTTGAGCCCAAGGAAACTGAACAGGAACCAAAGATATGTGGTGGTAAAATCATTAATATTTAATATTTGAGAGGTCTGAGAAGTTTATTCTAACTATAAGAACATTCCTTGCAACTGAAAGCTGTGATCGTTTCCAACTCCTGAGCTCTGAGCTAAGATACTGGCTGTGCCACCCCCGTATCCTCCATCCAGAGCCACCTCTTTGCATCCGCACGTTATTTATGGTCTGGTTCCTTCTTAGATTTGTGGCAGTTAGCACTTAAGGAGCCTGGCTTTGTTAACATGAAATTAATGAAATTACTGTTTTTCCTCTTTCTTCCCCCCCTGCCCCCCCTCCAATCCAACATATAGGCTGGATCTCCCCAACCACGTGGGGAAGATGGGGGCAGCAGAGGGGGAGATGCTGCCCAAAAGTTCTCTCACTATCGTTATAGTTAATGAAGCTTCTGTCTGACTATATTGTACTTGTGTTACTGTGCACTTGGAGCTCCCAGATCTCTGGCAGATACAAACGTGTTTTGCTGACGTTCACATGTATTTCTAGCTCCACCGATGTCTTCCACTTCCCAGAAACTGCCTGGAGAAACCCAGCTTAATTATTTCTGTCTACACACTTCTTGTCTAAACCATGCAAACTTTTATCTAGAGTCTCACGAATTCAGAAAGTACTTTCCAGGAGACACCGCAGTGTCCAAGCACAAGTCATAGAAGTCATCTGACTTTATGCAGCAACTTTTATTTGGTTGTTTAACTTCTGGAATACTTAAGAAAACCTTTTTCAAGTACAAATGTATTATTAATATTAAAGGAAAAAAACATAACTATTGTGTTGACATAGGAAAGATGAGTATTGGGAGGAAAGTATTCATGAATTTGCTTAATGGTCTTGCTGCTCCGGCTTTTGGATTAGGTTGTTCTCATGGTGGGATTAAGAGACATACATCGAAATAAAGGGCAGGAGTATCTGATGAATATTAACAAAACTCAGACGGCTCCTGGTATAAGCAACGCTTACCCTGCTTGCTCTGCCTATGCCAAAGCCCTAGAAAGCCAGGCTTACTGCTTCTGCCACACCAGGTGTCAGGGCTTCTGCCCTATAAATTGCCAATGAAGTCATAGCCAGACTGCATAAAGTACACGAACAAATGCAACGTAGTGAAAGCTACTGCAGTGCTGTGTATAGGATGGATGAAATGCTTTATTTATAGATCATAATTATTAACCACATTATTTTTTTCATGTAGGTTAAATAACAATTTGGAGAGCAGCAACATTGGTTTATCTGTAGGTCAGGTTCTTTGCCAGTAACTCTCACCTTGGCCAAGTCTCTCCTTTTCATTGATTTGTCTTTTGTAATTTATTTGAGACAAAGTAAATTATTTCTTTGCTAATACAACTAATTTCTGAGTGTCTCGTAAACATAATTCTTTGTGCATGGGATGAGTGTCTTCTCTGTTTTATGCGCTGCATTACAAATTCAATATAAATTCATATTTACATATATGACAGTTTTCTGAGAAAAATTAGAATTTTACCTATCTTCTCAAAGAAGCAAAAGGCTGAAGAAGGACCATTTTCTGAAGTTATCTGAAAGTATCCCCCATGTCACTGACAATCTGGCTTTGATCTTTTGAGATATGTAGAGCGAAGCCCTGGCTTGGCTGAGGGAGTTTTGCTGTGGAATTCAAGGCTTCTTTTCATAACTTCCTGCAAAATTATTAGATATGTATTAAGATATAACAAGAATAATAAACCTTTAGGCTAGTCTGCATGGGGATGTTATTGGGGAAGGAGCAGGAAGATGAATGTAAATAACGTTTTCACTCCCGGGGTGCCAGACTGGCCCTTTCCCACTGGCAGAGCAGCTGAGAAGGGGGTGACATGATATGGGTCAGGAATCTGCCCAGCTACACCCTGTGGGAGGTAGAGGTCTGACATGTGCTTTGTGCTTCCAGTGCCTTTTCCAGTTGTGGCTCATGCACGCAGGGATCGGAGCGGGCACCTCCACCCCGAGGCCTGGATGTGCCTCCTCCATGGCAGCCGCAGAGGCCCAGCCGCAGTGCCCGCGCCGGGAGCCACGCAAAGCCACAACCGCACTTGAAATGCAGCACAAGAGCGTGTTCCATGCTGACCTCCCCGTGTAGACAAGCCTTTTATGAGATCATCTGCAGTTTTGATGATAATGGCAGCTTTATTTTCTTCTATGAGGCCTTGGGGTGCAAGAGCTACTGTAAATCCTTTTGCACTTGTGCATGCTATTCCTATCCTGATTCACAATTCCTATCCCCTAGACCAAAATACTGATGTAAATAAGCTTTTTATTTTCATTTTTCAGTTACAGCTCTGCACAGCATGACACAAAAAAACCCCACATGCTCTTTTTTTTAATAAGAAAAGTGCTTTTCTCCAGGGGTGGGGGCTTTACATAAGAAAGGTCAAATGCTCCCTCTCACATTTGATTCATTTAATAGCAGGATGCTCTTTCTGGCCATCTGCTTATTGTTGAATTAATTGTCAATTAATTGTCTCTTAATTGAAGCATTTGTTTCCAATTTCCAAAGATTAGCAGGGTATTAAACAAGAGAGGTCAACACAATTTAGGAGAGTGTTTTAAATTTTATGTATAGAGGTTGGGAATTGTAGCTTTCATTAAACATCACTCTGGTATAATTTGTGTCATTAAAAGTGGCAATTTCAGCCAATTACTGCAGCTGTTTTGAGTTTACTTGCTTGAATGATTCCTGATTCCAGGACTCAAGAAGAGCTAAACTCTCTCACTATTGCTTGCTGCTGTTATGTCTGTTTAAAAATAGAATTAATCATAGAAAGAAGCCTATAAATGTTATTAATGGTTTACTGGAAGATATAACTCTTTAATAATAAAAAACAAACATATACTAATATCTGTTCATAAAGGAAGACACTAGGCCCTAATTATGTGGCTTTTAAAGTAAGGCAGACCTGTAAAAGGAAAAGGCTGATGCTGGTGGAAGCAAGACTCCAGCCCTGGCTCTGCATGAGGGCTGATGAAATGGTCCTCTCTGCTCAAGGGGGTCTGTGGACACAGGGATCCAGCACAGGGAGTGCAAGGATGGGTGGAGTTGTACTGGGTGTAATCACCACTGGGCAGATGATAAAGAGCCATGGAACGTGCAGGAGCTGAGCTCTGAATCTGCGTGGGACCATTAGCTCTGAACCCCAGCGCTGCCCGGCCGTTGCCTTTGCCATCAGCTGCTCAGGTGTGGAGCCCTGGAAGTCGGGTTTGACTGATGAATATTGTTCAGAAAGTACCTGATTAAGCCCCTGGCAGCTCAGGACTGCCAATAGCCATCAGTTTAATGCTTTGCTTCTGTTTTACATTCCATTAAGTAATTTAAATGCTTAGATTGAATAAGGCCTTGGTCCCTTAATGCATCTGCTTTATTAAATGGAAGTATTACTTTTGGAAGATATGTTTTTGAAACAACTATTGTGTTTTATTCCCCAGAAAGTTATAT
Organism: Microhierax caerulescens; assembly: GCA_035590215.1. NCBI lineage: Eukaryota > Metazoa > Chordata > Aves > Falconiformes > Falconidae > Microhierax > Microhierax caerulescens. Next base: position 38,354,523 of record JAVJGJ010000061.1, read on the forward strand.
ACTAAGGAAAAAAAAATAATCATACCTTAGTTAAACTCAGCCTATTATTTTATTAAGCAGTGATTCAGCAGGTTCTGGGGGGAATCTTTTATTTTACATGTGGGATTCAATATTGTATGTCTTTTTGTACTGAGTAATTTTAGACAAATTTTAGTAAATTTAGAGCTGGGAAAGCAGAGTCTGTTCCCTCTAATTTGATGTTACTTTATTTAACAGACCGCTACCTTCTCCCCAGAATTTGGGATGCATACCAGAAGGGATCTGGTTTTCCCAGTATCAGTGCCTAGACATCAGTGGCTGTGTATGCCAACTGATACAACCATTCATTTGATCACATTATATCCGCTATCTAATCACAGAGAAAGATCTTCCAAAAGCCACACTAACAGAGTTTAGAAGATCAGAAATATCAGTGCCTGAGTAGATAATACTGATTGCTTGGAGAATACAGTATGCTCTGTCTTATTTGATAGAGAAGAAATTAAATTTGATTTCGATGTTTGCATGCGCTCGGTCTGTAGGAGGGTAAATGTATATTCATCTGTCACTGTGTGGGGAAACTCTATAAACAATACGCTTATCCAGCCCAGACAGTCTTATTTGTCTCTTCTCAGACATAGAAAATGTTATGTCCCGAATAGCCACGAGGCGAGCAGGGTTATATCAGATAGACTTGGATTAGCATATTTTACAAATAGATAAATACGATGTTTTTTGATGCTGCCCTTCAACCCTGTTGCATGGCGTCTGGTGGCTTTTCTCTGAGCCCTGCCAATCCACAGGGCAGCCTGCAAAGGGCAGCTCTGAGGCACATGGTAGGATGAACACAGTGGGGAAAAAAAACCCCAAACAAACAAAAAATCAGGTATTTGAAGATGCTCAGTGTTGGGAATTTTAATTTAAACCCTGAAGAAATGAATCCCAAAGAATGGTAAGATGGGGACAGGTTATTCCTCTCCCTGGCTCTGCAGTTTGTCGGGAAATTGCCTCTATTGTGTGTGATCAGTGTAAGGCACAGGCTGTTCAGGACAGGAGGGTGTCGATGAGCATCACCCTCTGAATCAGAGTTTGAATGGGATCCCTCCTCCTCACAGTAACTAACACACTGTATACATTCAGGGAAGAACAAAGTGATAACGCGTGTTACAAAAGCCCAAATTCCAGGCATGTTCCAGGAGCAAAGATAAATCTGCTCTTTACTCACATTTAGCATAAACTGCGGAATCCAACAAATCTCTCCAGACTAAGCCCGTACCTAACAGCTGGGAACCTGCTCTCCCCAGGTCACGCCTGCTGGCTTCAAATGATTTATTCTTGATTTACATAAGCATGAGTGGAAAATATGGCCTGATTGCTCTTACCAAATACTGTTGTAGAGGTGTGTTACAGTACAGTAAAGATAATTTAGTGGTTCTACATTGGGGTCTTGCCAAAAAAAAAAAAAGTCATAAATTTGTTAAAAATACCTATACAAATCCCCCAGAACAAAAGCACTGAAATAGAAGATATTTATTTTTAAATAATATGCTTTGTAGAGGTCCTCACCAAACTCTGTGCAGAATAATCTTGCAAAGAAAGAGGAAGATTTAAAGTAAAATTTAAAAGGATTAGGACTGTGCAGCTGAAAAATAAGGATTATGTAAACTGGCAAAGCATGTATTTTCTATTTGGTTTAACAGTCATAAAACGTTTGTGTTCATTTATGTATTTATTTATTTAACATGAAAATAATTTCAGATAGTGTGCATCAAAGTTCAGGATAAGACTTCCACTACAGAAACTTTGGTTAATTCAATTCTCCAATAACCTAATTATCAATGTTGTATATTTGCTTCTGGATTTTTCTCCCTGAATCCTTTTATAGCTGGGAATGACCTTTTTCAAACACTTTCCAAGTAACATTTTGGTACTTGAAGAATTACACTTGAATTAATCTTTAACTACAAAACCTAGCATTGTCCCAGAATTTTTGGGTTCACTGTCAAGATTAGCTCAGATGAGATAGACAGGTTAACTGAATATATTTCATTGGCTAATTACAAAAATTAATAGGTTTGCTATGCAAGATCTAAAGAACTGATCTGCTCCCCATGTACTAAACCCCAAACAGTTGTCTATATCAAGACAGCAAGCAAGATGAACATCAGCTCTTTTCCTTTTTTTTCACTTTTAAGCTTTTTAATATGGTCTGATATGTTGAGATGCTGTTGTGTCAATAGATATAGCCCAGGGAAAGCTCCAAATAACTGCTCTCAGATGCTTTCATTAACTATGCATTCTTGCAAGCACATCTTTGCCCAAATTACTCTTTTATATTTTCCTCAAACTGATATCAGCAATTTTCATCTTATTAGTGGAGCTTAAGTATGAACATAGTTTCTAGCAAAGGTAATTCCTGCAGGTGCCCTAAATGTTCTGAGTGTTTTAAAATATCATTGTTTTCTTTTATAACAAACAGGTGAGGTTATTAATAAAGTCCTTATAGACTCTGATTAATGAGTCTCCACCATTCATTCCCCTATGTCAAGGAAATTTCTGAAGCCTCAGTTTTTCTTCTTGCAATTTGGCAACATTTAATCTCTCATAAAATCAATGCGCATCGCAGCTAGTTAAATGTTGCTTCTTCCTGACATTGCTTTGAATTGGCAAACTGTTCAGCAAGGTACAGAGCCACGTGGGGTGCCTTTACTTTAAATGCTTAGAACCTCGTTGCATTTCTTGGTAAATTGAACACAAAAATTTGTGAGTTTTACCCTGGCTGATATTAAATAGGTGTCTTGTTCCCGCTGTGAGTGAAACCCTTACAGAAGAGAAAAATGTGGGATGTGTGATGTGCCACCACAGTGTAAAAATTGTCTGGCTTGTGTTACAAATGGCTTTATCTGTTTCAAAGCCATTGAGGAGAAAGATCATTTTAAGTTATTGTAGAGTAATGTTCTAGCACATGAAATAAAAAAAGTGTCAGCTACAGACCACTGAATGTAACAGGTGACTTGCTCTTGAGACATCTGTCAGTAACATTGGGGGAAAATGCTGTGTTGTCAAAAAAAGGACTTCAGTTTGAGTGACACAATACTGGCGGCCTCATGCTGACAGTTCTAAAACGTCCTTGAAATTTATAGATATTATCAATGGCAAATTCCTATAAAAACTGTTACACTTGGAGGCATTCTGTAAGAAATCTCATCTTGAAAGAAAAATAGATACTCATCACAGAAATAAAAATTAGTTCTCGAGTCGCTGAAAATAATCCTAATTTGATTGCCTTGGATATCTGCGAAAAACTCCAAATCTTTATTAATGTTAACATTCTCAAACATATAGACTTGGTAAATCACATCATAGGCACTTTGCGAGGATTGTCTTCAGAATTTGGAATCAGTCATGAGCCTGATCAAAGCAGGACAAAGAAATCAAAAATAACCAGGGGGGGAACATTAACTTGAAATGGACAGATTTACACATAGAGATTAGCAGGTCCACTGGCTTCATTTAATAATAATAATAATAAAAAAAATTAAGTATTTTTGAGATATTTGCATTGATTTTAGTCCCACAGCTCCACATATTTTCATCAAGCCTATGCTACGTACAAAACAGCCCTATTGGCTAAGCAGTATTTTAATTGTGAAGGTAAAACACTTCAGGATGAGGAAATGCCGGGTGTGTAACTGTGGGTGCGATTTTACCATCGTTCTTTTGCCTCTCCCTCCGATAACAGCTCCCTCTGATGCTGCTGCAGGGGTGGGGGCAGTGGCCGGAGCGGGTGCGTGGGCTGTGGCGGTGCCCTCCTGGCCATGGGCACAGCCGGGGGACCCTGGTGGCTCTGCTCGGGCTCTCAGCCGTCCCTGTTCTCACTCTTCACATGAGATGGGCTTTGCAGTTGTATGAAGGCTCTTCTAAGCACAGCCACGAGTTTATTTTCTGATGAAGTGCAACCTACGTGAGAAAAAGCTAACGTTTCAAAGTTAATTCAGATTAAGAAAGGGAGGCATACTCGATAATGTTTTAAATCTGAGCGTTTTTCTTCATCCCGACATCTCAAGTGGTGATGGTAGTGCCTCCTTTGAAGTCCTCTTACGTCTGGTTTTTCAGCTTTCTGCTTTTGTATTCCCCTGCTCAGGATATGCTCAGTCCTGGGAGGGCGGTAGCAGTGCCGTGCTGAGATCTATAGCGCTTCTGTGGATGCTCAGGTTCTGCTCTGGGAAGAACATTAAATTAGGAAAAATTGTCAGGGTTTTTGTCTTTCTCACCACTGTTTTCTTGAAAAGTTGTGTACCCAGCAAAGCTGCTGGCTGTGCTAAGGTACATTAGAGGGTGCAGGCTCGAGGCGTTTTGTTTGCTCCAGGGCTTGTGGCTGCTGCGCTGCTGCGAGCTGAGCCAGCTGCTCTTCTTGCCTGGTGAATCATTTTGTAATTCCTCACCGTCGGCTCATCCTGGAAACAGATGGGCATTACTGTTGGTTTAAGAAAGGAAGCGGAAGCATGTGAGACACAACGCTCACAACACTTTACATTCTTGTAACACTGATGGAGCACTGATGTGACTTGTAGATGAGAATCAGCTGTAAGTTATGCTATACCTCATGGCCAGGCACAGGGAAAAAGTGCTCTGCATGTACTGTATAGAAACGCTCACACCACAAATGATAATTTTTTCAGAGAAGGAGGTTGTAGGGAAGCCTCCAACCACTTCCTGATGGGCTCACTGACATTATCATTGGGCTTTCAACAGGACACATTTCTGACATTTTATTTAGTTAGTAACAAATGTAATCATAATTACCAGTGCCACAGCAATAAAAGGACTGGATTGTAAAATAACTCACCATCAGGCAATGCCATCTGTGAAATTAAGGCTACATTAACAATATAGCTGCTTCCCTATGTCCTGCTGATATATCAGAGTATGTATAAGGCTCTGATTTCAATGTATGAATATTGTGTGTTTCTTTCTTTAGTCTCCTTATAAAGTTAAATTACCGTCAAATTCATTTGGGTAGAGCTGAACAAGGGCAAATCTGAGAAACGGATTCCTTTTTAAACCTTTGGGATTGATCTTAAACTATGCTGAAGCAAGCGCCTCAGTTTCCTTCGTTCTGAAGTAAAGGACCAGGATTCCATCACAGAATCTGCGCTGCAGAACTGACTTCATTTTTGAAGTCCACAGGCAGAGAGGGTAACAGGAAAGAGGAGGTGTGAGTCATCACAGATTTTTAGTCAAATCCTTTTTATCTCTACTGAGAGCCAGGCAAAGCGATTTGTTGGAAGGATTCAAAGGCACTGAGCGGAGTACGGTTATTAGACGCGCTCAATAGCTGCTTTTAAAACTCTACAAAAAGTTTCCACTAAGGAGAGCAGTCTCGCAGGTTCCCCATCTGAAGCGGCGAGGAGCGGAGGTGGGAGGAGAGCGGCAGTGTGGGTGTTAAAGCCGCTGCACAGATGTTAGCCCTTCCTTTTCCAATTATCCGCCATGAAAAATGCCTGCTGGGAAGGCTGCATCACGGTACGTGCATCTCACCGGTGAGGAATGACCTGCGCATCTCTGCGTGGGAATTACTTCTCCTCGCAGAACCCAAGGAGACAACCGAAAGGGAGAGATCTGACAGCAGCGTCTTTTGAATATTTTTTGAGTCTTTTGAATATTACTTTGCCAATGGGATTCTGACTGAGAGGAAAACCAAGAGTTTCTGGGCTCTGGAGAATCCAATTAACAAACATAAGCTCTTTTAAGGTCGCGTTAAGACCTGATTCTGTGGGATGGTCATAATTTACCTATACGAATATACTACATGTAAAATATGGGTACGTGCTTCGGAACCTTGCAGCAAAATACATGTAATGTCAGCAAAGATTTATAGAACAGCAAAGATTTACAACATAGCAGCTTTATTTAACAAATTTTAAAGAATGAATCCCCAAACAACTGAAAGTATTTAAGGGCAAATTACATATTTTTTTTCGCTGCAGTAAATAATGAGGTAATTTCTCTGAGGCTGCCTGACAGCTGGTGTTATTGTTTTGGGTTTTTTTCTTTCTGGTTAATGTTAAGCCCAGTGAGTTCCCTTGTGCCAGGGAGATGGAGGGCAGGGAAACGTGGCGAGCGGGTCCATCCAGCAATGTGTATTATCCCTTGCCCAGCTGCCTGGCACTTCGGAGTCCTTTCTGCCTGTTTTGAGTGATTAAACCCAGATCTCTCGGTGCCAGTCAGCGTGCACTTATTTCAGACACAGCAATGCAAAACACAGGAAACTGCATGACACAATAGAGGACTTACATGCAGAAGTAGCATTAAATATTTTGGGTATTTTAACCTTGGCTCTTGCAAGTCTGGCAGAGCAGAGTTCTCAGCACGTGAGAACTCTGCTCTGAGTTGTTGAATGGTGAGACTCAGCCATTGCACCGGCCCTGTGAATTTAGGTAGCCGAGGAGTTTGCTCTGAGCGTAACCCGGTAAATCCCAGCGGTGAGCTGCAGCCCTGGGTTGCCCTCTGCATCATGGTTTTGCATTTCTTCTCTGCCTCTTGTCAACAGCTGATGACATTTCTTGGAAGGTGGACCTGCCCAGAGCTTTGCTTGTCCTTTTTCTCTCTTTGTATCAGGGATATCCTCAGTCTTGCTGTTGGAGAGATTTGCCATTTACTAACAACAGCTTCTCTGGGCTTCTCTGAGGGTCCTTGGTGTCTTTGTGCTGTTGTGCCCTGTCCTGCCCCAGAGCCTTCTCCTCTGAAAGCCTTTGGTAATTTAGCTTGGTGTCTTTAAGCTGGAAAGCATCACCCAGCTGAACCCTGGTGGATGTGATATTCATGCAACAGGACTGATCTAGTCCTGCAATTTTGTGAAGGGAAGCATTGGTGAAAAAAAGGGGCTATGCATAAAAAGAGGTATAAAAAGTGATTGGTGTCACCAGTTAGTAAGGAAGAACGTGGTTACTGTGATCTTTTATTTAATTATTATTTGCAAGACTCACTTTGGGAAACATGTATTGGAGGAATAAATGAATAAGTGTGCTTAAAAGGCACATCAGATGGTAGTAAATGCCATGCTGCATTTTATAAATCATTTGTGCTTTATTTTTCCTGAGTTGCTTTCTCTCCTTACACACTAAAAATTCTCCGATATTTTTTGGGGTCAGGGAAAGCATAACAGTCTTTCTGTGAATCCAGAAACTTCTGTGCACACTGGGATTGTGTTAGAAAGCAAAATGTGACTTAAGTGGCCTACACACGCTCAGTGAGGATCAGGCAGAACACTGTATCTCACTTTTCTCCCAGCCTTTGGATCTTTTCTGTTGCACCTTGGTAATGCCAGAATAGCTGTATAGCCCCTATTTCATGCCTTTATAATTAATGTCTTTTGCTTAATGAAAGCACTTCAGTAGAATATACTACCCTCTACTACTGCTGAGAAAAATAATGCTTTTGATGCATCTTGAAAAAATTCTCAGTGTGTTAGTTAGAAATCTATTAGATCTATTTCATATACCTCTCTGATAACCAAAACAAAAGAGACATGTGAGTAAGCTGCGTTGCAGATATATTGCTATTGTTCCTGCAGGGTAGGTGATTGTAATCTTTTATAGTAAATTCTTAAAAAATGAACTGCAGCCATAAATTTCATGTTTTACAATGAACACGCTCGACATGTTAATCTTCTCTATGGTCATTGTCCAGAAGAAATATACCTGGCGCGTAGCTGAGACACCCCTGTAAGTTGCTACAGCAATATGCTTTCTATTCCAAATTAGGGTAGCCAAGCAGTTTTATTCTTTAAGGCTGCTGTAAAACTATCTAAATGAAAGATATTAAATGGTGAAGTTACATAAAGGTGTGTTTCATTAGAATGTTACTGGAAGGTGATTCTGTTTTTTAACTCTTAGTGTATTCCTGAAGGTATACTATAAAGGTAGGGAATTTATATTGGCGCTGAAAAAGGCTTGCACATTTATTGCTTAATTGAAGATAATTGGCCCGGCCATGGAAGCGTAGACCTTGCCATTCCAAGATCATGACATATAAAGGTTAAGTATCACTTCCAGTAAAATCTTCTCAGGGAATTTTAAATTTGCAATACAGTAAGACATCTAATTTTCTTGTTGACTGCAATTTTTCTATTTTTTAATTTAAGGTTAATATGGTCTTCGAATTTATTTATAAAATGTGTGCCCCGACCAAAAATGATTATTAAATCACTTAATGTTACTTTAATAACTGCACACATTTTTGGCAATTTTTTTTATCTAAATGGCTACTGAATTGTTAAAGCTATCTCAATATAGCATCATTATTTGAAATAGAATAAGACAATAAGGATATTCTTCTATGAAAACAGAAATAATAGGAAAAAAATTTAATATTTCCATCTGCAAATTAATCTGGTTATTGGATAAAGCAAATTGCAAAATAACCACTACTCAAGATCACTACTCTAAGAGATTCATAAATACTTATTTAGCATCACTACTTCAAAACTATATGCCCTAATTTAATGGCAATATTAGTATGATACATTTTTTTTGTGAGCTGCTGTGGGGCCAGATCGAACGTGGTTCCTGTAGGTAAGCTGTATCAAAAAACGAACGTTGCACCTTCCAGTCACAGGTTTGCCATGGGGACACACTGGATTGTCTAGTGCTATATGTGCCACCCAGAAATGAAATATATTAGTTGCTATCACATTTCTATTAGAAAATAAGATTTTGGGCTATTTATGACTAAGCTGTAAAGCTTGTTTCTGAGTGAAATGCTGAGACTTTCATCTTACCTAAACAAGTTTGCCTCTCCCATTTTCAGACAGAACCAATTTGTTTTATTATATTGTTCGGTGTTTGCTCTGCAGTTAATACAAACACAGCATGAAAGATTGTGCAGTTCTTCGTGCAATGTGGACATCTATGCTACCTCAGACGAGGATGAATCAGGCTGCAAGTCTGCAACTAGTTTGAACAGGTCCAAGTAGGTGTTAGCAATGAACCTATCACCCCTTCACCCCCTCTTCTGTCTGTGCAAAACATCTTGGTGTCTCCCACGTAAGCCAGCAGTCCTACTTTTGATGGACCTTCTAGTGAGCTGGATCAGGAGCCAACATGGCTGAAAATTAAGGTAGATCTAAAAAAAAAAAAAAAAAAATCAAAAACAAAGGATAAGAAAGAAAATAATTTCTCAGCAACATGATTATTAGTGTTGGCGCCAGAGAGGTGCTGGAAGTAGGTGACCAAGAAAAGAGAGGATGTTAAACCTTAATCAGACTGTGTGTTCAATTTTACTTTTTTTGCCATAGTGTGGCCAAAAATTTCATTTCAAGGAAAATGGAGAAGGATTTGAACTATTTTCCCAATGTCATGTACTGTTCATCTTCAGTTTTCATAGTATTATGAGCTGCCAGAGGTCATTTATAGTCACATGAATAATTAGAAAATGTTCTTATGCAGGTGGGTGTGTTCTCGGCTAATCACATTTGTCCTTCTAAAGTCAGAGGAAAGAGTAGAGAATGTGATTTTCACAACATGCCGTTAATTAGCCCAGCATCTGATATTCAACTTTTAAAACTGAACACCCCTTATTACAGAGACGGTGTTAAAACATTGCTTTTTAAATCAAAACATACATGTAGCTGTTTCCACCATGAATATTCCCTCAGCGTTCGTCCTTTTCCTTAATGATTACTGGCATTTTTATTCAAGACTCTGTGTTCCTATTGACCCCACAATGCAATTGCTTTGTGTGGGGGGTGGGCGAGTGGGGGGGTGGGGGTCCCTGCTGATTCCTGATGGGAACCTGCTCCTCCCTCCAGGGCAACATCTTTTGCTGGGGGAGGAACCCTGGCTTTCTCTCTCTGTTACGCTGTGTGCTGAGCAGCCGCTTCACCCCTGGCACCATCACTAACGGTATTGCTGTAGCTCTCGGCAGCTTTTGCCTGATTTCATGAGCAGTGCTCGCTGTGGCACCGAGGTTTTCTAGCTGTACATATTTTATTTTATTTTCTTTTTTTTTCTTTCCTTAATGATAATCTTCAGGGGGCAGGACGGGTACTACAGCAACAGTGCAATCCCTAAGATGTGTACTGGGAAGACGTGTGAGAGATTTTATTGGTAGTATTTATAGAGGTTTTGCACAACAGGAGCTGTAGGAAAAACCTGCAGTGAAGCTGAGAGCTTGGCTGGAAGGACTGGCCCTTACCTGGCAGCTGCTGCAGCTCAGCACTGCTCCGAGAGGCTTGAAAACACTAATACTTCATGTGTGTGATACGGAAAAAAAATTAGATATTGACTAATAAAGAGTTTGCGTTAACCTGCAGTGAGGTGTTTTTCCAGTCAGCTCCTGAGACATCAAAATTATGGTGTATCTTTTGTAAAGCTTTGATCATTTCAGTACTAAACTATGTTTTCAGGCATTTGTAATGGAGTGTATTTGGGAATATTTGGGGACTTTTTGGGGTTAAGGCTAGCATACTGAAGGAACACCTCATCATGTATGCAACCAATTTTCAAGTAGCTGAACTGGGATTTTTTTTTTAATGGGAAATGCATTGAGAATTGCTCCAGGCAGGTATTTTATTTTCAAAGATGGGTTAATACGTTTAACGCACTGGGGCAATTTGAAATGCTGACCAGAGCTCTACCACCTGTATTAATGCAATCATTATCTTTTTTTTTTTTTTTTTTTTTTTTTTGGCAAAAGCTCACAGTGGTTGTGGGAGATATTGGGATCCTTTTATAGCAGGCTCTGAACTTCCATAATGAAAAGGTGCACCCTGCTGCAAAAAGTTTATCTTAAACTGAGTTTCGCAACTGTCTGTGAAGTCACGGCCTCATTTTTTCAGCTCTGTATGGGAGAAGGATGGTAGTGATCTCACAGACAGATAAAGCAGTGGAAACACATGCATGGATGAGCTCTTGGTTCTAAATTGTTAGGAACTTTTTCCTCCAAGGTCAAGTGAAACTTGCTTTCTTCCAGAAATGTGCAGCCTGTGCACCTATGTCAAGTAACATAATTTTTATGGGCTCTGTCTCTCAAAATCTCTGGCTGGTGTAAACTTATTCAGCTTATGCTAGTAGGAAGCACATTATACCTTTACTTCATTAAAATAAGACTATAGAATAACCTTTCAGATGCAAAAAACTAGGGGGCAATGAAGGGGGTTTGCGTACGCTCGTGTTTTTGCAGAGGACCCTTCAACCCCTGTTCATCACCTCTTGTGGATTTACCTGCACGTAGCTAGATTGGGTGGGAATGCAATACCCGAGACAATAAATCCTCCTGGCAGAGTTTGTCCCTTGGCTTCCCCTTCAAAGGCAGATGCGATCCTGGGTAATCCAGTGCCTTTAGATCTGCAGTGTGAGGAGACAGAAAGACCTCAGCAGGTGTGGGGGTGCAGGCTGCCCTCAGAAGCCCAAATGTCTGCAGATGCCCGTCCTGCTCTCTGTCTTGGACTCACTGTTCACACTGAAGGCTTCATGTGCGATAAACCAGGGTTAACAGAGCAGCAAGAAGCTCCCTTGTCGAGATAGATCTAGTTCCAGCACATACTTGACTGTAAGCATGTGTATATTTATGACGTTGACGTACGGTGACTTTGGTGAATCAACCTGCATGCTTAAGTGCTGTGCTGAATTAGAAATACAAATTTTCCACCAGCAGAACAGGGAAGGGTTGTTACTGGGAGCGGACCTCTGGCTTTGATCTAGCCACGCTTAAGCGAGTGTTCCATTTTAAGTGTGTGAAGAATCCTACAGAATAACTTTGTGAAGTCAAGGCAGGGCGCTCACTTCCATTTAGCGCTGGTAAGGGGAAGCTGGTGCTGGTGCACAAGTACCAGCTCTCTCCTGTCTCTCTTGGCCTCCCTCATACATTTCTGTGGTGCAGACAATGGAAATGACTTAAACAGGTTGAGAACTACCTCTGTGGTACAGCAACACCGCCACAATGTGTGCAGCTGTGCTTTGCTCTGAATTGTTTGTTGTAATAACTTTATTTGATATACTACATTGCTAGAAATGTTTCTGCTTTCTGAAGAAAACCCCCTGCATTTCTATACAGATAACATTGGTTTGTTATGAATTAAAATGAGCTAGGAGAAACAATATATGGGGTTTTTTTTTGTATTTGTATATCTTAAATAGAAATAGCTTCATTTTAAAACCCCCCAAAGGTCTGCATTTAATATTTTTGCAAAACATTTTTAAAACCTATTTTATCCTTTTGTATCATAAAACTAATTTCCTCCATTTAATGACTCCTCACAAAAGTTCTCAGTGTTATAAACTCTACTTTTAGCACAGTGATGTTATGTAAAATATGTCTACCATTTTCCTTGAATCAATAAGCAATTTTCATGCCAATAGATGGTAGAATCAGTGTACTTTTTTGTAATTTACAAGTAAATTGTGTGCTTTCTTAAAATGCGGGACAAGTCATTTTTCCTGCACTGATATGATAACAGAAAAACTTGCAACTGGATCTCACTGTTTGGCTCAAATTCTGGCTGAAGACAATGGGCAGCTCTAAAAGGTGTCTCTTCTGCCACAAATTAATAGGTCTGTATCAGTGAACTGAGTGATATCTACTATCAGAAACTCAGGTTTCAGAGAGATTATGGCATAATTCGATTTATACCCATATTCTTTCCATTGATGTTATATGTAACCCACCAAGTGTTACATCTGTAAGTATTCTAGAGAATAATGTTAAGTTCTTCCTGTGTTATATGTGAAAGTTAATTTTTTTTAAGTAAGTCCAGCATGCTGAGAAAGTATATATCTATATCTATATCTATCTGTATGTATACAAACATATATACAAACCACATAGAGTTTGCCTGTAGAAAGCGCTAAGGGCAGTGTGCACCTTACATCTGGCCCATCACCTGGGACTCCTCCCAGTGAGTTGCCACAGCCCAGGATGGACCCATGAAGGAGCCTGGGCTTTTGTTTCCCTAGTCTAAACTCACATGAATTTACTTCTTGAAAAAAATGAAGTTGTTTGTTTTAACAGTTTTCAAATAATGCAGACATCCTACTCTGATTTGCTTGCTCTTTACTGAGCCAGATATTTACATATGCCTTAGCGCTGCATTGCTAAACCCTGTGCATCGAAGAAATGGAGATGAATAATGCAGTAGCCTCCCCCTTAGGCGGTGTAGCGGTTGATTTAGGCTGCGATGCCACGGACAACTGAAGTCTGGGCGACCCTACTTTGGACTAGCTATTTATTCTTGCTGTTTTCCCCCTGTGAGTTCTAGCACCCCTGCAGATATACGGCTGAAAATTAATCTAGCAATTCAATATATATAGCTGCAGCTCATGATTTGGTTATAGAAGTGCTAGTGCTAGCAAAAAAGAGAGGGAGCACTGACACAAAGTTTAGGTAGAAAGAGATCAAACCTGTCAGCCATAGCCAAGCTTTGCACCAGTTTAAAGTGGTGGTGGAACTGCAACATTTTAGCTCCTTTCTTCAACCTGAGAGTTGCGTCTTACCTCTAAAGCTTTATGGAACGGCGAGTGAAGTGCAGGGCACCATGGTGCGTGTGACTTATGCTGTGAAGAGGCATAAATAATTAATGAACGGAGTAGAGTCTGGCATAGTTGGGTTGAGTGGCAATGACCTTGAGCATCCTGAAATCTGCTCTCACCAAGGCAATTAGCGACTGATTCAAAAGGCAGAGGAAGCAGCCAGGAATCAATAAGGTGTAAGACATGCCGTGGCCACTGTCCTGTTTCCTCAGACCTAGATGCTTTTCCTACTGCAGAAAATAGGAACAATGTGGGAACAACTGTATTATATTCTACTTAAATTGGATGTTCACATATGTTTGCATGATGTTCCCTCAGACAGCTGTTTTGGCTACAGCCTCTCTGGTAAAGTTAATATAGTAATTACATCATGTACTATTGTTAGCTGGACATTTGAGTAATTCTAAATAGCCCCTCATTTTGTTAAGTTCTTACACCAGTAAGAATTAAAGCATTTAAGCAAACTGTGGGAAGTGTGAAACCAACTTTTTCTCTGGAGTCTAAGAAAAAACCAGACCAAGTACTTTCAAGAATTTACTTTAATTGCAGCAAACAGTACACAGCATAATTAGCTATCCGCCATTTTGCCTTATGTTTAGCACAATGCCAAGAATTCAAATTGGTAAAAAGGTAATGATTAAATAAAAAGGTGATGGCACACCTGGAAACTCTCACCCATCACAATTTGTGTGGGAAGGGTCAAACATTTTGCCTTTTTCTGGTGATACTGCCAACATATGTTGCTGTACCCTAAACTGTGGTCTCCATAAAGACAAGTTCTAGACCATTCAAAAGTATCATTTGGATTTTCCTGCATCCTTGACTTTATCTTCCTTTGCATTTATCTCCTTTTGCCAGTGAGGATCACCCCGTCATCCCCTATACTGCCTTCTCTTACGGCCACCTGCGGAGGAACTCCCCTCTGAACTCGTGCTAAGCACTCTGTGGGAAGGAAGACCTTCTGCATCACCTGAACTCACACCTTGCCATGTGTATACCACACAAGGTACGCCACAGCAGCAGGAGTCATCATGTACCCCAGGTATCACTGCCGTGTTTTTTAGTGGTGACTAAGTAGATTGCTGCATCAAAGCGTGAGTGTTTGACAAACCTTCATTATAACAGCAGGCGAACTAACGAACGGTAGGGGAGAGACTTGGTGAAAGAGACTGAGCGCCGTTTGTCCGTCTCAGGCTGCTAATATACCTTCTTACAAACAGCGACAAGTTTTAATCAGAGTGTGCCAGGGTTAATTATTACTCAGGAGGCATTTCTGTTAAAAGCAGAGTTATACCAGAAAGGTTTGCAATTCAATATATGCAAAAGTCTAGTTCAAATGACTCTGGATGTGCACAGGGTCATCCTAACCTAGCTGAGAAATGATGGGGCCTTGCAAGGAAAGAAGGTCACCTATGAGAAGAAGAAAATCTGTATCCACTTTCAGGAAACACCATACTGGACGATAAAGACATAAAAGAGTTTCATTGTTGCTTAAGTATAAGGTTGGCCATGAGAAAAAAAAAAAAAAAAATGTAAGAAAAGTACCTCAGAATGGGAACAGCGTGGTTCCCCAGCTTACATCTGTACCTGTGTCTGGCTGTCACTGAAGAATAAGTGCCCAGACATTGGGCTGGGACATGCTTCCTAAGAAGGTCCATGAGCAGGTACTCAGGTGCCCACAGCTCCGTGGAAGCTTGCGTTGTGCCCACCAAGCATTTGTCTTTGTCGTAGGAGATACACGGTGAGCATGCCAAGCACAGGTTGAGCAGACTACTTCAGGAGCAGCCAGTGGATGCCATTTCCCTGAGGGTGGGGGAACTGCGCTCTGGGGTGACCATGATGCTCAGCCCCTCCTGCTCCTGAGTGTGCTGTCACAGGTGATGATGCACTCCTTGAAGCTCGCAGCTTGCAGGACCGTTTTAGAAGGGACCTGCCCAAGCGCTTCAGTGCTTTACAAGGATGAGTAGGAGTCACGGTTCCTCCTGAGCCAGGTACTTTGCACTTACCTAAACTACAAAGGAGCCTCAGCAAAACTCTCCTCCCCCTGTCTCTGTCAAAAAATCCTGTTTGCGTAAGGCCTCTCCTGCAATGCAGGTGTATCTCCTCCCAGCTATCATCTAAACTGTCAGGATATACAGACTGGTGATTCAGTGGTCAGTGATGGCTGTAGCCCAGGGAAGGTAACGCAGAGCAAAGCCCCAGTGTGTTTTGCAGTTTGCGTTTGGAAGACTGCCCCTGCCATGGGTGATGGTGCTCTCCGTGCAGTGGCAGGGCAGCACATACTGGTGCCCAGCATCTTCTACCCACCGGTTGGTCTAGTCACCCATCCTGCGCCTGTTCAGGATGCTGCCTCCCACTCTAGGTCTTGGATATGCCCAGTTGTTCGGGAACTTGAAACTCAGGCGCCTACAAGTTTGATCTAAATTTAACAGCAGATCTTCAAGTTTGATCTAAATTTAACAGCAGATCTTAGGATCTTGCCCAAAATCATTACAATACATAGGAAATTCACAACTTTTCCTTTCTTGCCATTTCTACTAAAACATTTTTTTCCATGTAGCTGGACATCCAAATAAGTAACAATACTCACCAGGCTTAGTATATTAAAACCCTGCAGCTGTGGCATCTTTAATGTCATTTTCTGAGTTATGCTACTTTCACTGTGTTATGTGTCCTTTAAAATATTTGGTATTTTAGTGTTAAAACCATGTTAAAATGAGATGTTCAAAAAGCTAACATTTTTCCAAAAGCCCCTGGCTTTTTTTGACTTTTTTTGACTTTTTTTTTTTTTTTTTCAGAGGAATATACAAAGAACCTTGGCAAATAATTAAACATTCTAATTTGATATAATCTTTGATTAATGAAGAAGCAGCTTTCGAATGCTCTTCTCTGGCTCTAATAATTGATCTCTAATTGTCCCATCTAAAGGTTATATATTGCCTTTCCTCATGATTGTGTCCTCCTAATGCCTTATAACTCAGATCCAGCTATTAGCAATGTTCATTAATTCCTCTTGAAAATGCTGTGAACTTTCCAGATTGAAATAGTGCTTTATAAAACCAAGTTTAATTTTGTACTAGTTTTGAGTCTCCTCAGAAAACCACACCAGGAGGCGTCACAAACATGATGTGTAATTATTGAACTTAAATTATTTCAGAAGTTATGTATAAACTGTTTGAGGATGTTGGACAGAGGAGGTGTAGGAGGATAACCTAATTAAAAATAATGGCACAGGTACTTTTTGTTCTCTTACTGCGAGTAAACAGGTGATAGATTTGCAATTAAGTGCATGATGTCTTTTGCAAAAACTGGATTTATAAAAACTGGAAGTATAGATTTTAGGATCTGGTGAAATGTTCCTGATGATAGAAAAACTCTGAGTTGTTACAGAGGAATTTTATTTGAATGTCTGACAAGCTGGGACAGCTAAACATATTTACTTAATTGCTTACCTAATTGAGAGATGGGGCTTCTCCATAGCATGTTAACTCATTTCTGGAATACTTTAGTGAGGCAACGTCTTTCAACCTGTTGCTTGGCAGGCTTCCTTACATACAACTTACAGAAAATTGGCTAAACTTCTTTGTTTTTCCCACTAAATATTAAATTATGTGCCCCAAATGTTGGTCTGTGCCTGGTGCTTGACCACAACTTTACAGCACCAAAGGCTTGTGATTACCCAGCACATTTTCTGCCTAGTTTGGTATTAAAAAATGCGTGAGGTACTTGCATGAGCACAGATTTTTACAAATACACCTAATTAATACAATGTGAAAATGCTTTTATTCTTTTACTCTTGAATTTTTCAGTCTAATTTCATTAAAGTAGAATACTTATTCATGTGCTGCTTTCACCAATTTTGGCTTAATTGTTTGCAGTCTGTACAGCCCGGCTGTCTGGAGATGTTTATTACTGAGTAAATGTATTCTGGAAGGAGAGAGCCTGGCTAAATTGCTGGAAAGAAAAATTCTACGATCTGACCTTATCAAGACAGGATCCAGAAGGTTCTTATTTTTCATTTTGACTGCGGACTGTTAGCAAGGAAAAAAACAATCCAAAGAAGTTAACTAAAGTCTATCACAATAGTCATTGGTGTTGGGGGAGGGGAAGGAAATTAATGAAAGGGGAGAAAAAAAAAGCCACTATCAAACTCTTATAATCCATTCTGCAGAATTGCAGAAAAAGTGTTACATATCCTGTAACAATACAAAGCTATTTTCTTCTGGCTTTGACAAACACAAATCTATTCCACACAAATGCTCTTGGTATTTAGGGAACCTTTTAATATACTTTAAGTATATGATAACACAGAACGAGAGTACAGCATGAAAAGTATTCAATAGCATATTTTGAGTGATCTTTAGCAACCCTCCTGAGCATTTATGACTTGCTAGAGGGAAATGCACTTTTCAAAGATCATGTGCAGTCCCTATGGAGACCTGTAACCTTCCTTAGAGCAATTCAGCACAAACTGATAGGTCTGATCACAGCACAAGTGAGACAGTCAGTGTAAAATGCTCTGGAAACGCTTTGAGAATACTAATGGGAGCCCTGCGACTGCTGAGTCACTGCCTGCAGCCAGGGGTTCAAGCAAAGGGTTATCAGGGAATTATAAATATCAGTAGGAAGTCAGGTATCGGCAAAAGATTCATTTAGACCTTGGCCAGTCTGTGGTCAGATTTGCTGCCTAATAAATTTTTTAGTGAATCAAACGATAAAATCTTTGGTTTGGAAGGGCCGGGAGGTTCAAATTTGGGGCCGGGGAGGGAAGCAGTCTGTGTATGGATATCAAAAGGCTCCTCTGAGTGGCACAAGAACGTGTATTTGTTCTTCTAGAAAGAGTTGGGTACTTATCTGTTGTTCCCATGGTACCTGCTGGGTTTACGAAGAGAAGGTTTTCTCCTTGCCTTGGTCCCCTTGCAAGAGTGATGCCAAGCAGCAGTGGCCTTAATGCAGGAGCTTGCTGGTTTTCCTGTGTTATTTGGTATTCAAATATTTTCCAGGAATTTCAGCTTTACCAAAAAGATCCATCAGTGTTGGAATGTGTGCTGTTAACCCTCCTGTGATAGAAAGCTGCAGAATGAGTGTTTTACCAACAGAATGTGTATGAATATATCCCCTTCCTAAGCCACTGCTGGCTCTTTATGGTGGTCCCCTCGGGTGTCACACACCGCTTTGTTGCCTGTCATGATCCTTTATGTACTCCTGCTTCCTCTGTTGCTTCAAGGCCATCCAGAACAGTAGCATGCTATTTAAATCAGGCATAACCTGTCTTTGCAGTTCCCGATCTGCATTGTGCTTCTCAATAATCAGTACTATGCTGTGTGGGGCACTCTTCTTTTGAATTTTTTTTTTATTTTTGATACAACACATGTGCAGTACAAGCTCAGCTTGTTATTTTCTGACCTATCTTTTCTTCCTTCTGCCTTCCCTGAGTCTTGCTCCAGGTGGTAACTGCTGCAAGAGCTTAAAAATAAAAATGAAAGTGTGAAGTGCATTCACTTTTATGGAGCTGCAAACAGAGGGCAGGGGGAGGAGGGAAAATACATTGTGATTGTTTGTGTACCTGAGGTCAGTTAATGTCATCAGCTATTAGTCAGCCTGCAACAGTACGAAGTGCATCATGAAAGACAAGGTACGCAAATATTTATGAAAAAAACCCCGACTCTGGTGTTGTGGGGTGCCTCTCCATAAGGTCTTGTTGTTATCATCTCATGGCATCTGGCCCATAGCTGGTTTCTGGTTTCCCCTTTCTCAAGTTCTTTGACCCCAAGCAGGAAATGTGCTACAAGTAGATGAAGAAGGTGGCAATTGTCCGTCCTGTGAGAGTCTGGGCACACAGCTCGACATTCAGGAGGTGAGCACCTGCAGATGAAATGGTGGCTATGTAGAATGAGTCTCTACCTGACACACAAACACCTTTACCTGTCTTTGAGAGGACCTTGGAGAAAGAGTGATTGGGAGATTTGCCATGAATTGATTCCCAAAGCACTCACATTTATTTTTAAGATGGTTATGCAAAACATAGCAAGCAGATGCTGTGAGCAAAGTGGGTCCCAGGTCCCCCATTTTGCTTTCAGTCTCTCAAATGCCCCCTTGGCTGTCATACTACTGCTCCCTCGGGAAGGGATGACACAACCCCCCTCCTGTCCTTGCATTTGGTAAAAAGGACTTGAATGTCCTTGCTGTCCAAGACAAACATCAAAACCAAATATTTTACCAGAGGAGGGTAGGTGGGGATGGAAAAAGCTCTTATCCTTCACAAAATATTAAGATAAACAAGAACAATAAACCATTTCTCATAGCAAGAGGCTTCTAAACCATATGTATATGTGCATTCAGCCTGGAAATGCAGGTGAGGGCATCAGAAGAACAGTCATCTTGTATTAGTACTAGCTAATCTGGAGAGAGACAAGGAGGTTTTATCTATTCAAAATGTTCTTGGTGTTGCAGCTGCCGTGGAGTTATCAAAGCTGGTGGGAGCTACTGTTCATGTTTTCCTTTATGTGGAAATCACTTGATTCCGATTTCCTTATTGTCCCTCTCCAGGTATTACTATTATTAGTGCAGTGGTGGAATATTTCTGCTTAAATGTTACTGCAGAAAAGTAAATAATGTCTTATTTCTATTATTCCTTTTTTTTTTTTTTCCCCCACAAAGACTCTACTTTAAGAATAGATTTTAAAGGACAAATACTATGTTTAAAGGCTCAGAAAGAAATGAAAATTGTAACTGATACAGAGCCTGAAGAAAAACAATATTAGGAGCAGGTCACATAACAGGGAACAATAAGTATGTGTTTAAGGAGGTATGCTTAACAGTCCAAGTGGAAAAGAAAAAAGAAAAACAGGAAAAGTGCTTCAGACAAGCAGGAAAATTTCAGGAGCCCACTTTGGCCACCCAAAAGGCAGCCAAGAATTTAGCAGGAGCTACTAATTCACTGCTCTAAAAAGAAATTAATTTTAAAACACATAGCTATAATTTAAATTATTTAAATATTTTAATAATTTAAAAATCATAGCTATAATTAACTCTATCAGGTAAAGCTAAATGGAGTGAGTTTTTTCAGTCTTAACCAGAAGACCAAAAGTCAGAATCACAAAACCGGAGCAATCTACTACTCCAAATATGCATTCAATATCCGATATCCCCTTCAAACCACTTCAGAAGCAAAATATAAGGTTCTAGAGTCTGGCAGGGAGGAGAATGAGATAAGTGAGAGCAGGTGTAGGGCATCCTGATCAGACGTGGCCTGAGGTAAAAGGTGTGCTTTGCAGGCAGAGCAGAGGTGCTGGGGGGGCAGAGAGAAAACAAAAGTGGTAAGAAAGTTGGTGTAGGAAGCTCAGCAGCAAGAAGAGCAAAGGCTTTATGGGGTTGTTTACCAAGTTGTTACTTGGTTGTTTATCAAGTCCTTGCTGTTAGGCCATCAGGAGGTGCAGGTGACAGTGCTTCAGAAAAGCAGCTGTGGGGCTGGCCTTGTACACACAGCCAGCCTCGGCCTCTCCGAGCGGAGCTCTGTGCTGCAGGGGCAGCGTGTGCTGCCTGGCTAGCGTTGCCTCCCTGCTCCTTATCCGACTGCAAAAGCCACAGTATTTTCCTGCATGAGGGTCCTGCAGGCCATCTCATCCTGGGTGAGACCTCCCTTTATCTGTTAAGCACAATCCTTCTTTGTTTGCTGGATCGTTTCACCCTCTTGACAGCCCCAGTGCCCTGGCCTAGCAGTGCCAAGGTAAGCTTTCACGACCTGGTGGACCGAGTGTACTGGGATATCATCTGGCATGAAGTGGGTGTGCTTTGGGCCGCCTTTGTTATTTGTTGTTGTCACCTGTCTTGAGAAGAAGACATACATTTTGTCAGATTAATGTATGGCAAGTTTTATTGGCTGGGGAAAAGCTTGCAGTTTCTTTCAGTCGAGGGACAAGGCTCCAGTGACAAGGGGTCAAATGTGCTCTGGTGAGACTGGGGCTGGCGGTGACTTATGGCAAACAGTTAGGGTGAAGGATGAGGTGCAGTGGTACCAGCCTGTTCATGGATGTGTCTGGCAACACGTGGCTTAACGTGGGTAAGCACCTCTGAACGAGATGGGAAGTATGAGAAATATGTTGGCCTGTCCATGCTGTAATTCCTTCTCTACCCCCTGCACCCCGTACAGCCCTCAGTTACAGACA
Organism: Microhierax caerulescens; assembly: GCA_035590215.1. NCBI lineage: Eukaryota > Metazoa > Chordata > Aves > Falconiformes > Falconidae > Microhierax > Microhierax caerulescens. The sequence continues at coordinate 38,376,199 of JAVJGJ010000061.1, forward strand.
TGCAGAGCTCGTCTTCCCACAAAGCTGCAACCCCTTTTTTTTTTTTCTTTTTTATTTCCCCTCTCTTTTTCCTTCTTTAATCTGTCTGTCAAATGTCACTCCCTTCCTATCGCTCTCCTAACAGCTACTTGGAGATGGTGATGGCAGGGCTGTCCTCTGCTGCATTTTCTGCCTTTTCTCTGCCACATCAGCTGGTGCCAGCTGGGACTTTGGGCATCTCATGTGGCCTTGCTCCCTTGCATGTTGGTTTCACTGTGGCTTCTTTTCCTGCTCTCTGGTTACTTCACAGCATCACAGGAAAAAAAAAAACAAAACAACAACCAAAAAACTACAAACAAAAACCCAAAACAAAAAGCAAACCACCACTAAAATATTACATTAGTTCTGCAGCTTAAAAAAAGTACCAAGGAGACATGCTTGCTGATTTTTGAGCCTGGAATTTAAGGGCAAAGGTTTTTGTCTTTGTTTTGCTTTCATTCCATCTGAAGAGTTGAAAACAGTAGCTGGGAAGAAGGGTTCAATATTCCTAACTCTCATGAAAGCCTACAAAAATATGGCCTTTGCCAGCACAGCTGTTTTCCTGCGACCATTGACAATCAAGGGTAAAATTCAAGATATTTTTTTTCAAAGGAAAACGCAGGGGGAAAATTTTCACTCTGCTGGTCAGGCAGTTTTATTTCCAGGGGCAAAGTGAAAAGCTGCAGTGTGTTTCAGCATGGTTTGAGCTAAATAGCCAACCAAACAAGAAATAGATGTTTGACGTTGCCTCATGCTTCAAACTCCTGCTTCTCTTGGCCCCAGTTCCTGGTGGTACAAAGTTTCTTGAGCAGCAGCCCCATTGTCTGGCTGGTGGGAAGTCCAAAAAATTATTTGCCGGTACAAAACAGGATAACAATGCTGCAGGAATTGATGGATAGAAGTTAGATTTATTTTAGCTCACTATTAAGTGCTTTGTGTGGTTCTTTTGTTGGGCTTTTTTCTAGCAAGGAAGATGACATATTACAATTAAAGAATGTCAAAATTATTGGTGCTTACTGAAAATGGAAATCCAAATATTAAACAAGCATTTGTGTGCAGAACACTGGGGAGGACTTGTATCCCTAAATTACACTATTAGTCCACAACCCTGACCCCTTTGCCCCTATATCTCTTCTCACTGCTGGTGGTGGTTGTTGTGCTCCCCCCACCCCAAAACTTCAGTGGCTAAATAGAGGGGAAACTATTTTTCTTGCTTCCAGATGACTACGTTCAGCTATGCTTAGGAATGGGTGTCATCCCAACCCGAACGGAGGGGATTGGGCTTTGAGATAACACGTGGCGGGTTTGAGATAACAATTATGGTAAAGAGAGGTATCAACTCTGTTCTCTAATTTCACCTCCAATTCTCTGGCTGTTTTCCACCACGGCAAATCCATGGTCTGTGTAAATTCCCACCACTCCTGCCACGTGGCTGCGAGGTTTGCTGACTCCTCGCTGTTGCACTAGTGATCTGCTCCTTCATTGAGTGAAAGAGTTTGGTTTAACCCCTTTTTGTTACGATTGTGTGTGTTCTTGTGCCTGTGTAGGAGAAGGGTGCTGCCTTAATTTAATTGAGCTTTACATTTTTTTGCCATGTTGAGGAAGGATAGATAAATAAATAAATAAAAACATATGTACACCTGGTTTTTGGTTAACTCTCAGAGGTCGCGTGGTTGGCTGCGGTGCAGGTCAGAGTCTGGGGAAGCAAGCACGTGACTGTGGCTGCTTCTTCGTGCAATGCTGAGTGTTTGCACAAGAATTTCATCATCCTCTTTCAGGAATGGCTGCCAACCGCCGGGTAACGTGGTTTCACTGTGGAGGGGAAAAGATGAGTTTGATATGTAAAATTACTTTTAACACTGTAACGCTCCTTGACACGAAGGTCAATATGTGCCTAAATTACTCTTAGTAACCGAGTTTATTATAATTCCTCTCTGTCGCATTCCCTTGCTGCAGCCTGTGACAGTGTGCTGTGTAACTTATTTAATTATGCAGTTGTGTGTGCTGCTGTGTGTCTGTTGTTGGGTATGCTATGAATATTTAGATTTTTCCTTCTCTGTGGTTCTGTAATTTAAACAAATTCACTGAAGTGTATTTAACCTGAAGAAATCTAGAATGCGTGTTGCTCTGGGCTGTGCTTTTTTTTTTTTTTTTTTGGAACTTCCTTCTGCAAAACTGTGTTCACAAAAGCAATTTCCTTCATGTAAAGATGAGAAGGAGAATCAGCTCTTACGCTCTGTGCCTTTCTGTAGTGTTTCTTTGGGTTTTAAAACAACTTCAATTTGCAGTGCCATTGGTGCTTTCAGGGGGTGTATTTTGACAGCGTGGACCTATACTGCACAGCTCCGCGCTTATACATGTGCACACCCCCGGTTTTGCTTCCAAAGAGTTCATTTGGGTGCTAACCTGGAAATGTCAAAGGTCTGTGGGCTGAGCTGTGTTTAGCAACCTGGTAAACAGCTATTGGAGGGCAGAAAGTGCAGGACATGCTGTTTGCATGATAAACTCTTTTTCTCTGAGGATGTCGATAGAGCTTTTTAAGTAGGGAATCATTGTGTGCCTGTCAGCACTATGCTGGGTAGAAAGACTGTGAGTAACACCTTGGAATACTTAAAGAAAATTTTTAAGGGGGGTGAGGGGCCTTTACAGTTCTTTTAATAAAGACATGAAGATACAGTTGTAGACAGAAGGCATACTATAAAAGTGTCGTAAGGTGGATCTAGAAATATGACAAATTATCATTCTTATAATTAAACCTAATGGACCTTTCTGTGTAAGTTTGATAAGATGGCTTGCTAATATTCACGCTTCTTTTTTTTTTTTCTATTTAGTCAGTAAATTATGCATAAAGGACAAACAGAAATAATTACCCAGACATTTGCATCACTGTGTCTGACTAATTCTCATCCATTGTCTTCTATAGTTGTAAAATGGCAGATGAAGTACTGGAACTAATATCTGTGCTGATAAAATATGTAATGAGGACTGTTTTCTTAATTTAAGTTGCATGTGCTCTTTCGGAAAATGAAAGATTGTCAACAGTCATTGGTGAGTTCTTTGCATTGAATCAGTATTCAATACAGTTAAATTCTGTGGAAAAGTCAGAAGAGCAAAGAGTAAATAAATAAATAATATGCTGACTTCATGTCATCTATATGCTTTAAGTCAAAAATTGTAATAAAGTTTCAAGGAAAGGAAGAAGAAAACACCTGAATGATTTTTTTCTATGTAGGTGGTGGAGGCAAGTTGTTTCAAAAAAATATAATTTTTATAATAATAATAGAATAATAATAAAAATATTTATTATTTTTACTCTGTTGTATGAAATAAGTCCTGATAAGGAACCACATTTGTCAAGGTGGGAATAACTACATTTGGCACTGATGTGTCTGAATTTTAATTTGGAGAAAAGGATACAGAATATAGTTTTTAGTTAAATGAAATTAATTCCATGGAATAAAGGTGTGTTGTTCTTTTACTAATGTATTTGCTCTACGTGTAGAAAACAAATGACTTTTGAACTATTCTAAATGACTGCATGGGACTCTATTCTGCAGCAATTAGAAAATGCAATACTGTCACTCAGAGTAAAAAAAAAAAATAAATAAAGCAGTTTTGGGATTCTTCCCTGTGAAACCCAATTCCCATTCAAAGGACAAAAGTACTTTCTTATTCTGGTCTTAGATTTGGATCTTTGGGATTTCATTCCCCGATAGGATTTTGATTGATTTTATTTTAGTAGTTTTATCTTATTTCATAATGTTTGTATTAAATCAGATACCTCTGAGCACTTAATCATTTTTAGCTTTTAGATCTTTCTATTTAATATCATATTTGTTGTCAAAATTTAATATAAATAAGAATCACAATAAACGTAAGTCATTGATCAGATGCAGCAAAGTACAGCAGTGACAGGAAACCAAAAGGCTGATCCAGAAATCTTTGTCTGTAATAAAGACACCTATTGACTTCAGTGGGTTTTGGGTCAGGCCTCAAATGGAAACAAAACCCATCTATGCTTGCCAGACAGGTCAGCAGATGACCTGGCATATGATAACCATTAATCCACTGTAATAACTGTGTTTCCTTACTGAAAAATGGTGACTAGTAAGACAAATGGTAGGATGCTGTGCTGTGTTCACATGGTGTAAAGCAGAGAATCTACAGACCAGACAAGGGGGATCTGGTGTATAAAACCAAACTGTCCTTCAAGCATCCTTATCATCCATCTCCTGATCAGCAAATTCACCTCTAATTTCTGGCATTGCCTGTGTGGGTCCCAGGAGATAAACACTGGAGGCTCCCAAACGTTCCTCATAGGCTGTATCTAGGAGAGGACGTAGGTGACAGCAATACCAACCCTGCACAGTCCCCATCCTAGGGACCTGGCGAGCTGAGCATCACTGAACAAATATCCCTAGCTCAAGTGAGTCATGTTTAGAGAGATTAAAAGATTCAGGAGCTATGTCTTTGGGGAGCAAAAGAAAAAAAAAAATTAAAAAACCCCCAGTCATTAACTTGAGTGACAAGGAGACTGTAGAAAAGACTGCACAGACTACTGTGGAGTCCTTTATCTGGATCGAGACACCAGGGAGACCTGAATTCTAGCCCCTTCTCCAAGGATGGTTTCCATAACTTGCTTTAAATACTCATTATTAAAAACAGAGGACTGGAGCTTGATTTTTGTGAGTGGACATGCTTTGATAACACGTATGGGATCAGGACAGCCATGCTAGTGTTATAAATCAAGGAAATTAGCTTTTGGAAACAAAGAGTAGTTTTACTTTCCAAGGGCTGATGCTAGTATTGCTTGAAAATAAACCCTGACTTACCGAATCAGCCCATGGGTTCTTAACTTTTGTAATTTGGAGGAGTGAAATTTAAGTTACCCTCCAGTGTCTTTAGGTTGTAACAAGGTGCCTGTATTAGTGATGGCCATGGTGTCCATGAACCTAGCTTGTTCTTCTGGATGTTTAACATCTACTGGAGGAAATGGAGATCTCTAGACCATCCTCCCTCATGTCTGCTGAATAAGGTCCAGAAGGTCAATACTCTTCTCACCTGCAGGAGAGCACACATGGTGTTATCAACACTGCAGCAGGGGAGCTGGCAGAGGAGAGCTCTTGATCCGCTATGTGATTCAGCTGCGGAGGTGCTGAAAAGTGGTTCTTGGGGAGCAGCGAGCTGCTCTCACCTCCTGCAGGCCCTTCAGTGGGGTGGCAGCTCTTCGGGAGGTGGCTGGTTGGGGGTATCGAATCCAGCCAGCTCAGCTACTTCAGCATCATGTGCAGCTCCTTGCCTAGGTGTAGCCCTAGAAACCTCCTGCCTCCTTGAAAAGGACTCTGAGAACCAAGATATTAAAATAACATTTTTTCAGCCATTTTTACCATTTGCTTTTTTACCAGCTAAGGGCTGATTAGGATGAATGAGTGGGAATGATAAATTTGGTGACAATGAGGAGGTGTGAACAATCTGTGTGGAGACAGCACAAAAACTGGATATCTCCAATATCTCCCAGGAAAGGGTGAACATTAGCTAAATGAAAACCGCTACCTTAAAGACCTCTATTGGTTTTGTTGGTTTTTTATTTTCTTTTTTCTTTTTTAACTCTACATGCAGCTGGGAGAGGAAAAATTGCTACTGTGTAAGGTATCAAGTCTGGAGGGGGGAAAAGATAATGTTCTTGTCATAAACTAAATGATAGCAAATGAAACCAGGTAACTAGCATCATGCTGGCCATTTGGCTAGAGTATAAGCAGGTTTGGATTAATTGGTACTAATGAGGCTGTGCTGTTTAGGGGTTTATATTTAAATGCTGACTGTTGTCCTTCCCATATGTGTTGACAAAGGTCTTCTGGATTGTGTTCAGGGGCTGGCACAAGCATTTGATAAAATACCTCATATGCATTTATGTATTTGTAGTGAAAAGAATAAAAAAATGTATCGTTAGGGATCTAATTAAAAAAAATAAATCTATAATTTGGAATATACCATGCCACTGAGTCTCAGAACCCCAAGCTAGGTTAAGTGACAGTGAATGTAACACTCAGCTGACTGCAACCCACATCATTGTCTGTTGTTCTTTTTATCCACAGCTTGTAGCTGGATAACTGAATAGTTTAGTATTGGTTTTAAGGAAAGGGAGCTGGTACTCGTGGAGGATATGTATTTATAAAATTTTCTTTCTCAAACAGAGAAGAAAAGCTATATTTTCTGGTGGCTTTATGTTGCATATTATGTGCTAATCTGTCCTATTTCAGCATATCTCCTGGAGTTTTTCTGCTGCTCTAAAAACTCCTGGGGATGTTAAAAGGGCAGAGAATATTGTGTGGTCTGACACTGCAGTTCCCTAAAATGGGGCAACCATCAAGCACCTCAGTGAGCCTCTCGACTGCCTTCTGCAACAGAGCGCAGCAGGGAGCACCGGCAAAGTTCTGCCCTGAAGTACAGAGTCCATGTCATAAATTGTCTTTGCCAACAGATCTGTAAAGCCAAGCGCACAGATGCCATCTTGAACATAATGGTGTCAGGGTGCCTCTGAGCGCTGCCGTTACAGAACCATTTTTCTTATCAAGATCAATGAGCTTGTAAATTTTGCATTTCCAGTTTTGGATGTTCTGTTAGAAACCGTGATCTGCCACGTCTGCAGCTTTGGAGCTCCTTTCTTCCCTAGGGCCAACGGAGTTAAACCACCAGGCTGCTTGGTGTAAGCTAGAAAAAAAATATTAATTCAAGGTCCTGGTCTTGAAAGCGACATTTCTAACGATACCTTTGCCTGCCGTCTGCCCCCCGCCTGCTCTGCCCTCGTTCGTGAGCGTGGTTGTGCACAAACACCCCCTCCTACTTTTAAGGCAGCAAAGTGGAAAGAGGCTGAACATTGCACAGCCTGGCAACAACGCCAGGGTAGCTGTGCACCTGCTATTTTTAGGAGCGCAGGCTGCAGAAACAATAATGCTGCCTCTGGCCCTAAGATCTCAGAATTGTGAATGACACTTCAGCATCTGTAACTGCTATCGCTCTGGTGGGAGAACTTAGAAGCTGCTGATAGAGCTTAAAAAAGGAAGAGCATTGTATGGGGGCAAGGAGGGGAAGCCTTTGGGGCTACAGCAATATGTTGCCTTAGAAATACTTGAATTGATCAGTTTTACTATTCCATTCAAATACTTTTTAAAAGCTTTAAATCAATTAAGTTTGGGTCTTGAATGCTGCAGCTTCAGTGGCTGTTTATCGCGGCTTGCGGACGTGCGTACTGCAGAAGCTAAACTGTGGCGTTTTCATTTTAAGGTGGAACTGCATGACCTGAAAATGGATCCATGTTCTCCTGTGTTACCAGCAACCGTTTTAGAGCAAATTGCCTCGCGGCTGGGATGCAGTCCCACAGACAAGAAACTTGCTTTCCGTTTAGATGGAGAAGATGAGTTAAAACATCTTCGTGAATGTTTCTGTATCCCCAAAGTCAAGGATCTGCCTCCAAGTGAGAATTATAATTATAGTGTGGGGGCAAGGGTGGGGCTTTAGATCTTCTGCGTGTGTTTATCACAAATCTTTGGAAATCATTGTCACTTATGAGATAATTGAGCAATTGGAGTCATATCCGAGCACAGTCTGTCCCGGGTGTTGCTAAATCAATCCATCAACTTATTCTAGCACCAAAAGCTTTATGCTCTCATTCCCATCCTGAATAAAATGCTAGGATACAGTACTTACACGGTGCTTATGCTGTCAGTCAGCTGCTTTGAACAATATAGTGACTGATTGAAAATTATAGGCAGAAGCATTTCTATCTAATGGTTTGAAACGGCAACGTCGCTTACAATAGTTCAGAGCAGTTGCTTCCTTGGTATAATATAGTTTGGTATTATCTATCTAGTTACAATTATTTTAGTTAATGAAAGAGACGGTACATATAATATATTAACATTTATGCTTTACTGCTGGTGGAAGAGATTATTTTCTTCCTGAGGCCAAATGGAAGACTGTGCTTTAGAACAAATAATTGATCTGAGCAAATAGTTCATAATGAAACCTTTTATTTGAAGATCTTTCCTACTTTCCTCATGAATTGCCTACAAATAGATAAGTGCACATGGCTTCCGTGTAGCCACGCAAAATGGTTCTTGATTTTATTTTTTTTTGTCTGATTCCTGGTCCGCAGGTTGTTTTAAGGAGCCTGTGGCATGCCTGGGCATGGAGAGGACTGGGTGTGGAGGCTGAAGGGGTGTCTGGGGAGGTGCTGGTGAGCTGAGGGAGAAAAATTTGCTTCGGGTTAGCACTGCCAGCCCAATGAAAGTACAAAACATTTCCGTGGTGCTTTTTTGTACCCACCACTGCTGCTGTATCTGGCCAAAATCATGCAGGGAAACCTTGTGGGATCATGCACATCTGGAAGCAGAGTGGTCCTGGGCTCTTCTGCTTTCCAAGCCCTGTCTGGGTCTATTTTCAGCTCATATGTCAAATGCATAGGGAGCAAAATCTGTGCCTGCTCTATGGGCCCTGGTCATCACATGCTGGGAGCTGAAGAAATGGCTTATATATTCCTTATGGTGAACATATACAGGAATAGTCACACTCCTTTTCTGCTCTGGCAGAAAGCATCTATTAGAGAAAAAAAATTATAGAAATTTCTTGCAAAATATATTAACTTTCCAATAAATATGATTTTCTGCAGATTTTTCTTTCTGAAAAAACCAGTACTGATGATACATGAGAAATTACAGGTACATTCACCAAATCATGTCCAGTAGGAATCAGTGATAGCAAATGGTATCTGTTGTCTGAATTCCTGGACATCTTTGTATTCAACTACCTTTGCCTTCAGTATCTTCCTGCTGAGCAATGATGAATGTTGGGAATGCATTCAGCTCCTGCCCTTAGGACATGAGGATGATAAATCTTCTTTCTCTATGCACTGGTAGTATTGGCTTATCTCTCCCCACATTTAAATCCTTGAGCTTTGCTATTTATATTATTCAAAGTAGAACTGGACACTTTACAAATATTTAAACTGAGTGCTTCCTCCACATGGAGGAGGTGTTGTCAGCCCGTCTGCCAAGAAGTAATATTCCCCCAGCCCTGGTTGCTTAAGAGGGTTCCCTAAGCCCCACCTGTTTGTTTGGGTATGACTATTTTGTACTCAAAGCCACTTCAGCTCCCACCACGGTGCTGCAAAATGTCCCTCAAAAGCTGGAAAGATGCTGGAAGGCAGCTTACATGGCCATTACGCTGCTGCCCTTAATCTGGCTGCGCTATTGAAATCCAGCTCCAGTAGGGCACCTGACTGCAGCTGTGCCTTCCACTGCAGTGTGTCAGATGTCTCAAGAATATGAAAGGTCATTTTTCAGTTCAATGTCACAGCAGCTTCAGATCAAAGAATCTTTTGAGAAGGACAGAAAGGTTTTGACACCCCTGCGACAGCTTTCATTGCTTCCCTTCTAACCTCCATTATTGTTTGTTTTGTCACTTACCTTAATATTTAGACCTAAAGATGGCTGATGTGTGTGTGGGTTTTTATCTTTTGTTCTTCCCCACCCCGCCCTGTGGTTACTGTAATACGTAGTCCTGAGACTCTGGATATATATGTTTTAGTGAAGATAACCAGCCTACAAAGTGGTACCAGTTGAACAGTGCACAGAACCCATCATTCTTATGTTCCCAAATTGAGGTTTTTTCCCCTCTTCTTTTCCCCTGTCTCTCTTTTCTGTTCTTCAGCTGTCATCAGGAACAGCTTCCCTGCTGAAAAATAACAGGGGTGTAAATATATATCTATTTACATTGTGTGTCTATACCATAGAGACGGATCTCCCCTGACATTTGTCTGAGACAGAAGTGGATCCTAGATAACATGCTTCTAAAGATAAATGTCATTACAGATATTAGCCATCAAACAGTCTTTATATATTTACATAAACGTTACAATGAGGTTTTAAAAGAAGCCTTACAAGAAGCAGATGAGAACATCTATAGGAGACAACTGTAAGATGACATATGTAAAAAATATTTAGGAAGTCATTATAATAGTTTAATTCAGTTATCAATTTATAAACTGCCGCAGCTGTTTATTTGTTATATCAATCACATGGAAACCACTAGCAGATTAACTCACTGGCAAATCTTCGGGGTTTTCAAGTGCAAGTGTTGAGGGATGAGGCTCAGGTGAGCAAATAGGAGAAGATGACAGTAAGAGATTTAGAGGAATGTTTGGATCTCCTGACTTTTCTCTGAGCTGCTAGCAGTCCCTGTAATGCTTTTTCATGCACTGTGGGGAGGCAGTCGGGATGGCTGGGTTGCAGTGGGTCCTTGGGCACCAGATCACTAATGTGATTATGGCTGTGGCTTGTGTTTCGTCTTATAAAGGAATAGAGCATCACTGGGGTTTCTTGGGAATAAAAAGATGTCCCAGAGAGAAAGTGTTGAGCTATATTTCCCTGAGGAGATGCTTAAAGGTAGTGGTTAATCATATAAATCTAGTTTTTTGTTTAGAGGGCTTGGGAGGGGTGTGTGAGAAGGTCTGAGAAAGGTGACCTTTTGTCCTTCAACAAGGGATAGGACTCAGATATGTACAAGCAGATTTAGTCTTTCCTTTCTGTTTAATAAAGTCACTGTGTTTTTCCCTTTTGTTTGAACTGAATATTTCTGTAAATAAACTTGCCCTTTTCTTGAGCTTTAAAAGGTATAGAAATATGTTTCTAATGTAGATGAATGGGTGTATTTAGTATGTAAATATAATGTACGTTGTTAGATCTGACCAGTTTGCATGCATCTAAGTAGGTTTGAGAATAGTTTATAAAGTTTCTAATTGATCTTAATGTATTTTTTTTTCCAGGCTACTCTAAGGACACATTTCAATAATTAACTTCTGGTTTTGTTTTTTGTTTTTGGGGTTTTTGTTTTTTTGGGTTTTTTTTTGCATCAGCCTTTATTTCATCGGTTGTGCTTATTTCCTATTTGAATATTTCAGTATGTATTGCATGTCAGTCACAGCTCCTCCAGAAACAAAAAGGGCCATTGCTGTGAGAGATGAGGGTAGATTAATTTATGGAAAGGCAAATTCTAGTCTTAAGAAAAAAAATATGTTTTACTGTAAAGAATATCACAGTGATCAAGGAAATGCTGGAGCACAATGGTGTGCTAAGTCAGGAGAAGTTGTTAAATGACAAAGATGTTGCAAAAAACAAGCCTAGATTGGGAAGCAAAAAAGTGGTCCAAAATGAATCCTTTAATGATGTCAGAGAGTGGGAAGTAAATGACTTTTTGTGAAAAGCAAATGAATACAGCCCAATAAAGTTTGTAACATGAGCAAAAAACCACCCCAAACCAACAAAACTATTCAAAGTAACAGCTTAAAAGTAGAAAAATACACTTTACTGAAGAGGTAATGCTATCTTTCTCCAACCCAAGAGGTGTTTCTAGTCAGAAAGGGCTGTGATGCAAGAAAAGCTAGCTTGCTTGTGATTCCTTACCTGTTTTAATGCTTGATTGGAGTATAAAGAGTATTAGTGAGACTGAGCTCCAAATTCTTGAGCAAAGATCCTTCTCTCTATCCTGAATGAGATAGTATTATTGTGTTTCTTGATAAGAAAAAAACCTGTTAATAGAATCAATTTAGGAGCATGGATAATATTTATGCCTCTCTGTTTTCATTCAAATTAGAACAGAGATGAAAAACAGACATAGTATCTGTAAAACAGATTAGGCTGAAATTGCTCTCTGACAGGCTTTTTTTAAAAAAGCTTCTAAAGCTTTAATTAAGAAATTACCTAAGATGTCTATACTTCTGAAAAATGTGCTTCTGGTGAAGTTCAATGAAGTTAGTGCAAAAGGTAGTAAGAGACCTTTTCCAGGCATCTAATCTGTTTTTCTACAGCTACAGTCTTAACGTAAAGTTTTCAGAACAGAAAAGCAATCTTATTGTTTCTAACAAGTATCTTAGCATATTCATTCATTTGGTCTTTCTTCTGAGGTCTATTGACTATGTTTACCAAAAATAAATGTAATGTTAGCTTTTGGGGTATTGTAATTATAGGTAAAGACAAATGCAAATTACTTAGTACTTCTGGAAAGTCACTGTCACTTGTCCCTCCAAGAATCTCTAACATGAGAAATAACAGAAAAATGCAGCGTTTGGGTTGATAGATGATGACATGGGGTAATTAGATTGTTCAGAACCTCACTAGAGCTATTATTTATAAATTTCTACCGCCTTGCTTTTCTTCTAATCATCAAAAGGATTTGTCAACATAGAATGCCTCCTCAGATGATGATGATAACATGAAGCGCAGCCCACAATATATACTGACAAGACAAGAACTTTGGAGACTGCTTTAAAATATTCTGTGCAGTGACTACATTTTTTCTGAATAGCGATTTAACCATGCAGGGAGAACTTACATGAAGGACACAGATTTACCTAGTCTTGACTTTTATTAAATGCACGATTCAAGTAGTTTCACGACTCAGGGTAGGATTATATTGATGGTGGAAGAAAAGTGGATAGCCTGGTCAGGAAACCGCTGCCTATTCACTCACCATTGGTTACAGACCTGACAAAATTAATGCTAGTGGCTGCTTCCCACACACCCCAGAGACCTGGGGATTTAACGCTGCATGAACTCTCATTAGGTCCAGAATAGGTACAGATGGACTCAGCCAAAAATTGCAAGAGAGTGAGGGGAATAACTGCTTGCAAACTGCCTCGTTGTCCTCCTCCTTGGATCCCTTTGCAGGGTCGCCTGAGGGGTGTCCCGGGAGGAAAGTCAAGGCGCAGCGCTTCTGTTGGTGCACAGGGACCACGATGTCCCAGGGAGATGCAGAATGGGCAGAGCTGTGGGTGGTAGCACACGTGTGTGTGTGTGTGTGTGTGTGTACACAAGTGCTGTCCCTCCTGTGCTCGCTCCCATGTGTGCGGTGTTTCTGTGGTTTCCTTCTGCAGCTGATCTGAGCCTGGTGAACGGAGAGGAGAGCTGTATATACTTTGCTGGGAATTCTCTTGGGCTCCAGCCAAGAAAAGTTAAAACTTACTTGGATGAAGAACTGGACAAGTGGGCTCGAACGTGAGTATACCACAGGGTATCCGAGCTGCTTTATTTTTGATGCTTTATTATGCACTTCGTTTTATTTTGAGATCTGCCTTGGAAATGCTTGAATAGAAGAACAGTATGTTAAAACTACTACAACCCAGGAGTAAAACATGTTCAGTGTGTCCCTAGAACTATTTATATCTCCTTCAAAGGTATGAGCAGTAAAACAAGCAAAGAGAAACTTCCAGCTGTGCTACCCTGTGTTGTGCATGGTGGCTCTGCTTTGGCTCATCGGGGCAACCCGCACAGTTTCACCATCCCCATCCAATTGCTATGTGTGTTTGTATGCAAGACGTGCAATCTCATTTGGTTACTGCTGCTTGCTGGTAAACGTGATTCAGCTTCAGACCCAGTGATTTTCTAATTAACATTTTTAACTGCATGAGATTCACCCTGCAGGCCTTGCAATGGGCAGTTCCCCTTGAAATAGCACCGAACGAAGGTGGTGGTGCTGCCAGCGCTGGCAGGGTTTTGGCTCCTCTTAAACCAGGTCTTTGCCTGACAAGTTCATTGTATTTAGAAAGAAGCATTCCTGTCTTAGTAGCTTCTCAGCGAGGAGCTGGGAGTGGATTGCAGTGAGCTCTGCTGAAGAGATCTGGTGTGAGGGAGACAGGAGGACAAAAGAGGGACGTGTTTCAGCAATGCAGGATAGGAGCATTGTCATCATAGCAAATGGGAAACTTTACTATAGGGGAGAGCCTCTGTTGTTTTTTTTATTTTATTTTTATATATAAACCCACTTTGTTTCCATGGAGAGTCTGTGCTTTGAGGTGTCCAACACCTGCCTGAGCAGCTGGGGCAGGGACAAGTAAGGAAAAAGATAAGTAAAAACCAGGGAGCGATGGCAGGAAAGGAAAATAACATCCAGATGAGTGAGTGAGCTGGGAGAGAGCTGAACACTTTTATAGGGTGCGGGATATGAGTGGAACAGATGTGATTTCATGGTGAGAAAGCAGAGGAAATATGGGGCGGCAGGAGGGGAAAAACTAATTCTGCTAACTGGGCAGCGTTGTTTCACTGGAAACAGTCTGGATGGAGGCTTCACAATGTAAATGTGAAAACCCTGTAGCAGCTCTTTCACTTGTTAATATATGAATGCTGTGGGTTAATAAAAATGTTTTACTGTTTCCTATTTATTGCTTGTATCCTTATAAGAGAAGAAGGCTGAGAATGAATGGGACTGAATGTGAACTTTGGGAACCACTCGTTCCTCCTGGTTATTCATTCAGCACAGCACTGCAGTTTCTCCAGTCATTTGAAAAAATTGCAACCCTGTCCATTTCTGTATGATTATCCTACTTTATCAGGGAAACAGCTGAGCTCTTTCAAAAGGTAAAAGTCAGATAGCACTCTTATCTGTTAGAGTGATGCACTGCGAGTGCAAACATATTTCAGCTCCTTCGCTGTACCTTTCCACTGGTTTACTTCCATTTTTATGTTTGTCTGTTCTACAGTGAAGGATGTTTTTGTTGTTGTTGTTTTTTGTGGGTTTTTTTTTCCTTGGTGATTATAAAATCCTGAAAGAAAAGAGTAGGCAACATGTTTCTCCAGAAGATCAAAAATGCCTTCAGTAGCTGTATCTAAGTGAGAAATATGGCTGAACATGATTTCAAGCCATTGGAAGAGAGGGAGCAAATCTAGAAAGGCTGTTTACCAAAAATACAGCTTGACCCCAATTACCTTACCCAGAATAAATCAGAAAGGTTTGAAAAAAACAAAAAGAAGAAGAAAAAAACCAAAACAAACTTCAAAGCCTCCCCAAACTAAAATCAACAGAAACACAGAACAAAACCCTACCGATCGCAGATGCACCTAAAACAACAGAGAAAGTCAGGGTAAGGTCAAGCTACATTTGAACAGAGCAATGTTCTTGCTACAATGAGTATGCTTCAAGAAGCTGATGGGTGGGATCGGGTGCTGAGGGCTGGAAAGGACTAGGTGGTCAGAGATGCTGAAATGGGAACTTTTATTCCACTCACCAAGGTCAACTTAGTAAAATCTGGGCCAAGGTAGTAAGCTGTTACCATCCAAAGCCTGTTCGATGGCTCGTGTGTTGGCAGCGTGGAATTTAGTGGTTGTGGGTTGGATAAAGAAGTACCTTACAATCTAAGACCTGGTATGCAAATTAGGCACATCCTTCAAGTCAGCAATGATATAGATTCTGGCTTGCTTATAAATTGGTTTATCGCATTTTCTGTTTGCTCTGTCTTGGGGCTCATCTCAAATAGCTGCTATACTTGGCTATTTAAATGTTTTTTTGCTGCTTAAAGTTAATGGCAAGAGTGAAAAGGAAGATTGCCCAGTAGCTGTGGTCAAGGGCAGGAAGCTCATAACTTTAGCTCTGTGTGTTGATGGCAACTCATTAGAGTAAGGCCTGGAGAGAAAGAGGTCTTTTCATGCATTTCTTGTTGCATTCCCTCTTACAGTGACACTGTCCCTTTTATCCCCCCTGACATTAAATGGTGAGTTATAGCTTTCTTCTCTTACCTCTGCCCCCCATATACCTTTTCTGATTCTGTATTTTTTCCCCTCTGACATTCCTCACTCCTCTTTTTATTTTATTTTTTTTTTATGCTAATATATATAAAGACTACAAATCCAAGCCACTGGCGTTCTTAGTATGGATTAAAAAAGAGCCTTTGAGACTCCATCTTTTATTTCTGCTTTGATTTCAGCTAAATCCATGGTTTATTGAATGAGGGCCAAAAAGGGACAAACAGTTGTCTTTTTGGCGCTTAGCCTAGAGTAACCAGTAATCCACTTATTTTTGAAATCTAACAAAGTTCAAGTGACTTGTTTGGATGGAGAAAAGCCGGTAGGTGCTTTGCGGTGTCTTGTTTTCCCTTCCCCTCCACCAGAGCTGTTGAAGTAATTAATGTATTTTATAGAATCATAATTGCATGTGAACATACTCAGTGCAGCGGGCAATGTCTCTTGCGTCCGACTAACTCATTAAAGTGGAACTATTAAAACAGAAGGGAGGCTGCCGTAGCCAGTTGTTACGCTCTTGCAAAGGGCCGGTAGGGTGATCAGGGAGTGGAGAACCTGCTGTATGGAAACCTGGAGGATTAGAGTTGTTTAGCTGGACAAAATTAGGGCTGCAAGGAAAAATGATTGTTCTCTGGGTGTATCGAGGGGCAAGCATCAAGGAAAAAAAGAGCCACTTACCTGAAGTAACATGCTGGCACAGTAAATATAAACTAGGAATTAATATATTGGGCTAGAAACAAGATATGTATATGTCCTTTTAAGCGTTGAAGCGGTCTGTCAACAGGCTTCTGCCATGAACATAACAAACCAACCCTCCAAGTCTGTGGAAGGCTTTGTAACAGAATACCCGCAGCAGCAAAAATTATTTTCAGTGAGTCAGAAGAACCTTTGTTTCTACGTGCTAAACTCACCCTGCAAGATGTAACAGCCCCGGCAATGGGACCGTGGCTTGGTGGGGCTCCATCGTGCTCTGCTTGGCAGACCCACCTCTGCCGTCTGGCAGGAGTCATCTCTGCGTTGTGCCTTTCAGCAGGTCGTTTGTTAGGGCTGTAAATGCCTGGTTTTATGTCCCAGTTTTTTTTAGTTTCGGCCTTCGATCTACTGCCCCATACGGTTCTTTTTCTTTGGTTAGGTCTTCCTTTCTTTTAGCTGTTTCTTTGCTTTGAACCATGGTCAAACTTAAGAGCCTGCATTGGCTCATTAAATACCTTGCATCATTTTTGGCAAAGAAGCAAGTAGGAAATTTCCACTTGAACAAGATTCGGATGAGCACAGAAGATTCCTGAAGCTGGCAATTAATTTAAATCCCTTTTCTCACTGCCTTTGAAACCCTGGGATCATATCAGAAAATGTGTTTCTAGCTCCCCTAGTGAGCTCTAAATCAACCAGACCTCAGCGAATAAAATGTGGCATTGTGATTCCTTGCCAAATTGAAAATAAAACGGTAACCGACAAAAAAATAATTTGCACAATGAGAAACTCTCACAGTAGTTTAAGAAATAGTTCTGTTTGTATGATGCTTTATGATTTGATGGGCCACGTTTTGTATTCATTAATTTGGGTACCTCAATTTAAATTTCTCTTGCTACCTAGGGTGCAGCAGAAACAAAATGAGATGTAGGCTCTCCGTGTCTGAGGGGAATGCCAGAAGCACTGCAGTTGTGTCCTTAAAGATTATTACCCCCAGTGCCTACCAGAGCTGAGAGAGGGGTGGCATAATATACAGAGATATAAATTCTCTGAGGCAGAGCATAGAATTTTACAACCTAAGTGTAATAGGATGTATTGTGCCATCAGCAAAGGCTACAGAGTTTCATGTGATTAAAATAAAAAAAGGGTCCGAGAATATGCCTTTAACTATCATTTTAGCGGCAATAATTTTTGTCTCTTGGCATTTATATTCACCATCAAGAGGGAGGCAAGCTGTAAGCTGTACTGTAATAATAATAATAATATGAATAATAATAAATGCTGGCTCTCCCCTCTTTCCATATACTTAAATTTCCACGTTTTTTTTTTCCTCAAAATATTCCTATGCCCAAAACCTCATATCTGTTTTCATGATAACTTAGAAATTTATTCTGAAATTTTGTTAGTCCTGTGTGCTGGTAGTGAGCGCTTTCATCAGTAAATTCCCATTAGAAGGACACTAATGGCTATAAAATCAGAGAAAGCTAATGAAAGAGAATCCCATAGGTAGTTAAGGCTTCTTTTTCCCATCTTATTATGTTCACTATCCTCTTTCAGAAATACAGATCCCCTCGGGCTGGGAGCCACTCAAAATCTTTGTGGTGTTTTTTTTATTATTATTATTTATTTATTTTAAACAGTCTGTATTACCCCAAAGTCCCTTGATCACTATATTACTGTTAAGAATAAGAAGGGAAATTAGCAATAAATGTCTTGCTGTTTGTGAAACACATACCACTGTCTTCAGGGAATGCAGCTGCATTACGGTCTGATAGAAGAGAGCAACTTTCAGTGCTAATCCTGCCCCTTATTGCATTTTCTCCCCTACCCACCTACTGCCTTTATTTCTCATCTATAAAATGTTCTTGTAAATGAGTGCTATTTCACACTGCCCGCTTTCTGCTATCAAGGTCTCATCAGAAAGCAATTCTAAACCAGGGAAAAGCAGTCAGCTAGTGTACACAACTGTATCCAACGTAGGGATTGGGGTCCTCCTTGTTGCCTGCGTGGGGCTGGACCTGTTGAATGTAAGGAGGTTATTTTATTTGCAAGTGATGCTCAGTTGTACCTGGGCCCTCCTTTAGCTGTTGACCTAAAGTAGTCCAAAAGTAATGGGTGTTTTGCAAGGATAAGAGGCATTAAATGGTTAATATAGTTTGTGTTTTTTTGCAGCAGTTTTTCTATTCTTTAAGATGGTAGTTCTTTTGGAAATATCCCTAGGAGGTGTGAATTAGACTCAAGTCAATCAGAAGGGGTCTGACTATAAAATATCCAGGTAATTTGTGTGGGAGACAGAATGAAATTCTATCTGAGAAGGGAAAGTACAAGGTGGATAGGGAAATCCATTCTTTTACATAGTCTTAAGCCTGGAGGACTAGCTGGTAGTGTCTCATCCACCCTCCTCTCTCCTGTCTTAATCTGCCAGATGTCCTCTCATGATTTTGAGTGAACATTGTGGCTATTAGCTTCTTTAAAAGGTTTACTACTTGGGGATTTTTTCTACACACACACACACACCCCTACCTTCCTCTCACCATAGTTTTATGGGCAGTTTTTGCTTTCTACACCGTTTCCAACGGCTTTGTCCCTGTTTTGAAAGAGCATTTAGCATTTTTGTCTCAGCCCCATGCAGCCTGGTATTTCTGACTCCACAAGTACCCCGTGGTGCTCTGCAAATATGAAAATCATGCAGTGTGAGATGGAAGCCCAGAGCAATGTTCCCCTGGATTAGCACTGTTATTACTTTTCTCAATCTGCCTTCATTTGCATTTAAATCTGTATGCTACATCCTGCATGTTTAAGAAACTTTTCAACTTTTTATTTACATATGCATGGTGGCTACCTTAGAAGTTTACTTCTGTGTCACATTTGAAGCAAAAATTAGTTCAGAGCACTTAATCCAGAATTGAATGTACGTAACTGTCACTTCAGAGCATTGATGCATTCAGGTTTAAAGTGACCGTGTGATCCACTGTAGACAAGAACAGTGCACAAAATAAAAATTTTTTAATGCCCTTTGTCAAAGCAAAAAGCTTTATGCACACTTAGATCTAGAACAATTTGGCAGGGAGAAGAGAAGCCATAAAAATTAGCAAGCAGCTTGGTTTGGGCAGGTGCTCCCCTGCATGTCCGTTAAGTACCTGCTGGTTTATGCAGGTGGGCGAGCTCAGACCGGCGATTCAGGAGGCTAAGAGTTGTTCTGACAAGAAATATTTCTGTCTGGGAGCAAGGCAGTGTTCAAATCTACCATCCTCTGCAGCGTGCAACAGCCAGCTAGAAATGCAGGTGGAGTAACTCTGCAGGGTGATCTCCACTCTCCGCGTAGGTGGTGTGAGCTGGGCTTAGCAGGGTGCCATCCTGCACTGGGCACCACCGTGCCTGTTCCCAGAGGCTTCTGGTACCCATGCAGCCATTTCCAGGTGAGTTGTGAAAAAGCTAAGGTCTATAATTTCGGGGGGCCAAAATAAATAGTTTTCAAGCAACCAAGAATCAGTGAGAAACCAACAAATGCATTGCATTTGCTATGAGTTTAATGACATGGTGAAAGTGCTGGGCTCAGTTAGGTGAGTCTTCTCCTCCTCCAAATGTAGGATCTCCAAATTGGGTATGCTTCTTAGGACCGATCCAAAGGGAACAGCAGATGTCTTCATCATTTGCCTCTTCCTTTACAGAGGTGTTCATGGCCATTTCAACGGTCAGCGCCCATGGGCTTTGGCAGATGAGTGCATCCTGGACCTGATGGCTGAGCTGGTTGGTAGGTGTGAACTGCAGGGAAAAATCTTTCTCTAGAAATGAAAAGCAGTTTCTTTTAAGTCTGAAAGTCCTAAAACTCTGTGACCAGAATTTAGTTCCTTGCATTCTTTTGTTTTATAGTAGTTTTTCTGAGTGCCTTGTGCATGGACTAACATTTAATTTTAAGACTGCAAGTGATTTAAGAGATGAATGTGTGTGATAATATATGAGCATATGCATATCATGAAACTAATTGCAGAAAAGGGTTTCTTGGAGCATCATAAACCACTTGGTCTAACACGTGAAGCCCTTTTAAAGGGCACTTGGCATTACAGATTCTCAGTCGCTCTCCTAGAAGTAAACCAATGAACTTTCCCCCTTTGAAAAATTATTTCTATCTAGACATTTTCTGCTTTTCCTCCTTTCCCTGCTGCTAAATCCAGCCTCGTATTTGAGAATTGCTTATGTCAATGAAGCAGATAATTGGGGCAGGACCTGCTATTTGTAAGTTCCCATTACCCTGCTGTACCCTTTGAGGAGTCTGCAGTGCTGCAGGACCTTGGCAGTAAATGGTTCTGGTTGTTCCAGAGATTGAGAAGGAGCCCTGGAGACTTCTCCTGGTGAGTTTGCCAGCCAGGAAAGCAGTCTGCGTGATTGCAAATTTCCTCCATTGCCTCTTACTCTAACCTGTGTGTAGTTGTTGAAATAATCTTTCACTGGGATTTCCTTCGGAGTTGTTGCTGTGGGAACGGGGAAGTGAAATTGTCTTGGTAAGGTGTCTCATGGACCCTTTTTTCTCCCCAGCCCTTACAGCTGTCGTCAAGGCTAGATTAGCAGATTTTAGTGAGAGTTGGCCAGTATTTCAATTCAGCTGTTGAAGGCAACTGTCAATACTGACTCTCAGAACTGAATTATCATGTCTTCATTTGTGCTATCACTAAGGAAAAATATTACGGTTAAGTTGACCGACTGTACACTAGCTATCGTCCTGTCATTTCTCCTCCGGCTATAGACAAGAGTTCAATGAGGAAGTTACAGGTTTTCTCCTTCAAGAGAAGCAAATGGGGTCTGAACAACTGGAAAGAGAGACATTAAGGAATGTTTCATGACAAGTTCATTGACATATTTATAAATAAAGTCACTTCCTGTCTTCTTCATGAAGTTTCTGAATAGGTAGGACACTGGACATTATTATTAGAGCAGAACAAATATAAGCAAATACTGTTGTAGTTGGTCTAGCCGTGATGTACGCACTACGATAACATACAGTGTGAACACAGTGTGGCTACACTGGGCATCACTGGGCTGTGCAGAGCAATCCCATCTGCAGAATGAGAACAAACCCAAAATGCCGATTAGTTGTTCTGATTTTGGAAGTGGCTATTGTAGCACCTGGTACTGCTCAGGATGCTAAGAAATTGCTTTTCTTGCTTCCATTATGTTCAAGGGCAAGCTCGGTATATTCGTCCGTTAACTATCATAGAACATAAACCCATGAAAATATAAAGTGGCAGAGGGTGCTGAAGTGCTGAGCACAGCTGATTTAGGAATTTCTCTATCTAGTTTGACCGATCTTTCCTGGCAAGTGGATGTTCTCGTCCTAGTAGGGTTTAACTTGGAAGCTGTGGGCAGGTGGAGAAATGTGACTTGTCACACAACTAGCCCAGTACATAGTGAGGCTTTTAAAATTGGAAATCTTGAATTTAATTAACTGGAGGGTGGAGAACATGTCCTGTGAGAATGAGAGAACAGTCACACAACATACTTTCAGGCACCTGAATTAGTAAAGTAACAAGGTAAGACTGTTGATGCTCTTCACAGAACCAGGAGAGAGAGCCAAGATTCCTCCCAAGAGCAGCTTCAAGCACGTGAGTTATCACCCTTCTCCGCATCACCTTCTGTGAACGCCTGCTACTGCTCTGTTAGCAAAACATGGGTCCCCGGGACCCCTGCAGGCTGGGGGGTGGGGTGGGTGCTCACTCCCTGCCAGCACTGGGGTTGGCTCGGCCACGGCTTTAGGGTCGGGGTCACAGCAGAATGCAGGGAATCAGGTGGGGGCTTTTTTTCCCTTAGCCATCTGGCTGGGAGAAGCTGCCAGCTGAGTGTGTATCATGGTATTTGTTTAATTAAGAGATGTACTCTGGGTGTAAGGAGAGGGAAATGAGAGCTTTGCTTCAACTTCATCTAATTGCTAGCTTGTCAGTCTCCTTTTTTAAATTTTATTTTCCAAACTCAATGACACTGCTGCTTTTT
Organism: Microhierax caerulescens; assembly: GCA_035590215.1. NCBI lineage: Eukaryota > Metazoa > Chordata > Aves > Falconiformes > Falconidae > Microhierax > Microhierax caerulescens. Next base: position 38,398,458 of record JAVJGJ010000061.1, read on the forward strand.
TTTTTTTTTTTTTTTTTAATCACAATGGCCGGACTAAACCAAACTTATTAAATTTTGTTAATTTTAAATGAATATGTTCAAGTTTTCTATAAAAATTATGACTGAGGTCACCCTGCATTAACCTGCTTTAAAAAAAGAAAACCACCCACCCCATTTTTAAAATTCTTTACTGAGAAGCGTTTTGTAGTTCTGTTGTTTTCCTCAAAAGTAAAGGGCATGTCAACATTATCAGTTTGGATTTTGTTCTCCTGAATTTTTGGGGCTTTAATTGAAGCATAAAATGTGGTGTGGGCTCAGCTATGACCCTCCAATTTGCATGCCAGCAGGGTTTTATTTATACAACGTCCTCATACCATTTTTCAGGACCTAGGCCTAGGTGACCGATTCTTAGAATACAAATGACTTAATACTTCCCGAATAATGGATGCATCGTAATAGATTCTGATTTTTAAAATTGTAGGTAATAGTGAAAGGGCTAAGAGAATAAACACATGAAAAAATGTGTTAAAATGCTCTCTTCCAATGTGGTATTTACGATTAAGTACTGTTTTCCAGCAAGGTGCAATACCGAGCACATGTGAGTAGAGTGAATTCTGAATTTCTTTTTTTAGTGAATTTAATGTAAGAACATAAAAAGAATTCTACCTCATGGGTTTGTTTTGTTTTGTTTTTTTTTTTTTATTCAATATTTAACATATTATGGAGGAGAAGCAAGAATTGTCATTTCTCACTCTAAGTAGCAGTAGTAAGTAAAAATTATTTGTTGAGATTTATTCAGGAGCAGGCTAAAGACTGTAAAATATCTTTGTACATTTAATGGTTTATAGTGCTGTAACACCTTGCTTATTAAATGCAGTCACATTTTCTTGTTCAATGAAAGTTACAGTAGTAAATACATCGTGAAATACAGAGTCAAGGTCAATGGAGGCCAAAGCTTTTTTCCTATGCTCACGCTGAGTGGCATAACATGGTGACGGTAATCTCTGCTTCTCCTACCAGACTGTATTAAAACATTACAACCTTGGCAGGATCACCTTCTGATGGAACAAGATTAACTGTGTGGCTGCTGCTCCACAATGTGCTTGGGCAGGTCTCTGTTGAGGGAAGACTGAACGCTGAGCAGATTTGTAGTGACTTTGAGTGATAAGGATTATTTGAAATAACCAAAATGTTTTCAGAATTGGGGCCCTTCGCCTTTTTCAATCATTTTACAGCATTCTTTTTACTTACTCTGGTGAGGAGCAGTCAGGGAGGAGAAGGATGGCAGCGTCTGCCTAACGCAATCATAATTGTCTCTGAAGTTGTACTTTGCAAATGCTGCTTCCTTTTATTAAAGAGGAGATTTATCAAGCAGAACATACAGGTTTTAGCCTGTCTTGGAGATATGGTATAAAGTTAGGAAATAAAGAAAGCAAACATAATTTTGTCTCCTGTGTGCTGGGTCTTTGAATATTGTAATAGGTTAATTGGATCATAGAAAGGTTGTTTTCCGAAATGCAGTGCAGGTTATAAAGGATAACAGTTTTCCAATGACACGGATGAGGTTTGGTTTTGTGGGCATGAAATTCAATAATGGAAAGCTTTTAATAAATATATAATTTACGGAAGACCAAGACTTACATGACAAATGTAGTGTCATATTTAATTTGGGACGCTAGCATGCAGCTGAAAGTGATCTACAGATTAACCATTTGTTTTATGTGGAAACGGTACAGCAGGCAGAGGATTGCTCGTGCAGGATTTGCTGTGAAAGCTGGAGATTTCATGGAAGGAGCAGAGGGAGAAATAAGAACAATATCGTTTCTTGATGCTATCCCTTTTTTCAGCCTCAAGAGTTCCATAGAAATATTAAGACTGCAAATAATACTGTTTTGAGCTGCAATCACTCTCTTTAGCTGTCTTGTGTATCTGCAATAGAACAGCCACAAGGTGACCTCTTCCAGCGGCATGGAGCCTGCAGATGCAATGCTATCAGAGGGAAGAAAAGAAAGAAAGCAGAGTTTAAGTGAGGAAAAGAGCTTATTTTTTTTCCCCGTGAACAACTAGGTCTACCCATATTCCTTCCCACAAACTTGATCGTGTTCCTGGTGTCTGAAGGACGGAACTTATTTGTGACATCCTTTCCCCCCTGGCTCGTCCCCTGGGCAGTGTCTCTGGAGTCACAGCTATTGACAAGTCTTTCTGTCCAATACTTGCAGATTTTGGCAATGCAAGTAAAGGCCCTTGAGCACTTCAGTCAGAATGGCTTCTTCTGTGGTGGCACAAGCTGAGACCTTCTTGGCAGGGATTTATGAATAAACCCTTCTTAATCATAGATTTCAATGTTCTTGGCTGTATTTGCCTGTGTTGAGTTCAGCCTGTGGCTATCTCACTCTCCTAGGCTGGCAAAGTAGTAACTCCACAAACCTAAACTCTGGGGGATACGGTGGGAGTGTCTCAGTGCTCTTGCTGCCATCCCTCCGTCTTGTTTGGGACTTTGCATGCCTTCCAAGGCAGGGACAGGAGAAACCCAGGATCTACTTCTCCATTTATTGTGGCTTCCCTTACCCTTTTCACCCCAACATCATATTTTCCTTTCCTCTTTATCGATCTTAAGGGTGGCTGTTGCCCTCCTTGCCTGCTTACAGTTGCCTCCGCCCCTCCCTGTCTGAAACCTCTTTCCACCTTTGGCAAACTCCGCTGCTGGGGCAATGAGTAGGGCAAGGCACACGAGCCCACCTTCCAGCTGAAGAAGACTCTCAAAACACTGATTTATGTCAAGGGTGAATTGCTGCTTTTCAACAACAGACATCAGGCAAAATGGAAACGAACAGGAATTGATTTTCTCCGTATCTTGGTGGCGCCCTGCCCAACGCCAGTCCCTCATCCTGCCTAAAACCTTTCACCAGTTGTTGATACGAGTTTGAGAATTTGTTACTAAATGCTTTGTAAAACAATTAGTTGTTACTCCATTAGCTCTGCCCTTGATTAGCTATAGCAAAATGAGCTATCTATGAGCCTCCTTGGAGCTATGTGGGTATGGCTTCTTGCTAAGTTGCTACATTAATAATGGTCTGTTATATGGCCATTAATGGCCAGTTTTTCTTGATTTTTTTTTTCTAATTATTATTATTTTATTTTTTATTAGGAATGAGATCTAGCTTGACATTACAGCAACCACTTACAATAGATAATTGTCTCAATGTGTTTTTGGACTTGCTTTACATCTAAACTTCTGACAAAAATAAGCCTGCAAGCCTTGTTTTACATATAGTCTTCTGACCTGATTTTTGTCTGAAGTATTAATGGTAATAAATCTACCGTTGGTTTGCCAGGAAATGGAAATACTTCATTGGGGTTTTTTGTTTTCTGTGGCTGACCTGAAAAAATAAATATTTTCCTGCCAGTGTGGTGTAGTGAGTCAGACAAGAAATCTTTTTACTTCACCGGGATGACACCTCAAACGTTTGTTTACTTTCCAGTCTTTAGAGAGACATTGACTGAAAACATACTTTTGCTTTCTCATGGCTGTACTAGATTTCTCTGAAATGACAAAGAAAACCCCCAACCAGTTTTTTTTTGTTTTGTTTTTTTTTTCCCCCTTTCGTTATTCCAGGGGCCCAAAGACAGGAACTAGCCTTAATGAATGGGCTAACCGTTAACTTGCACCTCCAGCTGGTAAGTATTTACAATGTATATTTGATGTCATATTATTTTTTTCCCTTCTTCCTGAATGTAAGCAAAATGTTTTCTGAGCACATCACAAAGGCAGCAGTGGATGATACCCCAACTTTTCTTAAGCCTTGGCAGCTGCATCCTGAATGATGCTTTGGCTTGTGCAAGACCTGGCTCCACTTAATATTAAGCAGAAAAGCTGGGCAGAGAAATATTTTCAAGGACTCTGCAGGGGAAGTGTGAGTTGTTCTCACATGTGCTGCATGCCAGTCCTCAGAGAGGAGACCTTATTATTTAAGAAACGTTTACAGCTTCTCAAATGGGAATTTCACACCCAATTTCAAAGTTTAAGAAACAAGAGCTCAACTTGTAAGCAAGTCAAGGCTGCAATTTCAGTAATGCTTAAACTGCAGTTGCACACAACAGATGGCATTTTGAATTATGCTGTTTTACGTCATAATTATGAATGATGTTACATATGCCTAAAATGTGGTGAAGCATCTGATTTTAATTTTTATGACACAGTGGCCATAAATGGGGTTTCCTTATGTGCAGGTCTCTGTTTCTCTAGTATTCCCAAAGATTTGGTTGAACTGAAGATGTGAAGGTTCACTTTTTGTGATTCACACAAAAAAGGTATATCACCCAGATCTGCTCCTCTGTACCGTTTCTCCAACCTTTGCTAAAGTAAGAAACCTGAAGCAGGGCAGGATGGGGCCAAGCACAAGCTGATTTACCTGGCTACTCTGCCCTGGAATAGATGCAATGCCAGCAGATTTGTGCCAAACTGCTTGGGTACACTGCCCATGCTGGGCTATGTGCAAGCACTGCTAGAATGAACAGGAGATCTTTGAGGTCTCCTAGTCCTCAGCATGGTGGCAAGCCCAGCTAGTCTCCATGCAAGAAACCGAGAAGGAAAGGCTGTTCACCTAAAGGTGCTGAGATTAGTTTTTTGCAGGAAGCTTAGTCCTTCAGGCTTGTTTCAGAGGAGGTGATGATTTGATAACTGATGTTTTAGGGCAGGAACAGAAATCTAATTCCTTTGCACTGTTTGCAACAGTTCAGCTGCCACTTTTGCTTGCAGGATGGAGCTGGGTGAAATCCCAGCTTCCCTGGATACAGCTGAAGTTTTGCTATTGATTCCTGCAAGTGCAAGTCTTTGTTGCTGGATTTTTGTAGCTTATGTTATGGATATATGAAATACAGTTTTATAATGCTTTTCTACTTTGGTAGATGTTATATGGACGAAGAAATATTTGTAATTTCTGGGGGATTCTCTGTAGTCTGCATGAGAAACAGTCTTTATTAAGTTATATGTTGGGAGCATCTCTCTCATCTCTGCTTAGATACATTTCAACTTTTTTTTGTTTTGTTCTTAACAGTTATCTTTCTTTAAGCCTACTCCAAGACGCTATAAAATTCTCCTAGAAGCCAAAGCCTTCCCCTCTGACCATGTAAGAAATTAATATTTCACCATATTTGTATTATTAATCATATTTTCCCAAAGAATATCAGTAGCCTGATTTGAATATTTATTAGCTCATCTTGTCCAAGTAACGTTACAATAAAAAAATCTGTCAGAAGCTTTTGAGCTCAGCATATTTTACAGATTGTAACTTTATTCCTTTTGTTCAAATAAAAAAATGTTACAAGAGGAAAAGATTGAATGAGTACATTGATTTATTAGTCTTTTTAAAGACATTGAGCAAACTGCTGGCCTAAATCAACTGAAGTTGTAAATGTTTTATTAATTCTTGTTGCTGTTTTACTTTATGAAACCAAATCAATACAAACTCACAACATTAACGCTTATATATCCCCAGACAGAGATGGAAATGTTTGTTCTTAGCACTTTAGATTACTAGTTCAAACATAATTTGTCTGCTATAAAATAGAAGACAATAGCCTGTGCATCACAGCTTAGAGCAAATTAATCTTTGGGTTTGTGGCCCACTGCTACTTTATCATCAGTGCCATAAACTCGTGGAAATTGATAACAAATTTGATCTCTGAGGTGTGATAAAAATGACTCGAGCTACTAAGAGGTTTATTTGTAATGAAGATGGCGGCAAAGATGTATAAACCTCAAATTGCCTTTATTCTAAGTAACGTTCATGCTAATCCTATGTTTGTTCCAGGCCCACTTGTACATTTGGACTCCATCTTCTTAAATTTCTATGGCACTTCAGTAACAACCTGGGCAACTGCCGTCACTTCAGTTCCTGTCATGTTGTTTTCAACTATTTTATACTATTATTCAATGATTTTTATGCATCCCCAGAATCATTACTTATTGATAAAATCAGTGGGGTAGGATTTTCAAGATAGCCTGAGAGTTGAGAGCTGCCATTTCCTCCCAGCTGTGCTGCAAATGGAAGAGGGGGGAACAGCCCGGGACAGCATGTCTGTGTTGGCCAAAGGCCACCTGTGTTGACAGCAGAGCATCCGTGACAGCCTGTGATTTCGCACATGCTACCGAGCAAAGTGGGTGCCCAGGGCCCTTGGCGAGGTGATGTTCAATATCCTCCTTGGCTGTTATCGATGCTTTGCTTGCTGGCATCTGGTAAAAGCACACCTTCCACCCCATTTCCACCCTTGTTCTGCTCTGTGAACTTATCTTGTAGGATTTAGACTTTGGCTTTACCCTTGCTGGCTAATGACGTGAATTAAATTCTGATCTTTTTCAAACCAAAGGAAATCTATGATGTTTTGCAGTGGGGTTGGATTAGGCTTTCAAGCGTTAATTTTACCAAAAGGCAAGGCATCTGCATGCCTTTTCTGAAGTTCTGATGTGTTTGACTGTTTTCGTTGTTTTATTGTGTAAGTGTGCTAACGTGCTCTGCATGGAAATCTCTTCTAGTACGCTGTTGAGTCCCAGCTTCGCCTTCACGGGCTGGATGTGGAGCAATGCATGCTTTTGGTGCAGCCACGGGAGGTTGGTGAGAAATACCGGTCCTGCTTGCTGTCTCTAGGGGCGGAAGCATATTTCATATGAGGGTAGTCATATATTCTCAAATATGCCTGTGTCTGCCTGCAGAAGTGATGGTCTGTTTCCACTAATACTTCTAGGGAAAATTTATGATTTGTGCAGCCTGTTTCTGTGTATATTTTTTGGGGTTTAGCACCCATTTTTATAATTGCCTGATTCAGCCAGTTATTTTTTTCTTGAAGAACAAAAGCATGGTGAGTTTCCCTATTTTTCCTGTTTGTAAAAACTGACAGCATCCCGAGACAACTGCAAAATATAGTAGCTCATTGAGAAACCCCAACGTCTTTTTAATGTCCTGAGCTAAAAGATCACGACAACACAACCACCCCTGTGTCTGTATCAGCACAGAGGGAAAGGTCTGCTTGGAGCACTGTGCAATGCAGATGGATTTGAAAGCCTGTCTTGCTTCACTTTTGCAGTATTAAGAACTTTGCCACCTAACTACAAACTGATGGTGACCTTTTGCTTCTGAAATCTGAGTCATCTTGTGAGTAAAGAGCCCACTCCTGAGCGCTTGATAGATTTGCAAAGATTGTTGAGATAATAACGGTTACTTGCAATTCAACAGTCTTGCCCAAGCTCTTCTCAGTAACAAGTCTAATTTAATTCTAGGTTTTCACTGCCTAATTGATCCCTAGGTGGTGGTATGTTTTACATGATCCCTTGCTAGGAAGACAGGAGGAGGATGGGACGGTAATTTTCCTATAAAGAATCAAGAATGAGGATTGTTTTTTCCTTTTGGTTGAAATTCCTCTATATTTAATGACCCCAGATTTGGGGATTTTTGTACTTCTGATGATGTGGGACTTACTGTTTTTGAAATATAAATATGGCAGGTTTATAATAGCTTCCTGTGGGATATGAAGTTTATCAGGAAAGTACAGAGTGAAACTGATAGGCAACTTTCAAGTCTTATGGGTGTCACAAATTTCAGATGCCACATAAAAATCATTATATATGCTGTTCGCACCGGGATTTTTTTACTGTAAATTAAAACTGTCTGAAATATTAAAGAGTATGAAGCATGCTAGAATATGAAGTGAATAGACTTTTCATAACTGACACATTCAAGATACATTTGCTAATGATTTTTTTTTTTTTTTTTTTTTTTTTTATATATA
>JAVJGJ010000061.1:38409117-38425198 GCA_035590215.1 Microhierax caerulescens
CTACTGTCAGATACACTCAGCTCAATGTCTCCACATGGATTTTGCCCCCTGGTTAAGTGATGTTTGTATGTTTATACAAAACCACTATGTAACATACTGTTACACTACGCTTACACATCTGCATATGGCAGATATTTACTTGAACAGCTATGAAATCAGGGTTTCATGACAAGTTTTCAGTCTCAGTGTTGGTAAGAGATATTCCTGTATCCTGCTGCTTCTCTTAGTCACAGAGCTTCTGGTTACCAAAAAAGCCCAAAATGTTGGATCTTTAAAAGCAAATGGCTCCTTTCCTCTTTTCCCAGGTCAGAGCTGATGTTAGGAGCATCTGTTGGGTTAGAGGAGAACAAAAATACCCAACTGCTGACCCTGAGTCATTAGCATCTCTGCAATGGGTATGGGCTTCATATTTGTTTGGTAGCATCCAACCAGTCCCTGTCCCTGGGCTGACAAGCTTTCAGGACAGTAAGTACAAGGACTTAAGACCATATTTCCCTCAAGAGCTGCTGGACATGATGAAACCAGGCTTGTTTTATACATGACATATTATCACAGAAAGGCTGGATGTCTGTTAAAATGTGTATTGAAAGAGGATAAGCCCAAGAAGTCATATTCATAGCAAAACTGCAAGGCTCCCCTTCCTTGTGATGAAGGGTGGGGAATGACCCCATGCTCCTGAACAGAAAATTGGTTGAGGAGAGCTGACAAGCAAGAAAGTCAGAAGAGGAAAACGCAAGGTGGAAATGTCATTTGAGAAGAGTTAAAAAAACCTTGTCAGCCAATATAGCAGAAAAGTGTCCTACACAGATGGTCTTAATAATTCTTTCAATGTACAATTGAAATAAAATCCTGCAGTGTAGTGCCCTGTCAGGGCTTGGCTAGAGATTTGAGCTGCGAGCTCAGGAGGTCTGGAAAATGTCCTAGGATTCTTGAGGTCAATCATTTATGAATTAAGTTACTGATTTCCTTTTACATTTTTTAAGCCAATTTCCTAAGTTCTCTACGTATGTTAAGATTTCTCCCAGAGCGAAAGCTCTGCACATAGACAGCTTCATTAAGTCATTAAATATTAAATGAACTAAATTAAGCTTGAAAAATTACCTCAGGCTATTTTTCCATCTTAGGTCTCTCAGATAAATCAAAATTACTACGTATTATGCAAGAGGCTCATCAGCAGGCTGAAGAGGATGTGGCAGTTTTCCTCGTTTCATACTTTTGAGCTTGCTCTAGAGGATGGAGGGGCTGAGTCATTTTATTCTTCTACAAGCAAAGAAATGGCTGACTTTTAGAAGACTCTACCTTTCAACGACAATTTTCATTTCATAAGTTATATCGTACTTTCCACTGACTCTGTGCTGTATGTAAAGTGTTTTAATCTCTTGAGTCCCAGTAGGAAGAGCTTTAAGATCCTTCATCTTAATTTCTTTTCCTGCCTCTCTTTCAAAATGTCCCAGCTTTGCTGGTGTGAAGCTGTCATTTCTCTCCCTCTCTCCAAATGTCACTGTCCATGCTGAGTTGTTACCTGCTGGTTATCAGCAGCTACCCAGACAGTTTGCAGAAATGACTTTTAGATGTTAGAATAAAACAGAAGAGGCAGGGGAGAGCACACGTCCTCTTCTTCGCCCAGAGCAGATGGAGAGTCATTTTCCCCCTAGTCTGGGGAAGCAACATTCCCACGCAGTCTTTGTTCTGCGTGGCTTGTGCAGGGAGAGCTGTTTCAGTTTGTTTTACTTTTTCCCTGCAATCTGTGTGGCTAAACATTTGCTGTTTGTGTGACTCAAGTGCCAGACACCTCCCCGGGGAAAGCAAACCAGCACGACCCATCTTGTGGATAACTTGAACAAAACGGTACAAGTGGGTGTTTCCGAGACGATGCAGTAAACCTGCCAGCACTGAACCCAGAATTTCAGGCTACGTCTTGTTAGTAAGTTTGATAGCTCCCAGTAGGATTTACCAACCGATTTCAAAGCTTTGGGGAGCAGTTAAAGCAGTTCAGGAAGATGACCCATGGGTGGAAGGCCAGTGGCCACCCTGTCTGAGGGCTACAAGCTCATGGTGTGGGTGCAAGCTGGGCCGTTCCAGCCAGTATCAGTGCCCAGGGAAGTTTGTGGGTGTTGATGTTACATAGGTATGGACCCTCATCATACTACCACGACAGCAAGGGCATACAACCTGCTGGTGTCCTAAAGAGTCTTCTCCTACCTCCCATCTACTGTATTTTCCTAATTTGTCATCTGTTACTTGAACATGGTGGTGTTTTTTTTGTTGTTGGTTTTTGTTGCTGTTGTTTTGTTTTTTTTTTTTTTAAAGAATTTATCACTTACTAACAGGAAAAGGACAACTGATTTCAACACAAGACTTGCTATAGAATTTAATTTCTTACAGGCTTTTTTTTTTTATATATATGCAACTATCATTTTTTGCTGTATTTGTTTTAATCTTGTTAATGTACTGCCAGACACATCTATTCTGTCAGATTGTCAGCATATCATGTCATTCCTGGTTTCCACTGCAACCAATGCATGTCATAGCTGTTCTTCAAAAATATTGTGGGATGTATGTACGACAGGATACCTGTAAAGGTTTAAATCCAGTCAACTGACTTTTGGAAGTTAATGCCTTAAGATCTGATGGAGACCTCATTCACTTAGCAGATTGGCTTTAGCTTGCTGTAGCTTATTTCTCTGAACCAAGGCCATTTTATCTGTGAATGAAAGTGCTCCCGTGGGCATTCAGTGTGCTTTGGCCTCTCCCCACTAGCTTTATCATTTCAGATTTGTCTGAACTCGCTTCTGTGTGTCCCTGTGAAGACAAGTCACGGAGGGTGTGAGGGCTAGGCTGTTTGCTGGAACTTTGATCCCAATGTTTAGATCATGCAAATCCTATAGCAGTGAGTTTTCTTCCCGTTCTTTTGGAGCAACTTCCCAAGCTGATAGATAACTTCTCCAACGCCTCCATTAGAATTAGCATGTCACATATTCTTAAAATGCTGCTTCACTCAAACTGTTACCCAGTTTATACAGAAGATTAAATATACCAAACTATTGTTTAAATACTTTAGCTCAGTCTCCCTTCATGTAAGAAACAGCAAGAGATTCTTCAACACCCCCATTTGTTTTATTATTGGACGTTGATTTTTCTGAAGCCTGCACTCTCGCTCTCGTTCCTACCATGCTGCTTGCAAGCAGGCTGCTTGTGTTTTAAAAGCAAAATGCAAAATAACATTTAATTTGCAGTCCAGGCACAAAAGGCAGTTTTTATTTCTCTGCACTTAAATAAATAGCGAAGCCTGGAAGAACCTTTTCGTTTAAACGTGCTGCCATCCAGTGGTTACGCTGCGTGTAAATCTGCCGCTCTTTGATCTGCGCACCTGGGGTACCGCAATTTTATTTTTTTTTTTTTTCCTACCAGCAGCACCACCTCAGTGCCCTTTGCAAATTGCATCTCTGACAAAGGCAACGCTTTTCACAGAGAGATGACAGAACTCTTCTGTAACTTTTCAGGGACGAGTCCCCAAGCCCTTAGAGAGCAACGTGTTGCATAGGGTGCTCTCTCACCCTTTGGTTTCCCCAAGAGCAAGATCCTCGCAGTTTAAACATCAGGGAGACCTGAAGTAGAAGAATATAGCGGAATACGGTTGTTCATGAGTAGCTGGCATCATTACGTACGTTACTATTTTGTCTGTGCCTAGAGCTTGCCGTGCCATACAACAGTTTTAAATTATGCATTTGTTCTGAATACTTATTTAAAGTGATTCCACTTTGCTGCATGGGAAAAAACCTTAGGAATTTAAACCATATCCAAATGTCCTTGAAGACAAACCCACAAAATAATTCATGATTTTTACATGTATCTGTGGCATAAAATTGTGTTTCTCCTAATAGCTCAAAACAGATGGGACTTGATAGCATGCTTATAGAGAAAGCAAGTAAGGCTCTAAAGATGCTTTTTCAAAATAATTTTATAGAGATTATTATCTTGATAAGTGGTATATTAATTATCTCTTTCCTGCAGGGTTGCTTTGTTGGATTTGACCTGGCTCATGCTGTTGGGAATGTAGAGCTTCATTTGCATGACTGGGGAGTAGATTTTGCATGCTGGTGTTCCTACAAGGTACAATAGATTCATTGTTGAGACTATTTTCCATAATGTTGCTTATACGATGGGTCAGCAAAAAGGTCAGGTGAATAAGAACTGCACGTGAACTGTCAGTCAAGACATGACTGAATCTTTGAACCAGCCACAATGAGGAGATGGACGCTGACTTTGGTGGTGGCTTTGTTACCAGAGGTTCCATAAGATAATAGTGGCACTGACCTGTAAGGTCTTGTGGATGTGAGATGGATGCTAGTGGCGGTTAAACACCGGCTCTGAAGCACGCTCTGCTCTGTGGTCACAGTATCAGAGGCTCTTCTCTTATTTCCCCTACCAAGAAGGGCTTGTGGCTATAGGATTTTCTTGAGTGGTCCCTAAATAAGAGAATATTGTCACCTAAATGTAAATAATTCCAAATCATAGAACAAGGTATCTTTAATTCCTTTGACTTTGCTTGAGATGAAGAATTGATAGCTGCAGTCAGATTAATTGTTTGATGACTTTGCTGTATGTGTTGTATTATGGGGCTGTTTCAGCCATACTTTGGTTTTCTAGCCTTTGTTAGACTTCAAATATCATATGTAAAGTAAGAAAGGTATTTTTAGAACTAATCTGAAGAAGAAATATATCTGCTTTTACCTACATCAGCACTTCAAGACAAATGCTAAAATCTCTAGTCAGAAACCACTAGAAATGTTAATGCTGGTCTGTTTTATAGTGTGGGGTGAGAGGAGGGGAGCTATACTTTGCAGATAATGAGCACAATGTGTACATGTTGATTTATTCTTTGCAGTATTTAAATTCTGGAGCAGGAGGCCTTGCTGGTGCCTACATTCATGAGAAGCATTCCCAGACTATTAAACCTACGTAAGTATATTTCTATACCCAAATAAAAGACACTGTGAAGTTTAAATGGGAAAATATCTTCCCTTTGAGCTGAAATCTGGAAGTGAGAAATGTATGGTTTCCTGGCCATAGACTATAGACATGTGTACCTATGTATGTATAGATGCAGAAGAAATTCCCTGCTTCAAAAACCCCTCATTGGGCTGATATCTATTACTGACTTACTGCACCAATGAAAAGGGTAGTACAGGTTTAGATAATTTGGTTATCTGGCTTTGTTACCTCAGATGGGTTCTTTTATGTTAATTTTAGTAATTTTTGAAATTGTTAACGTACATGCTCACATCTTAAATGTTTCCTCCTTAAAGTCTGCTATCATTTCTAAACTAAATATAATCATAAAAGAGAATGCTTATAATATTAAAATCAAGTAACTTAAATCATGCCTATGAGAGTGTTTAATGTAAAGAGAATATTTAACATCTTCCTTTAAAAATGGATGTTTTTAAATCATTGAAGTCTTTGGTTGGTGAACTAAATCAAAGACAGTTTCAACTCTGTGTCTAATAGGTCTTTAATACTGGTATGTTTTCATTAAAATTATATCCACCGGTAAAGCTAGGAAGCATTACATGGAGGTCTGGGTTCTCAAAGACTGTATAATCCGTGAAAAGCTGTGCTATCAAATTATGTTAGCTTCAATAAAAAAAAACAACAACAAAAACAAACAAAAAAACAAAACCCCCCCCCCCAAAAAAAAACCCAAAACCAACACCCCCCCCCCAAACAAACACCACAAAACAACAAACCTGTTATTTAAAATGTTATAGAACTGTATTCTATGTATGTATATTAAGAACAGTAGGATTAATACTTTTAATGCACTGACAAATGTAAACATGTCTACATTTCTTTCTGGCTAAAATGCTTGGAGAAATTGCTGGCGCTTTTATTTTAGCTTAAAGAAGACAAACTAAATCAGGTTTCAGAGAGAAGTAATATTATAATAAGCAGCTTCACTGCACTATTTCAGTGCAGTGCTGGTTTCAGGCTGTCTAGACTCCCAGGAGATAACAAAATAATGCTGATAAGTTCTTCTCAGTCACCCATAAAAGAAAACTCATTAGGGTGACATATGACCAGTTGTGGGCTGATTTGATCCTCACATGTGAACACTGCCAAAATATTCCAACTATCCGAATATTTCTTCTGGGAAGTTTGGTTGGTTGTTTTTTTTTGTTATTTTTTTTCTTTTTTCTTCTTCCCTGTTAGCCAGGTGCAGGCATTGCTCCCATGGCCACACCTCTGGATCCTGGCTGTGAGGAGCCACAAAGATGTTGAAGACCGGTGAAAAAATGTGGGTCAGCTAGAAACCACTGAATAGCAATAGGAAGAATGAATAAAATCTCAAGGACTTTGAATCCTTTTTCCTCCTTGATGAAATTTTGAACATTCTGTGAGGGTACTAGTTTGGTATTGTCGGTAACAGCTTAAATTAGTTTTTCCTGAACCAGCTGCTTCTACATAGTCATTAACTTGTGTTCTGAATCTGGATAGTGGACGCCTTAAATACAATTACCTATAGGAAATAAGCTTTTTCAGCTTGGGGCCCAATTAAGGATATAATTCCAAACTTCCTGCATAGACCTTTTGCATTACTTAATCGTAGTTATTTCATATTTCCTGAGATTTGATAGTCACTCATCAAATTGTTTGTAGTTAATATGCCCCAGTTGCATTACTTTTCTTCCTATTCCGCATCAACCAGCCATTTCAGGTCTCCAAATAAGACTGTGAGACAAAGGAGAATTTGTCCATGTCAAAATATTCAATTTTATAGCTGATTTAAATGCAGAGCAATTTGCTGTATGTTGTACAATCAAATAGAGTGGAATTTAACTGCTCTGGAAGTTGTGGGTTTTATGTTGTAGCTGGAAAGTCTTTGGCTGTCATCTGAATCAAGGATGACACCCAGTGGCCAGACAACTTCATTCAAAACCAGGAGCACCAAACACTTGTTTCTTTGCACCTCAGCCCACACCTAAGTGGATGATTAAATTCCAACCCAGCTGGTATCCTTTCGTCGCTTAAACTGTCCGAAATACTTTTTTTTTTTTTTAAACTTGTGACCAATATTATGCGTGTCGCTTTACCTGCCTATATAGATTTGATTTGTCTCATCCTTCATATTTTCTGCAAGCTATTGACAAAGTAGTTATTTTTATATTGAAATAATTTATTCTTGATTAATATAAAAAAAGTATGTTCTGACCATAATTCAGAGAGGCAGACCCAGAATGTTTGCCAAGTGCCTTTGCCTGTTACTGACTGAGGCTGGGGCACAAAGGACGTGAGAACTTACTGAAAATTAAACAGCTCAATGCAAAATTTTAATTTTAAACCCCAAGCCCAGCTACTGCCCATGGCCAAAGCCATTGAGGTATTCTGTTTTAACTTGCCTTAGTTTCACGGGTGTGCTTTTGTCCATCCCCAGGGGCTTGCTAATAAGAGCAGTGCATGCAAGCCGCTGCGCTCATTGTAGCTATGCCCAATTTCAAAAACTGGGTCCGCTCCAGCTGCTCCCCACGGTGCTGCTCCACCCAGAGCCTGCTCCATGAACATCAAAACGCTCATGGGCTGCTGCTTCCTTTTAAAATGCCACCTGAGAAAGAGTTATTCATTTATTTAATAGCCTTACCACCAGTACCTGGGGCCATGCCAAACCTGCTTTCTGCTCGGAGTCTGCAGCCCGCGGCTGTGGCAGCCTAACTGCAAACCAGAACCGGCGTTGGTCGGTGATCCCGTGGCACAGCCCAGCAGACAAAAGGCAATGCTAATCCCACGCCTCTTCTTTATGGATGTGCAAGCTTCCCGCAAGGGTTTTAAAAGCCGTTACTCACTAACTCGGGAAAGGTTCTATGCCGAAGAGCAAGGTTTCATCCTTAGGTCTGTTGGCTGGCCCGTGGAGGCTCGGGGCAGTAACAGGCTCGGATTTCCCATTCTGGGTTTGTGTTGCTGCAAACACCATCCTGCACTCCCTGGTTTAGCTAGGGATAGTTCTCTAATTCACTGCAGGGGCCATGGGTCTCAAAGTTACATGTTGTAACCATCCTAATTAACACCTGTACCCGAGTAAGTTGGGTAGTCCTTTGCTGGTCCCCTATCTTTCTTCCTAGAGCAGTAAAACTGAATCAATCTGACATATATGGGTACAATATATCCCTATTCTTTCATGATCTCACCTCCTTTGAAGTCTTTTTTAATACTGGAATAGCTTTTTTAATACCCGCTCCATATATCACAATGCAATATATTCTTAGCTAATTGTGCTAGAGTGATTTCTTCATGGGAAGGTTTCACATAATAATAAAAAAAGACTCGGATGGAGCAGAGCTTTGAAACACTGCTGAAACTGTTTGGTCAGTGCAGGGCTGACCCTGTGCAACCAGGTTTCTACATAAGTGTGGTTCTGAGGTAGAGGGGGGCTTTCCAAGACACCGAGAGCACTAAGGTGACCTACTAATATGACAATTGCTTGACTAGCTTTTCAGGCTCCAGAAAAGTTTCTCCCTCCAGCCCTTTCTTTCTCCTTCTCCCTCTGTTTCTCAATTTCTTCATTTGCAAAAAGCAGGGTAACTAAAATGTGCCAAGCAAGTTAGCTGTAATGAAAGGTCAACGCTTGTGAGCACCTGGAGTAGAAGATACAGGAGAAGTTGGGTGTTTGCAGCAGGGTATTTGCAGCTGTAAGTGTGCAGTGAGTTGAGCTCTGCTGTCAGCTGGCATAAGGGATGGGAGGGGACAAACTCGCAGAGTCCTGAGATAGAAGAAGAAAAAAGTCCTAGTCAAATCCCTGTAAGAAAAAGTAAGGCACAATTTAAAAAGATGAAAGGGAAATAAATGTATGTAAAGCAGCCAGGAGAATAATAGATAAGCCTTGGTAGAGGATTAAATGAAAATTGTACACAGCCTAGCGTTTAAAATGAAAGGAATTATCAAGACTTAACTTTAGCACACACTAGCAGCAGGTAGAGTTTAAAAATGAAAAGTTTGTGTGATGTGAAGAAATGCTGTATGTGCAGGAAGCACCTGATGCCCAAAGAGCGTGTTGGCTTTTACTATAAGATATATATTTATATATATATATATAAGTATCAAAGAACAAGAAACAAAAAAGTAACTATTTCATACTAGCTTTGAGAAACACAAGATATCTTCAGACGGTTTCTGTGCAGACAGAGGTGAGATCCCTTTCTCTTGGATCACTTTCTTTTTTTGGCATCTTGTTTCCAATGAAAACGGCAGAGCACAAATGGCTTCATGCTACTTCTTCACAGAGACCTACACAGCATTTTGGTAAGTGAACTTTCACCCTGGCATGAGACAAACAAGCCCACACGATTTTAGCCATGTTCCCATTTTTCCCAGGTGCTCTGGGTCTCTCTGGGTCTCCAGTGCAGACCCTCTCTGCCCAGTAACTCTTCTACAAGAGGCTGCTCAACCCCTTCCAGGGCTGGTAGCTCCAGCTGAGTGTTTCTTTAGTTATTTTCTTGATCTCTGAGAATATAACACATTATTCTCTTTTAGAATTAGAGCTGCATGATCCCCGAACTAAACAGCCAAAGCTTCTGTGAAACGGCTGAAAATAATGTAGCTTTGGAGCAATGTGAGTTGGGAGTGAAGGACGGTCATAAAGGATCGGGAAGGCTGTTTTATACCTACTGTATTGGAAAGAACTAAAGCTACTCTTGTTTAAAATGCTCCTAGGAATAAAAAGCTAAGATGGTCCAGCTCTTGCTGGCCTTTGGAGTCTATTAGCTCTGCATAACTCAGCACTACGGAAAGCTGTAGCAGCACAGAGCACCCTGAGCCGGCCAAGGAGAGGACCTTGTAGGGGCTTCCAGCAGCTGTGCTGGATGCTGTGGTCGCTGCTGGTGCACGCTGCTGTTCCCAGAAGGGTCTGTCACTGGTCCTAGCAGACAAAAATTGTGGACTGATGTATGGATAAACTAGTTGTGGAGCGTGACACTTGTCCCTCAAGTGCAGAAAGTATCCTGCACTACCAGAGGAACGAAGTGTTTCTTTGCCAAGGAGATGAGAGCAATTTAGATCCTTGAGCTAATTTAGAAACCAAAAGTTAAAACCTCCCTTGGGAAGAGACTGTTTAGGAATAAAGGCATCAGCTAATTAGGCTTAATTGCATTGTCTTGGGACAAGTGATTTATTAGGCCAATCTAGACCCATGATGGGCCTGCAGGGGTGTGTTCTCGGGCTCACCAACTGAATGGCAAATATCCAACAGCATTTTTAAACTTTGGAGTGAGTCTCTTGGAGAAAAAATGAGAGAGGTTAATGTGCACTCACATCATCTATTCCCATTCTAATTTCTTCAGCTCCGTACATCCTTTCATTTGACTCCTGTGATTGTCTCCTTGCTCTCTGTCAAGCATTTTCTCTCCATCTTCCTTCAAATCCTCCCTTGTTATTAAGCTGTACCTTCAAGAAATCTTGCTTCTTTTCTCATTATAAATAATCTTCTCATTCGTTCCTCCCTGACAGTCCTCCCTCTGTTTTGTCAGCTTTGCCCTGGCTAGGTTTTAAGGTGTTTGAGAGAGGGGCGGTATGCCTCCTTGTGAACTCATGGCACTGTGTAGGAGTAAATGTGCCGTACGTCAGGTGTGCATCACCTATAGGGCTGCTGGAGTGAGTGTGGAAGTAACGTGCTCTTTTCATGCTACTCAGGTACTTTTAGTTGGAAAACTCAGACCTTACAATGGAGCATGTAGAAATGCAGAGACATGGCCTCTGTGAAATTTCTGAAATATATAAAGTAGCGTTTTTAGAAAAGCACGGTGCTGGGACTGATTCCTGCCTTTCATGCCTGCTATCAAGGCATCACAATGTTGGGGTAACTAGAGATAAGCAAGATAACAAAAGCCTTTAGCTTCTATGACTCATATCTTCTCCAAAATAGTATTTATAGTGTAGGTGTGTTGGGCTGCAGGTATCTTGGGGGCAGATTTGAGGATTTTATGTGTATTTAAATCTTCGCCCAGCAACTTGCTCTTTCTTTTGTCCAGGACTCCACCAACAATATGAAGAAATACCATTTTACAGCATGATGCTTGTCACAGCCTTTTTAAAAAATCATCACTGTTTTAAGGCTGAGGCTGGTCAGAATCTTGCAATAGGTCTTTAATGGTACTCATTCTTCAGTAATCACTTGCTAAACTGGTGACTTTACGTATTAGATCTGGGCAGATCCAAGTTTCTCAGGTGTCTCTCCTCCTGGACCACACTGATGGGACATACACCACTCAGTCTGCTCTGCCATGGCCCTTTCACTCTCCCAGCCTGGGAAACGAGAGGGAGGTGGCCACATTCCTGGTGGATGCTGTTTTCCACCTGCTTCCTCTTGCTTTTCTCATCACATGGTGTAAGATACGACCTCTTGAACACATGAAAGGAACCCAACAGTCTAAGCCTGATGGAAGGGTGAGTGTAGCCTGGGGGCAACTCTTGCATCCCTGCTAACTAGCAAGGAAGAGATCCTAGGGCTCTTCTCCGAGTCTGTATGGCTGCTGTGATATTTTTTTTTTCTCCCCCCCCATTTCAAAGGATGTATATTGTTAGCTGCCTGCTCTTTGTGCCTCAGTTCTCTGCTTTGAGACAGGTAGTTTTGAAAGCACTTTGCTGTGTCTTGATTTCTCCCAAGAAGAGAAGGCAGTGAGCTGGTTTTCTTCCTGTTGAACGAGCATCCACAGATGCAGCACTCAAGGTGGTGTCACACACCTCTAACTAAACAGAAAGACAACATTCTTTGCCTGCCTTTGTAATAAGTCACAAAAAGAGATGACATATCCCTTCTTATCTCTTAATCTGTATGTTTCTGTATCCACCTCACAGAACCTTTGTCTCTTAGGGAAGAAAAAGTTTAGTTTTCAACAAAACACATCAAGTAAATCTTCTGCCATTTCTACTAAAAGCTCGCTTACCTCTGTGCAGAAATGTGCTGGAACTAATGCAATTTTGCATTTGGGACTTCTTACTAGATGTTGACTCACTTCCACTATTTGATCATTTTTCACTTTTTCTACTTCAGATTCCCACTTTCAGTACTTTCTATGTAGCTTTCCTCCTAAGATACTCAATTAAAGCTGTAGACTACATATGTCCTTTAAAAATGAGATTGGCTCATGCTTTTGTATTAGTTCATTAGCCCACAGTGGGGAATTGTTTAATTTTTCCTTCCCAAATGTGCTTCAAGATCATGCCTTGAAATTGCTCTAAGCTGAAAGTAGCAGCTATAGCCATTATGCTTTTGTGCCATTAATACAGTTACCTTTTTTTTTTTTTTTTTTTTTTCCATTTATGCCCCCTGGAGTATATTCCTGTAATCGTCAGTTACCGGTTCAGATGGGGTCTCCTGCTCTGCATGTCTCCCAGAGCTACTCGTGTTCCTGGCCTGGCTGAATACCTCTCTGGCTTTAGCCGCAGCTCTGGGCTCAGGCGTACAGCTCATATTGTGATTCATATCACAGCCGACACCTGATTCAAACCATAAGTATTTTTAACAGTAATTGGAAGATCTTTGCCCAGGTTAAGAAAATAATTCAGCCTCTTTATTTCTTGCCGAGTTGGTGTTCTGTGGGTGTGCTTACTGGGGGGGATTGTATGGGGGTTTTATTTTATTTTATTTTTTTTTTCTTTTTTTTTTTGCTTGGTTTTCCCCTTGTGCTTATTTGTTTCCACTTGTTCATGGGGTTTCTGGTCCTCATACCCCCTCTTTCTCCTGGCTGAACCTTTATCTCTCCAGCACCCAGCCAGGAGAGGTTGGTCTCACCAGAGCATACATCTTCATATTTTTCTTTTTCCTTGGGCTCCCTTAGTCAAATGTATTTATCTTCACCATTGTTGTGGGCAAGCTAGATCATTTCTTTTGCCCCCACACCCACTCCTTCCTTGGTGAGTCCAGCCAAGCAAGCCCATCGCCCGCTGTCCTTTACTTCTTGCCCATCTCCACACATCTTTGAGTCAGGCGCTTGTCAGAGACCTCCTTCATGACATATGGTGCTGCTTCTTCCCTTGCTTCAAGCCACCCTTCCTCTCACTTCCCACTTGTGAAATATTTATTTTCACAGCTGTTTGTTGCTGACAGTAAATTCTTACTATCACAGTCACTACTCCTTATTTGTCATTGGAGCTGTTGGCAGCGCTTGCTGGCGGTTGCTTCTTGCTGCCTACTACTGTGTGGAAACTATAGGGCAGCTACAGCAACATAGTGCTCCCCCAGGTGCCTGAAGAGCAGTTTCCAGTGAGATACTGGGAGGGGGACTGTACCCTTCTCTCTTCTCCTTCCTTCCAGTTTCTCAGCTGGCATGGCATCCAATCAGGGACTTAATCACACCAGTGCCACTGTTTTGAGAGGCTTGTAGGTTCTTTCTGTCCCATGGCAGGAGAAACAGCTCCTCAAAGTGAGGAATTATGTAATAATTTCTTTTAGTTCTGTACAATACATTGAGCAAAAACATATTAATTTTCTAACCTAATCTAGTTTTTCAGCATCCCTCTGTTTTCAATGGCAGTTTTCTGACTTGACTTTCTAGCAACCCATTGTAAGCAAGTGCAGAGCAATTTGGCCAGTGTGGTGTTTTGGTGGCCAGTGTGGTGTTTTGGTGGTCAGCGTTGCAGACACAGTTAGTTTGTGATGTAAGAATAAGTCCATATAAGTGTCCTTATCTGCTGGCTTCTCACCTGCTTCTGCATTGAGAAGAGCTTGGGGGCTCCTGAAACCAGTCTCGACCTCTTGTCAAACCTATTTTGGGGCCCAAGATACTGGTAGTTTGTGCTACTGAAAATCGGGGGAACTACAGCCCTGTAAAGTCCCTAAGTCACGTTTCTTCAGTGTTCTTTAGTGATGGATGACATTTCAACTTTTTTGAGGAGGGACTCCCTAAAAGAGCTCTGAAAGATGCCCATTTCTGTTCTTTCATTATGATTTCATGTCTTAGACTTCAGCTCAATAAACTCCATTCAAATTGTTTTCTTCTTGAGCATCACTTAGTGTTAGTAAATGTTTTGTAACACAGCTACTGGATTCTGTGTCAGCTCTGCTGGCACTTAAATTTTTTAATTCAATTAGTTCCAGCCACTGACATTAGATGAGATTTTTTTATTTTTTTTTTAATGTGGATTTCTTCTTGTTTCAGGCAAAGAGCAGAGGTGATAACTCTTACATTTTAGCTAATAAGTATTCTAGTATGATAAAGGTCTTGCATTAATACTGTGGTTACTGTATTAAAAAATAACAAAGACATGAGGAAGCACAACTTCCCAGGTCTTAAAATTTTTATACTATAGTTCAGTCAGATACATGTATTATTTAGAAATCTATCTAGATATCATTCCCTCAAAGAGTCATTCAAGGTATTGAGGAGGCTGTATAGTTCAGCAAATGCATCATAGTAATCAAAACTATCCAAGTCTCCTTTAAGTCAGAATTCACATTTAAAAGTAGCTCTAGGAGGGATTGTTGCTTTTGCTTCTTGTTTAATCTAATCTATTTGAAAGAGCCTAGAAAAAATTACTGAATTCTTAGAGAATGTAATCTGGTTTTTTTATCACCATAATATAATTGGGAACTACTAAATACTTTATAAATATCACTGATAACTTTATTAATATCTCTGAGTAAATTGCCTCCCTGCTTGAATTTTAATTTCTGGTGTTAGGCAGAATATTCAATTTCCCCTCACTAAATGTGCTAACATACTCTTGGCGGTATTTCCCCTTTTCATATATCTGATATTTGGCTAGTGAAAGTGATATATGAGCACTCTGTGATAATAGTTGTTCATAAGCTGATTTAACAGTTTTTAATTCAACTTCATTAGCCTTAGAGGGGTTGTTTTTTTGTGAGATCTTTTTCTGGGATTTAATTTGGGCTCCAGTTCTGTCTGCCACTTGATCATACCTTTCTTTGGCCGGATCATGGCAAATGAAATTATCATCCCTCATCGCAAGCGCCTTAGAGGTTTGGTGGAGAGCTCTGCGCGACTCCGAGGGGCCCTGATTGGATTCACAGCATTGTGGCCATTTCTCTTTCTTATGCCCTGATCACAGCCTCTTGTTTCCTGCTACCAAAGGGAACTCAATCTCCTTTTGTTTTGACCTGGAGGGGTAATATGGAGGGACACGCTGAAATTGGTGTATTCCCACTTGTGTTGAGTCTAAAAGACTAACAAGGAAAAAAATCAATTCAGGAAGAGCATGTGTGCCCTTTATCTTCAAACACCTATCAGCTGTAAATCACCTTGCACTTGATTGACCAAACAGCCAGGGCTTTTTGCCCAAGAGTCTCTCTAATTGTGGCAATGGATGCATTAAACTCCCCCCCTCAGAGAGCAGCGAAGCTCGGGGAGCTGGGAGCTGCCCAGCTACTCTTGGAGAAAGGATCATTGCTCAATTCTAGAGATTTCTTAATTTCACCCATTGCAGTTGCATAGGTAAGTAAGGGTCATTGTTTGGATTATGAAACCGTTTTTCAGGATTTTGGTCTTTGCTATTAAAACTTGCTGCTAGGCAGAAAGAGAATTTAGCTATTTTTCAACCGAGACAAGCCTCAAAATAGAAAAGAAAAATTTTCTCCCTTTGGATGGTACTGAAAATGCAAGCTACTTAACGGAAGAAAAATGTCATGCTATTAGCCTCTAATAAAATCATGTTACTTTGGTCTTTTGACAAAGTAAAACCTCATTGATATTAAATATGAAATGTTACTACTTTCACAGTAGCAACTTTTCATAAAGAGTTTTGATTTTCTCCACCGAGTTCTAAGAGACTGGTCCATTAATAATGTATGGCAGTGCTCACAAGTCACATATGCTTAATAATTAGGAAACATTTGTAATGAGTTGAAAAGGATAAGGAAAGCATCAGAGTATGCTGAAGTCCAAAACTACTGAAGTCTGAGGCTAATAATTACCTGGGCTTCAAAAGCTTTTCAAATTCTAACAACAGTTCCTACTTAAAATTAACAACAGACATGGCACAGAACAGAATAATGAAAGACATCCAATCTCACCATTCGGGATAAAGGGTATCTAAATAGATAAAAGGGGGGTTTGGGTGGGGGTGGGGGGTG
>JAVJGJ010000061.1:38428125-38465822 GCA_035590215.1 Microhierax caerulescens
AGTTATGAACAACCAGCCCTTCAGTCTAATGCAGACAGAGAGGAAGGAAGAAAATGAGCTAAATAAAAATACTTATTGGAGGCAGTTCCCTGGTGTAAATGTGCCTAAAGAGTGTGACTGAATGAGAGGATACTGTTCCTTTCTGGAGTCATTTTCCAACCCAGAAAATTATTGTTTACTAATTTGTAAAATAAGAGAATGTTTTGGGGTTAAAAAATAAGGAATTTGAAAATCTTTCAGCAATATTTCATTATATGTTCTCTTGTTTCATGAAATTGAGCTAGTAACAGTTTGCTTTAAATTTTAAACGGCACATTTAAAAATTAGTTCTTTATGTAGACTGGAAAGCTGCAGAATTCCCTGGGAAAGTCTCAGTCTTATCAAACCATGAGGATATGGGTTTTATTTGAGGCACAAAATAGAACCATGCATTGAAATCATTATGTTAATGATTTAAGAAGTTATTTTCCCAGAGAAGTGGGTTTGTAAGAACACAGAAAACCCCACCGCTGATTCAGCACTAATTTACTCTTTTTGGCATGATTATGATGGGTTTCACGTACACTTTTGCTGCAGGGTGGGGAGCTGTTAGCCATGGAGGTGCTCCAGGAGCACCTCTGCTGAGCAGTCTTGGGAGGCTATGGCTACCCAGCGCTGGCACTGGGATGCCCTCTGGGCACACACCACAAGCTGGCCAGCACTGGGATAACTGTTTTGTTTAGTGCTGTGTTAAAACAAGACGAGTGCTTAATTTAGATACATTTACAGTATGTAAATCTAAGGGGCAGTGACCAGAAAAAATATTCTTCTCAAAGCTTTATACTGGAAGATTGACAAAATTAGACCCTTTTCTCCCTAGACACTGATTTTTAACACACTTCCCAAAGCGGGTTTTGCCTGTAATGAAGAGGATGTAACTCTAGAGTCCCTTCACTACCAAGTTTAAGGTGTTTTTAAGCAAAAGCACATTATATAAGGCTTTTCAGAGCCTTCCACATTATGCGCTTTGCAAAGATTATAGTTTGGAATTCAAAATCAATTTAGATCTTGGTGCCTTTGTTTTTGAAGCAGCAATAGTCAAAATGTGACTGCATTGCAAAATAACTCATTTTACATGCGGAGTAACAACTGTTTAATAAGAACTTTTACTGCAGTATCTTAATGTGCAGTTTTATTGCCTATTATTTTTAGTGAGCATTTATAAAGCCTTATGTTTGGGGTTTAACACCTTAGATATTTCCCATCATAACAGGTTGAAATTTGGCACAGCAGTGGCAACCTTCATTTCAAAATTTTCACAGAAAATTGTAAACAGCAAATTGCTAATTTGTAAAGATTTTGTTAATTTCCACACTTTGAAGCCTGTCAACTTATATGTCAAATAATGTGACATCCATATGGACCATTAGATCAATGAGAGTGTAGGACTAGAGCTGCGTCAAAGTGCACATCCTGGAGTGACATCTCCGAAGTTCTAGAACAGCCAAGAAGAAAAAAAAACCAAAAAACAAAACCCCAAGGTTATGGTAGGAAAGGGCAAGACAGCTAAAACTGCCTTAAAAAAAAAATCCTTCATTCTGTCATTCTGGAAAAGTTCTGAAATTTCATTTTCCAAGTTGCAAATGTGGTGCTGCAGCAGAGATCTGGTTTGAAGCCAGCTTTGAAGTTAGCGAGCTTTGAACATTCAAAATGCAACCAGAGTGTTTTTCATGAGGCTTTATCTGGGTAATATGCTGGTTGATGTTTGTTTTGTCTTTGACTTTAGAATGTTGTCCAAATAGAACATACTATTGTTTTCTCCTTGATACAAAGTAATAGTCCAAAAGTTATCTTTCCCATGGATTTTTTTTTTTCTGTTTAAAACTTTTCGAATTCATAGTATGTGTGCAACATTGACACTAATAGTATGTTGTAGTAACATACAATATTAAGGGTTTATAGTAAAATGTTCTGTTTCTATATATCATACAGTTCATACTAAATAGCTGGAATATCTTTTATGACTCAGAGCATCAGTAGCTGAGTCACTTGGGCAGAAGCTGTATTATACTTTATTTGGGGTATATTCATTTTGGCAATGCAATATCTCATTTGAATGAATGTATATTGCACTATTAATTTTCATGGGTCTTAGAATAATAAAAGCATCATGAAGCAATAAAGAAAAAAAACATGCTTTTTCTGCATACGCTATGTTTGGATGCAGCTCAGAGCCTTTCATAGAAGTAAACATAAAACCTATGTTGTTATACAGAAATACGAAGTACTTTATTTTACAGTATGCAGTATTCATATAACAAGTTTTTAGCTCAAACATGGTCTCAATTATGCAGAGCTAAGCTCTTTTAAGTGTACTGCAAAGAAGCGCTCCTGCTTTGGAGAGGAGCGACAACTTTTTATTTCTTTGTTTACTTCCAGGAAGGTTGATGTCGTGTGAGTTTTACTTACAGATTTTTTTTTACTGTTACAAATTTCCAACACTTGCCAGGCTTCACTTCTAACCACTCTGCTACCTGGCATAGAGAAATCTGAGCAAAGCCTTGGAGGAAACTGTCTCCAATATGTCCAGTCCTGGAGCCCTTAAGTCAGGAAGAGTGATGGTGACTTCCTAATATTGTACTGGCATTGATACATGGGGCGTTTCAAGTAGTACTGACATTATTATTCACCAATATTATGAAGAACTGAACTAAGAAGTAGAAAACCCAAGGGAGGTAGGGAGAGGCTCCCTGGTTTTCCAATATTGACTTCATCTGCAGTGCCTGGGGCACTGGGTGATCCAGCAGATCCAGCTGCTTTGGAAAACTCTTTATAGCTGTGTTATAGTGTCATCTAATGTACAAGCCTGGATAAAAGATTTTCAAAGCAATTGATCTTAATTTTTTTTTTTTTTTAATGGAGGTGACCTTAAAAATATATTTTTGGATTAAACTGGTTTGTTTTTTGTTAATGTGTTATCTAATGTGCAAGCCTGGATAAATGATTTTCAAGGTAATTGATGTTATTATTATTTTTTTTTTTAATGGGTGTGACTTTAAAAATATATTTTTGGATTAAACTGGTTTGGATTTTGTTTGAAAGAGAATTTTTTTGAATAATAAGTTCGGTTCAGGAGAAGAAAAGTTTCCTCAGGTTTCACCCTGCTGTCTCACAGCAAGGAAGAGGCAGTGGCCACACAATCCTTCTGAGGTCCTGCTGTCTGCCCGCTCGCCATCACTAACTCTTTTTCTTGGTGCAACTAAGTCAGATTTTACAACACCTTTTAGCTTTCAATATTAATTAAACTAAGTTTAAGGAGGTGTGTGTGCATGCATGAATTTAATGCCCTGGAACAAAAGAGTGAATATATTTCTGTTCTTTTTTTTGTTTTGTGAAATGAGTTCAGACAAAATGGATATTGTTAGAAATCAATAGTTAATTGAAAGATGTGGTACATTTTATCATTTGTAGTTAAAGAGAAATTCCCAAATACTTTGTTTTTAGTGCTAGCTATTTATAACATTTATTGCATTTTTATGTCATTGTAAGAAATACAATGTATTATGAGAAGTGGATATATTTCTTAATGTTTCTTATACATTTCTTAACTCTCAAATCTAAATTAAAAGATAGTATACTAAGATTGCTTTTGATTTATGATTTACTTTCTTTACAAAACCTTAGGTTGATCGGCTGGTGGGGTCATGACTTCAAGACACGATTCCTCATGGAAAACAGTATGTACTTTCACACTTTCAGTTTTACCTTATTAGATGTATCTATATATAACCAGTTTCACTTTTATAGTAGCTTGAGTGGAAAAGGATAAACTTTGCATTTTCTCATTTAACTTGAAGGTATTAAGCTAAACTTATCCCGAATACATAATGCAATGGGGTTAGCAAAATAAATGTTGGAATAGATTTGGTCTCTGGGCATATGGGTCTGACTGCGTGCTTCCAGACTTTTTGCTGAAATACCTTCGAAATGCAGATAAAGAATATGGATGAAACTTTCAAAATATCTCAGTGAATTAAACTCATAAGTCTCTGAGGAGCGAGGATCTGCTATCATTTACTCGAGTAATATCTCGCTTTAGGATTAGTTCCACTGGAATTAATGAGAAATCCTATAAATAAAGGTAAGGCAACCTGACATGAGTCATGAAATACCACTAATATTTCAGCATCTCCGAATTCCTAGTGCTCACACAGGATGGGTTATACGGCAAACCCAAACCTGCTCTGAAATAGCTAAGTATTTACTGTCCCGATGTGAAATGAGGACTCCTTTCCAAATCTGACAGCTAGACTGTTCAGCTCCCTTTTAAAGTATGGCAGAGACAATCTCCTGAGGGATCAGGATGAGAAAAGAGCTTTTTGGTTTGATTGGCTCTTTTGTTTTTAATATATTTTTAATTTTCTGTGGCAGCGCCTATTGATGTGACTTTGGCTGGAGAACACCTCTCTAATAGCCTCAGTCTGCTCTTTGTTTTCTGACCAAATGTAAGAGCGGCACTTTGGAAAGCCAGCAGGAGGCAAAAATTGCCTTGAAATACTGTTAGAACAAGAAAAACATTGTTTATGCATTTCCATGGGCAGTTTATAGGGGAGAAATCGGGCAATGATCATTATAAAATTAGTCAGTCTGCTGTGCACGAAAAGCATCTCCTCCGCAGCATCCTCTTGCTCTGGTGCTGGAGCATGAAAAATAAACGGTGACACAGACCTTACAGCGAGGCTTTATAGATTTATTAAATAGATTTTGTGAAATTTCACAGCCTAAAGTCTACGTAACTTCTCTGCATGCCCTGAAGCTACACTTAGCCGCGTTTGCAGTCTCCCATGTGTCTCGTCAGTTTAATAAAGTTAAGGAACATGATGTCGTGCCCGTGCGCCCCGGCTCCACACGAGCGTGCCTCCGCTGACCTGGAGCTCCTCTGGCAGGTGCCAGTGTTAAAAGAGAGTCAAGTGTAAAGGTGGTTTTAACACACACCATTTAAACAAATTAATTGCAGTTCTCTAGTTCCCATGCGGACGTTAATGAGGTCTTCTGCTGGATAAAATTGGGCTTCTCTCAAAGTTAAAAGTATTAGCTGTGAATAGATTATGGTTTCCTTTTAATGACCGAATCCTACAGGCCACATTAGTGAAAAATATTATTGCGTGAGGATGGACTTCAAGATAAGGCCCAATCCATTAAAAGGAAGAAATCAAAAACACTAATATAAGATATTAATTTTCCAGAATTGCAACTAAGTGAAGGAATTAATGGATTTCGGTTATCAAATCCTCCAATTTTACTGGTCTGTGCTCTGCAAGCCAGTTTAGAGGTAAGTAATTGCTTTACTTTGAATCTCAATTTAAAAGTATAAAAATGTTAAATGAATGTTACGCCTACTATCACTGTCTCCCTTAAAAAAAAATATCGCAGAGTAGTTGAAAAGCAAAGGGGGTGGGGGAGTGAAAACCAAACGAAATAGCCCCACAACTTTAATAAATATGTTCATCCCTTTACTGCTCTCACAAACGTTGCTGTTGGACCTGGTATACTTGAGGTTTGCACCTCCCAGCCTGACGGCTGCCACCGTGTTTGTCCCGGCTTTTAGCCGCTTCGTCTGAACAGCAGCTTTTCCCATCGAGACCGTCAGAGCTTGCCCCAGTGCAACACGTGCGAAGGATGCTGCTCAAGATCTTCCGACAGAGGAATCTCCTAACTCGGCAAAGCTGCATCCAATGATGCTTCTACATGTATTTCCCTGAGCAAAACAGACTTGGCTCCTTTATGAAAGAAAATGAATGTGGCCGTGGGTGTCCTGGAGTCAACGTTGAACCGGTGCCTCAGGGCATCTGCCCTCCACTCTAGTCCTTTTGATTGCAAACAGAAAATACAGAAACTGTGAATTCTCTCTAAAAGGGGAATTCATGAGTGTGGTATAGCTCCATACTGTTTTTTCTTTCACCTCTTCATCAGTGGCCAAAACCAGTGCCCCACCTCTGACCTATCTCTATGCGAATTGCTGTGAGCACGGCTGTGAAAGGGCAGTCCTGTCGTACAGACCTAATCCCTTCTGCTCCAGGAAGGTGTGCCCTATGTGCTGCAAGCCCCGTGGCCCTCCTCAGAGACCACCGTTCTGGAAGCATGTGGCTGTTCTCCAAACACCTTCTATCGCACCGTGTTTGGTAGTGAAACATAGCAGCATTTCTCCTATGGACGATGGTTCACCCCTAAAATGCAGGACTTTAGGTCGTCACGGCCAAAAAGGATGGTTTTACATAATTACCTTACTACATATTACTATATTAAATTATTTCCTAAGTTGCTTTTCAAGCCAGCCTTGGTTAACAGGGTTTTGCAATCAGTATAGATGGGAGAAATTTATTTCTGCTAGCACTCCATTACTGCTAGTGTAATGGCAAAGCTGATGCTGGAACAAAGAGCAATGTCCATGCACTGTACAGTCCCTCTTCTTTATTTACTGAAAAACCAGTATCTTAGGCAACCAAAGTCAGAAAATTGCCGGTTGCGCTCTCTCCATCTTGCATGCGATGCTGAAGGACTGCAAAGGGCACAGCAATGCTTCTTGTTCTGCCTGACAATTTATTTTGTTAGCCCTTAAACATCCAATATATTTTTTTAAACTTTATGTGACCTTCGAGATAAGCTGAAAGCTATTCTGCTATGACCCAGATTGTCAGTGCTCCAGTTTGTGTGGGTTGATGTCATTTAGCCCACTGCAGGGAGCCTCGAACAATGAGGGCTGAGCAGTTTCCATCGCCTCCCCTTTCCGTGCCTGCATTACCTTTTGGCACAGCCAGGATTTCCCAGTGCTAATTGCTCTAATACAGTGGGAAACAAAATAGTTTTCATGTCTGGCAAGAGATGGCTAGTGAAATTGCATGCCACCTTCACTGGGACACATTAAGCAGAAGGCAGTGTTTCCAATGGAAACAATGAAAACTGCAAGTGTTAATGGATGTTATTCCTCAATAATGCTTAAAGTGACTGTTATGGCAGTAGCTGCTCCCTTTTATGGAAAAAAGGGGAATGCTCTACAGCCACATTTAAAAGATCTTTTTCAAAAAATTTCACCCAGGAGGACAAATATTCCTTCCACAGTGCTCGAGCAAACAGATTTTTGCATGCAGCCTAAGGAGATCCATCCCTCATAGTGCTGCAAAGCCTGGAGGAACTGGGAGCGAGGCTCCGTTTTCCCTCCAGTGATGTGCTGAATGCTCTGCCTGCCTGTGCCGTGAGGGAAGCACCTCCAGATTTTTGTTGACCTGTGAAAGTACTGGCTGCTGACGGCTTTGGTCCCCGCCACATTCACTGCCATGACCGCACTGTCTTCATGCAAAGTCTGTCTTACAACAGCTGTATTTCGTTTAACAGAAAACACATGCAGGAGCTTTTGCTTCTGTGAAGCATCTCACAGGGTCGTGATACCATCATGGAGTGATGTTTGGGATATTCCTCAGAGGAGTGATTACCAGGTGCAGCTGGAAGCCAGGCTTTGTGGTACTCTGAGTAGGATTTTTCCATTAATACTTTGTACACTCTTCCAGGTTACGATAGAAGTGATCTTAAAAGTGTTACTCCATGTGCTGAGCAGTGATTTCTTGGGACTAAAGGTCATGGATTTTCTTACAGGACCTCTGCCTTGCCTCTGATTGCACAGCTGCCATCAGTGGAGGCATAATTGCCCATGAGCAGCGATATAGCATTTATGTGCCAGAACGGGATCTGAAGTGACTGTCGGGTACTTGCGTGCCTGTATCTTGTCATTTTTCCCTAAAGCCACTTGTGTGGAAGAAGAAAAGGGAGGGTTTGAGGAGGGCAGGGGTAAATTGTTTCTGGGGTCACATATTCCGTTGTTCCCTGTAACGGAGCCTTTCCAGAGCACAAGCAGAAGCTGTCTCTCCTTCTCCTGCTCCCAGACTCTTCTGCGCCATTACTTGTTCTTGTTTGTGCGGCAAAGTAGCACTGCCCTTCTTGAGCAATCACTTCTGCGTGTCTCGTGATGTTTTGAGTTGCCGCAGCTCAGCAGTCCCTGTAGCTGTGCTAGAGCACAGAGCTATGAAACCCCAACCAAGTGACTAGTTTTTTTTTCTTCACGCAGACTTGCAGAGACAGAGCCTGTACAGGACTTAAACCAGGAAAGTCAATATGTTGGTATAAATTTTGTGTTTTCAAAGACAAGCATTTGCAGACCAGTCATGATGTTTCAGTCTTGGCCCTTGGATTTTTTTACTTGAGGTACATACAAGGAAAAACTTGGATGTGATTTAGAGTTCCATGCAGCCCTGTCACAGGTATAGAGAATTTATGGATCCTTTTCAGATATGCAAATGAATGCTCTCTTAGCAAACTCTTTTTGCGTGCAAGTTCATTTATGCAGATATGGATGTGCATAAAACTTTTTAACAGTAGACAGAAATGTCTTTCAATATCTAAGGTAATGACATTATGCTGTGTTTTCAAAAGCCTAATCCTGCTGTG
The DNA here is from genome assembly GCA_035590215.1 of Microhierax caerulescens. Classification (NCBI taxonomy): domain Eukaryota; kingdom Metazoa; phylum Chordata; class Aves; order Falconiformes; family Falconidae; genus Microhierax; species Microhierax caerulescens. The sequence goes on from JAVJGJ010000061.1 coordinate 38,436,604, forward strand.
TTTATGTATAATGTCTATCTGATACTACCACTTAATTCAGTGATAATGTATAGAGAAATCTGCTACCCTTTTGGTTGTCTTCACTTCCTTTTTATTTTCTATAGCAACACATAATCATTCTAATGATTTTAAATCATACAGGTTTTTGGTCAAACTACAATGAAAGCATTGAGAAGGAAGTCTGTTCTACTCACGGGTTACTTGGAATACCTGATCAGACATTACTACAGTGAGGATAAAACAAATCCAGAGAAGCCCTTTATAAAAATAGTCACACCATCGCAGATTGAGGAAAGAGGATGCCAGCTCACTCTATCTTTTTCCCTTCCAATCAAATCTGTCTTTCAAGAGCTGGAGAAGAGAGGAGTAGCTGTGAGTAAATCAAACTTCATCTTCTTATGCACTGTTTTGTGAATATCATAACAAAGTAATAATTTTGCTTTTATTCAAATATCATCTCTTATAAGGCTAAAAAAAACCACCGGGGATTACGAAAATTGCTTACATGGCATCCTGAATCTTTACTTGTGCAAATAATCAAATGGGAAAAGTTATTTTATAAGATATTAGTGTGTCTGTATGTTGTCCTTTCTCTGTTGATTTATTTCCAGTAGTTCTGTGAGTAGCACCCAGGAGTCACTACTGAGGTTAGAACTGCTTTAGGGGGGCGTTATAGTGGGAGGCGTTATGGACCTGAAGCTGATGGTCTGAATGGGAAAGATAGGAAAAAATAAACCCCCTCAAAACACCAAATCCCTGGAAAAACAGGAGTATGTCAGAGTTGTCCAGTGCAGTGTCCTGCCTGCACAGGCTTCCTCTGTTCGATGTGCTTTTCCCGGTCCCCTGCATGGGTGCAGGCAGGAGGCCAGAGCACAGAGAGGAGGTCAGCAGCACCCAGGCAGTGCCCACCAGCCTCACCCACAGCTCGCACACCCACAGACCGACCATGACAAAGAGCCCTGAGCCTCCACCAGGCCTCTTCCTGATCTGAAAACGGCCAAACCCTTGCTCTTTGTGAGGCATTGAGGTGGAGGAAATAAAAAAGCTGTCATTTCCTTAGAGAGGTGTTTTAGCACTCCGAAAAAGCCGCCAGTAAATGGCAGTGCCACGTAATGGCGCAGTTACCGGTGAGCACTGCTCAAAAAGGATAAAAGCTAAATTTAAGACTATACGTTTGGTGATTTAGAAGTGCTGGGAGGTGAGGCTGATAGTGTAATGCCATAGAAATGATATATGGCTTTTATTTCTGCTGGTGACTTATGTCCCCAAAGGGCAACTCTTCTAGGCTAAATATGCTGCTGTTTTGGTGCTGCCAGGGAATTCCAGGAACTGCTGCTTTTAAGAGGGCATGGGGCCTGACGCTGTTGGCTTGTCTTTGCAATGCAGTAATGTGCTTCAAATATGAGAGATTATTCTGTTCAGCAAAATGTTTAAATTAACGGGGGGCGGGGGTGGAGAGAAAGAATTCTGCAAGCCCTGTGATGTGACTTGTACCTGTGGTACAAGAGTATGTTTCTGTTTTGTGGTGGCTTCTTTGGCACCTGTGTGCCTCGTCAGCTCTAGGCGCTAAGGGAAATTAAGGGGTTACACAGCTGGTTTGGAGCCCCTCAATGGCACTGCTAGAGTCCTGCCCATCCTGAGCATTGCACCCTATTTTAGGCAACACACTGCTCTTCTTGCGATGTTCTTCACAATTATGCTCCTCACAACGGTTTCTTGGGGGCCCCAAAGTTTTTACAGATGTCTCCTTAGTCCAGTCACTCTTCCTTGATGACAAGGATGGCATTCAAAAATACATTTTGAAAGATAAATATGAAGTGACCTGAATTTACTAATCATCCCCTTTCTGTTTTGCAGTGTGACATACGAGAACCAAACGCTCTTCGCGTTGCCCCAGTTCCTCTCTACAATTCTTTCCATGATGTGCACAGATTTATTGAAATCCTGGGATCTGCAATTACATCTTCAAAACAAACAGCAAATAATACTGTGCTATCTGGTTCTTATTGATGGCTCAGCTCTATCTTTTAATCTATTTCTGACTAAGATGCATTTATCCCGCTGAGCGATTCTTTGCTTCAAGTAGACTGAGCTATATCCCATGCAATTTGCAAAAAAATGACTGTGCTTGAATAGTTATTTACAACAGACATAGTTTTATTAAAGCTCATATTTCCACTCTGCTTTGACTTTGACTTAATGAATTAGTATGCTTTGTATATTTTAATGGGGCTTTTCTTAAACATTTTATGTAGTTTTATTACATTAACTTTGAGAAGCATGGAAGAATTGCTATCAACTAGAACAGGAATGAAAAAAAAATCCCTTCTTTATTATAAAAATGATGCATAATAAAAAGTGGAAAATAGACAAATCACCAACTGTTAAAAGATACAGTCCAATTTACATTTTTAATTTAGCAATTCTATTTAAAGTACATGATATACTTGAAAAGTAAAAGTTGAACAATTAGTTGTTTCAAAACTGTTAACTGCTGCATACTGAATTTTTCAAAGGGCCCAACATTTTGAAATTCTAGATTAATTATTGATTTAATTGAAGAATGAATTTATGTTGCAGACACCTTCTTTGGCGTGATACAGTTGGCTAAAACAAAACATTTTATCTGTCTAGGTAGTCATCTTGGAGATGATATGCTTGAGAAAGTTGAGAACAGTTTTAAATTTCTATAAGCCAGTGTGAAGGGCTGTAGGAGCAGTTTCTGCAGTTTTTAAAAGGCTTATTTTGTATTAGGCAAAATGAACTCTGAACTCTTCAAGCAGCAGCAAAATACCTCATTGTTAACTTACAGCGTGGTGCAAATTTTTGCAGGGATTTGCACTAGGCAGCTAAAAGCGATGAAGAAAAACTGCTTACATTTAGGTAACACTTCACCTAGTATTGTTTGAAGCCATAAATAACATCTTGGCATAACTGACAACTAAGCTCCTAAGTCTGTAGATATTCCGCACGTGCCCTTCTTCAAGAATCAAGTGAAGCTTTCCTTCTGACAATCCTTAGAGTGTCTGATTTGTGGTATGAAACACGTAGAAAGCTACTTCTGATACTGCTACTTTTGATTCTACCTCAAGGGTGAGGAAGGATTTGGGGGTAGAAGTGTGGACTACTCCATTTTGCTCAAGGACATTTTTGCTGGTTGAAGTTTTCACACTCTTTGGGTACCTTCTTCAGGGCCTTCAGAGCCTCTACCCATGCTCCAAAATTCCCCAAAGATGGGTAGTTTTTAAATCCTTGCTGCAATAATACCTATTTCATTGACTTTAATGTGTAAGAGGAAGATGAAAGAACTGCAAATGAAGCATTTGTTGGTATTTTTAGCACTCGTGAAGGGTAAGAACAGCTTCTTAAACTGGAATATTGTTAAAAAGAATAGAACAGGACTCTTAATCAGTTGGAAAGCTCTGGCTCACTCAAGAGGTTTTGAGTACACTGACGTCATTTGCTCTTTAATACAGCTGAGACCGTATTATTGTATTGCAGACCAGGTATCTGTATTCCAGGAGCTCCGGTTTTTATGCAAGTTTTTATACTAGCATCTGCAGCACAGCTACTTTCATCTGTCAAGTGACACGGTCGTCAAAAAGGACCATTTTCCAGAAAGTGACTGTAGATGAAAAAAGCCCTGAATATAAAACTGTGACTGTCCGCAGTGTTGAAAAGGGTTTTAATTCACTGCCAGTGCCTTTGAAGCACTTGTGCTGCTCATACAGCTCTGGCTAATGGTCACTTATGTCTTCCCTATAAAGTTAGGCAAGCTTAATATAAATCCAGATACGACACTAGGTCATAGTGTAAAATACTTTATTTTGATATCAGCTGAACCTTGACTGACTGTGTGACAAGCCCAGGAAAAATAAGAACCTTAAAATCTCTTCCTAAGTAGCACCTAGGCAGACGTCAGGTTTGGACTGGCTATCTTGGAAGTTACAGGGAGATAAATGGTGAATTTTGAGGTCTCAGTTTGGCATCTGCATTAAATTCACGAATTATGAAAACAATTTCTTGTGTCTTTGAGTGAAGAAAGTAAATCAAGTTAGTAAAGTACTTACTGAATCTATACAGTCCAGGTTTTGAAGGATAACAAGTTATTAATAAATGTTTAGTAGTGTTTTGTCTTTTAGTAACAATTCAGGATACAGGCTCAAATATTGACCTTATAAATAAGCATTTGCATTCCATTTGATGGATTTGATTAAATTCAGTGTGTCAAAACTCACTTATTTCAACTTTTCTGAATTACTCTTTTTTACCTTTTTTATCTATGAGCTGTGAAGATAAAGATGAAAACTCCTGTGCTTTTATAGATACACATATAAATCCAGAAAATTATTTCCAAAAAGTGAGGGAAGGCTATATTGCATTTTACTGAAACAAAATTGCAGCATAAGTACCAGTTTTGCATGATCTTTCCCTACTTATATTAAAAGTTTGGCAAAATGAATACTGAAAGTTAACATTAGGTGTCAGTATTTTACATATTATTTAGCAAGAGAATATCAAATGAAAGGGATTCTGTGAAAAAAAGAAAAAAAAGGAATATTACAGTCTGCTTTTTCAAATGCTCTTAGTTATCACAGTTAGAGTAATATCAGGAATAATTATTTGTGAAATAATTAATTGTATATACCCCAAATGCTTCTTGCTAGTTACATCTCTGATTTAAAATTCAGTATTAAGTACTACTGCTTTCTAATTGTGATAACATTTAGTTCTTGGATTGTCTGAAGAAATTACATTTTTTGGATTAAACGACAAGACATGAGTGTCTGTAGATGACAGAAAATTGATACCCAGGTAGAGTGATAAAATGCCTACACAATGAAAGAAGATAAATGTGAATATGTAGATCCCTGGTTGTGTGTGATCTTTCTCAGCACAACACAATTTAATACTGTACACATCTCAAACTCACTGCAACAGTTGAAAACATGAACAAAAATTACTGTAGGATCCATTTGTGCATTTTTTTCCCCTGTTTTGCCATGGGATGACTTTAGGGAAGGTAAAGTCCTCTTTCATAAGCAGAAGAGGTTGTTTTTTTTTTTTCCAAAAGAACAGTATATTGCGAGTGAAGGAAGAGGTATGATACATAGTTGTTTTCTCATCTGAGCTTGTTGCATGGTTGAGGATGGGAAGGATGTGACCCATCTGAAAAGCTGAAGATACAGAACATTGGGAGCCCTTGGTCTGACTACTGCAGAGCCCACCTTGTTTCCATTTCATCAGCAGAGTATTATACACAGGTAGATCAAGCAAGAAAGATGAAAGAGGAAGAAAGGATGGAAGATAATAAAACAAAATAATTAACTTTTTAACCTATGTTTTAACATTATGTTATGGTCCTGTTCCCAAATACAGCTGGGTACTGGTGGGAATTCCCCATGAAGTTCTAGCTCCAGGGTAGGGATGAGCCTTGGTTGCGTTCCGCAAAGGTGAAAATAAGCATCTAGGGCTACATCCGTGGAAAAGCCTTACAGGATGCATAAGCATCAAAGCAGTGACAGCAATATAATGAAGATGTGGCTGAGGCACGAATGTTATTTCATATACTCACTTGTAAAACCTTCTTGTTCCAGATGTAATTAACGTGTCATGATGGAGCATGTTTCTGAGGGAGCTGACCTGCTCAGAGACCCTTAAAAATCTCAGCAGGAACCTCTGGGCACCAAAACTGATGAAAACCTGTTTCTGAAAAGCTAGTCACTCTCTATGACCAGTTGAGAGAATAAGCTTAAACTTTTGTCAATATTTGTGAAATACGTTTAGAAAGCTTATTTGGAAATGAGTAAGTTATAGATCAGTAATTCATACTTTCTATATTCCAAGTTTTTATTACCTAAACTTACTCTTCTAAGCATCATTTTATGTTTCTAGTTAAATATAAGTGAGAATTGATTGGGGTATTTCTCAATGGAATTCTATCTTTATTTCATCATAATTGCTTCATATTTGAATAATGACAGATGAACTACTTCATTCAATTGCAGTTTTAAGGCTTTGAAGTCACAATAGCAGCAAAGGATTTAAATCCTGAAGCCATTATTATGGCAGAGAAGACATCAGGGAAAAGGAAAACTTATGGTAGTGTAATTTTCTAGACCGAAAAATACTTCTGCAGTTGCACTTTTTTTCTTTCTGTTTTTTTTTTTTTTTATTATTATTATTATTTTCTTTTTTTTTCTTTTTTTCCTGGACGTTTTGTTAATGTTAAAAGGCTTCACTAAACTTCAGTGAAATGAAGTAGCCGCGACTTCTAGCAAAGCAAATGGCTTCCATCAGCCCTGGGAGAAGACATTGCAAACACTGAATGAGAGTCCATGCTGTAAGTAAACTTCCGTAGTTATTTTCCTTTGGAGCTAGCTACAAATCATTTAAAATTCTAGGCAGCTGCAATACTGTATTTCACCAATAAAGAGTTCATTAGATCTTTTTTCTTTCTGACATTTACATCTAGTCCTGAGTACATGTTAATACTCCAAGGTATGAATTTCAAAGTTCCCTTTATCTTTGTGTACAGTTTTAAGCAATTAATCAAATGATAAAAAATAGCTTTAAAAATAAGAAATGGATTGTGAATTTAAAGTATATGTTCAAAAAGTTGCTACATTATAATTTGTGGGCGACGGGGCCTCTTATCAACTGAGCTAAGTGCAGAAATTGGTTTGGTTTTTATTTTTTAAACTTAGATTTTATTGAAGGATTTTGAATAGATCATCAAATTGTTAAAACATGACCAAGTCACATATCCAGGATAGTTCCTTTTCCTAGGAGGCTACATCAAAGTGGGCGAGACATAGAAATATCATTATTTAATACGTTCAAAATGACTCCCATGTGGGGCAAGATTTACACAAGCTTCTGAAATAAGCGTGGGGGCCAGCAGCACTGGAAACCCATCACTTGAAATAAAAGCAAATGGCATCTATCATCACAGTAGCAGGTATAAAAATGAAGATGCATATAAAAACTTTTCCAATTCTTTCTTTGTAACAAAGCATGTTCTGAATGAAAGAAGCACTAGAGATATGATTGCAGCTTGGAAGGAATTGTGCCTTCTGGGATGCCACCCACCCGATGGAGCATAGATTGTGTAGATACCCATATAGATTGTAGAATGGCTCAGGGTCTCACCTATTGCAACACAAGGCATGTTCCCCGCTACCGGAGGAGCTGTCTTTAGTGGGATAGGTGTTGCCATATATTTGTGGTAATAGAGTATGGATCGAGCCTCGGGGGTCTGACTTGTAGCTCTGCTATTTGCAAATTTTCCCAGTGCCACAGTTTACTGTCCAGGAGAAATTGTGCTGTGAGGTGGCTGTTGCAAGGGTAATTAGGAGCTGATGTCTGCAAGGCTCCTGTTGATACTTGAGCACAAGGTATTAAGAACTGGGAGCTATTAAAATGTCATTAATGAATTGCAGCAGAAACATGCCTGTAATGTCAAGCATACTGACACTGTGTTTCTTTTCAATGAGTGTTTTATTGTAATTTGCACCTGGGAGGTGAAAGGAAATGTTCAGAAATAGTCATCCTTCAGGTAGGTCATAGGAGCAGATTTAAGGTCTTAGCAGAAAGTTTATGCAAAGTGCTCAGATGCTCTTGTGTGCAATACCTAATTAAACCATCATGCTCAAGAGGCAACAGATTGTGTCAATTTTTACCTCCTTAGTCAGAACAGCACCTTACAACTGGGTAACCTGTGCATATGTGGACATTTCTTTTTAAGGATGCTTCTAGACTTTCCTCTACTGTCATTACCTACAGAGAAAAATAGGGTGATGGTCTCCTTAAAGAAATTGAGTGAAAGTCCAGATTCACCTGCTTCTGAATTCTCTTAATTGCCTCTGAAATGTTGTTTTCCCTGATTCCACAGCTGAGTTTCAGCAGCACTGAGACTGTAAACATGGTTTGGTTTTTTTTTGTGACAGCTATAAAATTTAGAATCTGTGAGTGCAAAGCTCTTTGGTTATGTGTAGAGCAAGAGAAAGGAAAACTCTGGCTTAAGAAATGAAAGGTCTCTGTCAGCTGGTGTGTCAGGTAGGATTGCAGCAACAGCAGCTGTGTCCTTCCAGCCTTTGCCCGCAGCAGGTGCCACTCACATTAAACTGTTTAACTTTAAAAGCACAGCTTTGATTAAACTTTACTATCCTTTTGGTTTGTCCTTCTGGATGGTCCAAATGTCCCCACAAGCTTTATTGTGTTTCTTCACTTAAAGAGTTAGAGTTTTAAAAGCCAGAGCATTAAATATAGTGGTTAATAACATACATTTCTTTACAAGAGGCAATCTTCAGTGCAACAGTTTGGGAAAGGTTTCACCCACTAGAGTGGGGGATTGAAGAGTTGACCCTTCATGATCCAGGACCGAAGATGTGGTTTGGTCTTCTGAGCAGCCAAGTGAAAGCAAATACTGAGAAAACACTCATAGCCCACCCTGACTGAGTAAAACCCAGCAGTAAGTGAAGCAATGATAGTTATATTAGTGGGAAGATGTGTGATGGAGCCATCAACCTTACTAAAAGCTCACTGGTGGGAGCATGCCCCTGGGGGGGGCCCTGCGTATTATACCTTTGTCAGTCTAAGTCCATAGTTTTATGTCTAAATAGATCTTTTTAGTCTACATAGATGCTAACCGACAGCTGCAAGTGCTTAGAAAGTGTACAGCTGTGGTGAGAGAGGAAGGCAGGTAACACAGAGCTCCAGGGTAGAAGTGTGCTGCCAAGTGCACCAGAACCATTGAACCCAGCAGGAACTGGCCAGAAGTTTAGAGACACTTTTCACCGCCAAATTTAGGGTAACTCTGCTCAGCGTGGGGCTTGTGGAAAGGCCTGCTGAAGCCTAGGTCCCTCGGCTGGCAGTGCGGCCTGCCTTCCTCCCCCACCTCGGGGCACAGCTCGATTTCTTCCATCCGCCATCCTGCTGTGTCAGGTGTTGGTTTCACCCAAGTCATGCTGAGCATATTTTGAGACATCACACTCGGTTTCTAAAATCTAATGGTTGGTTAGGCTTCCTGCCATCCTAGATCTCATCCTGCTTAATAGACAGTTGTGCAAAAATGGCTTATGAAGATAATGGCATACATCATGTATAGTGGCATACTAAAAAATAGTGGACCTTAACTCCTAAATTGTTGTGAAAATCCCATTTGTTACGGAGCCATAGAATCATTTATGTTGGAAAAAACCTTTAAGGTCATCAAATCCAACTGTAAACCTAACGCTGCCAAGTCCACCACTAAACCATGTCCCTAATCATTGTTTACAACTTCTGGTTGGAACATAGTTCAGTGGCAGATTAATTTAATGAATTTATAAACCTGTTTATAGCATCTAAGCTTTATCTGTTGGTGGAAGAACTTGAGTGAGATAAGGTGAACTCCTGGACTAAAGCAGGAGTGACAAGTACACTGAATTTTGGAAGGAAATTTCTCTCAGCTTGTCAAATTTAACTAATAAATCAAAGACTAATGCTCTGTAACAGATATGAAGGAAGGATAATGCTATGGGTCAATTTTTGGAACATTCTAAATTCTGTGGAAGTGGGGACATAACATACAACTGCTTTATTTTCATTAGTATTCTTATCTTATTTAAACCTTGTTTTAACTGGATATTAAAACTGAAGTGATAAAATACCATTAAAAGTACGAATCACCAGAACTACATGCTAAAGTCTGTTTTCCTGACATTTTTGAGAATGAATATTGAAATGCTTAGAAAAAGAAGATTTTGAAGTTCCTCCATCAGTAATCAGGGCCAGACTTTACTTGAAAAAAGTTCTTTATATATTTAGTTATGAAAAGCATGCTCTTAATTATAATGAAGTTCATTAAAACAAATGCCTTGAAAGACTACTATTTTCAATTCAAAGGCTCTTCAAAAACCATGTGAAAAAACCCATAATCTATAATAAATCTATCCTGGAAAGATATTAGACAGAATAACATACCAATTGGATATTTATGTTATATATGTGCATCTATATGTGTGTATATATGTGCTGCTCCTCAGAGAATCAAGAGGTTTGGTTTGTCTTTTTTTTCCCCCACACTTATAGAAAGTGTAAGAAGTGGTTTAATTTGATGAAATCAAACATTCAATGAAAACAAAGGCGTTAGCTCTGAAATAAGACATCAGTTTTACAGGGCTATAGATCCTTTGAACTTGGATGACATTGTCTCTGAGGACAAGATGTTTGATGAATTTTAGACTTTAAAGCCTTTAGTAGGAAAAATTAGTCCAGAATCTGTTCTTGTAGGATGGAAAAAAAAATTAAAATAAATCATTCACTCTTCAAAAGATCAGGAAAGAAATTATGTCATTTTCTATTTCCCTTAAGTACCTTTCTTTCAGATGCTTATGTTGGAAAAGTCTCAACAGCCATGAATTTAGGGGCTTATTATGCTCCCAGTGACCTGGGCATTTATGTCCTTTCTGCGTAGAATATTGAGGAAAAAAATCTACAGGCCCTTAGTATATAAGGATAAAGGGCTCTGTGGGTAAGATGGTCTTACAAAACATCACTAACTGTAGTCTATTAATTTAATATAATGCACATAATGATTTGTGTAAAATGACTTTACCCCTGTTATCTGCCAAATCTGTTAGGAACAGCTGCTTTGCATTCCATATATCATAATGACATACACTGTGGAGTTACGATGTTTAAATTGTTTTCCATTAAGGTCCTATTTTAGATTTGCAAGCTTATGCATGAGAGGAGAGGGGCTGGTGCCTCCATCACACTGTTGCTGTTAAAGGTTATCAAAAAGAACTCTTGGCTCTGTGAAGAAATGAGTAATGAGTGCAAGTTGGTTTTGCAGACCCTGTTCCAAGGGAAGAAGGAACCAGGATTAACAAGTCTCATGGAGAATGTTTTTCCCAGCAGGCCTAATGCTCACACTTTTTTGCTCAGGAGAACTAGAAGGGTCACGATAACTGAAGGTTGAGATAAAGGTGAACTGATAACACGGGTAGGGAGGTGGACTGAAGGGACTGTCTCTAAATGAACCTTCATAAACACGCAGAGGCTGCAGCAGAGATGTTCTGCTGACACCCCTGGCCAGGTGCATGGCCAAGGAGTGGCGGATGTTACCTGCACCTTAAACTCCCTCTCTCACTCTTCCCTAAATCCAAAATACTACTAAAACCTTAAAAATGTTCCTTAACCCTAAATACCACTTCCTTTTGAACTGCTAATGACACACTTTGCCCTACTGCAGAGCTTGTCTGGACTAACAGAAATGATCTGGACAAATACTTTTTGACACCTCAGAGGTATAGTATAAAATTCACACTGTAATATTTTTGCTAAACATCCCCTCCTACATCACGCAAGAGCGGAGATGCAAAATGTGACACGAGACACCTGCTATTGTAGCGTCAAGGTGATTCTTCTCTGATAACCTACATAGGTGGCTGCAGCACCAGGACTGCACACTGCTTCAGCAGCGTCCCCGTGACGTTTGGCAGGTAGAGAGTAGCAAAGGGCCCAAAAAAACAAGATTACGAGCAAGAACCAGAGGAAAGAGGAGGACAGAATGGTCTTGAGAAACAAGGGAAAAGGAAGTATGTGACTTCAGAGGCCACAGACTATAGAGATTAGACGGAACTGAAAAACTGGAACAATCTCAAAAGCAATAGAATGAGGGCTATCAGTTTTTCTAATTTTGCCTGCTTGAAGCAAGCTGAAATTAAATGTGTTTGTGCAGATGTGTTGGAGTGGTCTGAGTAAAGACCTCATTTTCTGTAGGTGGCTGCTGGGAAGAAGTCTTCCAAGAAGTGCAAACGGTCAATGTATCTAACAGCCTGGTGGCGGTTAGCTGCACTGGTGATGCATTTCTTTTCTTTCATTTTTTTTTTTTTTCTTCTCTTTTTTTCCCCTCGCCCAAATCTGCGTACCCCCATTCACCAGTAACATTTCCTGACATCTCCCAGATCACATGATAACGTATAATAGCAATTGCCTGTCGGGAGGAGGGAGCTGGGGAAAAGGGCCATAGAGTACAGCCATGCACAACAATTAGGAGTATCCTTGTATAACATGGGCAAACAAAATCATACAAAGCAATTGGAACTGATATACTGAATTATTTAATTCTGCTAACTGCTTCAAATCCCTCTGTACTCAGCCCTGGTGAGGATGCACCACAACTGTTGTGTTCAGGTTTGGTCCCCTCACTACAAGAAGGATGTAGAGGTGCTGGAGCGTGTCCAGAGAAGGTAACAAAGCTGGTGAAGGGACTGGAGGACAAGTCTTATGAGGAGCGGCTGAGGGAACTGGGGGTGTTTAGCCTGGAGAAAAGGAGGCTCAGGGGGACCTTATCATTCTCTGCAGCTCCCTGCAAGGAGGTTGTAGTAAGATGGGGGTCAGTCTCTTCTCCCAAGCAACAAGCAACAGGACAAGAGGAAACAGCCTCAAGTTCCACGAGGTGAGATTTAGATTAGATATTAGGAAAATTTTCTTCACCAAAAGGGTTGTCCAGCATTGGAACAGGCTGCCCAGGGATGTGGTTGAGTCCCCATCCCTGCAGATATTCAAAAGACAAGTAAACGTGGTGCTTAGGGACACAGTTTAGTGGTGGACTTGGCAGCACTAGGTTAACAGTTGGACTTGATGATCCTAAAGGTCTTTTCCAACCCAAATGACTGTATGATTCCAAGTCTTTGATAAACTGATATATTTTTTGTTTCTCAGTCCGTCTCAGGCAGCATTGTTTCCCCTGAAATCTTCTGGACACAGGAGAGGACAACCACCTGTCTGCAGAGGAGTTTTGCTCCCTGCGTCTGACTTTCTCTTGCTGCTCTTGACTCGCTGCTGCTGGCACAACTGCCCAGGCTGCTCTGACTCACTGCGACGGCAGCGTGGGAGGGAGCCGAATGAGAGCAGACCTACCACGTGGATAAAATATATATTGGGAAGAGACAAGCAATGACTTCAGCAATTCTTATTTTGGCTAGATTTGATGGGGGACACATTAATTTTGTGAATGCTTTGCCTTGCTGTATGCTTGCATTTATCTTTTTTTGTGAATGTGGAATTGGATACTGTAGAAATGAGCCTCCTCTTCCTCAAAGGCTGAAGCAAAAGAAGAGGATGTCCCACGACATCTGAACTTTCTTCTACATTAACCCGCCGCATGAGATTTTACGGGGCTTGGTCCTTTCCCCACTGTTATTCACCATGTAGCTGAAGCTTTTTTTAATAGAGGTAGAAACAACACTATCAGTTTTACGCTAAGAGCAGCCCAGCCACTTCATACTTCCTTCACTGTGGAAGCATCAAGCGTTTTTGGAACATCTCCAGTCAACCAGCTATTGGCGTGGAGACTTTGGGTCATACCTGAAGCCAGTGGTGAACACCGGGGAGAAGAGAAAGGCTTTGGAGAGGATCTTGCTCGCACCACTTTGTAATTGGCTTGAACATGGGGGCATAGATGAAGATATTGTCACCCAAAGTGCATGACTCATTTGTCTTTTTAAGGTCCATTATTGTGTGATGTAAACCCACCTTTTTGGCAGTTTGGTATTGTAGTACTTTCAGCACTCGGAGGCCTAACACTCCAGAAAATGCATTTACACTGCATTTAAAGCTTGCATGTAGCTACATCCTGTCAAGGAAAGTCTTTACATAATGCATCAACATATGCTGAGTTTTGTCTCTTTTTTAGTACAGTATAGCTATACAATGGGTTGGAGTGGCATTTCTAAGTTATTTAAAACAGCCCTAGGCAAGGCTGGGCTTTAAAATGTGTCAAGACCCTTAAAACACCGGGAATAGAGAGAGAAAAGGACCACTTTGTATTTGTGTAGAACTTTCTTACCCAACAGGTTTCATTATCTTCAGCATCCTCTTTTTTTTTTTTTTTTTTTTTTTAAACAGTGAAAAATTACATTAGGCAGGCTTGAAAAATAGAGTGTAGAAATAAAGTAATATGTTATTTTCTTAACTATGAACATTTCTAAATCCAAACATTATAAGGCAAAATGATCTTTATTAGGAAGCGAATGTTCAGAGAATTCTATCCTAAACTTCTCTTCTGCTTTGCAAAGTATGTCTGTTATCAAAACTTTAGCAACTCAGCTATTAAGAGACATTTTAATGCAAGATCATTTGTCTCCTAAAATTTGAATGTTGTGGGTTTTAGACCTCGAGTCACAGCGCATATGTTCCTTCCATATAGCCAACATTAAACTGCTGGGGAATCTCTAAAGATCTATTTTCTACCACCTGTGACAATTTTTAAAAAATATCTTTTGCACTTTTAAGGCTGCGGTAAGTAAAATGGATTGTTTAGGGGAAAAATCAGCTCAGAGTAAAAGGTTTTGGAAGATGATACCAGAATGTTTATAATGCATGTTATGGTTGAGAGGATTGTGTGAATTTAGCCATTACTGTATATTTACATTGACATTTACATACAGGCTTCTACATAGTAAGCATTTATTGCCCAAGCAGGTAATATTAGGGACTGCTGTTAACTTGGACTATAAACTATCGGAGCCATTACATGGCCACGTGCATGGCCTTCTCAATACATAAGAATGTGCTCCTAGAAATGCTTTTGCTGGATTAAATATTCAAAGCCCTTAAAGCAAAAAAAAATAATGGCTACTGAATGGACACCAGCTCTCAGAGCAAAAAATTGCTGTGAGCGAGCATATGAATTACTGTCCATAGAGGCATAACTCTTTCTTAACCTGTTTAATTTAAATATTTCAAACCATACCACAAATATGAAAAATACCATTTCTCTGGTGAAGAATGTGAGAAAAAGTACATTATTTCTCCATTATTACATAGTCTACTCATTTCCTAGGGTTTTTTCCCAGTGAATTGCAAAGTTTTGGAACTTTATCCATTTTCATTAATAAATTTTTTTATTATTTTTTTTTTTATTCTGGAACCAGCCATTGGTGCACAGTTGTTCTTCTAGCCTTGTGCCTGCATGCTGTCCAGGTTTGCGTGGTCTATTAGGGCTGGATTTACCCATTGAATTAGATTTGCTGCTGGGTGTCTGCTATACAAGCCAGACTATGAACTAGGCAAAAAAGAAAAAAAAAAAAGTCAACTTTTCTTTCCCCCTCAGGATACTGCTGGTCCAGAACAAGCCTTGGAATCACTGTTCAAGCACCTGGTGGAACACGGTACTTCTTGAATTTGTTATAACAGAGTTGGCAACAGCTGCTGGGCATTCAGCATCCTCAGTCAAAAGCGATTTTTAAACCTGCTGTTTCAGCCTCAATGCTCTGTGCTCTCAGTTATGAGATGTGGAAATCTGGATGTTCACCAACTTGATGACACGTCTCGTAAGCAATGACGCCATGAGTCACTGAAATAGGGACAAGAAATCTGAGCTTCAGAAACGATGCTCCATCTTTCACTTGCACAGCAAATGCGAAAAGACCAACCTATTGAGCAGCAATCTGCTCCAGGTGATGTATATTAAGTTCCTGTTTCCTGTTTAGTTTTACTGAGATTAAACGAGATCTTACATTTTGCTAAACTGTTTTTTTTTTTTTTTTTTTTTTTTTGCACATCTGAAGTATTTTCAGCCTTCCAGAGATCACACAGGAAGCTTGTGCCGCATAAGTTTAAGCAGTATGCAAAGCTGCCATCCTTTTATAGAATTTTTGTCACTACTGACATACTGTCAAATGGATGCGGAGGAAATCAGACGGAGTATGCAACTTGACTTGAAATGTTAGGTGTACGGTGAAAGACATTTTCATGAAAAATGTCACGTCCCCGGTAATCTAGGTTTTGGACAAGTTAATACAGGCAAGTTCTTCTGCAGTATTTTACAGGTTTGCTGATGGTTTCTTCACATTTTAGCGATGAACTTCTGTTGTCCACACTGCTCATAAATGTTTTGTAATTGTAAAAATGCTTTTGATGGTTTGATATGAGAAAAATCTTAAGATCTAGATGGCTACCATAGATTTTTTCAATCAAAATTTGTTCCATATGACAAAATTGATTGAAACATATATTATTTTTTAAAAGAGCTAGCAATTAATTAGTGCTGCTGCAGGCTCTTTAGGCACTAGCAGTTCTTAGTTTTCAGTAAAGCACGCTATTGCTTTCGCACCTCCTTACACCTGGCAGAAACAGCTCATCGCCATTCATACACAACACCAACTATTTTGTTCCAAAAGTCCATCTTTAAAATTCATACCTAAGATGCAGTGCTTACAGAAAAATGTTATTTCAGTTTAGGACATTGAAGACCAGCTGTTACGCTGCCCAGCTCCCTCTCCCGTGAGTGTCACTTTTTGGAGTACATGGGAAGCATTTGGGATCAAGAGTGGTCTTGGTTGTGGCTTTCTATGGCTTTTAGTATAACTGCATTGTTGGCCATGAAATGGGCGTTGTAGAAGTTACTACAGAATGAATAATAATAACAATGTAAGGGTCACTGTGTAGCCGAATAGCTCTGCCATTCCTTCAGCGGTGCTGCATTCCTCCTTCTTCTTTCTGATATTCTTGAGTCCTCAAAGGTCTGGCTCCCCACGTGCTTCAGTAAGTGCATCAGGGACTGGAACTGTTCTCTACAAGAACTATCTTGCACCTATTTTTTGTTGCAATAGGAAATGATCTGCCTGCAAATCAGTCTTTTCTTTGCCGCCTTGTAACATTTGTCACAATCCCTTTCTAGCTCTTCCTAAGCTCCACGCCAGCTTCAGCCCCCCCCAAAAAAACTGTTGTTTTTTTTTTTCTCTCTGCTCTTTCTCTATGGGATGTTCTGCAGGATCCTTCTTTAGGGCACCCAATGAATTCCTTGCTGGACATGTGCACAGATGAAGCACATCTTCCTGAGGAACTCCACTGGCACCTCCTGTCAATAGGGTCCATTTTACTTCTCTGTTGGGACGAATCCTTAAACTTCAGGATGGCCTTGATTTTCTCATGTTGTATGGCAGCTCTTTGGTTGTGGGAGGCAACCCAAAAAGATCCCTCTGTTCTTCTAAAGCATCAACAGAGGGCTCTGCAGCCTGACCAGCACCGTGGGGTTCCCCCACAGACAGCACAGCCCCCCTGCCCCGCAAGGCTCGACTCGTTTGTGAGTCGAGCTAGAAATACCAGAAAGATACCGTCGTTCCTGGCTGGGGGAAGGTGCAGGGAAGGCATATTTTCTAGAGCCCCAAAGGTGCAGAGATGCCTCTGAATCTGCTGGTCCTCTGGGTTCCCCCGGCTGAGAGGGACCACTGCGGCGCGAGATGCTGCAGGAAGCGAAGCAGGGCAGCAGCTGTGTGCGGCTGGGCTTCTCCAGGGGCTGCTTCAAGGAGAAGTGTTAGAGAAAATCAAAGAAACAGAAGTGTTTATCTGAGGGGACCTTCACCAGGCAATAGCACAAGTTTGTTGGGTGGTTTTTGTTTTTTTTTTTTTTTTCTTAGGACCAAACTCTCTGTTTGGCCAGAATTGGCTGTTTTATAAATCTCAAGTAACAGTATGGTAAGTGTCACATTTACTAAAGCTACATTTCGAAACAGTAAAGCAGATTTGTTGCAAGCTATTTATTTCAGTACTCAAAGGGTTTCATTGAAGGTAAGAAAAGGGAAGTTGTCTTGAGGCTTAGAATCGTAATTCCTTTCAGCATTTCCTTTTAAACCTCATGTTTACCTTCTGCAAAAACTACCCCCCCTTGTTTGCTGCAATTTTAACAGCGAAGCTGCATTCATACTTCAAAATCTGGCTTTTTATCCAGTCTGGAAGAACTTTGCACTAAACCTGGGTGTAAGTTGCACACTGGCGAGATGGTTACTTTTGGCTGATGCAGGAAGTGGTTTTATTTTACTTTTTTTTTCCTGCTTTCTTTCTGTCTTTATGAGCTGTAGGAGATTAACCCAAATGCTGTCTATAGACATGTGACCTAGATGTTTTCCGTTTTTTGAAATAGTTAAAACTGTTGCTGGTCGATGGCAGTTTGAGATGAGATGACGGCGTCTGTGGGGCTGTAGGTAAGGAGCCTTAAATTCATCTTAATGTGGTTTAAGAACCCTGTTGCTAAAGATTTTTTAAATAATCACAACGTGTATTTTTTATGTGTTCAATGCAGACTGTATTAATTACGCAATTATTCTATTTCTATTGGTGTTTGTGAATTTGAAAGCAGTAAGCAAAAATGTAGAGGATACAGATGTGAAACGTTTTGAAGGCAAAATTGGTGTTCAGAATCTAACAAATCTGCTGCATCCTTGCAAGAGGCAACTGTATCTGATGCTCCCTGGTATCCCAGCCCACTATTCACTTCTCCTATCCCTGCTGGTACTAACTAGCTGTCCCCAAAAGGTAGAAAAGGCTGGTGGCACTGGCTGGAAGATGAAATTAGATCACTTTTCCCAATATTTGTCTTTGCCAGGTACTGTTTAGCATTCTTCGATTAAATGGCTTCCCTGCTGGTGACCACGAGGGAGGTGATCAGTAGCGGTGGATGCTGTAAGAGTTAGTTGGTGGCAAGGGTAGGTGTCCAGCTGGTACTTGGTATTGCTAGAGACTGAAGATGTCGATAGAGGGATTTCTTGCCCTGCTCAGTATCAAAAATGTGGTACCACCCCGTTATTCATCAGCGGTGCTAATAGGAAAAGGACACAGGGCAGCATAAAGGGCAGTGTACCAAAAATACACTTGGTTTTTCTATGGGCACTCTCAGCAACGTTCCTCGTGGAGATGTTCAATGGAGATGTCACGGTAGCGTGCTTCCTGCATGAAGCTGTTTAGATTCAGACTGATTCCTCCTCCGCTTCGGAGCTGACCTGAAAAAGGTTATGTGTCCTGAGTCCCCATCTCACTCGGTGCTTTCTATCAGAAAAGATCACTTTGTGTTGCCATCAGTGGGCAAACGCTGCTCGCTGGCCTTCCGGGCTTTACAAGGAAATAGTAACTTGGGAAGATGTACAATTAACACAATATAATGCTTTGATTATAGGCCACATAAAGGAGAGCCAGAATTAGCAAGATTTGTTCTACAGTGAAGATTTATTTTCCTGGTAATGTGTAGTTTGCTGCAAATTTTGTGACAAGTACTCCTGTTTCTAACTGATAGCCTTATCTTAAGAAGCAATTTGTTTTTCTTTTGGAAATATGGGTCAGAGTTGAAAGATATCATACGTGGCTTGAAGCTCATTTTGAAATCATGCATACTAATTGGAGACAGATTTTAGGGTAGTGTTGTAAGATTACATTTCAAATTTTCTGTACTTTTTGGAGAAAAAAAGCTGTCCCGCCTGCATGCACAAATCAGCACAGACAGGGAAATTGTATAAAAAGAACATGTTCTCTTCCTGGGCTGTGTTTGTAGTGGTTTTTATGTTACTGCTGCAGCGTCTTAGAGTCATTTGAAATGCATTTTCCACAGAGCTGTGAGATTTGGTAAAGTAGTTTGAATTCTCAGAGTTATTTTTCTTTATTTTCTCCCTCCCCTGCAACTTACCTCTTTGTGTCCAAAGGAGATTCATTTAAAAACAGCATCTCTTGTTCACTTTACCTCTCAATCCAATTACATCTGTAATGTACATTTGTTCATTTTCTTCTCCAAATAGAGTGAACAGCTGAATCACTCTGTATTTTAAACCTCCTGCTGTACTCTATTATTGAATTAAAAAAAAAAAAATGCCTTTTGGCAGCATTTGTTGTAGAAACCTCCTTTTGCTTTGGTACAAGAGATACCCTAGCTTTGGAGAGATAATCCACCCTCTTCTGACCAAGCATGAGTGCATGACCCCCTCAGCAGTCCCTCTCACTGGGGCTGGGCTGACCAGGGCAGCAAAGGACAGGTCTGTATCAGAGCATGGTCTGGGGCACGTTCCTCCCTACCTGGAGCAAGGCAGGAACCAGAAACTCAAATAGTGACAGAGACCCATTTAGATTCTTCTCCTGATATTTGGGTGGACAACAGCACGACCTCCGATGCAGTGCTAGCTTAACTGAAACAGCTGTACGCAGCCCCGGTTTGGATTTCTCTATCTATTTCTGGTCCCAGAAGTTATTCCTTCTGTGCCATGATGAGCTTCAGGCCAAGCTCCAAAATGTAGCATCCCGTGCAAGCGTGATGGAGCGCCCGTCACGATCTCTAGCGCTGCAGTGAGGATGGCTGCTGCTGCGCTGCTCAGAGACTTCAGCCTGGTTCTCTGCTAAGCAGTCCCACAGGCTTGGAGAGGTGGGCACCTGCTGAGTTATGGGCTGTTTCTACTAAGTCACATGGGGCTTCGTGGGTTATAGGCAGAGTCTTCTGAATCTTTTTGAGGTTCACAATGTGTAATTCTGGTACATGAGCATTTTGCTTGACTTTTGGTTTAGATGCCTCTGTGCTGTGTCAGCTCAATCAGCGTGAGCTGCTAACCATTCAACCAGCTGCTAAAGCCTGCATGCTGCTAAGAACTGTCTCGATGCTGGAGACGTGTTCTTAGCGCTTAGGCGTGTTGTTGATTAGAAACCTGAAATATGGCAGTTGTACGGAAATTATCCTAATAGTGTATGGGTGTATTTTGGGCTGATCTCTTTTAAATACAAAAGAAATTATCAGTGGAGCTCTAGCTAAAGTCTCTATGTTTCTGTTTTCTCCTAAGTAAGATTTCACATGGAGGCATCAAACCTATTTCTCAGCACTACAAAGACAGAAGCCGGTACTGGTGGATGCCACCTATATGAACATGCTTTGATCATTTTTCTGGTTTCATTTGTTGATGGCATTAATCCTGAAGAAAACAGATGGGACAAAATTTTGGCCCAGCTTTTGGCCACGTATCTTCCATGATAATTTAAGTGCTATTCGGAGCACGACAGCAGTTTTCTTTACTGCTTACACAACCTGCACAAAACTATCCATTTTCCCATCCTGTAGTGGCTTCCACAGCTTTTGTCACATTCAAGCTAATTGCTGTCATGTCCTTTTAGTCTCATAGGAGGCTGAAGGTCCTGCCACCTCCAGCTGGCTCACAACAGCATGCTTCCTTGGGTGTGTAGTTGGGATCCTGTGAGCTTGGTCTAGGTCAGGAGGCGCTGGTGTTGCCTGCCTTCTCATCAAGTTGGTCTGCTTCAACCAGAGGTGTCAGTGAGTCTTAATTTCACTGACAACTCTTGTGTTGACATCTGACAACTCTTGTGTTGACATCTGAAGGACAGAGGTGGTTGTTTCTTTGCTGTGCTGGATGTTAAGCTTGTGCCTTCCTGTACTTGATGCCTCTGTCAGCCTTCCCCGCTTTACGAAATTCTATAAAAAGTTTGTTTTGGAGACTCACTACAAAACAAACACTTCTTAGCTCCTCGCTTTCACAGGACTTCCTCAATGTGATCTATTTTTACGTTAAGAGTGAGACTTCTCATCGCAGAGTCTGTGGGCTCCCATAATTTTTATTATACCTTGAAGCACCTTGGGGTGCAAACTTCCAGGCTGGCTGAAATAGGAGCCAAAGAAATGTTCTCGGATACTTTTTTTCAAGAAGGCTGGCTGAATGAGAAAAGCAGGCGTTAAGTTTCTGGGCACAGATATTTAGATACTGCAAACTGACTATGGGGCAAATCTAACTCATGCCAGAGCTCAGCCTGTGGACGCAGCCGGGTCGTGCTGGAGCAGATTTTCAGTGCGTTGCTGGCTCCTGCTGAAGCCACCTGGCGGAGCTGAGGTCTGGCACGTGCAAGAGCATTATTTGCCAGAAACTAAGAACCCAAAATGTTTACATGCTTGAATATTTTGGCCTTTTCCTCTTAATTTCTCTTTATTTTTAGTCACCTTACTCAGCGTGAAAAAGAACTCATTTGGGAATTTGGTAGGAAAGGTAACAGAGGGTTAAACAGATATTGGTATTTTCTGAATTAGCTTCTACACTTCTGGGGTTATGTGCAAGTTACGCAGTAAAATACTAACTCAGTCAGTGCACAGGTACCTGCCAAAGGAGTCCTTCAATAAATTAACTAAGCAAGTTTGATATTGTTATGGTTAGTGGTTTAAGGTTGTTTAAGACGTAATGTAACACCTCCTGCCATTGGAGATTGACAAATATTAAATTATTCACTTGCAGCTAGGCCAGGTATTGTGGGTTTGTACTGTGGCTTTTCATGAACATTTCTTTCAAAGCCTGTGCCTGATACACTGAACAGGCACAGTCCTCGAGCAAATGAACTTCAAGTGACTTCTGATTCCTTTTCCAAGACACCCATCGGTTCTCAGCACAGCTGCAGCATGTTGAAGGGGGAGTTGGGGAGACAAGGAGGAAGAGAAAACAGAAGCGGTTGTGTGGCTGAGCTGAAGAGCTTTAAGTATGTGCTTGCTTTTCTTTTCTTATTTCTTTCCTGCCACACCCTGAGCAAAACCACCACTGTATTTGGTGCTGAAGCAGATAGTGAAGCTCCTCCTAGGTAGGGAATAGCACTTAGCACCTGTGCTTGTTTGTGTGCTGCTCAGGATGTTGCTAAACTCTTCCTTTGTGGGTGAGGAGGGAAATGACACAGATATTTTGTGAAGACAATTGAAGCTCTGGAGTTCTGTCTCCCAGGGAGTCACCTCCATGACTGGTAGGTCTGTCACCATGCTGCTGGGTGTCAGGATGCTCTCGGCATTTCTGGCATCCCAGCTGGAGCCGGGAAGCACCTGCTGCTGGGTTGGCCAGGCATCTGCTTGGGACGGTGGAGTTGGAGGAACTGAGCAGTCCGTGGTGGGAGAACGGACCCAACACTGGCAGTGTGTCCCACTGTTTGGGGAATCCCCAGCCCACATGGTGATACTGGCCAGAGCCAGACCTCCCCCTACACTGCAAGAGAGCCTGATGGTAACATCATGGACATCCACAGCAAACACCAACAGAAACCTCACTGGGCTCTCTTAAACAAAATGCGTTTCTAATGAACCGCTTTGCTACAAATGAATCAACATTTTCCACTGGGAAGGTGTTACATCAGATTTTCCAACTGGTCAAGCTGTTCTGACACATGCTGCCTCTTGTGCTTTGGGCTGAGTAGTGCTGAGGTTTGATCTAGAAGGATTAATTTCTGTTACCAGCAGCGCATTGCATGCTTGGTTACTTTATTAGAAAAAAAATAAAATAAAAAAATTAAGTATAGTAGTACCAGTGTAATGGGTAGTCAAATTCTTGTGATGAGTTTTGGACTAGGAGATGGCATTAACCCATCCACGCTTCTGGGAGTGGCAATGAAAGTGGAAACAGCCCATGTAAGAGCAACCACAACAGTCAGTTCCTCCTTGCTCATTAACCCTAGGCCCTGGCAAAGGCCAGGGTTAAGGGGTTAAAGGAGGGCCCCCACTCTTAGCAGAGGCTTCGAGAAACCGGTGTCTTCAATTAATTCTTGAATTTCCTTTGGACAGCCTAGCACTGGCTCTGGGTTGGGTAGGATGCAGTCATACAGACCTGAGGCATCCAGAACTTCTGCACAGCTTTTTAATCAGAAAACTTCTTTTCTAGTTTTAATTTTCATCTAAAGTTTGGCTCTTTTTGTAAAATCTTTCCTAGAGTGCGAGTAAGTGAAGAGAGGGAATCTATTGAGATGTGGAGCAGAAATTGCATAAAATCAAAGAATGTAAAATGTTCAGTGCACTGATTTCTTACCAGACTTGTGTCATGGACTGAGGTTCAGGTGTTCAGGGAATAATGCTGATGCACGGTACGGACATGTTAACGCAGGTACGTAGGACTGCGAAGGCTCACTTGAGCTGAGTGCAGCAATTTCACCCACCAAAGGATTCGAGGAGTCCATCAGCTCTGCGTGTTTCCACATGACTTAATAAACCCACAGCTGATGGAAGATGTAATACTTGTCAACTATTTCTGCTCTCAGCGATGCTGGGGGCAGATGAATGGCTGCCACTCTTGTCACTGTGACTGCTGGTGTTCACACGTGGATCTGGCACTGACGCACTCCTGCTGTCGTCACTGCTGACTGACTGCTCCGAGTGCAGCGTGGCTGTGGTGGGGCTGGGGGTACAGGTGGGCTCTGGTCTCCTGGCCCACGCAAAGCGGGCATACAAGGTTCCTGGGGTCATCTTGAACCACCTTAGTGAAAAAAAAAAAAAAAAAAAATTTTTCATTGGTGTGAAAAAAAAAAAAAATGTTTTCATTGGTCCCTCACAAAGCAATGTACACTTGCAGTAAAAATGTTAGATCGAATTAAGAGAGCCTGTGCTCAAACCTCTTGCACAATCCAAGCAATCGTGCTTTTGACACAACAGTACCCTTGGCATTTCCCTTTTCCTGAATGCAGATATCTCAGCCACACAATGTGATATCAAATAAGGTCACATAAAACAAATGCCTTTGCCTCCTGCCCGCTTTGCCACCGGTGTGTGGGTGTGGGGGGGTTGGGAAGGGGGGGGCGCAGGTGCTCCTGCTGCCTGCTGCTCTGCTCTGGGCCACGGCAGGGGTGGCTGCTGAAGAAAGCTGGCTGGGAGCCCCACGAAATGCAGAAGAGGGGCTTGCTTGATGCAAGCCACAGAGAATTTCCCCTTCTAGTTCCTGCTGTAGCTTAAAAGTTTTCTCCTAAAATTGTAGGTGCCGGCTCTGGTGCGTTTCACAGCAGTGTTTCTTAGAAGAGCAGCACCGGGAGCTCTGCAAAGTGGAGCTGGAGTGTGGGAACAGATTAAAAGTGTCTGGAGCTTTTTTTTTTTTTTTTTTTTTTTTTTTTCCCCCCTCAGATGGGAAGTGGGAGCAGTGAGAAGAAGTAAAGGGAGCAGCTGCAGGATCACAGCACAAAAACTCCTGCAGCTATGTATGGAGGAAGATTGAGAGTGGGTGGGAGGGACCGTTTCATGTGCACGGCACGGGGAGTCGAACCTTATCCAGGGGAGTGGGAGGGAGGGGGCCTTGCCATCTGAATAAGGGACAAGCCTCTTGTTGTAGATACTATTGAGGCAGGCGGTGCCAGAAAGAAATATTTTTTTGTTATAAGTTTTACATAAAAAAGAATTTTTTTTTTACTAGAAGTTTATTTTTTTAATTTGTTTTTAAAGCCTGTGAAGCTTTAAAGCCTTTCCTCTTTGATAATCTCAGTAACTCAGTTTAACAGATGTGCCTTCTGTAGGATGACGGGTATATGGAACTGCGGAATGGAATAAGACGTGGCAAATGTGCATTTAAACTACTAAGTCGAGGGACTCTGAGATACCCTAAGAGGTTAAAGCCACTGCCTCACCAAAGGCTTAAAAGAGTTCAAGAAGGCATTTTTTGCTAGTGAAGGGGCTGCTGCTGCTGCAGGAACTGAGGAGCAGGAGGCAAACTGAGGCATGGCTTGCAGCTGCTCCAAGTGCTCAGTCGTGCACGACTGATCTAGAGGCAGAGGAGCATAAAACCTGTGTGTAGTCTTAGTGATGAACAGGAGGTGCCTCCTCCACCGTGCATCAACCAGTGGAGCACGTGCCTGTACATGAATGTGGTGCGGGTCACATCCTACCTGAGCTGGCCCTGTGGTAGCTTGTTTAGATCGCTGCTGTGAAATCGAAACCTGAATTTCTGTTGGCAAAGCTCTGAGATTTAGAGCTTATAGGAAGTTTGTTTCTCCGGGTGTTTGCAGCAAGCTTTTGGGCATTAAAAAAAAAATATTTTTTTTCTAATACATCAGTTTGTCTTGTACTAACTCTTCTACTTCTCCAGAGAGTTTGGGCTGTTCCAAAATTACCATCACCACATGTCTAATTCAGGTAAGCATGGAAAGTTTGGATGAATATCCGAATCTCTGTGAGGAGAAGTTCTGCAAAATTGAGCTGGAAGTATTTCAAGAAGTCTTACTTTGAAATTTCTGTCACTTCTGCTTCTGCTTGTATCTGTAAATACTGCAAGAATAACCTTTCCCATAGTATCTCATCACTTCAGATCTGGCAACATTAAAAGTAACAACACTTTTCTGAACATTTAGGCTATAGGAACAGATTTCTTTCAAGCACCGGAGGAAATTTGTGATTCTTATGTGATCTTCCTAGAGAAAACATTGGATTTTTTTTTTTTTTTTAAATTCAGAATTAGACAGCTTTAAACTAAAAAGTTACCTTGTGACAAGCATCATATGCAGGTGTAAAATTAGTTTAGAACCAGTCAGCTGTACTCGTGGTGGTTGGAAAGCCATGACTGTAGTTACTGTACTTACCTGCTGTATATGAATGTATAGCAGAAAGGAAGGAGGTAGAAGGAAATTACCTTTTCCTCCTGTGTTAGGTGAGGGCAGGTTGGGAGTAACCAAGAATTCCCCTCTAGCACGTCTCAGGTCTTACTTGGTATTAAATCAATAAAATTGTTACAAACCTTTATGATGTTGTAAGCTACTTGTGGCCATTGGTCTAACGTCTAAATCGTACTCGTTCTGTATTCCGTGTTGCAGGGTGCCTTACGAGTGCTACATTTCAGATGATAGTCATAGCTGGGTTTTTTTTAATACTGTGTATATATGACCAATATTCATCACTGGAAGGAGTGTAATCTAGCTTGCACAGCATGGAAAATGCAGGCAGGTGTCGCAGATCAGATGCGCTCCAGAAAGAAATGAAATGCGCTGCCAGCAGGAAGGCCTAGAAGTAGCAATTTTTCCCAGGCATGTTCTTTTACATATTCAACTGAATTTCTACTATGGACGGCTGTTCCCAGAACATATGCAGGCCAAACCGTACACAACGGATACTTTTAGCTTCAAGTTCCACTTGAAACTGAGATATTAAAGTGACATAGGAGTGGTGAAAATAGACTCCATTATGCTGTCCCATATGATATATTGGGACAGACGAAATCCTGAAACAACTGTTACCTTTCCTGAGACCTTCACATGCAATATAATTAAGAAACTAAGTGATGCAAGAAGAGACGTGACCATATGCAGCCACTTCCTGACGTGAGGAGGCTCTTTTACCCTATCGCACGTGTTTGTGTTGTTTCCAATAATGTCCTAGTGGTATTTCCTAGCGATATTTCCTAGCAAGCTTTTATTTGTGCAGGGAAGTCCTGTAGACGGCAGGTCATGGAGGATTACAGGATTAGAGATGGATCTGCAGTCATTAAATATGGATGTGAAGAGTTTGTCATTGTACCTGCACAACTTTGGAATAGTAACTGTCTCTCATCCTCTTCTCTTTCTAATTCTCAGGCCGTTTCTATCCAGGTATGAAAGCATTTCGAGAGACACCATGTCGCTGCCCTATAGGGTACAAGTAGATTTTCCAGGTGGCTGTTTTTCTTTGTCATCTGATCCTGCTATTTTTAAAGGTCTACGTATAGCAGAGAACAGACCCTGGGGCTTTCAGCTATCATCTTCTACAACATTTCAGAATGACACAAAAGGGGACTTTCGGTCCCTGCTTAAATCCTCGTTGACAGCCATTGCCAGTCTAGCACAGCTGTTTATATTTTCTGTCTTCATGTCTCTCTCCATCCAGTCTTTGAGTCAAATCAAGCAACAATTAGTAAAGATTAATAAAATTTCCACTGAAACTGTATATTTGGTTAAGGCATTTTGCTGCCATCTGCTAGAAAGTGGGACTTGATATCAGCCTTCAATTACTTTATTTTATCCTTTTGATATTTATTTTATTGTGTAAGGTGTTATTGCTAGTTGAAAAAAAAAAAGATGACGACCGCAGTAAGTCTTCATAGCAGCAAGTCACTTATATTTTTAGTGCTGCAGTCAATGGGCAGGAAATCTCTGAAGCTTCAAACTGCAGAAGCCTGTAAGATACTGTGTGGTGTAAACTTCACAGCCATGTGGGACTGTGACGTACTGTAAGTAGAGATCACAAACTCCTAATACGTGTGGTAACTATCAGGAATGGGAAGTGAAGCACTGTAGTCCAAGACTTTAGCTGTTTGGAATTCGGCCATCAGAACAACCTTAGAGTATGTTTTTAGACCCCAAATTCAACAGAGTTGCTGCTGTACAATGTTGCAAGGCTGCGTGCCCCCCTCTTGCAGGCCGTTAGTGTATCACCACACCTGACACCACAATGCAATACGTGCTTTTGCATTCCTTTTTGGGTGTGCTTGGTGTTACTTCTGCTTTTTTTGTAATTCCATCAGCTGCAGTGGGTTCACTGTGAACCTCTCAGGTTCAGGCCTTTAAGACCTGTCAGGAACTGCATGTCCTGTATTGTAGAAACTAGGGAGAAGTTATTTCAAATGATAACACGCTTTGTTCTTACTGGATATGAAGCTGGTTTTGTGATTTTTCAATCATGAGAATTACTGGCTAAGTGTTATTGTAAAATGTAACTCTCTCTTAATATCAGAGAATAAACCAAAAAGTTTGAAATGGTCATCATATCAAGGATGAAGTTAAAATCTCAAGGATAAAAGTTTCTTTACCGTTTAACAAGGATGCTTGGAAATGCTTTACTTCTTGTACTGGGCTACTGCTTAGGAAGTCTGCTATGATTTGGGCTAAGCTGTGTCAAGAAATTGACTTTGAGGTACATCCTTCATAGAGACTGGATTAGATACCTCAGAGCATAAATAGAATTGTGAATAATGGTGCTGAGCAGGATATCCCACACATGGTAACAAAGAAATGTTGGGCAGTGAGATATTACTATAAACAAAGCAGAAAAATTGGTTTTCTCTTTGCCCATAGGAGAGGCATGGGTTACTATACATGTAAATTAGAGTTGCCTGAAGAACTCTGTGGGCCATTTCTGCTTTTATTTGCAGAAAGTCCTCAAATACTGGAGTAGAAAAGAGTAACTACAAAGCCAGCCTTTAAACACTGAGGTAAGATGACCCCCACGATCTTGGCTCACTGTGTTGTCAGTTCTGAAAGACACCACTGAAAGCCTAATATGGCTGCAGCAGGTAAAAAATTAACAGGGGATGTGATAATTAATGCTGATGAGTGTGGGTTTTGTAGGACTTGGGATGTATCAACTAACTCAGTGTTGTTTGCTGATGAGATTGGAGTTTTGGTAGGTAAGGGGAACTGTGTTGTCGAGTTTAGGGCATTAGCATTTTACAACAGAAACTCAGTAGTTTACATTTTACCTTATACAGTAGAACTCAGCACAAAGTCCTGTTTTATTGTCTGTCTGATATAAAAGGATAAAAAAGGAGTAAAGACCCAGGCAATGGTGATGTAGTGCCATTCCTGATCTACTTTGACTAGAGATATGACCGATAGTTGAAATTAACACTACTTCCTAAGTACAAATTACTCCAGGCTGGATGACATCTTTATTCAAAGGGAAAGGAGTAGGAATGTTACATCTGCTTTGTATTTTGAAAATCAAT
>JAVJGJ010000061.1:38470912-38496632 GCA_035590215.1 Microhierax caerulescens
GGGGGGTGTAGAATAGCTGGGACGGGGGTTGTTGGGTCGCACTAACGCCGAGGCAGAAGGCTGACCAGCAGCACCGCTAGGAAAGGCGTTCGTGCCGCACAAGTTTCCCCCAGTCCCTCCAAGGGCTTGAAAGCTGACGTCCTCAGCTATTTGTTCATTTCAAAATCTTCATAATGAACAGAGAAACAAAAATCCCATCTGTGCTGTTGGTAGAATCTTAAACATTAAGGGAAATTTTATTAGGTCTGGGTTTGAATCGAGGACGCTAGCCGGGTTGCAGCGTGGCCCTGCAATGCACTTGTAACATGCATGTATCGAACTGCGGAGGTAAGATATGTTAATTGGCTTCACAGCATGTCGCTTTCCTTTGCAAGATTTAAAATGTGTAGTGTGAACAGGGCCAAAGACAAAGTGTAGTGGCTGCCAGCTGGACGTGGCAGAGGCTTGCAGGGAGATTACACCATAGAGGAGAATGGCTTTTGAGATAAGGATAATCTTTTACACAAACTAACTCTTCCAAGGCAGTTTGGATGGGTGAGTGATAAGGACAATAATAAAACTACAGGCTGACACAGCTGATAGTTATCCTGGCGTTCAAAGATGATCAAGATCTTGCCAGTGAGGTAACTCTGCTTCCTCACCTGACTATGATGACATAGAACTGGCATTGACACACTTTTGTACGAAGGGTCCCAAGATTAATGCTCTTATTTTATGTTCTTCAGGTCAACCCAGTAACCATGGAAAGGTCTACAACCTCCGATACGGCCCCTGAAAAGCCTAATCCTTCCCACCACAGCACGGGGGCTGTTCAAATGAGGATCAAAAATGCCAACAGTCACCACGATAGACTGAGCCAAAGCAAATCTATGATTCTGTCCGAGAACATCAAAGTCACTGAGCCTGTAAGTAAAATACTCCTAATATTTTCTGAGTCTTCCAGTTTTTTTAAAAACTACCGAATTCTCTTATGTGTGGTTAAGTTTCATGATCATCCCTTGTGAGGAGGGGTTTAATGGCACTAATACCTTTTTAGGAGTATGGCTAGGAATTGCGATAACAATTTTCCTTCAATGAAAGACCAAATTTTGCTTCAGTGGCTGCAACCATAGCTTCTACTCAGAGTTTCAACTCTCAGGTGTTAGCATACTTAAGCATGTCTGCTGCAGACAATAGTACTTACAGTATCAGCTATATGTCATGATTTCTCAAAAAGGCAAACTTTAAAAGCAGACAAAAGAAAAGAAATTGGAAATTACAGCTCTGTCAATAAAAGATAACTTTGTCCACGGCAAAAAAATGAACAAATTATAAAAAAGCAGACTCTGAAGTTATCTCACTATTTTAATAGTTGACAGAGTTGAAAGAGTTGAGTCATCTTTTATCCCTTACCAATTTTTTTTTAAATTAAATAGTTAGTGGTGAACTCTATTGCCAGTTGCATCCGTGCCCCTGTACTCCTTCCGAGCTACTAAACAAACTGATTGGTATGAGTCTCCCCTGGTTAATTTTCTTCCGTAATGGTGGCAACTTGCAGCTGAGGCCATATGATGTTGCAAAATTATTTATGCAATGTTAACCACTTTTTGGACTCCAGATCCATTTTGTTCTCAGAGAATGCAAATGAGGGAGAAAACTCTGCTAGCTGGGGACAGAGTCCCAGGTCTCAGTCACTTCTCACAGCCATGCCAGCCATTAATTTTTTGTTTTGTTGATGTAATGGATTCCTATGAAATATTCAGCTTTCTAAAAAAGTTATTAAAGGAAGCCCACAATAACAGCTGTATTTTCTCCCCTTTTTACTCAAAGTTCAAGCTCAATGTTCAGACTTACTTGGAAATACATTATTTTAATCGTCCGTTTCCCTGGTATAGCTTAACTCATTTCACCTTACATTTCCGGAGAGAAAAATCTGTTTAGATCCCAGCAGCTGATAAGAGACTCATTTACCTTCCATTTAAACTGTACTGTTTGCCTCAGACACACTGTACATGTTTCTTCCTTTTTAGCTGACGTGAAATGTTCCTCCATTACAAACCTGAAATGATGCTTATAGTAATTTACTGGCAATACTATAATGTATTATCAGGAAGAACTGTACCTTTGAAAAAGTTTAAAAGTTAAGTATATTTAATGATGCCTAACATATTTTATTGGCTGTGTTTAACAAAAGGCACTAGGCTGCAGTTGTTTTTGACAAGCATGAAAACATCACAGCATGAGACTGCAAAAGGAATTATGTAGAGAAATTACAAGTGATCCATCTCTCAATGAATTATCCACCTCAATAGCCTGCAGAACTCAGCTACCAATTAACACCTACTTTATTACATGTTGGGATGTACTTAATAACTTTCATGTGTTTATGCACTATTACCTTGACTGATGCCTCTTGTACAATTAGGCATAATTGGCATATCAATATGCAAAAGTTAAAAGGATTAACCCTCTTAAAACTAATGAGCATTTCTGTATCCAGCTGCTAAATGAGACAAAATTAGCATTTTTCACTTTTGGGCAGGATTTTATCATGCAGTTTCTCATTGTTGATATTACCTTGTTACATAACTTTAGTTTTGGGGATAGTACGCTGGACGGTTACAGAGCAAGGGCTCTTAAAAGTTAAATTAGACATAAATATTCACTGCTGCATTCCAATAACCATAGCAGGTACAATATATGTTCATTGGCTGAGAGCTGAAAAGTTGCTTTGTGTTACGTTTGTTTAGTAGCTAATTATATAAAAGCGGAATTTTACTGAGTATATGTCATTTTACCAAGCAAACTTGGCTCCAGCATAATAGATTGAAAGCTTGCCATGCTCCTAATTTCCTTTCTATTTTAATTCTTTTCATCTCTTTTTGCCATGCAGAATTTTCTGACTAGATATTGACAGACTGAAAGTGTTTTGGCGTATTTACTTAAATAAGCCTCTTAAAGTTGTTTGCTAATGCCCAAACTAAAAGCAGAACTCCGAAGGATCCAAATGTTTTCAATGGCGTGCGTTAAATGCAGCGAGATTCAAGTTAAAAGACCGGCGAAATATCGGTTGCGCGTATCGATTGCACCCGACGTGTCTGAATCCGTGTGTGCGACGAGCAGGATTTGGGGGGAAGCAATGGAGGAGAGCAGGCTCTGCCTGCCCAAGTGCCTTGAAAAAGCTGGGTCTAACCGATGTGATGCAGACCCACACATATATCCCTGTGGAGATATAGATTTATATTTAGTAATCTCGTTTTAAAATTTGTGACGCTCTTTGCCAGTGCACCCTACATACGGTCTTCGCTCTTGTATTTAAAGGCACACAGATCCCTGCTTAAAGATGCATATTCCCAGTATGTTGAGCAAAGCTAATTATTTTGGGTTAGAAGATAAAAAGGATTTATCCTGATCATTCTAGTTGGAATTTTTCTGTTTTCGACACTCTGCCTCTGTTTAGATGATTCATATAATCTATAAGGTATCCACTGATTGTGCTTATTTTCTGTTTTCCACAGACTGAATATTTTTGTCCGATCATTGGAGAGATTCCTCTCTAAAAACTAGAAATAGCTGAATAAGGGACCCCATATGACTATTTCGCAGCCCATATTCAGCACGTGCCTTGTACTCTACGTGCTATTAATAAATGGGTCAAATCCTTTTTACTCGACTTATGCAAAACCGACTGACTTCAGTGGATTAAGGCAATCAGCATTTGGTGCATTTTAAACAATTGATAGAAATATATATTTTTAAAACGTATGAGGGAAAAAATGAACGCTCTGGACAATAAAGGGCAAAATCCAGGCACAAAACTAGGAAGATGACTGGTGATTTACAGAGAGGAAAATACATAATTTTCTCTAAGGGATTTGTTATATTCTGAAGCATTTGCTGTGATGCTTGTAAGCATACCTGGGGCTATACTTTTGAAGGTGGACAGATTATTTTCTATAGTGTGACAAAGAAGGATCTGCATCGTACGTCAGCAGGGCCACATGCACTTGTGCATTTTATAGGAGTGATGATGCAAATGCAGAACGCATAAGCTAACTGATGCAAAAGCTCAATGTAGATTCTTGGGAGTTTAGGTTATTTATTTCGATGGAAATGCTTGAGCTTTGTGCAAAGGTTGAAATTGATACTAATGTAGAGTTTAAAGAGCACAAATCATGAAGCTGGACATGGAGTGTGGTAAGCAAGGGCTCTTTCTGTGCTTAATGTTAGTGTCTGAACTAGCAATGTAAATGAATATTTGCTATTTTCATCTGTTAAACCCCAGGGAAGTGCATTTTGCTTCATTCAGAACAACTTCAAACAATGAAATGTCTTTTTTTATTGGTGCCTATATTAAGAAATAGAACCTATTTAGACATTCCAAAATGTTAATGTATTAGAGCTTTTTCTGATTAGGTTAAGCAAACTGGTGGGTTTATTTATCTCTCTAATACATTATCAGGGAAACGGGAAGCAATCTTCTTTTGTTTCTTACTCCTGTGATCATAGAACAGTTGCCAAAGTTATGGCTAGCCAAAAAGACAGAAATAAAATTGCTAAAAATATAAGCCTTCTGTTTAGCAGAGTTTTTGAGCCATATTTTGAAATTGCAGGGCTTGTACATGTTTACTTCAAATCAAGCTTATAGTCAAGTTTGAGGCTTTGTTTGTATAGATTGTCCTGAAGTAGATCCTGATATTTAATTAAAATGACACTAAATCACATTGAATTGATAAGACTTGGCATCTCAAACAAAGGTAATTGCCCGTATTGGTTTTGTACAAAAATAGAGCTGCTTGGAAAATGTGCAGCCAACACAGACTGTCAACTCCATTTATAGATCAATATGTGAAAACCATTGATCAGGCAGGCATGTGTAACAGTAACACTTTGCATTTATTTGTTGTTTTTATACCATGTTAAGGCTTACAGGATTATCGGCTTCCAAAATATTTTGACTTCCTCGTAAATATGTTATCTGTTTAATGTTAATTACAGACAGTCTCCAGCCCTCTTTTAGAGTATTTTCAGTTTCATTGCTATGGGTACTTTCAGCTGAAAATGGATTATTTCAATCTCTGAGAGATCATCAGAGCTTCTTTTATAGTATAGTTTATTTAGGGAAAGTTTTTAAGGATTCCTTCTTTTTTCCCCAGTTTACTTTTTTTCCTGGAGGAAAAAACAAATCTCGGCAAATTATTTCTAAAAGCAGAGAACCTTCTCCTGTCGTAGTTGGCTACCCTTGAAGTGGAAGGGGAAAAATATTCTCTTTATTGTGTTCTAATAGTGACTTCCCTGGCTTTATTCTCTGCAAATTTAATCATTGCACACTACTCCGTTATAGATGCCCTTACACTTATCACTGTAAGGATATAGCTGCGTTCCCTTCAAGGTGTTTCACAAGCCATATAATAGCACTGGAGCAGATGTAGGAAAATATGAGCTTCCCATGACAAGTGTGACAATTGCTAAGAAATGCAAGCTTACACCTTGTTCACCCCAGATATTTCAGGGTAGGTATGAAAGCAGGGAGTCCATAAACAGTCCGGTTTTACTTCTTGAACATGAATATTGTGTCCTGTCGTCCCCCCCCTAAAAAAAAAAAAAGCAAAAAAATCTGTTGAGTAACATTAGTCGTTCTCCTTTCTGGCACAGGAAATGCGAAATGATGTGTGTCACATGCCCCCTTACTGTATTCAGACCAGGTTTGTGCTTTCAAAACTCAGATCTGCTCTCTGGAGTGTGTCGTGCTTGCAGATCGACTCGTTCGACCCTTGACTTCAGGTTTTCATCCATTTTGGTACGTGTCACCCCCCCCCTCGCTCCCCACGTGGGGAGCTGCTCTGGCGGCGGGGTCAGGGTGTAGGGGGCCCTGCTCCCAGGTGTGCCCCTACCTGCTCACCTACGTTCTACACAGCATTAAGTCCTTTGACTTAGGGGCTAAAAGTAGGCTGCTAAGGCGTTAGAATATTTTAGGGTTCACTTTACCTTCAGTAAGTGTTTTTTCTCAATGGAGCAATGCAAATTGCCTCACAACACTTTTTCAGGACCAACATTTCGTGTGCAGGCATATTTTCAGGCTGAGAACAAGCCTTTTGTTTTTCTGACACCACCCCCGCCCCCTTTTTTCTTCTATGTGCCCTGTGAGAAGGTATTCTTTATCATATATTTGTGTTATAGCACTTCAACTGAAATAATCTTGGCTAAAAAGGAAGAAGTTAATTTTATTGCTACACTCCCCATTTATTCCTCCTCCAAACATTTTCACTGTACCATTTCAGCTGCGTAGCTTGATAGGCAGCTTCATAATGAGATCATAGAAAAAAGAAATAACCGGCACCTATTTCTTCTTAAAAGCGAGGATAAATTCATTTCAGCTCTATTAAGGGAGTGGTGAATGTAACTGGTTTGACTTCCTTGTTAAACCGAACTGAAGTTCAGACGAGATATTATACGAGTCGAAATTGCTGATTTTGACTTTTACTCGGTGCGACAGAAGGGTAGAAGAAAGGTTCAAAAACCTCCATTTTTATTTTTTTTTTAGTTTTTTTTTTTTTCCTCAATCTTACATTATCTCATGCTGTGAAAATCTTTACTCTATTTACCAAGCACAAATTAGTCTTGCCAAAGGTTCTGAAAGTTTGCTACTTCAGCTTAGATCCTAAAACTTCAAAGAGAGATGCAACTCTACAAATTAGTGTATGTGCTCTGCCACCGCGATTTTAACTTGAACTTAACTAAATTCGTTTATAATTTAGTACTGATTGAGCGCTGCCATAAACGTACACGGGATACATTTTTTAAAGTTAGTCCTCCGATTACTAATTTGAATAAAAAACTCTAACCTTGTTAGCATCTGGACTTATTTTCATAATAACAACCCCTTCAGAACCTACAAAGTAATGAATAATTGACAACAAATGAAATGTTTTGATAGTTGTCGGCACAAAGCATGTTTAATGTTTTGTGTTGCTTCCTAGCTAATTATGTAGATGACACATTTGTCAGACCTTGACTGCCATTAGAAACGTGTTTCCAGAGGGGAGAAAAACAGGCTATTCATAGAGTAATTAACTAGAATGCTCAATGACCTGTGAGAGATTCAAATGGCTGCCAGTTCAGACATTGTTTTGTTACAGAAGCAGAGGGGTAATTAAAATTCCAAATTACAGTGCTATGATGAAGCATTTGTTTGTTGACAGTATACTCTTACTCTAGTTTGTTAATTCTTTTTTAAATTGCTTCTAATCCATTTTATAGCTTTAGGAGTTCCGTCTTTGAATTTACTGACAACTAATATTATGGTAAATGGTTCTTCGGCAGAGCACTGCGGGCTTGGCAGTTCCATGGGAGCACAAGGTGGGTGGGATGGAATCGCTGCTCTCTCCCCAAACTGACACACCATGTGCTGTCATCGAGACGCGGCTAACGCGGCACATCTTGTGAAATGATATGTTCATAATTCCACGTTAGGGAAGATGTCTAGTTAGGGGAGGAAACGGTTCAGGGAAAGTAATCATAATCAAACAAATTGAGGAAGGTGTCCTGACACGTTAAGAGGAAAGAGCCCTGACGTGGCGGGGCTGAGGGCGGTCGTGGGTTAGGTGGGCACTTCGGGGAGCCGGGGTCTGCTTGGGGACGGGGAATTGGAGGACAGTCGTCTGCACGAAGAAGCCAAGCACAAAATATGAAGAACGGGGTATTTCACAAGACCTTCGCCATCGCCCTTGGCGGGCGGTCGCGGCCGTGGCAGGCTAAGGCACCTCGCCTCCCCCGAAACGGGGGCTCTCCGCGGCTCCCAAGTGTCCAAGTTCTCTGAACAATGACTTAAACGTGGGGCCGAGCGCAATACTTATTTACTTTGCCAAAAGTGAGAATCTGGTTCTGCTAAAGGGATCTGACAGGAGTAACATGGTGCGTGATGCAGGGGAGCTGACAGCGGCATGGAGTGAGCGCCGATTATCCCGGAGACACTGTCAGCCAGGATTGATTTCCACTTTCTCCGTTTATGTAACGGTTCCTGTAATACAGCTGACCCCAAATCACGTTACCTTGTCATTTCTCTGCATGGATCAAGAAGAGATGAGCTGAAAATAGCTAGGCACTGACCTTGAACTTGCCGGAGAAGTGCGAAGTGACAGGGGGATGTGCAGCGCGCGGTGCCCGCACAAAGGCGCGGGGGCTGCGCTGCAGCTGCGGCAGCACAAGGGGGCAGAGCAGCACTAGAGATGGCAGGTGAGGCAGCGGATGCTACAGCCGCACGACTCCGTGCCAAACGCCGTTGCATTTTTTTTTTTTTTTTTTTTTTTTTCTTTTCCTTTTTTCCCCCTTTTTGCCTTTCTTTTCCCTCCCTTTTCTATTTTTTTTTTTTTAAATTTTGGTTCTTCCCCCCCCTCCCCCTTTAAAAACTGGGGGAGATGCTAGCTAGAAGAGCCGCTGCTGGCTCCAAAACATTGACCTTCCCCATCATCCATCTATTTTCAATAGAATTATTTGAAGCACTGCTTAATATAGAAATATCTTCCGAACTGAATGCATTGCCGGGAAGTTTTGCATCCTCTCTGTGGATAGCTCCCCATTGTTTTCCTGGCATCTAGTGAAAGAATGAAACATTTGTATTATCATTAATAGAGTTGTCTACAATTTGGGGTGTGTTTGACAAGATCAATACATTCTTCAAAGCCTGCAAATCCCTTTGAATTTCATAGAAAGCATGGTGTAAATATTTTAAAAATGTTTTTTAAGCCAATAAGACAAACTAAAAACAGGTGAAAAAATTAGAGGTTTTATTTTTCTTCAGATGCGACATTTCTCTCTGTTGCACTGTGTATCTCAAAGGGGAGAAAAAAAGAAAACTCGGTTGTGAAAGTATTATTTAATATGCCATCTAAAAAACATGCTTCACTTCTTTTGTTTCGTATTTTCATCAGTGCTTGCCTCTTAACAGCCCTTTTTGTCTCTGATGCTGGCAGTAGCTGTGGAGACACAAGATACCAGTGATGGCTCTTCTGAAGGATCTGGTGCTTTGGGTATCACCGCTTGATGCGAGAGCTTGGGCAGGACTGGGAACCTTGTAGTCACTCTTTAAGAGTCTGGCCAAAGTTCCCACCTTCATATGGTGGCACCAAGGCATGGGTGCCTTCTGGAAAGCCCAGACCCTGGTCTTATGCCTAGCTGGTTGATGGTTCCCTTAAAACCTGACCCTTTCCTTCAAGGGAATACCAGATGCTGTGGCGCAGGGAGATTTAAGCACTCTTCCCTTCAATCTAATGCTACCTACTGTTCATTCACCCTGTTAAGTGTCTTTGGAAAAGCAAAATATTATTCCATTTTTTTTTCCAGCCACGAACTACTTTTTTTCTTCAAGACATTTAGAGGAGTAAACCATGGCTTTCCAAACTGTAAAGCAGATAAAGAAACACTCCGAAAATATCTTTGAGGGTAGTGTTCAGAAAACACATGGAAATACAAGGGCTAAATACATGTGTCTTCTGAAATTATTGATTTTACTGTAGTCTATCGAATAAGAGTGGAGATTTATGCTAATATCAATTTTTGGCCACCTCACATAAGATGTGATGTTTTGTTTAAGAGCAGAGTACAGATACAGACTGAGGTTACCATTTCTCAGTGGTAACTGGTGACTGGGGCTGTGTAACCAACAAGAGTTTAGAAGGAAAAAGGAACATCCCCCCCTTCCCTTCATTCTTCCTATCAAAAATGAAAAAAAAAGATGAATTTGATGTAAATGAGGTGAACTGTAAAAACTCCAAACATTTCTCTCCGTTATCTTAGCTTGTTCAAAGCCAAAGGACAATCATGGGGTTGGACCAAGTGCTCGTAATTCAAAATCTGTTTGTTCCAAAACTCTGCAAAACACAGCCTTTGGGCTGTCCTGGTAAGGCAGCTGCACAGAGTACAAAAACCTGCACGCAAGGTTTTAACTAGCCAGAACCCCCCAACAGTATTATTTTCTGTAATTGAACACATAATTAATTTTCCAGTCATCTTGGCGCTTTTGTATCATCATTATTTCATAGTCCATTCCACACTTCCTTGT
Organism: Microhierax caerulescens; assembly: GCA_035590215.1. NCBI lineage: Eukaryota > Metazoa > Chordata > Aves > Falconiformes > Falconidae > Microhierax > Microhierax caerulescens. Next base: position 38,480,952 of record JAVJGJ010000061.1, read on the forward strand.
GTTGTTAGCCAGCAGGAGAAACTTATTTCCCACCTCTGTTCTAAATGTGCTCCTCAGCCTTCTAAGTTTTCTATTTTATCCTGTAAAGAGTGACACTGAAATATATAGTCACGTTAATGACACTGATGTTACTACCCCGATGCTAAACGTCCCAATGCAGTATAAAGCTACACCTCTGCTTCAGGAAAGGGATAGCAACGTGCCATGATGTCAGAAAGATAATATTTTATGTATGTAATATTTCACTTGGCCTCTGTGATCGCCTTCTGTTGTATTTATTTATTGCAACCGAGCAGAGAAGAAGCTGGACTGGAACTGGTCGTGTTTCCCTGTCCCCAGCTTGGACATCGGCCTGCCAAGGGATTTTTAGTCTTTTCTTCTGATTCTCTACCTGTGAAATGGGACTGAGGATGATGCGTGTTCCTCTGCACACATTACAGTCTGCCTCAGAGCTGGGTCGACCGTTACGTTTCAATCATGCTCATTACGTAGGTGATTCTGTTCTCATCATATTAACTCCATTAATTGAAATACGGTTATTCCACAGTTACGCCAGTGTAACCGAGAGGGCAACTTGGCCCCAGGTGCTGTACGTTTTCCTTATCTATATACTCTGTACTTAACTCTTTCATTATTTTTCTTAGAAAAAAGTCTTGTTTTGCCTTCCTCATTAATCAGCTCTGCTCCCTTGATTCTGTACCCATGTGCTTGTAGTGGCATTAGGTTTCTCCGAGAGCTTTCATCTTTTATAGTGTATATTTGAAAAAGTGTGTTTAAAAGTATTGTTTAAAAGAGCCTCTTTGGCAATATGTGTCAGTGCACACCGTGACAAGGAACATAAGCTGTGGAATTATATTCCTCTTACTCTATCTTTATTAAGTACTGTATTACAGCTAAATCGTGGCATCTAACATGTTTCCTTTCAAAATGCCGTAAGATTTGAAATATGTAGGTACTGAAACTGAGATGATATCAAACTTCCCATAGCTAGTCTTGGGCACCTGACCTGCATAGTTTCCCACAGGGGAAAAGTAAGCTCCATTTCTTTACATTTCCAATGAGAAGGGACATGTGTCTCCTTGCATTGAGTTACATTATATCACATCATGTGACACAAAGTGACCCGATGCAACATGACAGGAGAGGTAAAGAACCAGGGTGATTTTTTTTTTTTTGTGTGTGTTTGTTTTATTACTGCAGTGAAATAATTACACTACCGATGCAATGAAATGGAGATCAAATTATTTTGCCCATGCCCTAACTGCATGTGCTATTGCACAATATACAGACATGCTTACTAAATGTTGTTTAATGCGATGAGATGAGGTTTTAAAACAGACAGTGGAGTGTCCTTGTTAGGCAACGTGCCTATTCTTAGACAAATAGTTGACAGCAGCATTCTCCTGCCCTAAATCAGATCATATTCCCTTTGAAGTCAGCCTTTTTTTTTTTTTTTTTTTTTTTTTTTCCCCCAAGATCTGATCCAATCGTGTTAACATGCTAATATTTTATTTTCTGTTTGATTTCTTGTTTGGTGAGGTTCATAGCCTTAATGGAAATAGGTCTAGATCATCTCTGATTTTGTGTTTAGGGGTGTGCATGCACACACAGCCACGGCAAGAACTGAAACCTGCCCCTTCAAAGCATTCAAGGTCCTACAACCTGAGAGAAAGAAGTACCTTCATTTTTCAGTATACAGCCTGTGGGAAAAAAAAAAATAAAAATTTTTCTTTGTATTTCAGAGACCAATAGACCAATACTACTAATTTATGTTTGTTATTTTAGGACAGTACTGAATATGCGTAAACTTTAGACTATGCCTAAACTTTTCATGACTATGGACTGAGCTGCCACACAGCCTGAGAGTGACAGTAAAAAGTTGCATTTAACAGTACAGCCAAACCCCAAATAAAGGAAAAAAAAAAAAAAAGAAAAGAAAGTTTTGTGCTTTCTAATCGCTGAATCTTCCCCCGGTTTTGGAATCAAATTTGAAAAATTGTGAAATTCCCTATCCTATTTTCCCTTACTTCCCTCCACCCCCCAGAGCTCTGCAAGAAAGATTGGTTTCCTGGATATCTCATCCGTGGCCAGAACTGGAAGTACTGCAGCTGTGATGAGCGAATCTGTTCTCATGACATCTGTAGCCCCAAGGCAGGTAGAAAACCCAGACAAGCATCCAAACTTTTGTGTGTTTATTTGGACCAAACCTGGGGTTTGGACCAACTGAGCATCACATCAGCAGTTCTGTCATCCTTAAGAGCTCATTCTTCTTGATTGTGATCCTGAAGTCAGACTCTTACTTTATAACCTCATTACACAGAAAAACAATGTTTAAAAATTAAAGTGCCAGGTGCCAACTCTTTTCAGTAGCTGGCTACTTCAACTTTGAGCTTTCCATTTTTTATCAGCAAATGATAAACTGAAAATTCAGTGTTCCCAGTTTAGATCTTTCTCAAAATTAAAGTGTAAATCTAAAGTGGCCACCTGTAAGCACTAAAACCTGAAGACATTTGGACACAAGTTAAACAAATTGTTTAAAAAACTGCCAGTTGGTTGCATCAGGTTTTAAGAATGACTATGCAGGAAAGATCCAAAATTTGTGTTTTAACATTTCCAGACCTGTTTTGTTGTTTTGTTGTTTTTTTTTAGAAGTGATTTTTTTTTTTAAATTATTATTATTTGAATCAAGGAATTTAAGAGCTGGGGAAAGAATTACCATGACTAGATCAGCTGTTGCAGGAGAATAAGGCTGACAGCACCACACAAATCTCAAAAACCTGGGAAAGGGTGGGGCAATGGGTTGGTGATTGTGTAAAGCCCAGACCAAGGTGAGGTGATGTGGACCCAGGTGGGCCATGAGGGATGGGGTGGGCTCTGCTGGAGGAAGGGTGGTGCTCCTGCCCTGCAGGGTTGGTGCTTTGCTGGCAGCCTGAGAAAAGCTCCTCGTTCATCCTGCGGTTTAGCTGGAAGCTCTGCAGTGCTCGTCTAGGTAGGTGTGGACTTTGACAGGCAGCAGTTTGTAGAAAATCTGTAACTGTGCTGAATTTCACTGAAATTCCTAATCCTGCAGTCTGGTGGGTTTTAGGATTTTTACCATGTTCTAAGCAAGAAAGGCACCCTAGTATGTTCTGCGCACGTTATGTGTCCATGAACCACCAGCTCCTTAAAAACTGCCGTTGGTTTTCACAAATCTCTTTTGGGTTGTTTTGGTTTTTTTAATTTTTATTTTCTTTTTTTTTTTAACATAAATTCTTTCCTGCCTTTATGGCAGATGAGCCTAATTACATGAAAGTTTACCTTTAAAATACTTTCCATTTATCACAGTTTCCTTACCTAGAAAATCCCAACGCAGCCACTGCTAATGTTTGATAAGATTTGTACCTGGTAGATTCTAAATTACATTAATGCATAAAGCCGGCAATGCCAGGCTCCCTATTGTTACAGTTATTAAAGCTGTAACTGAAATGATATCTTTCATATTGATCTTCAGCTAGCAGCTCTTATCCAGAAGCTTTGTTTCACATTAAAGTCACTAATGATTGTCTCCACAAAATGAGCAGCTTAATAGTTAGAAAAAGTTAAATGGAAAGAAGAAAAAAAACTTTGATAGCCACCTTTGATAGCTCTTCATTCCAACATCTCTCATAGCCACAAAGTGCAAGCCAAGCATTAATAGACCTTTTAATAAAATAACTTAAAAGAAATCAATGGGATTTCTCACGAAGCCTAATTTCCAGCAAGTTATATTATTTAAATGTTTGTATTCCTTCTGAACAGCTCCTGTCCTCCCATACCTGCCAGAGTTTTTCCTGGAATTTCTCAGTGTATCTTCCTAGGACTTTCACTTTTTATTTTCAGGGGCCTGGTTTCGATGTATTACCTTATTGATATTTAATTTATTTATTTATATGTAAAACGGAGAAAATATAAATTCTGTAGTCTACTGAGGCTGGCAAAATGTCCCGCAGACACAGAGACAAGAGCAAAGTGTTGGTTTGTGGGGTGGGGGGGGGCAGTCTGGTGAGGTATATACTCACTGAAAGCCTTTTGGAGCCGTCGCAGGTGTTTTAGTTTCCCCCTGGACTAGAAGTACTCTTTCTCTTTCCTTACCTTCAGGTGACAATGGTTTATCCTACCAGTACAGCTGCCCAGCCGCAGCTGTGATAAATGTACCTGCAAGGCTCTGGGTGAAGGGAACGTCATTGCACTTGGGTTTTTTTCCTGGGATTTTGGGTGGATTTTCTGTTAGTTTTCAGTTGGCTTGTTTGTTTTGGCTTAGGGTGAGGAGCAGCTGCTGGATTTCTTTTTCTATTTAACTAGATTATCTCCTCCCACCCCCTAGTTTGTCTATGACAGAGTGCAGCATAGGTGTTTTCCATGAGCTCGTCCAGTCTAAGTGCAGAAATACATGAAATTTTGTTGTTCTCTGAGCTTGTTTATTGTACTTTATAAATGTTATATATCTGTTTAAAGACTGATATGAAAAGGGGGGGATTTTTTTTTTTTTCCCAGCAGCAAACCCACAAATCATTTTACTTGGGAAAATCAAGTCATATTTATTCTTTTACATAAACAGAGGTATACTATGCTGGCAAGGTAGCATATAAGGTATCAAATGATTTTGCACTATTATTAACTGTAGTTCAACAGAGGTGATGCCCTAGATGTTCACTGTGGGGTGGCTTTTCCCCGATAAGCTCTAGTCAGCCCAAAGTAATGACTAAAATCAAATACTTCAGACATTAAATGTTCATATAAGAAATCATGGGGGTGAAAAGGGACAGGAAAGAGAATAATGTTGAGAAGAAAATCCCACAAACCCACCACAAAACAATAGAAAGGAATAGACTGTGCACAGGTCCACAGCTACGAAACATTTCCTTCATCTCTCAGTATCATGTGGGTACTCGGTCCTTATTTCTGCTGCATTTTTCCCAGCCTCCAGTGGAAGAGCCTGGATTAAGCTAATGCACGGACATGTTTTGGCCGCTTATTATTTATTACAATTTTAGTTCCAGGTTTCAAAAACAATTAGGGAAACTGCTTAATAGGAAAATGACTCTAATTACTTGTTAATTGAGGTTATCTGCTTCACATTATTCAAAACGTAAATTGTGTTGACACTTGTACCCAGATATGATTACTTAATAAACAGACTGAAAATGCATCATGAATGCACACCCCCCCTAAAAAGAGGCATGTTATTTTTCAACTCTGGTTTGCTCATCTGAAAGATGTTAAGAGATATATATATATAATTTGCATTACGCTCAGTTGTAGCATGTTAGTTCAAAAATATAAATTATATGCTTCAGATAATGAAAAGATGAAGTACTGAAATTTCAAAGTGAAAGGGTTTATTAGGCTTACATAGAACATATTCAGCTAAGGTTTACACGAAATAAGAAATAGGGTCTCATAAAGTATGGTGCTACCTCCTGAATAAAGAATTACACTGATAAATCAAGTATCTGGATCCAAACAAAATACCCTTGTTAATACTTGTCGTATTAGTATTTACTCTTGTGTTTGATTTTGGGGATCTAAAAAAAAAGAGAAAGAACGTTCGTGTGTTTTTCTTTTTAATTATTTTAAATAAACTCCTCTGGGGATGAGAGAGACAGGGTTCTGAACAAGATTATATTTTCTAGAACAGGGTAATTCTGTGTGTGAGAACAATATGTAAGGAAAAGAAGATACTTACTTTTTAGTGTGCTCTGGGACATCTACATTTTTACAGAAATGTACAATCCCTGTTTTTTAAAAAGCATTGGGCCACAAATTAGATTTTCTAGTAACCAAATGGCTAATGACATCTAAGACCATGGCTCCATACAATGGAAACATGTATGTATTTAAAGTATTGGGGGGTTGGTTGTTTGGGTTTTTTTGGGGGGGTTGTGTTTTTGTTTTGGGTTTTTTTTTTCCCAATTGTAGAATGCAAACATTGTTGTTTCCTTAGAAAAACTAAAATGTTTATTACAAAAAAAAACCAAAACCCAACAGTAAGGAAAGATGTAAAGCAACATTTTTATTCTAAAGACATAACTGCAAATCTGTTGACACAAGATTGGTTCCACTTGTGTTTCACCTTGAAATTTCCCATTTTTAAATGAAAGGCCTTGGTTCAGAGGGAGGTGCTGTGATTTCGGCCTTGGAGTCCGTTTCTGTGCCTTATACCCAGGACTATCAATTGCTGAGGCATTTTTGGAATTGTAAACCTCCACAGTGGTCAGGCAAGGAAAGGGGGAAAGTAGGAAAATGATGGAGAGTGGAAAAAAGTTAATCCTTCAGATGAGAGGGGGTGGGTTGCACACTTCACAGGATCATTTCTTGCTTAACATGCGAGCATAACAGTTCCACCTTGAATTTTTGGACTTGTGTTTTCCTTAGCTAAATAGTATTTTGAGGCGCTTTCTATAGAAATACTATTACTCTCTTCTACTTCAGATTTTGCCGAGAAACAAGGGAAAGTTGCAAAGCCCACAAGCATGGAAGTTTTAGAGCTGTGTGTGTGCCCATTAATTTTCTCTTCTATGATATTTTCCCATTTTCACTCTGTTTGACATTGAGCCTGAGCTTTGTTCCTGACTTGTAGCCTATGGCAGTGGAACGGGGAGATGAGACATCACGGAGATGTAGAGCACACATAAAAAGAGAAGATGTGTAAAAACTGAAATGACATGGCAGCTGAAGCAGCTTGTTGCTCAGCTTGGTTGCATGTTTGAGTGGAGAAAGCGAGGTAAATTGTGATATGTAAGAGAATAACACTCGACAGGGTGTATGGTTGTAAGGTATATGGATGCTCAATCATGTGGTGAGGCAGAAGGCTAAAGGACAAGCGCCTTCAGTATCCGCACAGTCTGTAGATATCCGTATGACCTACAAAACAGAGGGTGTTAGGCTCAGAAAAATACCACTTACAGAGCATATGCAAGCAATTTTAAGAAAAGAAAAGCCCATCTACGCCATCTGACTACCTCTTAATCTTCCAGTAATTATTAAAAGAATAAAGTTTAGGTTAAAAATTCACTATCACACATTTTTATGCGCATTTGCACCGCAAATAGATGAATTCTCACAGCAGCCATATGCAAACAGCCATTTCCACTTCCCACTGGTTATACTTAAGCACCTATTAGACGTACACGTGCCTTTATGCTAATTTTTCTGAACATTTACAACAACTGCTATATCTGTGCCTGGATGGGTTTTGTGTAATGGATCTGATGATCTTCAAATCTGGAATAGGATTTTTTTTTTTTTTTTTAGGTCACTCTCCATTTACAGCATTTTGGATATTTGAGCTGGGAAGAGAATGGTCCTTTGTATACCAGCATTAGAACACTTTAAGATGTTTATTCAGAGCATTGTTTAAATTTTGATACTTCTAGAGCCACACAGAAAATAGTTTGCAAATCAGTTTCTATGGCAATGTGTAATAAATTGCTGAAAAGAATTATAATTTAAGCAAATTTATCTTCCATTGTGTCCCACTTTAACACACACATGCTTCAACCTGCGAGAAGATATAAGCAGATATTTTAAAAATCAGTATGACGCAGTATGCCAGCTTGCCTCTGCCTTACTAATTGTATGTGCACCTGTATAAATGAGACAAATTATCTCATCTTTGATCTGGTGACTTTCCTTACAGATAAAGAGATGATTGTATAAAATGCAGTGCACTACAAAATTGACTTCATTATTTTAGCTTGTGGAAACTGTAGATTCCATCTAGTTTTGTTCTTTGTAAGACAACGTGCTGTGCGTTCACCATTTTATAAATTTATAGTAACTGACTCTAGGTAGTGCCAAAGTGAGATGTATTGAATAATTGACTGGGGTTTGTAGTGGTACCTGGTATAGAGAGGCCCTTTACACAGTGTAAAGCAGCCAGATGCTAAATAGTGTACAAAATCTTCCCTGTAATAAACTTCACCCCAAATACCGTATCGCCGAGGAGAATCCTGCAAGTGCTGCAATGCTGGACCCAAGCAATGCTTTTACTGCGTCCTGGACTTTTCCAAATTCTTTAAGTTCTGAAGTCTGTGCACAGGAAGAATTTAAAGAGTCTTGTTTTATCTCTAATTTTAAAGGCTTAGTGCTGTGCTCTTACAGGCACGTTGTTAAGATGGTGCAGCTGTCAATAGTGATGCAGGAAAAATGAGGAACAGTCAATAAATATTTGTGGGGGGGTGGAATTTTGGTGTTCATTTTATTTGGTTTTGGGTTTGTTTTTTTTCTCCTTTTTAAACCATGCACAATTTGCATACTAAAAACTGGTGATGAACTTTCCATCCTATTAATGACTAAAGCCATGTTGAATGGCACCAACTAGTGATGCTAATTTTAGAAAAAATAGCAACGCTTGTCAAGATATTAGGAAATTTAAATAAATGTCACTCTAGAGCCTTAAAGAGTTTTCTGAGGTGTTCCGTACCTGTTGATTTAAATATAAATAAATACTGGGCTGTCATGAAAATTACAAAAGTTTGAAAAAGGGCAATCATTATGCCAATACTCAAAAAGGAAAAATGGCATGACTCGGAAAAAATTATTGGCAGATTAACCTAACAGAGTATTGGGCCTACTAATGAAAAAATTGTGGCAGTGTTTAATTAATTTAAAAAAAAATGAAGTTAGGAGGATCAGTGATGTCATACATCATAACTGAATTAAAAACAAATTTAAAGAATCAGAACAAAATGGCTTTTTTTTTTTTTGATGCAACTCTGGTTGAAAAAGGTAGCCATATTTGTGAAGTGTACTGAAAGTTTGTAAGTCACTCGACTTAATAGTACGTGACATTCTGATTAAATATTAGCTATGTGCTGTATCAGTGAAGCACACGTTAAATGGATTAAGAACTGATTAATTTACACGTTTCAGGAAGGAGCCCCTGTGAAATCATCATCGACTGGGTGAATTTTTAGAGTTGTTCTCCGGGGACTAGTACTAATCTTGACACTAATCACTCTTTTTATCCATGATATGGAAGTAAATAGAACAGTTCTAATAACGTTTTAAAATAAAGCAAAGATTGATGGACTGGCAAATAGGTCTGGGTAAAGGCATTTGTGGAGAGTGATCCAGCTTGCTTAATGGCTGAAAGTGCATTTTAATTTATCCAAATGTATGTATATATGGGAAACACAGGCCATGCTGTTCCTAGAACTAGGAACTGTATTCTGAGATTTTACTGCAAAACACAGCTTCTATGGGTGCTTTTGTGTCAAAATGTTTGAGCTGACCCTTGTGAGCAATAATGAAGAAGGGAGATGGCAAATGTTCACGTCTCAGTACCACTAATGAAAAGGAAACTAGAATAGTGATATTGAAATATTGAATATTTTTCAAGGAAGAGGGGGGGGGAAAAAAGGAAGTTAGAATTGTCTTGCCAATGAGGGACCTACAGACCTCAACATGTTTAAATTATCTGAAAGAAATTGGAAGGCAATTGATTTCCTACTTACTGACATTAAGGGACACCACTGGGCACCAAACAGTTCTTTAATGTAGCAGAAGAAGGCAATTCAAGATGAAACGTCTGAAAGTTGGAAGCCCCCCAAAATATAATGAGAGTTACAGTACATTTTGCAAAGACTAGTGGGAAACTACCAAGAGAATTGGTAAATTCATCATTTTTTCATGCCTTCGAATAAGAAATGGATCCCTTCCAGGGAGATATCAAACAGAAATTTCCTAGGCTAAGTCCAGCTTAGTTTGGATAAATTATTTATATAAACATTTCTATAAACAGTGCCATCTTGATTCCTCATCCATGTCAAGGGGTGGAGAAGCAAAGAGATGCAGTGGCAGGTGCTATTTAAAAGCCTTCATTGGGCTGGGGATGAAAAAGGAAGAAACCCAGCACACAAGTGATAAATCAAAGCCTTTTCCCCTCCTTTACATGATATGAGTTTGACTTTGCTGACGGTGGGGTATATATATGTATGTACGGCATGATATACAGTAACTGAAATATACAGTCAAAGTTCTGTTTGTTCTTGTTTCACCAGAGCTTCTATTCATGTTTGGCTTGTTTGTTTTCTTGATGTGCTATTTGGGTTTTTTTGCTAGTTTTGTTTTTTGGGTTTTTTTTTTTTAAATGATTTTATATATGTGTGTGTATATATATATCTATAAAAATGACGTAAATGACTTCTCTGGCAGTATACCTGGAGTAAGTACTGTCTTTATACACTGCCCACATGCATTTTGGATGGCAGTGGATGATTCTTGTTTTCTTTTGTTGAGGCCTTTCTATTATATGTAAGGTGGGTGTCTTCTCTAGCAGAACAGAACGAGGAAAATCAAATCAAGGGCAATTTCCAGTCTGTCTAGACGCTTCAGAAGTTTCAAACAGGATAATTCCATTTCTTCTTTTCTTTATCTGCTGCATTAGCGTTATGTGGCTTGCTGTTCGTGTAATGCCACAGGAGTAAAACCAGGAGATTCAGTTGCTGGGATCAGAAATGTGCGTTGCCTTCTCCTGCGTCTCCTCTTCAGTACGCAGCCCGATTTGTGGAGTGACACAAAAGGAGTGTCTTTATTTGAAAGTATTATTTCAAATGTTTCTTTGTCTATGAAGGGCAAATAATGAAATAGTACTTAAGCAATATGGACGATAACATTTTACAGTTGTAGTTCTTTGCCAAGACAAATGGTTGACTCATTTTTTTATTTTTATTTTTTTTATATCTATGTGACAGAGAATGAAGTCATGAACCCTGAAACCCAATACACATTTGAAGAGCTAATTTTGGTATTTAAAAAACCCCAAAACCTCCAAACAAACCCTAACTTTTATTTTGTAGTACTTTTACTGTGGCAGCAGTTTGGTAAAAGTTCTAGGATATTAATTTTGCGTGAGGTGAAGGCAAATGGCAAGTGGAGAATCCCCAAGCTGGGTAACAGTATTAGCAATCACTGCTGTCCTACCTGGTTTGCTGCAAGGCTGTGATTAAATATAAACCCGAGAAATCTCAAAGGAAGAGTGGAAAAACTTTAAGCTTTTAAATATTTTCATTTTCCTAGCTGAATATTGCCATGTGAAATAGAATAAGGAGTCCTCATCCTGCTAATTGACCTTTGCAAAAGCAGCTGTTTACTTAAAAGGCCACTTGAAGTAGATTAGTTACGATCTTGATTACTCTGTTTCTTGCATTGTTAGTGTTTATAATAGCACCTGGGAAAATTGGTTTGCAAACTTTCCTTCAGTCTTCTGTTGCATGTGTACTTTGGTCCTCTGAACGAGGCTAATAAGAAATACTGATTCTTTTTTTTTTTTTAAAAAAAAACAAAACAGATTACAAGTTGGGATGATATGAGAGACTAATATGAGCCAACGGTGCTGAAAAAAAAACATTCATAAGATAGCTTAGGTTATTAGTGCAAAGGGAAGGGAGAGCAGGTGGCAAGTTAGATGGCCATCTAGATATTAACAATCTGACAGGTATCCAAGTGGTTCTGTATTACAGTCTCTCATTTTGGTCTCTGAATAGTTTTTAATAAGATTTAGCTGTGGGGTTGTCAGCTGCGACCTATGTTAGAAGATATTCCTTCCAATCACATTAAAACCGTACTTTGTGAAAATTCCTGTACTGACAAAACCACAGGACTTTCTATTGTAAAAGCCAATGTTTTAGCTCTGCCTTGCCTGGAATCACAACCTGAAAGTTAGAAAGGAGAGGCAGTCTTTGCAGGTTTTTTCCCCTTCAGATTAAAGAAGCTGAACAAAACTTTGAAGTCAGGGCAAAATAATTTCTATTCAGTTTCTTTGATTTTTGTCACCGGATGTTCATAGTGACTTTTTTTGGCTTGTGTTCCTTATAAATCTAATTTCATTCTGGAGCCAGGACTTTTTTCGGCACTGCTCCTGTGAAACTTGGACACGACAATTTGACAATATGTCCGGACCAAAACAGATCAAGTAGTCACACATGACTGATTCAGCGGAGCATGCTCAAAGACAAGACTGATGTCTCCGTGCAGCAAACAATTCTCTAGGGTAGGGACAGCACGCTCAAATCGTCACCCCAGAGTAAACACTAAGTTAGACACAGCTTAAATGTGCCTTCCAGCACAGGCTTCCACTGCTGACTAGACGAGAGCCCCAAGCCAGGCTGCAGATCCAGCCATGCTGGAGCTTTTATACCTCTTTTTAGCCTGCTAGCAAGCGTCTGCAATGGTTAGAGCAGTAGTAGGGTGTGCTCAGCAAGGGGAAGGGGAAGCAAAAAGAGAAAAAAAACACTTGTTAGTATAATTTTGTGAATATATTTCATGGGTATTTGCATCTCGTTTTATTAATTTTCCATGAGTGTTTGTAAGTGTGATAGTTTGTTCGCCAGAGTGTTGGCAGAGAGGAGGAGTCCTGGAAGACTCCGTTGGAAATATTCTCTGGTGCAGCGATCGCTTTGGTTTTTCTCTTCCTTCTTTTAAAAGTTTCAGTCACCTAATCAAAGAGCAGAAACTATATATGTAACTTTTCTGACAACTCCCATACAGTGTATGAAGGACAGCTAAAGAACTACGAATGGCCTGTAAAAATACCACGGGATTTACATCCACATACAAAGTTGTTGAAATAATTTCAATTAAAATTTTAATGAAATACATTCTTTTGGAACAGTTAACAAACTATTATTAAAATAAATTATGTGTTGATTTGCTGTTAATTAAATGATATGTGGGAAGAAAAGTATATCTTAATTTTAACATTGCTGCTTTGTCCTAAAATATCTGCAGTAAGATTGGCTTTTGGACTAAAAAAAAAAACAAAACCAAAAAGCTTATCTTTTCTACTCATTTTTATAATAAACAGAATCCCCTGTTGCCAAGTAGGGTTTTCTCAGTTATTATTTCCAAGGGCAATGATGCAAATTAAAATTAATGTTTGTTAAACGACCTTTTTTTATTTACTATCTACCTTTACTGGTGCCATTGTTTGCCATGGAATGTTTTCTGCAGTGTGGTATATATGGAATGTGTATTGAAGTTAAATAATTGTAAATGGGTCTGGATTTGGTTCACACTGGTTTCGGTATAATCTGCCTTCGATTTTTATACCCTACGGCCCCTGGGCGATACGTGGTGCCCAAGGCAGTTTTAAGCTGGGTACCAGAAGCACGCTAGCCTGGGAAGCAGTATAAAATAGGCTGTGCTCTGGCTTGTGTGGCCACAGCTATGGTGCTCTGATGCTTGAGCCAGTTTGTTTCAAGTTATTCCAGTTATCCCTCCATTGACAATGTAGAGCATATTCTTACATGAGAATCTTCGCTATCTTTTTGTATGGTTCCATTTTGTAATTTTTTTTTTCCCCCTGGTATATTCCCCCCTTCCCTTCGTGTTTCTGGCACACATATGTCCACAGGTGTTATTAAGTGTAGGGTAGCATGTGGTGTCCATGCTTCAGTGCTATCGCAGAGGAAGGACTTCCTACAGGAAAAAAATGATCACTTTCAGTATTTTGCAGGCTGCCCATCTAAGCCCATCATTGCCTGGCATCTACACACTAAGGGCAAGGATCCAGCGAACTTGTGAGTGGGCACCATGCCATCTGAACAGATGGGCATGGAAGTAGGCAGCCAGTAGACCATGTATGTGCATCAACTGTGGGTGTTGAGGGCAAGATTCCCAGTGGAGAATGTCCAAACAGCTGTCTGGCCTGAGCCAACATGCCTACGACCAAGCAAAAGTGCCATCCCTAAATCCTGCTGAGTGGATTAACCTTCAAAAATAAAAATTGCTTCTGCAGTAGCATAAGGTGAGTTTTTGGCTTGTTTAAATCCGAAAGAAAGAATTAGGTAGGCAGGATAAAGAGATGCACTAACGTAGAGACCACTAGAGAGGACTGAGCATTTGCCTAGGAATATTAATATTATTTTAAACAAGGGTATTTATATGTTATACAGTAACTGATGACTTGCAGGAGTGTGACATCAATGTTAATTATGCTTTTTCTGTTAAGACAGTCCTTTCAGGAGAGACAGAGCTTTTGAGTGCGTTTTGATTGCAGTGTATGTGCTGGATGTGATTTGGTAAAGGCAATTCTTTTGGATTTTTTTGCTCATTTATGTACTAAGTTGTAATGATTTTTATTTTTTTTTTCTTGCCCCTTACCTTGAGAATACTATTGTGGGGTGCAATTTCAGGTTCAAAGCTGCTGACATGATTTGCTGTCATAGCTGAGTTCTCACATTCATTGTCTTTATTTTTTTAAGACCCAAAGGGGACATAAAAAGATAATCTATCTTTACTTTCTGTATTAACTTTGATTTTTACCTTTTATGGACAGAACATCAATAAACGCATTTTTGCACATGTAGATGTCAGGCAAAGAACAGTGAAATACTGATTCTATTGTCTTTTTGTTCCTTCTGGTTTTTGTCTGTATTTCCTCTATCATCGGTGCACTACTCATCTGTAATTTTACCAAAGCACCTGCAGTAGTTAAGATTAATATATTATAATATCTTGGTAATCCAAAAGTAACAACTGCACGATGAATAGAAAAATATGAATGGGAAGCTACTCAACATATTTTATTTTACAATAAATATTTTTGTGTATGGCTAGATGAGTACTGTCACAGTGTGCACGTTGCTGTGCTTTGTTACCTATTACAGACTGTGGCAGAAAAGGCTACTACAAACATATCAGAAGTCTCACTTTAAATGTTCTGTTCTTGAATCAATGTATTTAACACAAATAAAGCATATTGAAGCTTTGAGACCAGGTTCCAGTTTGATTTCCAGCTGGAAATCCTGAGGATTAGAGGCAGTGCAGCTGTTGGTCCCTTTGTGATAGTTTGATCCCCAGGTACATGAATCTGAGCGACCTGCTGTCAAATTTAGAGCAGCCTTAGGATTTCTTGAATTCATATGGGTGGTAAGAACTTTCTGTAGCTGTCTCCTCTCCCACATATGGTTTTGGCAGATCTCCTACTCCTGAGAAGGCTAAAAACGAAGCCAACCACATCAGCTGGGACTCCCTCAAAGCAAGAATCAATTGGACAAATTTCAAAGTCCATTTGAGTAGCTAGAGAGGAACAAAAGGGTTCCCACTCAAGGGAAAATTTGCTCCTAGGAAACAGCAAGCTGTTAATGGAGAAAAGTACCTGGTGCCTGATGTAGGCTTATCCTTGGAGTTCAAATGTCAGCCCAAACCGTATAGCCCAAATTTGGATCATCTCTTCAAGTATTTTGCGAGAGAAGGTAACGTGGTTTCAAACAGAGCATGCTTTGTAATCAAACTCACGGCTGTTTATTTTCTGATCACAGAGGATCCGTTCATCTTAATGCTTGCTGAAATTTAAACTCAGATGTGAATAATTATTTTGCTCTAATTTCATGAATGAAGTGGCTGAATAGATTGAGATGCTCCAGCAGCAAAAGTGCCGCGGCGCTTGTCTACAGCGAGCTCTGAAGTCAGGGAGCACACCCACGTGATTAAATTGCCTTGATAAAAAATACCCACCTTCGCAGGCTGGAACACGAAGGAGGACCCTCACGCTGTGGGAAAGGTCTATAGGATTCTTATTTATAAGGGAGCAAGAGGTCAAGGGAAGCAAAACCATTATCATTATTTTCACAGGCTCAAGAGATCTGAACCGAGTACAGAGGGCAGTGCGCTCCAAGGGAGACGTGCGGGGGGAATGCAATGCAATCCCGCTGGCTT
>JAVJGJ010000061.1:38496647-38513814 GCA_035590215.1 Microhierax caerulescens
CCGACTTCAGCCTGCAGATTCTGCTGAGAGTATGTCGTATATAACAACCTGGAGCCTGCGAGGACCGTGAAGTGGTTTTCTTATTAAATGATGCATAGAGAGATTATCTGGTCTGTAGCCAGTGCACAAAAGCTCCATCCGTGCAAGCTCCTATTCCTGAGCAAAGCATTTGGTCACCTGCATAGTAACGAGTTTTGGGGGCCTGGGGTAGGGATGGAGGGTGAGGAGCAAGTGTGGGCTGTTGGGGGCAGGACTGAAACTGTGCCTCGTGCCTCTCCTTGTAAACCTTAGGGGAAAAAGAAAGGAAAATCCAGAGCGAGCTAATGTGATGTTATACTGCCTTGTAGTCTCCAGTACCTTTTCTTCTGAAAAAATCTCTTTGGGACAGGCAAGGAGGGAAAAAAAGCCATGTGGATTTTATGTGACCTTCTGAAAGATGGTGTTGGGAGGGCTCCAGCACAAGCCAGGAGCACCAGTGGCTGTGTCGGTGGGCAAGGCGCCCGCTGGGACACAGGAGCTTTCACCAGGGCTGAACAGGGTCTTCTGCTGAGCCACGGCACAGCTCTAATGCACTGAGGGCACCCCAGCAGCGGGCTGGGGGGAAAGGGGATTGCTCCTGCTGTTTCTCGACAGCCTCCGTTTCTTCAGGATGGACCAAACCCCTTTATCTGCTGAGATGACAAAGGAGCATCTTCAAGTGGGGAGCCCTGTGGGATTTTCTTAGTGCCTTTCACAGAGAAGAGAAACCATATCACAGCAGAGCTGTTCCCAAATAATGTCTGTGGACAATGATGGACTTGCCACACTGCCCAACACTGGATCTTTAAAACACAGGAAATTGCTCTGAGCACGGCAGTGAGTGAAATCTTACAGCATTTTCCTTTCTCTTGCCATTGCCTAGGTGTCTTTCAAGGGATGGGGCCGTTTAAGAAACACTATGATACATTTTTGTGAAGTTTCTCTAAGCAATTACGAGCTGTCACTGCAGGGTGGGAGTGACTGGGAGCGAAATGACCGCAGGCATCACTAAATCAGGTATCACCCTTCCTTCTCGGAGGGAATGGGTTTCACAAAAAGTTTATGTGACTAGTTTGTACTTTTATTGCAAACTTTCAAGCTGCCACCAGTAAGTTCGATCCTGTAAAGAATGGAGTGTCCTGGCTCTGATCCAGAAAAACACTTAAGCCCATTGCAGAGTGCTTTTCTGGATCAGGTCCAGAGCGTGGCAACACGCAGTAGTAGAGGCTCAACAGTAGGAGCTTTCTCTCTCTCTTTTTTTGGTGTTTATAAAGGAATCTCCATGTATGTGATTGCAGCGTGGGTAGGATGAAACAAAGCCATAGTAAGACCCCTAATAAAGAAAGGTCAAAGCGTGAACAGAGTGACAATATTTTTTGGTAGAAATCTAACAAAACCACCATGAGAACCTTCTCCTTGGTGGAGCACTGCAAGGGCTGATGGAGGAATGGGCAGGTAGGTGTCATCCCAGGGTTCCTCACCCCAGAACTCTGCTGTCCCAGGTGCTGCTCGTTCGAGCAAACCATGGTTTGCCCAGGCTACTTGTAGATGATGTTTCTGGGTACATAATCTGTGGGGAATAGTTTATTTGATGATTTTGGAAATCACCTAAAAAGGTCTTAAAATTATCTTAATTATTTAAGGATACAAGTGAATTCAGAATGATGGTTCAGGAAATAATTATTTGTACTTTGCTCTAGAGCAGCATTTCTGGGACTCTGGAGAAACGCTAGTTGGTTTTGTTAAGTTTGGTTGGAATCAAAAAGTATGTTATGCTGCTTCTCATTGACCAGATGAGTTAGGTCAGAAATTTGCTTGTAATGGGAAATCAAATCCAAATCAGTCCTCCAAGTTTTTTTTATAATCAATGCCACACTACTTGAAAAGTAGCAATGAGTTAGTTGTGATGAAATCCTGCAAAAAGGAAGAATTTCAAGGACAAATGGGAACATGGAAAGAAATGAAATTAAGCACCAGGTTATTGCATTTTATTTCATCAGTGTTCAAACAGAGGTTGTCAGATGGTTGTCCCTTCACGCCGGGATACCAGGCGTATGTAATGGAGGCTTTGCCTTTGTAGGAAGGATGATGATGGATTAGTGCTTAGATGCTGAAATAACTCTGGTAGGAGATGGATACCCTTTAGCTAAGGGAAAGGGGGGGCTGCCGAGGCTGAATTTAACAAAACCAGACTTGCCCACAGACTTGCAAGCGCTCGCAGAGTGGAGTTTTAATGCTGCAGGTGACATTGTTGCTGACTGAAGAATGTTCATCAAATCAGAAAACTGCTGATAAGCTGCCTTTCCCAAAAAGGGATCTCACGAACTTCTCCTGTAAATCCCTGCCTTTCATCATACCCTGGGAGGTGAGGTAGAGGACTTGTGACAGATGTTATTTAGGTTCAGTTTATTAGGGTAATCGAATGAGGCTATAGAGAGAAAAAAAATATCTCTCAAAATGTCTCCTTTATGGCCTATCTATTAAAAACTGAATGAAAGAATATGAATAATTGAGCCTATGCTTCCCTTTGAATATTTTGGTACAACACTGAAAATTGTGAGTATATTGAAACATGACTATATTGACTGCTGTCACCCAGGTTCTGCTAAGGACATTTTACCACTGAACTGAATATATCGTAAAGGCAGTGATATGACAGACTCATTCAGCGGTATTTGCAAAATATATTTAAGACCAAATGTATATAAGGCCTGCTGGAGCTTTATAAAATCAGTCTTCAAGAATATGTTGCCTCTGTTGTTGCTGAGTTTTTTTCCAAGCTGTTTTGATTTTTTTTTTTTTTTTAATAACTTCTATTTCGGAACCAAAAAGGCTGGTAGGAACAGATAAGAACTTTGTTGAAGTTTCCATCGATTCCATTTGTAAGCCAAATATTTGGGGTGTTCTTCCAGAAGAGCTTGATCTTGTCTTACATAACTGTGGGCTTTGGTTGTGTTTCTGTAACTAGATGCAGACTTTGGAGCTTCAGGACTTTCTTGTGTGAGATTGTTCATTGCTGGGTTCCAAAGCAATTCCTTTTAATTTTAACCTATAAGGGAAACACCATATTAGCAAACATATAATTTCAAATAACTAGGTAAGAGGTCAGTTCTTTCTCCTTGTACGCATGGGGTTTTCCTTTCTGCTTTGCATACAGCGACAAGGTTTTTGAAGCATGTAATAGCATCCATAAGTAGATTTATTTTTTTTTTGTCCTTTTGTGTTTTCTGGAAATCTTACTATTGTCTTTTTATTACAATATCACCATTAACTTGCTAGTGCTACAGACATCGTATTTTTCACTATCTTCTTCATTTGGTTGTGGATGGATTTAGTGCTTCTGAAATACTCTTTTTAGCACATATCAAACATGAGCATTTCTTTTTCTAATTCTCTGATTGCTGAACCAGAGACCAGACGGAAAGCTCTGATCAGCGCTGTGCACTTCGCAAAGTTGCATATAGGGCCCCCAACAGACACGTATGGTTCCTGGAGAGAGCAGCTGAATGTTAAAATAGATACTGTGGAGTGATGGTGCGTCTTGTTATTCAATTTGGATGAGTGAAAAATATATTTTAGAAAGTGTAGTTGGGCAGTGTGCTCTGTTGTATGTTAAGGAATAATTAGAATGGGGGATCTGGGTAAGAAAGACTTTCTATGATCTAGACCTGAATAGTTAAGATATATGTCTTGAGCACTATAGAACCTTCAGAGTTGTTGAACAGTAAAGATAAAGATAAATTGAATTAATTTATTTTGAATTTATATACATGCCTCTGCCTGCATTAATATTAAGTTCCACCCAAAATCTAAATAGAAAGACTGTAATCTTAGAAGTTCTCTCAATAGCATCAGCAAATCATTCTTGTTTACCCTACATGCTAATAAAACAGGAACATGACACTCCTGAAAACAAGATTGCAAAATACAGAAAATGTGGTCTGACATTTTTTTTCTCCCCAAAGGAGGGACTGCCACTAACTAAAGTATTTCTTATGAAAGCTCGATTGCTTAAGATGCAGAATATTAAGAGAGAAAAACACTTTAGGACACAGCCATGTCACCAGCTGTTACTCACCCTTAATGAAATTGTTAAGTGATATTCTTCATAAATAGGTCAGAGAAACTTTTGAATTGTGAAGAATGTTTTATCTCTTTCTTTGAAACGTTTGTATTAAATTTAGAACTGGTAATTCATTAAGCTCATTAGCTCTGACTAGGAGAGTAGAGCAATATCTAGGATATAGATTTCAAGGCTTAAAAATGTTAGTGCTTACAAATAAACATGAAAGCAATGTGTGGAGAAAAAATATGGGATCATAATATGTTTAACTGTTTTTTGAGCGTGGCCCTCTGGATTAATTAAGAACATTTTCTATATTCAGACACTTGAATATAAACAGAATACATTATGACTTTTGGTTAACTCTGTTTTAATAGGGAAAAAGAGAATGCATTATGATGAACACAGTGGAAACTAGTTGAGACTATATTTTGTTGTTTGCTTCTTGGCTTCAGTTAAAAGAGGAGATAATAAATGAATAAATGAATCTCAACTCCACATTATATTATTATTGATTGACATTGAATTTAAACAGTAGAAGTTTTTTACATATATATACACACACTCTTGGGTGACCTGTTCTTTATTCGGATTTGTAAGGAAGTAAAATGCTATGGAGCTCTGCCAAATGCTTGGTTTGTGATGAAACTTTTATTTAGTCTTAATAATTTCTGGTATAATGCAATAATTATCCAGAGTTAAGTCACAGATGGTTATACTGGCTTCCTCCTCAAAAAGAGGGAACTGGAGGAAACCAAAGGCTCAGTACTTGGGAACGATTGTAGAATCAGTCCTGTATTGCTGCAGCCTCCCAGTCACGGAGATTTTAGAAACGGCTTTTAAAGCGGTTTAAACATGCTGGATGTATTATGTGCTTGTTCCCAAGTATTTTTCTAGCTTCTTCTTTGACTTGCTTTGTGGCCTTGGGGTTATAATTAACATCTTTCCCATTTCTGTAAAATGGGTCTAAGACCACCTAAGCAGTTAAACAATTTTGGGGACTCCTGATGGAAAAGTCATAATGCAAAATAATTTTTATCAGTTGCTTAATTTTGAGGTAAATTTGCCAATGTGACATCACAAGCACATTCACACCAGAGATGTTTAGAATTTAGTAGATGTACGTTTCCAACACACAGGGCTCTGAGGAACACCAGTTTTCACAGAAATGCAGTACTGAAAGAAACAGGGTTTCCAAAACTCCATCCAATGTATGCTGTGCATGCCCAGTAATTAAATTTGTTGGTCCATCTTTACCTGCATGTATTCGAAACCTCTCCCGATTTAAATCCTTGATTTTTTTTTTTTTTTTTTTTAGGTAAATCGTCATAGAAGAAATCATTCCCAACATAACTTAACGCTTGCAGACATCATTAGTACACAGGACCACACGGTAAGCAATTGCTCTATAGAACTGATAAATCACTCTTGTTATTTTAAATGTGTATAATGTAAATGTTACACGCGCTTTTATTAAAGAATAAATACATGAGGCTTTGGATGCCTCAAGATGTTAAGGGATTTGAGGGACTTTGATTAATCAATAAAAAGAATAATTTCAGAAGGTACAAAGCAATTTATATAGCCTGACTTTGCTGTTAATTTGGTTGTACTGGACTGATGTTTCATCAGTATTAATACTTGGTATAAAGGAATGCAACCGTGTTTTTGTCCTGTCTTTGTCCATATTAAGGAGTTTTTAATTTAAATATCAAATTTTATAAGTAAAAGTGATCACAAAATCTAACAAAATTTTCCTTGACATTCAAAGAATCTAGGGGGAATGAGAGGCATAAAGAGTTTTCTGTCAAAAGACAATGAATATGCAAATACAGTTTCATCAAAGACATGCTGGTATCAGTGGTACTTTTACCTACGCAAACTTTTTAGGTTTAAGTAAGTTCAGAAGCTTTGAATTCTTCCAATTAAGAAAATTATAGAGCCTATATGTTATATAGTCAAAATTACTTTTCCTTATAGTTTCTAATACTGTTAGCTCAGAGTATTTGTATTATTATTATTTAGAAACTCAAATATTTGCACATACTCCCATCTTTAATATTATTCTAAAAAGCAAACAAACCCAAATGCAAACCCCCACACAATAATTCCACTTTCTTATTTCTGTGCTAATTCTTTAAGGCATTTTGGGTCATTTTTTCAACCTTCCATATGTTGAAAAGGTACAGGAAGGGCAGCAGCTTAACAACAAATGATGATATTTATTGAGACAGAAACAACAGAGCATATCATTAGGAAATATTTGGTATTCTTTTTTATTTAATATCATCCATTTGCTGAAGTATTGTAAATTGATCTTGAGCTGTCTCGGAAGCATTTTCCTGAAAACAAATGGAACAGAAAAGGGGATATTAACAGTCGTTAAATAAGAGGAATATAGCACCCCAAACAGAGTTTGTAAAAATACTGTGGTCATTTTAGAATTTGTCTTTGTGGCAAAGTGGTTTTGTAATTCCATAAATGCCCTTTATAACAATTACAGAGAAGACTCTGCACATTATCAATTAATGAGGACCATGCTGGATTTTTTTAAAGACAGCACCTGTACTAACTCAACCTGTACTATGACAGTTACTTTGCTTAGCACCGAGTAGTCTCATATTAACTGAAGATCTTGTATTTTTGTGCTGTTCAATTTTGAGCTGTTTAATTTATAACAAATGCTGGATTTGAGCTATGTAATTTAAATCAGGACATTTTATACAGCCAGCATTTGTTAGTGGATTTGATATTCCAGCTCAAGACAATTATAAGGAAAAAATGATTGAGCAGCAACATTTTCATCTGGAAGCGTATCCAATTTTTAACATCCCAGAATGTGAGAATAGAGGTGATTCAGAGCTGATGTTGAAAATTGTATCTGCCTTTGGTTTGGATTGGTTAAGAGAACAGTTTGGGAAGGGTGGTCAGTAAACTTTGAAAGCATGAGATTTTGGGTCTGATTCAGAGAAGCAATCGACAGCTTGAGCGGTTAGCCAATGCTCCTCCCAGTTTCTCTTTCCAGATGGATAGAAATATTAAAAAGAATAACCTTTCTCATATGTTAGTTGGCATCTCTGGCCCTGGCCAAGCACCAGAGCTTTTATGCTACAAAAATGAAAGGTTAGAAGGGGAAGAAAAATATCAAAAGATGTAAAGAAAGTTTGAATTTTTTTTAAAAAAAAAAGTAGGTGGAGATGAGGATTAAGTCCTATTTTAGCTCTAATAATTCATCCATCCGTCACTAGATAAATAGTGACATGACTCTGCACAATAATCCCTACATACTTTCTCTCTGGGTTTTCTATGGCAATGATATGCATGACAGGAATTTGCATGAGATAAGTACAAATTATAGAAAATGCACACGCTAATCCTCATGTACCTATTTGAGAATGTCACCTAAATCATTTGTCCACCGACCTACAGACCCTTTCATAGGTACAGAGATACACGCACAGTATATATTTCATTACATGCTGTACACTAACAACAGGCAAAATCTATGAAAATTGTTAAACATATTACAGTTAATATCATTATATGTTGTATAATCAAAATAACAGATATGCTTGATTTTAAAATCCTTATGTTGCATGTTACATTATTATTCAATGGCTTTGTAGACAGCAAAATTTTATTGGAACTGTCACAAAATTGCCTTTTGACACTATTTACTATAAAGACCATGTGAAGTTTCTGATGTCCCAGACAGGCACTGACTCAGTAATGTTTGAAAGGGAAAACAGCCCCGCTCTGAGTCACGGTTTTGCTGCTTTTCCCATTACTGACACAGCTGGGACATCCTTGGCTAATGAGACCTGATGTGATGGCAGGTCAATGGGTTTGGCTGAAGACCAGTCATCTTGTTTTGTTTGTTTTAAAATTTTTAAATATAAATTTACATAGTGAAAAAGAACCCTTATCCCAAATTGCATAGCCCAGCTCTGCAAGGGATGTTTCAGCAGGTCATAGAGAACCAAATGTCCGTGCGGGCCCCTCTGGCTTAAGGAATGGGTTCAGAGATGTGGAGGAGCATAAACTGAGAGAGAAATGTGTAAAAAAAAAAAAAAAAAAAAAATAGAATCCTGGGACTTGCTCCTCATACACCAAAGCTCAGGCACAATGTTGGCACCTTACAACCAAGTGTTGCAGCCTCCTTCGTACCGGCAGAGTCCTCAGCCTGTTCTTGACATGACAGAACAGGGACGAGGTTCCAGTAACAGCAATAGCAGCGCATGGGATCTTCAGGGCTGACAGCAGGTGGCTGATATCCCATACTGCCCTGTCCAGGTGATAGCTAAGGGCTTTGCCTTTCTGGGTGTGTTTTGGAAGATGCACAACACGGCTGTTTTTCCCACTTGCCTGTGGAGAACTGACAGAGCTGCTCCCGTTGGTTTTCTGCACCACACTACGAGATCGTTTAGTTCAGCTGGAAACTTGCAGACAGGTTCTCCCCGCACATGGATGAACACACGCTAGTGAAGTGTGATCTTTTCAGGGCTGGGGGGCAGGGGGGACACAAGTGCCTCAGCACCAGAACTCACCCGAAAGATGGCACCACTTAAAAGCCTGATGCATTTTAACATCTTGTGTGAGCCTTGATTTGGTGCTGACTCAAAGCAAAACGTGGCACCTGTGAAGGCGACGTACCTTTTCCTGTTGTACAGATATTTGATGTTTCTCTGACATTGGTTACCCCTAAACATGACTCTCTTTAGAATATGAGAAGCAAAAGGCTTCTACAAAATTATGGTGTTGCTCACAGCTATTCATGAAACTCGATATATCAAGTGATACCTTGACATAATTTACTTGCAATGTATTTTCAGCTAATTTCTTTATTTATAGCTAGAAACTTTTCTTGCATTAAGATGCATTTCTTCTAAATCAATGAACAGAATATTGTTGTTTTTTTTCTTTGAGGCTAGTTCTGTGTACTGATTGACTTTAAATGCTCTTCTCAAAATTTTGGAAGAACTGGCTGTATCGGAAAAAATGGGTGACTAAACTGAGAATTAGAGATAAAAGGCTCCCACACTAGATTAGCTAGATGCAGGCTCTTATGCATGTGCTAAGTGGATTCATTCATCTGAATAAATGATATGGTTATGACATGCGTGTTGTTTGTTTGTTTTTTTGTAGGTAGTGGAGAAAGAAGGATATCTTCTAAAAGCTAAAATAGCAGATGGTGGCAAGAAATTAAGGTATTATAAATTAATGTTACAGAACTTATCAGTTGCAAAATTCAGAGTTGATGCATGTTTAAGTATAATTAGCTATTATTGCTGTTAATAGCCAAATTGCCATTGTTTCAGTATTAAGCCAATGTATGATTACAGTCCCAGAAACCAAGTGACAGCAGCTAACGGGCTTATTGCATGCGATGATCGTGTGTCAATGTTAATCCCTGTATTATTTATACTACGCACATATTGAGGACGACCTTAAGGCACCAGGCAAACCAATATTATATTTTCCAGCGGGCAAATTTCAGGTGCTGAGTGTGTGCTTGAGGGGTCAGGGATGCGATGTAGGAACCCACTGATGTCAAGAGTATCAGAAATGGTCAGCACGGCTGTGTTGAAAAGTAATGTGAATGCTGCCTTTTATGGGAGGATTTGCTATGGTTTGCTCTATTTTGATGCCTGTAAAGGAGTAGCAGGGGTGCGACCGGCACTGTATGTTACCAATGCAAAGGAGAGAGTAATATGAAATATTTTTGGCCTGGAGAAAGGAGCCAGGTAATAAATTCTCATAGCTGCCATATGGCCTTAAACTATAAGGAGCCAAGAAACGCTCATTGAAAAGGGAACCTGGAGGTCACCGAGACCAACCTCCCTGTTGACGCAAGAACGTTGTCAACTCTTGGCCAAGGCTGCTGCAGCTGGGTGCTGCCAGAGCTTCAGGATAACTTGCGTTTTGGGAAAAGGCGGTGAAGCCAGTAACACTCTATTCCCCACTTGGACAGAGGCAAGAAGCTTTTGCAGAGCGTGCGTAGGCCAGACACGGCCTGTGGTCATGCCTGGATGAGGAGGGAGCTGCTCCTTCCAGCGCACCAGGGGCCCCTAGCACCGAGCAGCTCCGCAGGGCGCAGGGAGGTGGCAGGGTGGCTCGGCCACTTGTGATTTTGGAATAGCCCTGAACAGTTTTGCTGATTTTTGAAACAGCCTCGGAGGTGGCGAGCGCTATATATATGTGTATCTATATATATCTCTATACGTAGCGATGCAGCTATAGCGTGCTGCCATCCGGTGTCCGTTTGACAGAATGCAAATGCAGCCGCCGCTCGGGGCTCCCCCGGCAGCCGCTGCCCACCGCAGCACCACGACCCCCTGCGATGTCCTCCTTCATTCTAGCGTGCTGCTATTTCTGTGGCCCTTTAGACCGAGAGGAGGGGTAGGGGGATTCATCTGCCCTGCGTGCGCCTCGTCCGACTCCTTTCGCTTACCGAAACTTGCCGTTCGGGGGCTGGAAGCGGCATCTTGGATGGTGGTGGTGTAAAATTCTGTAGAGCTTGAAAACTCACTGCATGCGTCCCGTGAAATACAACGTGTGTCCATCTGTGCAGACACTAATAGACATTAAAGCATTTTTTTTTTTTTTTTTTAAATCTGATGTATGTCTCTATGGACAACCTGATAAAACTGATAAAAAGGTTGTCTGGTTTATATCCCTTTTATCTTTAGGTCACAAATGAAGCTTTGATTTTAAAACATCACTTTTTAAAAGAAACAACTGTAGAATAAAAGAACTGGGGAATTTTAATTTTTTTTTTGGGGGGGGGGGGAACTTGCAGATAATATGGTGAAATTCAGTTGCATCCTCATGTATATGTCTGTGTATATATGTGTGTGTGTATATATCTATATCTCCTATAGTCTCTTCCAAACCCACCAAATTTTCTCTTTCCTGATGGAATTAAAGCATTCGCCATTTAAAATTCAGAATGAAACTTACGTTACATTGGGTGAGATGTTTTACTTAAGTTAAAGTTTTCGTTGACTTTATTTCTTTGTTGTTGACTTCTTATTTGAAACCCACAAATAGAACTACATTTTCAAATATTTTCTTTTGTAGTGAGGTCTAGGTTGAAATGAAATGTTTTCAAATCTTGGCACACTTCCTAGTTTGTTTGATCAGAAATTTGACTCTTAAGAAGATTGCACACAAGTCTGGGGCCTCCAAACGCAATTCCTGATCTGTAGATCTCAGCTAGAAGAACCTGCCCTGCAAACAGCTGGAACAAGCAGCCCTCTGTCCGTGATGCAGAAACGTTCCTCTCCACAGCTAATGTCAAACATTTGGAATAAGCTGGGTACTGACGCTAAGGTGCGTCGCAAGGGTTTTAATTTAATAATCCATATTTATCCAGGATATCTAAGTCACAGCAAAATCTGTTTCAACTGGCACAGAGCATACTTGGCCAGTTACTCCCCTGTGCACGTACAAGACCTTTTTTTGAGCAGGGAAAAAAAAAAATAAAGAAGATTAAAAAGAGCTCAAGTTGTCCTTACCAGTAGACAACTTGTATTCAGTACCTTGATGGTGATTCTCAGCTACAGCCCTTGTTTTCTAAGGATTTAAAAAATGATTAACTGAGGTTGAACAGTTCTGTATGCCAATATACACAATCTGCAGCTATGACCATGGGCCACATTAGCTAAGAATACTACTTTATAGTGGTAATAAAGTCAGCTGAAAATTTCACATTTACTTACAAACACCGTCCTTTTGTTGGTAAATGTTTGTCAGTGATGGTCTGGCAGTTTTCTAAAACCCTACTGTTTCTGTCTCTTCCCCAGTGCCTCTCTCTCTATCCCATTAACATGGCATAAAAAATGCAATCCTGTTTTCTTCGGATGTCTCTATCTCCTTCACAGAGAGTTTCTTCCACTGTTGCCCCTTGTTAGCCATATTTTAGGGGTGATAGTGCTGGGTGAAATCCTGCCCACGCTGAGGCAAGTGCAGGTTCCTCTGATCATGCCAGTGGTGTTAGTGCTTCATCTGTGATGTTGGTTATGTGTCTTAAGCTGATGACTGAAACATATTGAATAGGAAAATCATTAATAGAAAACCTGCCTGTTGCTATGCCTGATGCGCAGCTTGACGGGCTGTTGAGTGCAGCAGAGCTCTGAGATGGATCTGGAAGTGAGCATGGTGAAGACTGGCTTTTAAACTCAAAAAAGCCACCTTTTGCTAGAATAAAAAATGGGTGTGTTTGAGTTACTTGTGAACACCTACATAGAGAACTCTCATAGGAGCTAGGCAAGATAGAAAAGAGAGGAAAAAGAGTTTTTTAACAGCTCCTCCCTGGGCCCTCCATGTCCTTACATGCAGTTCTCTCCTTTTAACGCATCACAACATACATGTGAAACAGCCTGTTTGTCACACACATTTTCAGGTTTGCTCTAAAACATTCAGATTTGTGGTTTGCATTCATGTAAAGCAAATAAATGGTGGGTTTATGAGTGTTTTTAAATATCAGATGTTATGACCCCCAAATTGGAGAGTTAAACTTGGGATGTTGATCTACAAAGAGTTTTGTATCAGATCAGCTCCATTAGTTTATGATTAAATGGTGGTTTGAAACATCACGTTATATGTAATATGCATAATGCCATTTTCTTCTGAGTTTATTATTATGGTTTTCTGCATCAGGGGACACTGTTTTGCATATCTCTGTGTGTCTCCCTGGCCCCAGCAGTTTGCTAGGTCTCTAGGGCTGTACCATGAACTCCTGATGTTTAATGGTTACTTAAATCTCTCTGAGATCATTAGTCTTCCTTGTTCGCCTGAAAATTTTTATTTTAGGGAAAGGAGAAAGTATTTGGGACCTTTAAAAACAGACCTTTTGCTGAGCTCTTCCCAGTCCCATTCTAAGTGTTGGTTACCAGGAGGGTACCAGCTATTCTGGAGTCCTCTAAATGTGTATGAACTTTAAGAATATGTGAAGAATCTCACCGTTTTCCTGTGGCTAATGTACCATGGTGGAAAAGGACCATACATAAGCTCCAAAACGCAAAGGAGGAGAATGAAGGCCTTCCAGCTTTGTTAGGCTGCACACAGGTCTAATTAGGATGGTGTGCAACTCCATCAACATTGGTGCAAATGCACTGCTGATGTTGGCTTTAAACTGATATTGATTGTTTATTTGTTTGTTTAAACTGATATTATTTAAATGCTGATATTGACTTTGTTTCTGACATGAAATAATTTGAAAAGTCTACAAATGGAGCATCTTTTGCCTCCTGCTTGCATGCCTTGCTGATTTTATTATTTTTTATTTTATTTTTAAGGAAAAACTGGTCCACATCCTGGATTGTTCTCACTGCTCGGAAAATAGAATTCTACAAAGAATCCAAGCAGCCGACATTGACCAACCTGGTAGGCAATCAACCATCCAATACACTCTGCTTCCTTGCAACTGTAATTTCAGTATAAAAAGTTTGGCGTTTTACAAAAGACAAATTCAGACTGAGCGGACAGCCTTTCAAGGTTTGAGAGCAGCTGAAGGAAAATGCCATGATAAACCCTTAATCAGATGTAGTGTATAAGAAGAAATAGGACTTAGCAATGTCCTTTATTAAGAGGTGCATTTTGAGAATAATTGCAAAGTAAGACAAATGGTGAGTGACTATCCAGTAATGTGAAGGTAATACTTTAAATTAAGGTGCCATTTATAAATGCTTTATTCTTATTTATGAAAATGATCACTAAATGCAGCTACTTCCTCAAATAATGTATTATAAAGTATGTTATAAAATGCATTAGTAATAAATGCTTAACAGATGATGCGATGAGAATCTGTTGCAAAGGATATTGTGAGGCGTAAATTATATTAAACCATGTATGTGCATCTTTAATACATGAATTTAACTTGTTATCTACCATCCTATAAAGTGGCTTATACATTAATAAATAATAATAAATTATTTATAAATGGCACCTTAATATAGGGTGTTACCAAAGCAGAAAACATTCTAAGTTAGCAAAGTGATTTTTTATCGTAGTATAGATGTGACATCTACCATATCCCACTAACCTTCCTGAATATTTCTATGACTCCATCTAATGCAGCTAATGCAATTTCTGTAGCCTGTAGTTACTACAAAGTGAAATTTGCAGTACCTTTTTATTGTGCCCCAAGGAAAGACCACCGATCTTAGTCTTCAGAGATGTGACAGCTACGTTGCGCAAGCAATAACGGCGTGTATCCCTTCAGCGCTAGTTACTGCCGAGTTTGAGCCGATGAACTTGAATGTGGGCAACAAAAGGGGAATTCAGGAAATGTGTGACACTGTGGGCAGCGAAGGGACAGGTTTGACAAAGCCCTGTTGTGAAAGGCTCTCAAGGCTTGATCAAACCTGCCAAACCTCATTGGCGTGATGGGTGGCCACAAAGGTGCTCTCTTTGGCAGGAGTCACAAACTATAAGCTAGGGTTTTTTTCCATGGCAGGTGATACAAACCTTTCCTTCTATACATTCTTGATCTACCAATGCCACCTGCATTAAATCAGCTTTAAAGAATGGCTTTCAATGCCTTACTTTTTTTTTAGAAAGAAGGTAGTGTTGTAGCAAAAAAAAAAAACAAACCACCCCAAACAGCTGAAACAATAAAAATAAGTAAATGGTGAAACCTGGCACTTTCTGCTTGTGTTTGTGCTAGAAAATACAAGTTTTCTGCAGCCATGAAAACAGTATAGCTTGAATTAATGTTTGTTTTTTTTCAGTATCTTGTTTTCCTTAAAGTTGAATTACATTATTAAAAAAAAAAACATTAAGATTCAGATGAACTTATTAGAACTAGTCTCATAATTTACTAGCTGTCTTATACTTCTACCTGCAACATTGTTTCCTCTCTCTTTGCAAGCCCTCACCCACATCCCAGGGGATAAATGGTCCAGCAGAAATTCAGCATGCAGGAGGCTTGATTTTGCTCTAAGACTCCTCCCCATGATTAAAATTCCCATTAGCTCTTTAGGAGTTTAGATTCTGAAGTAGACCTGCCTGAAGAATTAGTCTCTGGCCCATATCTCAATCTGTTTAACTAAAAAAAATTAAGGTGTGTTATGAGAGAGGATCTTCTGAGAAGTCAGCCCCTTTCCCTGAAGTCTCAGTCATCAACTGCTCACAGTCAGTGAGATAACATCTACTGCCTCCTGTGTTGGGAAGAACACAAACATATTGATCCCATATTTTGCTCATTATCGTGGAAAAAAAAAAAAAAGTGTGGGTTTATTTTCTTTTATTTATTTATTCCATGATAGATCTGAGCACTTGAGGCTGTGAACTCAACGTTCAAGTGGTGAGAAAAAGCTGTTAAAGTTACATTTTCTGTCTATTGCGTATTTATTTACCATTGCATGTAACTTATGAAATGGTAAATAAACAAATTGGGTAAAGCTTGAAAACAACAAGAGCTGTCAGCATTCAAAGTCTTATAACCCAATTTCCTAAACTCGAATTTCACACATCAAAAAAACCTAAATCGTCATGTTGATCTCATCTGATAAAGCAAATTCAATGCTTATTTCCTTTGTAAACCATTTAACCAGATATAAATTTGATAGTGGAAAGGAAATAATACAAAAAGGATTCATTAGAAATCATTTGTTTACTGATTTTATTATTTTTTTCCAGCTGTAGTTTACTTTGGGGAAAGGCGAGCTCAGCCATTAATTAAATAATGTAATAGGAGCAATGTTCATTCAGGATAGTATGGCTTATAACAAAGCAGTTTTATTGGTAGTAGGAAAATTATGTGACTTAAAAAAAAAGATTAATGTTCCTTTGTATTATAAATATATTAATTCATTAATTATTAAATATTAAATACTGTACATGAAGTGAAAATTTAGACTAAGATAGCATCATTATAAGAGGAATGATATTTTACAATAAAAGCAACAGGAGAGAGAGGGAAATCAAAGCACATTCTAATCATACCTCTTTTTTGTGGTGATAGGATAACACTTAGAGGTGATTTAAAATTATATTTACCAAAATCTAATATTCTAATGCAAAGAGGTGAAAATAGCTAAAGGGAGTTTTTGCTGTTCCTTGCTATGTTTGTAGAAGTAGGAATTGCTGTAACAACTTCCCTATTGATTTGCATGGAGGAGAGTGAGATCCGTAGCTTTCTGGTGGAGCTGGTGTCCACATCTGGTATTAGTAATAGAGCACAACAATTAAAGAAAGGATCAGAAAAATGAGGTTGTTTACAAATATTACTGAAAATGCAAGTTTGCATCCTGTGTAGCTAAATCATCATCGTTTGCTGCTGCCTTGGTTGTCTGTGGTAGTATTTTTGAAATGGTATTTTATTTTTTTTTTTTATCATTCACATGAATATAACTTGCTTTTTATTTTAAATTCAGGACATTGTGTTCTCAATGGATCACAGCTCCGTTCTTTCTTACCAGTGTTAAATCTTGTTATCAGTTGGTCCTTCTGACCAAGACAAACTAGTCTGTTTATTCCTGGAGATAGTGTGTTCAACAGAGGTTATTTTAACCTCGGGTTATTAGTCCATCTGCAAAGTAATTTAGTGACTGAAAACGCTGCTGAAATCCATATTCATGTTTAGGAAGATTTCATTGTAGCAGACACTTGTATCAATTTGCAGCATAACCCCCTCCAACAACACTGATATAACATAATTGCTCTGACTGCAAAACACAAAGCAAGGACGCGGAGCATGCCGGCTTTCCTCGTAACCTTAACTTACTCCCTTGCAGTGTTTCTGGGTAATGCATGAAATGGAAAGCAAACTGCGTACCAGGATGGTCTTTAGGCCAGGATGCACCTCCAGGCGATTTTCCTGGGATCCCTATGGATTTAAGCAGGGCTTCCCACTGAGTGGAACTCCCCAGGCTGATGTGCACGAGGGGTGCTCTAAGGCTTGGTGGTTCCGAATGATTTTGCATGTAGTTTTAATCAGAAGCCTCACGTACTGTGCCATGCCCAGGGATGTCCTGTGGTGTTCAGAGACACCTCTTACTCCGTTGTGGGCAGAACTGCTTAATTCTCCAAAAGAGAAGCTTTCCAGTTGACTATTGTACGTGGCAGAAGTACGTACATCAC
>JAVJGJ010000061.1:38513914-38593055 GCA_035590215.1 Microhierax caerulescens
AGCTGGAGAGGGACCTGTCACAAGGGTGTCTAGTGATGGGACAAGGGGCAATGGCTTTAAACTGGAAGAGGGTAGATTTAGATTAGATATAAGGAAGAAATTCTTTACTGTGAGGGTGGCGAGGCACTGGACCAGTTTGCCCAGAGCAGCTGTGGGTGCCCCATCCCTGGCAGTGCTCAAGGCCAGGCTGGATGGGGCTGGGAGCAGCCAGGGCAGGGGGTTAGAACCAGATGATCCAACCTCTCTGACCCAAACCATTCTATAATTCTATGCAGTGCTGAAAAAACATTCCTATTGAAAATAATTTTGTATTGCCTTTTAACTCCCATTAGTATAATGTAATTATAATTATTGAAACTGATGGGACTAGTGCACCCACACATCAATGGGTTATTACAAGCTCATTTTTGTCCTTCTGAAACCTCTAGAACACAAATGCAGTGAGATTCATGAATGCAAAAGTGACTATTTTAAGCACCTAAGCATCCTTCATCTTAGATACCTTTGAAAGGTTCTGAATTCAGAACACAGAAAAATTAGTCCACACCAAACTGTCAGTTGGATACCCAATAATGAAGCCACCCAAAATAATTATGAGAAAGAGCTATTAAAAACTACATTCAACTCAGTTAAATATACAGAACATAGAGACAGGCTGATTTTATTTTAAATAATTTCTAGCATAATGACTTATTTGTGGTTTTTTGTTGTTGTTTTGGTTTGGTTTGGTTTTTTTTTTCAAAAATTCACACAAATGCAACAGGAAATCCGTCAGAAGTAATGAAGGTAAAGTAAGGTACTTGCTTGGCACTTTCCTTGGTATTTTTGTGTGGTTCCTCTCTCATCTAACAGGTGGTTAACTCTTGCAATACTGTTTGTGAAGAGGATAAACAGATTTAGAATATTCTCTTCATATACACACCCGTGATCTAGAAATCTAAAACTGCTACCCTGGCTGGAGCCCATCCCTGCCTGAACCTGGTTCAGTGGTCCCAGGGACAAGGAATGGCCACTCTAACCCGGAAGCCAGATAGCACAAGTCATGATCCGATACAGACCTGCCCCACGCAGCAGTACAGCAGGCTGCTCCTCTGGAACCAACTGTTCTATTTACATGGACCAGTGCCTTCCCCAGCACTTCCTACAACAGCCAATGACTAATGGCACAACAATAGAAGAGAGGAAAGTAACAATGCAAAGATTGACAGGTTTTCCTTCTTATAATTAAGAAAAAATTATTTCTGTATGCACAGCTTTCCGAAATATGCGAAGAATGGAACACGGAGTATGATGACAAGATCAGAAGAAATTCGCATTCGTGACATTTAGTGTCATATTCAGTGTTTGTTCTCTGAGCATTTTAATGACCTTAGAAATATGAAAACCAGGGAAGACATCATCCCTATCAATTTCAGAGACAAAACACATATCAAACTACCCCCCATTTTAATTAGATGGTAAGTGAGCCGCTCCAGAACCAAAATGAGCTGCCAAATACAATTAAGCAGGCTGCCAGAATATAACACAATATTAGAGATGTTCTTTTTATAAAGTGAGTTTAAGCACGCAAACTATCCCTGGTGGGAAGCCATACAAGTATAAATCTTTAAGATAGGCACTCCCTACAGCTCTTATTCTACAAAAGCTGTCCACTCTTAAAGTTTTATGTTAGCCTTGTCTTCAGTGGAAGGCATGTTGGTTCGTTCTTGTATAATAATTTTATTCTTTTATAATCCCAAATACACTTCAAAGTGTGCAACTCTAGAAGATTCTTTCTTTGCTGGCCCTTCTTTGCCCTTGCTTTTTTAACTAAAAGATATTTTGCCTGTTTTGCTAGCAGGATTTCAGCTCAATAACCACAGGATAGCAGGCTCTTGCTTTACTTCTCATACAGCTGCTGGAATGTATAGAAAGTTTAAAGTCTGAACTGGATTACTAATGCTCCTTTAGCACAGATCACCCAACAATTAAAATTCACTCTTTAACATGAATTTAATTAATCCTCCAAGTTCTCAACACAGACAATTCTGCTAAATAAATTGAAAAAGTCAGGAAGAAAAAAGAAAGGGAGAAAAAAAAAAAGGAAATCCTCTGTGTTATCATTTTATCTTTCTAGGCTGAAATATAAACAAACCTTCCAGGGAGAGAAGCAACTGTCTGATAGCTCTCTGTTGATTTTAACTGTAGAAAGGAATTGCAAGCCCTTCAGACAAATCTCTTCCCCAGACAATGTGTTAATCTTAACAATCTATTGCTAAGGGCCTCAATAAAGAAGCCCATCATCAATCCTACTTCAGTGTCATAATACGCTAGCAAGGATGACACAGACACACTGCACACACAAAACAGCACTACAGTCAGGCTTAGCATACAGTTGGAGAGCAAACTTGGTATATTCAGTTACCTGTGGGCTCTAAGTCATTAAGTTAAAATTACAATGAAATGTGAGTCTAAATAACAAACTTCCATTGTTCTGTGTTTTTCAGGCAAGCTTTGTTAGTAGCTTCTTAATGCAACAATTAATAATGCAATAAATAATTGCATTAATTGCAAATAATGCAATAAACCTTTGGAAACATGCAATGCTCATTCTCTAACAAAAACATTTCTAAACTGTTACAGTTTCCTTCCAGTTACACAGTCTTGACAACAGGTAGCAGTAGGAAATTGTACAATTCACAAGACTAAGAAGATTGTAACAGATCCCCTGAAGGATATTGAGTTGTAAAACTAAAAAAACAGTAAATGATTGACACACCACACTAGTTTTCATCTGCCCAATTTTAGAGTAACTGACTAGACATGTCTACTGCTAATTCTCATCAAAGTAACAGAAAACGTGCAATCCTGTCTCTATGAGATGAGCTTAATTTATTTGGACAAAAAGTAGTCCAGGTAACAGCAGAAAAAAATGCGATTATAAGACCAGGGGATATTACAAAGTTGTACATTGCTACTTACAATATGTAATCATGTCAATAATACTCAAACTATGCCAATTATTTTGTTGTGTTCCATGCACAACTACTCCAAGGAACAACCTCTTGATTCCTTGGATAAAACCCTTTATGTCAAGCAGCATACACCCTTTAAAATACAAAGGGCTTTTGCTGTTGTTCTTTTTGGTGGTGCTGTGGGTTTGGGTTTTCTTCTGTTTTACAGGCTTCTTATTAGCATAAAACAGCTTCAAAACTAAGAGGACAACTTCTACATTTCAGTATACAGGGAACGTTTAAAGCAGAGCTGACATGTACCTGACTTGCAATTAAAATGACTTTTCAGTGGATGATCCTATGCACCAACAATCCATAGTCATCTAAAATACCTGGACTTAATTTTTCTAAAATTATAAGCATAGTCTCTAAAAATCCAGCCTCAAGTTTTCTGCTAGTAGCAGTTCTAAATATGAAGCTTATTTTAAAAGGGTTAACATGTCTTCTACAATCATGGCACCAAGAGTTTTTGATATTTTTTGTTGGCAACAGTATGTTTTTAAAAATATGGCTTCAGATTATTGAAAGTAAAAAAAAAAACCACTACACATTTTTATCATTCTTAGATCCTTGTCTGCTCTGCTTTTAGGTATCAGCCAGTATCTACCTCTGGCTTCATGCATAAAGTAATGATGTATTTCTTTTTCATTTGTAAATCACATTGAGAATACTTGCATATTTATAAAAGCTGAAACCTAGAATTTCTAACACTAGAAGAATGGACTTTAAAAAATCCAGTGGTCTGAATTTGTAATCACCAATCCCAATTCTTCAGTCTGTGATTAACTTATTAGAACCGGTAGGTTTTGCAGTGGCTGAGAATTTTAACACTATTGTAGCATTTCACATTGGCCAAAGATGTCTCGCTGTTCCCACTGAGACAGACTTGCTGCCTTACTTCCTTGGTGAGGAAAGGCGTTGAACCTTCTTGGCCTGATGCACCAATACAGCATCAGCCCCATTCCCTCAATGACGCAAACACCACCGCCCCTAGTGATTTCAGTTGCCTGTTGCCTGACAAAGAAAAGCTGTTTCTTTTGCCAAGCCTTCCAAGCCAAAATAGGTATTTCATATGCAATTACAGCTCCAATTATGTTGACTTATTCACTGCTGTCAATGACCTCTCACAGCCTCCCTCCCAGGTAAGACACCCTTTCAAGTTTACATGTTACTGTATTGTTCTCCCTGTATTGCTCTTACTCATCTCTGCTTTCCAGCTGGCTAGCGGTCAGAGCCATACTAAGATGTTAAGTATGCTTTGCAGCAAAAAGAAATTGCAGCGAGTTCATTCAGCCACTTTCAAAGAAAGTCAAGAATGAAATCAGCAGTGTAAAACTACTGTAAATGACTTGAGGTTAATGTGTACAAGCATAGAATTTAGAAATCTTTGTAGTGGTGTTACAGAAGAGACTAGCAAATATTTCCCCTCTACACCCTCTCAAGTCAAAAGATATTATTGCAATGTTCAGACAAGTAGACCATATTACTATATTAAGTAATATCATATGAGAAAAGTATCTTACTTTTGGAAAGTGGAAAGAGCAAGCTACTTTTTATTGACTGTGCAAAGAAAATTATTATGAGTGCTGGAGTACTATAAATCCACCTCCAGTACATTTCATGGTGACTTGATTGCATACATAGGAGATAAAGAGTCCAGAATCTCAGACTGTGCAAATTCAGACGACATTCTTCAGATATGCTTATTTATATACTTGATTATCTAGCCTTCATATAACTGACCATGTTTGTAACACTCAGTCTAATCTACAGATTTTTTAATACAGCATAGTAAAGAAGTCAAAATATTTCCATGGAAATTATTGAAACAACTTTATCAGTGATATTGCTGGATAAAAGAATACATACAATTGAAAACTTTATTTTACAAACATCTTTTCTAAATGCTGGAATGACAATATCCTTTCTTCAAATGCAAATTTGCAACATCTTCTCAAATATCTTAATAACCTAAGTTCCTTTTGCATTCTTCTTTGAAAAAACAGCCTGCCATATGCTTCTTCATTCTACCAAAGGATAAAGTAAAGAAAAAATTGACAGAAACATCCAGGGAGAAAAGATTAATTCTGAGCTAGAGCTGAGGCTCCTCTAGGGTAGGATGTATGAAAGAAAGACACAGCTGCTTCAGATGGAGACCATGACATTATAAGTCACAGTACACACACAAAGTTTTGAAAGGGCATTAGAACAGTTCTAAAATTTCTTCTGCAGAAAGGAGTGTATCTTCGTATATGAAAGGAGGTGATCGTTCTGTACATATATAGTATAGACAGTTACCCCTAATAATACTTGTAAAATAGATTTGCAATAAGTTAAAGCAAATAAAATCTCCTATGTGCCAGAAAGTCCTTATGAAACAGAAGCCAACCTTTATGCCATACATATATTAACAGGCTCATATTTTCAAAGAAAATGATTATTTATTATTGGTCTCCTTAGCATCTTTTATAAATAAGAAAAGTCACGGTTTCAGGATGAGTCACTAGCTAGACTACCGCAAGCCTACTTACTATGCTGTGACACATAATACTATGCCATACATTGAATTATCAGCCATAAGACTGTCCAAAAGATCCAGGAGGGACCCAGCCATGTTATCCAAAGGTCTGGCATATGAATTACCTCTTGGAATGATGGTACATTTCCTACACGTGTTCCAAACTGATGTAATTAAAACACTGGAAGTGATCTCAGTTGCAAAAGGGAAAATACAGAGGGAAGAAAGGCTCAAAAGCCGAAATCATAAACTGCAAAGACTTTGTTTATTTACTTTTTTTCATTTGTTTTCTTCACATGCATGGTCTTCTCAAGAATATAAAACAAAAGCACCCACTCTTTTGTATAGAAGACTTATTTGGGATTTGCTTTCATCATAAGCCATAACGGAAACAAAAGAAGAGGCTTCTACCTGGACTGTTACACAATAAAACCAATACTGACTCATACTTGATTTTACTATAGGAGATCTGCTTCAGTTTAAACAGATTTTAAATAAACAAGTTCCTAACCTTAAAATCAGATTTATGAGCAAACTTGCTCACTGGCATGGCTTTTAATATTCTTCTAACTTCCAGACCACAAGAAATACCTGTGTTCACTTGTTCTTGTACTTTTGACCCATCTTGACCATTATTAGCTCAAATACTTCATCCTCCCTAAGGCTACGGCTTGCATACACGCTGCCCAAGGTTAGCTCCTCAGCAGTGGACTGGCCCACTCACGCTGGCCTAGATCTTATCTCACGATGATACAGTGCCAACCCAAGACTGAGACCTCCAAGGTTATTTTTATAGGGAGATCTGATTATGACTGACTCACGTGCATTTATGGAACATTTTCACTACCATGAATTTAAAATATTTTCAATATAAGACTCTCAGTAGATAATTACTTACTGGAGTATAATTACTTACTGGTAAAGTAGGGTCCAAAATAAGCCACTTCATTAATAAACTTGGTAATTACTTCTGAGAAATTGTTCCTTTTGTTGAAAATGAGGTATTTACTAACAGCAAATACAATCAAGGCATATAAGGTGCTTATCAGGTGTTGGTATGTAAATAGGATGGCAAGAACTTTAAATAAAATTATGAATTATTTTTGTTGATGCTGTACACTACTCAATGGAAATAATTTTCTCAATTGTTTCTGCTACTATTCTATGTCATGGAACAACATGATGCAGCCGTGATTATTTGATCCACGTCTCATATTCTTTAATAAATTCTGCATTAAAAGTTTGCAGATTTATACTGACACAAGAGGAATCAATGAATTTTTAAGCTCTACTGTGAAAGAAATAGTAAAAACAGGCGTTGGCATTTGGGAACTGTAATACTGCACACAGACCAGATTATTAACTTCACAATATGTACCACAGAAAGCAGTCCTAAAGAGAAAAGTTCATTGACACAGCTAGAAAAATATATGCATAAACAAATCAAAACAATTCTATAAATACTCAGTAAAATTAGATATTTAAAATTAATTCAAATTAGCCAAACATGCCAATCCAGTTGCCCTTTATAAGTCAGGTTCCACCGATCTAAAATAGTCTTTATCATTTATTGAGACAATTAGCTTGTCAGATTTGGACAAGAGTCTGAATTGGTAGTCAGCAATACACAGATTCTGATTTTTATGTCCCAAGAAAAAGTTAAATATTTACTGCAACTTTCATTATTTGCGATCTTGGATTTGATATTAGTCACACTAGAACAGCTAGGCCATTAACACTGTGATATTCAGAAAAGCACTAAGCAAATCCACTCTACTGGTGCTAAGTATTTTTTAAAATTTCTGTCTTACAGCTGACCTGAAATGGATGTACAGCATCTGTTTCCTCTCAGCACCACTTTCAATTTATACAGTTCCATACCAAAAAAAAAAAAAAAAAAAATACTTTCTACTTTAAAAAAGTATCACTGTAGAAACAGATTTAAACAAAGAACCTTAAGTACTTAATCACCTTTATATGACTAGTAGGAAGAAAATATTTTCTTTCCATGTACAATGAGACCAGTTGTTTGGGTAGTTTTGAAATACAAGATACTAGCCCATCACCTTTTCTAGGCCCTTTTCAAAGCAAACTCATTGACAATGACAAAGGCTAATCACGCTAATCCCTCTTCTGTACGGTGGTATTTACAAAACCTTTTTAACTTGCAATGACTCAAAACACTTCTATATGGTTCTAAAATAGCAGTGCCATTGGATAAACAAGAAGAGAAATGATCACAAAATGTAAATGAAGTTCTATACCTGTTTATTCTAGCTTATTTTAATATAGAATTTGTCATTAAAACCAGGTCTTATCCAGTGCTCAACAAAATCAATTCAATGACTTCAGCTGATCTTAGTATACACCGGACCAGATCTACAATTTGTTTAGAAATATTATTTTGTTGTTATTCATTTCCCATCTAATAAATATGTACACCTACACCATAGTTTTTTAACTTT
Organism: Microhierax caerulescens; assembly: GCA_035590215.1. Classification (NCBI taxonomy): domain Eukaryota; kingdom Metazoa; phylum Chordata; class Aves; order Falconiformes; family Falconidae; genus Microhierax; species Microhierax caerulescens. The sequence continues at coordinate 38,521,891 of JAVJGJ010000061.1, forward strand.
TTCTAAAAATTCATTAAAACCTACTGGAAGTGCATCAGTGGCCTAATTGACTCTTGAAGGTAGGTCACTAAAAAGCTCTAGACTTAAAGATCTTCAAAGAAAACGTATTACTTTTGACTCTAATCTACTCTAACAAAATGAAAGCACTTCTGCTTTTTCAGTGTTACTTAAGCCCTTCATCTGAATATCAACATTTCAGTAGTTTTTCTACAACAACTTGAGAACATTTCCTATTCCTTATAAAATTAACTGTACAAAGAAATTCTGATTCATAGGCAAAAAAAACCTGCCAAATTAAAGCACATCAGTAAGATAGTGGTTCATCCGTAAACTTCTAAAGAAATATTTAAGAATCCACCTAGGCGTTTATTACAGCAAGGTTAATGAAAAATATCCCTTCCTTCTTAAACACTAGCGTAGCTTGAAGAACAATATTTAACTACCTTTTATTTTAAAACCAGACAGAAATGTTGGCTGAATAAAAATATGTAGAAACAGCATCAAAGAAAACCCTGTATTACGTTATTACGTGGATTTGTATAGATTGTTTAAAATGTTCTAAGACAAAGACATGTCTGCACAGCAAGTCCTGCAGAGAAGCTGAACTAATTACCTAAAGAATTTGGTCAATCAATTATATAACGTTGATGTTACTTTAAAGATACAGGTCCTCTCTTTATTACAGATTTTAGTGTAGTGTGTTCTTGTGACACAACTGCATCACTAGAACGTGAAACTTACACAAGCATGTATTATTTTTCCTTTGCTTTTTGGTACTACAGCAGAACAAGCACCAGCCCCAAAGCTGCTCAATTAATGAAAAAGACAGTAAAAGCATCTGGCCGAAAGCAACTGTCCCTCTGCCCCTACGTGTTACTAAGAATTCAAGAAGCTGCAATGAAGTACAACAAAGCATAACTGACATCAAATAGGAACAAACAAAAACTAGTAATTTATACACATCCTTCACCTAAAGAAAAGGACTAGTTTAGCACAGCAAAGTAAAATATGCTTCCATGTGTTTTCCATGTATATATAGCTGAAAACAGACACACACTGGGAGGAGGGAAAGTAAACTAAACTGCGCTAATGGATGTGGCAATGTGCTACATTGGTAGAAACACAGAATGGTGTTAATACTGAGCTAGTCTGTGGGATAAACTGGAAGAAGTAGAGTTGGCCTAAGACATCAAAGATCAAGAAAGAATGACCACACTTGTCAGTGTTCATCACCAGCAGATCCTTCCTCAGGTCTCAGGCTTGTGTTATCAGCAGAAAATGCTTCAAATGGGGGAAAGCAAAGGGAGTTGTATACATGCTTAAATAAAGTCTTCAAACTGATCCACCTAAAGCTAGCTACTCCTTTTCCCATCCAATACAATATACGCTGTCAAAGCAAAACAAGAGAAGCAACATTCAGCTGGCTAAGCTGCAGGTTCAAAACAATAGATGAGGTGTTGGCTTCAGCTTGGGCAAGCCTAAGACTTCTGCTTCGTCCATTTATGATGCATCTTCAGCTGTTGCCATGACAACACTGACATCTCCCCATGCTGGGAAGTACTCTTAGTTTAAATATTGTATAAATGAACATAAATCTTTCATATATCTCATGCAGCTATTGTTTGTGAAATGGTGGCAGTACTCAGTTTTATTAGAGGAAGAAATATTCTACAGATCAGTCATACTGGTTTTCACTGAACACTGAAAAATTACAAAGCCCAACCCAACATAATGTTAATACTTTCTATGAAAAACAGTATAGCAAGGCTCCCTTTATTCTGTACACAGGAAAGGACAGTTTCAAAAAACTTTGTCCTAAAAATTCAGGTGTGTTGGAAAATGAGACATCTATGCTAACTTATTTTCCACATACAACTTTAAGCTAGCTCAAGTAAAACATTATTTAAATGTTTCAAGTGACCATTTTGCAGATATTTCCATTTAATAGGTTTTGATATTTTAATTTTTAATTACTTTTGGATATTATTCATAAACATTGAAAATTTTCTTAGGATAACAAGTCCCATCTGTCTCTGAGTTTCAAAGCACAAACATGATGCCATGCTTTCTTTCAGGGCATTCTGCTTTGACAATCAGTACAAACCCTTATAGGCAGGGTACAGCTTCTATTACCATCATGTACATGTAAACCTGTAACAGTGATTCCATTATTTGCAGTTCTACACTCACAAAAGCACTTGAGATCAACCTAGAAATAAATTAGATCTTCCTAGTTTTTATATTTGATTAAAGACATTCTGAACAAATACATGAAGAGAAAAAAGAAGTCAGCCCAGTACTTTTCCACTGCAAAGGCCTACAAAGACGTTCCCATAGGTATTATATGTAAAACTGGCACCCAGTTCATATGTTGCTACCACTTTACATCACTGCTTTTGACACTGATAGGTTGAATAGGGTCATCTTCTAGACGATGGACCTATGTCTTTGCAAACAGAGTTGATAATTCCCACCTACACTGGTACAAAACAAGGATGAGTTTATTTAGGACTAAGTGTTGCTTAAAGGATTGGGAGTGCACGTACTGCACCAGACACTGCTAACATTAGAGGCAGTGTGTTTCAACTACCCTAATAAATCCACATCCTTCAGTTCCTTTGCCACAATGGAAATCAATCTCTTGCCTGTGCCCTTTCCATGCAGAGAACATGGAGCTTCCATTAACTCCTCATAACATATATGTAGATTTTCTATTACTTATATACAGATATTCCAGAATAAGATGACACTGGAGAGCAGGGTATTTTTGCTTGCAAATACACAGCAGTGCTGTGATGATCTATAAGGAAATGTGTTAAATAAGATCAGACTCATCTTTAATCATTCCTTATATTTTCTTTATAGACAGGCAGATAGATCGACATTTCATCTTCTCATTTTTCTTTTAGGCTCGCTTTTCGTAGCTGCTGTAGCTTTTAAATAGAGTTAATCAGTTCCCTCCAGAGCAAAGGCAGGTACTATAAACAGAGCTGCATGGCTCAAGGGAGGTTCAGCAAATGTGTTCAATCAACACTTGCTCCTTCTGAAATAAAGAGGATGTGCCTCTGCATCAGCTTTAGCACTTTCTACTGTGTGAACAGTGTGGCAGTCTCTGTCTATGCCATCATATGATTTGGATTGAGGGGAAAAGGGCATAGGGTTATTCTAAAACTGTATTGCAATGCCCATTTTTCATCTAATAAGGATTATCTAATTTACATGTAAAAACCTGTACCTACTAGAAACGTGCAAGTTACAAAAGAAGGCATGTGCAGAGCTGGATTTGCCGGTGGGAAGGCAGATTTAAATTTACTCTGCTAGAATTCTTATTCTATATGAGCATGTTAATTATTATCACTGGAATACAGATTTTATTAAGCAAATTAATAAAATCTTGAATCACAATATCCTTTTTTCTGATTAAGTTAATTATAATAGAAAACAGAAAGCTTATGAGCATAGCATTTGCTGGCACATGAGATGGTGTGCTGCTTTAAGAAGTGATAGCAATAGATGAGTCATAACATGCATTAAAGAAAGGATCCTTATGAATGTCATCAACAAGTAAGCATCAAATAGTAGTCCTGACTCTGTAAACCCCCACAGAAATAAGCAATTTCAGCCATGTTTAACATCCCATTTAAACTGGTAAAACTGCCCAAATTCCCATAAGTAACTCTCTCTCATTATTTTTAGTAGATTACAGGTTAATTATAGAAACATTTGGAGCCTTCCTGACCTATCAATTTACATTCCTGAAATCCATTAAAGAAAGATAACACAGGGCCATTGTTGCACGCAGAGACACAGGTTACTTTCATCTCTAGAGCCAAGTTGTATGACTCCAATTTCCCATTAATTAGATAATCTTTCAGAGGATTATTTGCTAATTATGCTCAGTAGGATTTCAGCATATAAAACATACAGAAAAAAACCACAGAGAGTGACTTCTCTAACAAACTTGGCAAGCTATATGGAGCACAGTATGGGAATTCCCCACAGATCCTTGGGGATCCTTCAACCACGACATTCCAGGTATAACGACCTAGCTGTGTTAACTGCTCCTGGGCAACAGAGTACTCGGGCTCTGTTATACTTCAAAGTCATCCAATACCAGGTAGGACTTTAAAATAAGGTTATTATGCTAAAAAGCATGTATAAACAACTACTTGACAGAGTTGGAAACAGACACAAAAAGTAAGTGTTATAGCTACGTGTCATTTATTAGTTATGGAAATTTCCTTCTTTTCCATTCTGCTAGCAGAGCTGAAGACAGACACAGGAGGGATTTTTGTACTTGTAATGACCAAGGACCAATTCTTAGACACAGCAAGTTTTTTCAAGCAGTCTCTTCCCAAACAGAAATACTTGCTTGCATGGGAATCTTCCCTTCTAAACCTCGCTACTAAGCACTCCTTAATGTCTCCGTTTTTCCTGTAATGTTTAATTCTAACAGCAAATTAAAGAGACACTTGCAGCTTCCTTACTAATGAAATACAACTTGTGGCAGTCTTACTTTTAGCTATACGATGGCGCTTTTGAAACATGCAGCCCTTTCTGCCAGACCTAAGAAGTATTAATTGTGTGGTTTATTAATAATATATTCATATGACACAAACATGATTCATTTTGCCAGAACAGCTTAAATCCTGACACATAATCTGTATTCTGAGAATCACTTCTCACACAATGTTAGGGAAACTAAGAAGCGCACCTTACTATTTGCTTATGATCAAAAATATCTGCGGCAGATGAACTCAAATTTGAGGATTCTGATATATTTGTGCAAGGTTACAACCTTATCACAATTTCCAGGATATGGAGGACATGAGCTTCTATACACTCTTGCTGTCTATGTGCTTTTTGCAATACCACACAAATAAAGGTATTAAGGTGATCAATATATTGGTCAAATGGGCTAAACAAGAATTGTTGAACTGCTGCTTCCATTGGAGCTGAACACATAGTAATAAACAAGCACTATCAGACAGTGTCTGCTTGAAGAAGCCTTCTTTTTTCAGCTTTGCAGACTTTCTTTCATAGTGCTTCACTTCCCTTCACAAAGTTAAACCAGAGTTGCCTGATACTTATGTGACCAGCTGACAAAAACTGACTAGGTTCTGGGGTTTGAGTTACTCTACATTAAGCAAATGCTACTGAGATTGCATGTATAACTAGTAAATCTCTCCCAAACTGCTACTCAGTTGACAAATTAGACATCTGTAACCAGAAAGAATGAAACAGGGAGAGTTGTCAGACTTATCCTAGCAGTAACAGGCTTGTATTCCTTCACTTCCTCCCAGCTAACCAAAATACGGCACAGTTTTGGCTGCTGCTGTCCTTGACTGTTCTGACTTGCTGCTGCCATATCCTCCTCCATAACTTCCAAGACATAGCAATGATGGTTCTGTTCCAGGATCTCCTACACCCAAAATCTGAGCAGCAATGTGCAGTCACATGACATGATGCAACTGAGATAAGCAAAATGGTATCTTGGCCAACTATCCAGCAACAAGAAAAACGATGGATCAGTGCTGGCAGATGCAGACCACAGTCTTGTTTGCTGCCGAGTCAAGCATTTGCAGCACGTATGGTGACAGCAGACACAGCCAAGTGCATTTAAGTTACAGCAGCATGGAAGCATCCTGCCAGCCAATCTAGAGCCACAAAAATCCTAACAAAGACATCATCTATGTTAATTAAACTCCAAGTACTTAACAGATGTGGACTCTGGACTCGCTGAAGTCAAAAGAACTGCTCAGAGAAAGTCATTGTTTATGCAGTTGTAAAATCTGGGTGTCTTTGGTATACGTCAGAAATTTGGAAAAAACAAAAATGTTGTGTACGTGCCCATACATGAAAAGAGTGTCTACCACTCCAGGTGACGTAAAGGAAAGGTAAAAATCCTTACCAAGAATAGATTCAAAAATACTTCTTATGCTACTTTTCTGGTACAATGTGCTGGTATCTTGAGTTACTGTAGACTGAGTATACTTGATAAATATTACTGTCCTGTAGCACTTATATACAGCATTCTCCTGCTGAGGTAACATAAGAATATTTTTTGTTTGACAGAAAAGAAAGAAAAAAAACATCTGAACTGCTCAACAAGAGCTAATAGTTTACCAGTAAAGAAGACTTTCTTAGAGCACTTTAGAAACATCCAGATTAAATGTGCACCTCACAACACTGGCTATACTTCCTTGAGGGATTGTTTTTGTAAAGAAGGCAAGCACATAAGCCTTATGTGCTTTTAATTCTCAAGGAAGTAATGATTGCCAAAATGTATTAGATTTCAAAGTCCTGTTCTTAAAATTATCTATTTTCAAACCCACCACTGAAGAGTCATATACGTTATTCAGCACGTCCATTCTTGTGATAACATCTAAAAACCCAAGGGATATTTTGTTATTGTTACAAACTTCATGGCTATAAAGATATTGTAAACAGATTATTATCACTATACTCCATTGAAGATTTTTGAGTACAGATACACTTACTGACATACACTAAAGACTAAGGAATGTGGTCTTTGAGGAAGGAAAAGTAATCACCCCTACATATATTTAACACACGTCTGGAAGCCCAACTTCCAACAACTGGCAATTGCTTTTTCTTCAGTAAACCATTCTGTATTTATCTAACCATGTTGTTATGCATATGATCTGAAAGCAGGACACTTGTCCAACTCATTTAATGCCTCCCAAGGAAGGCAAACACATTTTTTTCAGAAAAGGAAAAGATCAATTATACTACAGAATATCAAATTGTTAAGCTGTCTGTGGCATGTAAATGGAAGGTCCATGAGCAAGTATGGTGGGTATTCTGCGGATGTTACAGATGTGTCAGCATACAGTCATACTCGCAGAATTCTCAGAGCAAGCAAACCAAATAGGGAAAGGGATATTCAAAACAAAGCCATCTGGACAGTACATTTAAGCAAAACAATGTCCCCCATTAATGAATGCGCTACTAAGGGTTCAGCCATTCTTCTCTCTTAGTACAGCTAAGGTCAAGGAGAAGAATACATTGCTAATCTCTGCATTACCATTATGAGAATCATTTTTAATCTAAATTCTCTGGTATATGCATTTGCTGCCAAAATTGACTCCCCTTACACTTGCTCACTGAGAATACAAATGTAGTGATGCTGCAGATTCACTTCTGGACAGCATAAAGGACTGAATCTAGTGCATACCTATACGTAATTATTACATTTCTATTGGCATCAAAATGCAACAAAATTTTGTAATCCTTAGTTGTACCACACAAAGATTGCTGGCATGAAAACGCAAAGAGCAAAAGCATTTGCATTTTGATTTTCTCTTTCCTGTTGTCTGCAATGCAATCTAAAAGGCCTTGAATCAGATCCAACATGCATATTAAAAAAAAAAAATAATCTGTTTGATTTCTATTTTCAAAATAACTAAAATAAAACAATGGGTACAGAGTTTCATATTTATCACATACATACAGCAGCCCTGGAACAGATTTCTTCATTTTCCCCACCAAACTTCCTATAACAAATGCAGACCTTGAAACACATATATTAATAACAACAACAAAAATAATTTGTATTTATATCTATTTGTGGGCAAAATGGATGCATTTAATGACACCAATCATGCCACTATAGTCCACAGTAATACATAATTTTCTGAAATATATAACTGACCTTATAAGCAGGGAGGGGTTGAGAGATTCATTACAACCTCCCCAACAAATATTGGATGTTCTAGTATTCTTAGTACCACTGTATTATTGTAGCCAGTCCTTTCCCAAAAATAAGACTTAAAACTGCAATATACAGAAAGAGGTTGCTCAAATCAAAACTAAGTTATAAACTAAAACTAAGTAATTAAATTCTACACTTAAATGATGCCAGTTCTGTTTACCCAAGCAAAAAGATTAACTATGTAGAGAAACGATGTATGGTCAAACAGATCAATTTAATTTTTTGCTTAAAAAAAGAACTAAGAAAAAAAAAGACAGAAAAAAGCAAAAAGCACAGAAGACCAGAGTTAGATTTCCACATGGGTACAAAACTCATACTGTTCTGGTATATGGCAATATCAGGTTTGCTGCTGAAAATGCTTCTGCAAACATCAAGTTCCTAGAAAATTATTTTTTCAACTTGCTGAGGAGTCACATGCAAACTTTTATATAGCTAAAAACTTGCAGTCAAAAGTCATCCTATCCTGGTGATGACTAACATAGTTTGGCTGAAAAAAAGTACAGATTTCAATCATGAATCAATTTCAATTCAAGCTCTAAGACATGCACTGAGGCAGTTCCATTTATGTCAAATGGTATCCAAATTTAAACAAATTCAAATAAATCAATATAAAAATATATAATATTGCTGCTTATTCTGAACTTCCATTTCTCCCAACCCTTCCCTTTCCTCCCACCCTTCTGATAAACAAGAATATACTCCAGTATATCTTGTATTTATCACTGAAGTAGCCAAGAAAACAATCAAACCTGTTATAAATAAAATTCCCTTTCTTCTCCCCACCATACCTAATATTCATAATCACCATATGAAATTGGATAATATGTATTCTTCTTTTCTTGTTTTTTATATGCACTTCCTTTATGAGATGCCAGACTGATGAACTATAGGACTGCCAACTGAACTACTCCCAAGATGAGCCGTAAGTATTTTTTACTTCTGTTTTACAATAAGCCAAAAGCTGTCTGGGGTGGTTCAAAGTTCAGAATCTCCTATGTCTGATTTTCAGCTCCAGAAATTCTGAATTTGACAACTTGTAGCTGTTGCATCTTGTTCTACAGAATCTGGTGTTACAGCCATCAGCCTACAAAACACCTGAACCTCAAAATAAAGCTGTCTCCTGGTGCTCACAGCTTAGGTTTTATCATTACATGGGCAATCCATAGTATTTGAGTTCTTTAGATAACTATAGCCATGGACAGTACAGTCAAACACAGTTTATTAAAATGTAACAAGCACAGGAAGTAGAATTTAACACAACAGCCATTTGCTACTCCTCTGCCAAAACAGAGCCTCAAAGGATTCCCAGTATCAAAAATCTGAATAAGAAGTGAGAAAAAATAATTTACTTGGAAACATTAATCTTCAGTGAAGGACTTTTACTGGTCAAGACTTATGGCAGCTGATGACAGCAGTAGGTATTGCACCACAAACTGAAGATTAAATCCTGGCTCCAAAGTCCATGCCAAATTCCAACAGTACTTTTGAGCAATTCTTAGCCTTTCTGACTCAGTTTTTGAACTGTCAGTTGAGTGGGAGGTGTGAATTGAGGAAATGTTTTCATGAGTTTCCTCATTTAGCCATTTTTTCCATAACACATTGGCAGATCTCAACGAAAAGGAAAAAAAAAAAAAAAAGCAAAAAAAAAAGCACTCCGCAGACTGTTCACTGTTTTCTGAGTGAATTACTCAGCTTTTTAGCTAAGCCAACGCTTACACCTCCCAGGGTTTACAGAAATGCTGAAGGCTGCAATTCTTACTCCTCAACACAAAGAGCTAAAGCCCAGAAACAATCCCCCTTTCTACAATCATATTTTAGCAGGTCCCTCATCATATAGATATCCACATAAAACCTGTTAAACTTCAAGCTATTACTGAAAGGAAAAAACTGCTTGGAGATTTTAATGCAAAGAAGCAGCATGTATGCATACTTAGTATCAATTATTATCATAACTGTCATAATAATTGTCATAATTGTCACAATACTTGTCATAGCTTGAACTTCAGAAAAAATTAAGCAGGCTGGGGTAGGTAGGAACTCCAGAACAAGAAGGCAAAGATGCCTCTATCACTTAGGCCTTGGCAGTTTGATCTCTGGGGTCCCATTTCCAGCTCTGCTACTGCCTGTTTCTGAGACTTCAGAGAATATTACACAGAACTTAAAATGTAACATTTTACATTTAACCCCCTGTAGGGCCCAATCAGCTCAGTAAGTTCTGGCCTGCCTTTATGAATTCATAAGAGAGAGAATAAGAAACATCCATCTAGTCTTTGAAATACTTACTTGAAAGGGGACAAAGCCTCAGCATTCCTTGTCTGAGAGAACAAAATGTCAGGATTCAAGTCATCACTACAGGATCACCTTGGTGAGAAGATAGGTAGGAACAAAGTGTCTTCCCGAAACTGACTATACTACAGAAGATGACATAAGGGGAAGAATGGAAAAAAATTTGAAACAAAGAAACGGTAAGCATTTGTAACAACAGCAGTGAAGCAGTGGTGGAAACAGCAGTAATGAAAACCAGGTGTGGCACTACCAGAAGTGACCCCACCAGCATTACAACCGCTGCCCAGGAGTGACAGAGCAGCCTCCTTGCCAGAGCCCATGAGGAGCCAGCACCCCAAGCTGCAGGGTGACAGTATGGAGTACAACAGGTAGGGACCCTGCGTGTATATGACCTGGCGGGGTGCCCAAGAATACATGTTAGCAGATATATCAAGTAAGAAAACCCACGTCTCCAACAGGAGGGGTGTGCAACAGGTTCAGCACATGTCCAGAGAACAAATGTTCTCAATAACCTTTTCTTTCTGTAATAAGGTGCACATATAACCTGGGGGGGCTTAGAGTTAGTTATAAAGAATATTTAGAAATTTGCTGTTGCATATAAATATTCTGTAAGTATCTAATACTGTGGTTTATCCATTGCATTGCTGATATCGATCCTTAATGTACAATTTACCGATTGCCAGTTAATTACATGTCATTAATAAATCAATAAACCACTTTGATCCTTGTTTGATTTATTCTATATTAACAGAGAAGTTTGTCCCTACAACCAGCATTCAAATCAAGTGTCACTGCAGGAAGAAACCCAAAAGTCACTATTGCCTAAATAACTACCTGGATGCCCCCAAATAAAAAATTCCTCGGTGGGCCACAGCATGCATGAAGTGCTCCAGGGCAGGCAGCATTTCCAGTCAGAACAGCAGTGCTCTGCAGATACACTATAGCTACACACACACGTAAATCCAGGCTATCATTGTACTGCTGTATGTCACTATGCATGCGAAGTATTAAAAGGCTTTTGCATTTCTATGCTCTATTCATAGAGTACTTTGCAATGGTTGGGAGAGTGTCCATATTCCAATAAATAAAAACTAACCTTTGTTGCAGTCACCATTGGGAAAAGTGCTTTTTGAGTACAATGTACCACCGAGAATCTTTGATATCTCCTCAGTTTTAGACAATATTGCTTTGCATAGCAACAGCCATTATGCGTGGAGTCTGCAGAAATGTATTTCAATGGATCAGTAAGCCTATTACAGCTGATTTTATTAAAAAAAAAAAAAAAACCACAACAAAAAACCAAGAATTAAATTAGCAGGGAGATAAAAAAGAGGAGGAAAAAAATAAAATCCAACTACATTTTAAATGTAATCCTTTCCAGTGGGTCAAATTACTTATCTTTTCCATGTCTACCATTATGGGAGCAGTTTTCAGTTACATGGGGTTACTAATTGCCAGTCTCCCCACAAAATGTTAACAGAACAAAACCAAGAATAACAAACAGTAGAATGCACGGCACTGGTTTCTCAAGGGACCCATATAGGTGTTGATGCATGACTGCAACATGAATAATTCACAATCTTCCTGACTGAGAATGGTTTTTACATAACTAAGGTGTAAAACCCCGTACATTCATTAGGAAAGATTAATAGCAACAACTGCAAATTCTGGGATCTCTTATTGTCATTAGACTTAATGCTTAGAATGTTTTATATAGGCAAGGGGCAATGATCTCCTGTCCATGCTCTGCATCTTCTGAATGAATTATTCAATAGCTTTTCCTAAAAATGTATTTTAATGATATTGATCGGTCGGGTGAGTCATATTAAAAATGCACCATTTAAAACACCATTAGGGTGAACACCTAAATAAAAATCTAAAAGAAAGCTTCTAATAAGCAACAGCATGAAGTTTGTCAACCAGACAACAACATGCCGTTTTGTGTCATACCACTGATGAATCTGAGCAAGTGAGGTATATACTACATGGTTCTCAGGGACTCACCCTGATGCAAAAGAAAAATCCTTTGCAGGAGGGAGGAAAGGCAGTGGATCCTACAACTGCCATCTTCTCTTCTACTAGAGAAAGATATTCCAGTTGTCTCCTTTCAGAGACAGTAGATGTCGTATACTAGCAAGCCCTAAAGTGAATTTTAATTATGCCAGGGCACTCACAATTGTCACAATGATGCTAAAATAGGGATGGGGAGGGAAGCAAGGATGCTCTAGGCTACTATTTTTGCAGTGTTTTTAAGTCCAGTTAACCATGTTGCATGCAGTTCAAGCAAAGCCCTACAAAATATCTCTACTATATTCTCTATCTCTAATGTCAGCCAACAATGATGTCCAGTTATTGGTTAGCTTGAATAACTTTTTAAAGCAGAAAAACTGTTTATACTTTCAAAGAGCAGTCTCTTCCATGAAAAAGTCAAAGCAACAAACAATAACTGAAATACCTCATAACTTTTTGTAAGTGATCTCTCCAATAATAAATAAGGTTAAATGAGCCTCACTAAAATGATTTTGTTAACGTATTTATGTTTTGTATTTGTGGCTTTTGTGTTGCTCTGCAAAGCCCACTAATGATAATAGGGCAATTCAATATACATGCATTACCCAGCACTATCCAATTAACAAAAATACAAAGCCCAGCTATCAAAAAACATCTGATGGTTGTGATCTTTAAACTGTATAACCAACAGTCTAGGGGCTGCCTATGCAGCTCCATATTTTTAAGGATTTAGATGCATTGGAAGAACAAATACTGAAAAGTGCTCAGGTTCTTCATGCCAGCCTGATTGATATCAGACATCTAAGTCCATAGCCTAAGTTTTAATATGTAACTACTTCAGAAGGGGCACACACACTGATCAACAACTTACATGTTTCTTTCTTCAAAGCACAATGTTATTTGTAAAAGACAGGAACTTCAGATACTGTTTCTTATTAATTTCTGGGTTTCACTGAAGACATGTCTGGAGAACCAGTGTTCTCCTAACAGACCCTTGAGATTGAACTACTTTAAGACTCCTTAAAGATACACAAAATAACTGAAATACCTCTTTCTGTGCATGTAGAGTGAGACCTGTGTGAGCAAACACATGTCAAAGATGTCAGAGTTGAAATGCATTTGCTCATAAACGTGATCATCTTAACAGATCCGCTGATAAAGTTTATTTTTCCAATGAAGCTTCGAACCTTCTCTTTTGCAGGTGAGGTGATCGGTTCAGCTGCTGTGGCTTATCCACAGACACTCAGCTGAGAGAAGGATCACTATTTTAATCAGAAGAGTGAATGGTGACTGTCCAAAGGGACAACATTAGCAGAAAACCAGAGAACAACTCCAAGGTAGCTGAGCAGCAAGGAAGCACCACTTCCCCTCCCCTGCCATTTGCTGTTTCATTGCTCTCTTTAGTACTTTTGGTCCAGGTCTGCACAAAGGAAGCCCACAGGCCAAGTATATCTTCCAGCCACCAGCAAGACTATACTGTATTATGTTATAAATTATATTTCAAGAACACTGAATAATTTATATCAAGTATCACTTGTACTTCCAAATGCTAAGACATCAGAAGGCACTATTCCAGGATAGGAAATAATCACTGCATAAGTTGGAAGGAGCTGTTCCCCTTAGGCAAAATATTAGCTACCAAAAATATAAGTGAGATTTTGAAGTTCCTCCAAATGTTTTCAACTTGCAAAATCAGAACCAGAACAGCTCATGCTATGAAGTAACTACTGCAGCAATGCATGCAGACCAACCATTCCCTTCAGGTACAAGTGTTTAATTGGTCTTAAAAGACTATATATGATGATAAAACCCCCAGTATTATGAAACAAATATATGAAAAACTTGGGCTAACTTAAAATTATCAAGTAGTAACAATGCATCTGGGAGACAAAAGACAGAATTCATTACAAAGGGAAATATTCTCCTATTACAGTAGGGGAAACAGGGTCTATTCCAGGATATATACATTTTATACAGTATCCAACCAGTATCAAGATTATAAAATATTTTTCAATAAGGAGGGCTTTCAACTCTTGTATATTAGATCCTTTTAAATTCAGTATTTCCACAGGAAAGATTTTTCACACACTTTACTTGGTTTAGAACTCCACAGCAGGCTTTTGCTTTAGTTAAGAAAATGTTTCCTCTCTAACGCTATGGGAAATTATTTTTTTTTTGAAGAATGAAACTTGTAAATTTTCTAGCAGAAAGTCCTACGTCACATGTTTGAAACACCCATGACAGCAAGACAATGAAGTTTCTCTGTAATCCTCTCATGGAGTTTCATGTCACTTTGGAAATTTCTACATAATTTATTTTAGTGGTCTTTCTTACTCTAGGTCCATGGAACATCATCTCATTGATACATGCAGTTCTAGGGATCAAGAAAGTACACCTTTAAAGAAGTGTCTATTGCTACATAAGCTCTTCATTTCCAACATTGCCCCAACCAAATCTTTTCACATGAATGGTTCATTGCATATTTACAATTTAATTATCAGATGAAATAGATCAGACACCTCAAAGACACTTCCTTTGATAGTCTTGCTGCTTTAATGGCAATGCATCCTACCCAGCTGACATGTGACGTGCAAAAGCTGATGGTGTAGAACTCCACAGTGGTAGCACCTTCAGGTTCTGACACAAACATAGCTTTAATCTATTCATTTATACAGCACACTGCTTGTTAACACAGTTTGGTGTTTTGGACTTGGTATAAATTTAACTCATGGTATAATTTTTAAAACTACAGTTTCCCCCAGGAGGCTGCTTCAAAGCAGACCTGTAAATTTATAAGATTTGTTCTGAACCCTTGCACTAATAAAATAAATATTTCATTGGAAATAATTTTGCTATTTCTTCCTCTTTTCAAAAATCAATGCACATTTAGGACTGCTACTCAGTGAACTCAATTATATTTATTATTGGAAGTACCCATGAGGACTATTACCATCCTCTGCTTTCTTTCTGATAATTATAGTGGGTTTATACATGGAAAAAACCAAAATGTCCAAATCAGAGTGCAGGTCAGATGCTGATTGTACATAAATATCTGTTAGCAATTCACTAATATACTTCTCAGCTACACAACAAGCTCCTCATCTTTGATTCCAATGAAACGTCCTTCAACTAACTTTTTTTTTCCCCAAAGATATTTGTTGCAAAAACATGCCTCGCAAATGGCATTAAATAATATTTTCATTAATGCTTACAGGCTTCCTACAGAAATTATGAATGTTTACTGAGCATTGACTCAAACTTCAAGACTTCATAAACTTCAAAACCCAACTTCATAAATTTCAAAAACTTTCTGTTAGGACAGTGTACCTGTGACAAACAATGTTAAACTTCAGTTTTGAAATCCTGAATTGCTAATGCTCGGCACGCAACAGGTTGGATCTTGGAAACAACAAACTGATAGAAGATCAGTATCCTGGGTTATGACTCCTTTGGAATTAATAAACATAAATATTATTTTTAAAATATTAAGACTGATTTCCCTTAAAATAAAGAAGGTATGGGGGAAAACCGCAATTTTTCTGTAACAACTCATCTTAAACAGTTAAAGGAAAACATCGTGTAATATGAAACTATCCACTGGGAGAACATTCGAAGAGGTGATCTGAGGCACTGAGAGTAATAATTAGGCCTTTGAAATCAGTATTCAAATGATACTTCTCCGGTGTAACTTTCCCAGTGGCACGGAATAGTAAATATGATCTAATTCACAGGCATTTAGTTGCTAGTGCTACATAATAAACCAGAAACATAAAATACTGCAACAGAGTACAGATTCAGGATCTGAATCTGTAGTTTTGAGACGTGATCAAGACAACAGCAGTTAGGTCCAGGGAAACCACAGAAAAAAAGAGGACATGGCTGAAATGTTCTTGAAACCACATGGCAAAGTTATCAATGGTAATCTTATTTAAACGCAGCTAACAGCCTAAGAAGAGGTACCCGCCCCTGAAGTCAATAATTGCTGTAAATATACCCTGGACAGAAGACTTCCACAGGAGCTCGAGCTCTGCTGCCATGTACGTTTTTTGTGCAGTCGCAGAAATTAGAGATGCCAAAATCCTATGGAGTTCACTATTCCGTCTTCCTGCAAAACTTCCCTGGGTTTTCCACTGTTATTTCTCACTTCAGTGTGAAATGCCATGACAGTTTTCCTGCAGAAAACATTCTGTATCCCAGTATCCTTCACTATCAAGAAACTATTTCCGATTTCTTTCTTTCTGTTTTAATCTCTTTCTTTTCATCTCATTACATGTTTCCGAACTTTCTTGACTCTTTCAGCTGGTGGAACGAGGCTGCCCTTCTTTGCTGAAGTCTTTTCAGGCTCAAACTATCCTTCTGGGTAATTTTTTTGCAGAAAGCGGGGTGGCCCGCTGTGCCAAGGCTCTGTTGCGTGTTGGTGATGGGTTACAGAACTGCCCCCTGGGTGTGGTGCAGACCTGGGCACTGCCTGGGGTCCTGGGGGGGAGCTCCCCTCGGGTATCTGCTCGCCAACGGGAGCGATCTAGTCGAAGCAGGCACCATAGCCCTCTTTATAAAAGTATAGTAGAGGAATATTGAAAATTCATTTATTTCCCCCTCCTCATTTGAATCCTTGTTTGCAGGTTGGCGCTTGTCTGTTGTTTTGGTTTTTTTGGGGTTTTTTTCTCAACATTGTCACTTTTGCTGTGCAAACAACATGATTAAATTTCACAACACCTTTCTATAATCAAACATCAATACTGCAGTTTTGATCTGTTATTAAAAATTCAGAAGGATTAAGTTCTTGTCAGAGGCCAAGCAGGAAGTCTGGGGTGGAGTTGGGAAAAAATTCCAAAGCCTGCTCTTCCAGTGGTTTAGCCACAGGAACATTCTTCTGTTTTGAACAGCATATTTCTTCTATTAAAAAAAAATAATTTAAAAAAAGTAGAAAGGAATAAAGGCACACAGGACCGTCAGTTTTAGGGGAGCTGAACCATGGTGGTTTTATGGTTTGGCAACTGGAGAACATAATTACAACTGCAGTACTGAAAACTGCCAGAGACTCCGCCTGCAAATTACGCGACCAGGTTATCTTACTGTGCTTCTTTTAACCTAAATAGGGCCTTTTCTACCCATCTCAGAAGCATCCTGGAGAACACGTGGGTTTTTGGCCTTTAATAATAAAATCAGAGAAATTCAGTGAGCGATCTTTAGAAAGCTGATTGTGTGGCTGATGCTGGGCTGGCCACACTTAATTTCCACAAAGTCTGTTTTCTTTATCACTGATGCCATTTTTTTAAGGTAAAATAGCTTAAGAATGACACAGAAAAAAAAAAAATATGCATCAAGCTGATTAACTACATTACGTGGATATTACTCCATATCTTACCCAAAAGGGATTTCTTAGTGCTTTATATTGTTACCAGTACTATTTTTGCTGTTGTATGGGATGTACAGTAACCTAATCTACAAAGCCTACTCTACGTGGGCTTTGCCAGAAGTGCTGCACAGGCGGAGTCCCTGGAGAAGAAGCTTAGATGGCAAATGAGGATTATTGTGCTTTACACCAACTCCCAGCAACGTAAATGATGCAGGCAAACAAATCTGTTCTTTGAATTATTTGTATCCACACAGAGGAGCTGGGGAGGCAGAGCTGTGTCACTCTGGGATGCACGTACTGATGTTGCGGAGGAGCAAACCGTGTGGCGCTACCCTTGTGTTGAGAACTTTCTGGGTGTCACACATGCCCTCAAGGCCTTACTTTTTAGGAGCTAGAAAAGACAATTTGTTTGGAGAAAGGAGTTAGCTTGTCTTACAGATACAATGTATGTTCTTGTCTAATTCCTGTCCTTTCCAGCTGCATCCTTTTAACTTTGCATTGGGAAAACCCACAAAACTTCACCTTTAAACCCAACAGGCTTTCAAGAGGTTTTGCAAAGTGTTTCAAATAGCTGGTCAACATGTATGCATTTGTATTTTGATCCATTCTATGTTATACGAGACTGGTTTTTAAACTATCTAATATTTTTAAAAATTATGTATCTAGTATAAAAAAAATATTTCTGGGTTAAGACACCTCAGGAGTGGTTATTTAACAATACCGGGGAATAACGAACTCTTCCCAGTAATACTGGCAGCTGTTCTACAACTGTCACTTGAGCTTGTCTTGTTTTAGCTGATAACCGTCCCTATTTGTGAAAAGTCAAGTTATATTCATGGCTGATTTTTCTCCCCCTTTTTTCTTTCTAGAAACCAGGATATAAACCTGAGTGTGTGGATTTGTGTGGTGCTCGCATTGAGTGGACCTCGGAGAAATCCAGCAGGAAGAATGTCTTTCAGGTAAGAGGCGACACCTGCATTTCATTGCTTATTGAAGTATCAAGTCTGTTAAGGGGTAGGTTTTACTTCCTTGCTTTTAATAACTAGAGACTGATTTAATGCACCAGTTTTCTTACCAGTACTGGAGTGTAACATTTTATCAAGCATCAGTTTACTATTTTTCTAAGAGAAGGATTTCTGATGACTGAGTCTGCTAAACACTTGAGAACCTGTTGATTTATTGATTAATGCTCTATACTCAATTTGTTTTTAAAACTTAGTAGTTAATTGCTTTGGGTTCAGGCCTAGAATCTTGACCTAAAGGACTTCCATAAACACAACTTCTTCAAACTGCTTACACAAGCACTGCTCCAACACAGCGCGGTTACTCTGTTTATTTTTATTGCTGTTCAGGGTCCTCAGACGGTGATGACCTAGGTTCATTTCTGGAAGGGGAGGGGAGGGTTTTAAAAGCTTGCTTCTGTCAGGGCCAGCATAGAAGGACATGCATTTCTCATAGGACTATTCTTCATTGATGGAAAATGCTATTATTTAATTACTTCATCTAAATCCCATTGAATTGAAAAGGAGGATCAAGGCCCAAGACGATGAAAGGATGAGAAAAGTGTTACTGCAAGGTTAACATTCCAGGGTCTAGGGGCTAAAATAGTTTATTGCAACATCTTCAGGTTTTGGACATAACCCAGTTCCCATGAACATCAGTAAAAGGGGTGGGTTTGGTTTTGGGGTTTTTTTTGGGTTGGTTTTCTTTTTTTTTTTTTTACTAATAGTTGCATCAAGCCACATCAAAATATTATTCTCTATGAACTGAGTTGTTTCCCAGAGTTTTTAACAATACAAACAATAAAGGGAGGAGAGACGCAGAAGGGAACATGTCAGGGTCAAGACACTGTTAGTTAACGTATAGTCCTTTGGCATCACCACCAACGAAATATGCTGGAGGAACCAACTGTGCCTGGGTTTAAGGTTTAAGGAAGAAAAAACCACCACACATATAAAAACCCTAAGGAACTGTATGTGGCTTCTTGAGAAGAAATCTCTTTGGGTCAACTGGGTGTTAAGGAGGCTTTTTCAAGGTTTATTTTCTAGACATCTTTCTAAAGTGCATGCAATATTTAGAAATATTCCTCTTCTTCAAGACAGCGAGACTTATGCTTCTATACCCCCCATGTCCTTCAGGTTGTCTTGAAACAACACTTGGAGCTTTGTCATTTCCTCGGTATTTTTAGAATAAATATTTTGGTTTTGCTGTCAATCTTCAGCTTTTTCACTTGGAATGTGATTAAGGATAACCTTAGCCTTCACTTCTGCAACCCCCTGAGCACTCTGACAGGTCTTCTGAGCTTCTAGGGTTTATTTCTCATTTTGCAGTAAGCAAAATTTCTGTTTGGAAATGCGTATTGGAGTGGTGATTCATTACGGCTAATGTATTTCCAACGTAAAGACAAATGAAGCTCTGTTATTGATTTACCAAACTGGTTGTATGAAGACTCTGCGATGCATTTTCTTCTCACTTCTGTTAGTGTGAGGTGTAACTCCACTGAATCAGAATAATGTGAGAAAGGGAACTCATGCACTACTGTTTGAACCCATTAAAACGTGTCTTCATCAAGCCAATAAGTGAGTGGGAGAGACATTAAGAAGTAAAAGCATGGGAGGAAGGACATATGTTAAGACACATTTTGAAAAGGGATGGAGCATTGTTTAGACAGAGAACTACAAGAAGATTATGCCAGATGGTAAGAGTGAAAGAGGAGAAGGCTTTGGCATCAGTAGTGGTGACATTTTGGGAAAGGAAAGGACTGAACGAGACTGGTGCTACATGAGCAGATAGAGTGGGAAGGGGACTAGAGAGAGAGAGAAGATTTATGAGATAGTCTGGAGGGAATCCAAGGCGAGTTCGAAAGCGGAGAGGTCAGTTTGTACCTGGGTACTGAATATTTCAGGAAACACTTCTGATGTTCTGCTTTTCCCTAGCGGGTGGGAATAAGATTGATAATTTATGTCTACTTATTCATAGATTTGTTCAAATGAAAAGAACATGGGTGATCTTTTAATTATTCTTTTTTTTTTTTTTTTTTTTTTTTGCGACCTAAATATAGATGCATTGCATTTCTATTTGATTAAATACATTAGCTGCCAAACTCTGAAATGATCAGAAATAAGGATGATTATATTGTCGATGCATGGCAACAAAGCATAGTTGGTGGGGTTTTGTTTCATTACCTTCTGAATAATACAACATTCTTTTTGGATTCAAAGAGAGCCCTGGTTGCTTTCTGCTAATGTGTTTTACTAGGAGTAAATGCAGAATTTTGAGTTTGATTTAGCCTGGGTGCTCAATTTGAGTTCATGAATTATAGATTAGAAATAGAAAATGACTATTAAGATTTTGGTTTGAAGAAAAAGAAGGAAATCTCGAGTTTAAAATCTAAGCATATGACAGTTAATGGATGGTAACAAGAAGATGGAGTGTAGGAGTATCATAAAGAAAACTAACTGGAAACATGATCGAGGGGGGTGGGGGGAAGGGGGGAAGAGGAACTGCAAGTAGATGATATTCAGGCAGGAAGATTTTGGTTTCTGGTCTTGATCATGAGGTTTTCAGCTGTGTTACTCCACTCATTTTAATTGAGCTACTCCCTGTTTAACAGGATAAGTCTGATCTGTCTCTCACACCATCCAATTTGTGCATGCAATCTATTTCTGTTCCTGATGAACATATTACGTGGTTGGTTGTTTTTTGGGTTGGATTTTTTTTCAAGTTTTCCTTAATAGTAACTGAAAATATGCACATCTCACAAAATATAACCTTCGGATTTTCCTTCATTTATTTTATTGATGATATTGCTAGCACCAAGGGAAAGGACGGGTTAGAAACAGCTTCACACTACGGGGAAGTGTAGCAGTTTGCAGTGAGATACGGTGCTGTTTGTTCTTGTTGGCTGAATGACGCGATACACTAGGTCTTCATCAGAGGAGTGGTGAATAATAGAAGATTTATGTTCAAATCACATGCTTTAAATATTTCTGCTAAGTGCTAGTTTGCTCTTTGGTGTTTAGCCTGAAATTTAAAGCACTGAGGATTAAAAGGATTACAACATAATCTTAAATAATCCTAAGTGTCATTTACAGAGAGATGGTTGTAATAACTAAATAAAACCATGTTAAGGGATGGCAGTGTTGTCAGTCAGCAACTGGAACAGAAACAGCGCCTATGTCCCTCTCATTCTCCTCTTTCCTTTTTTTTTTTTTTTTTTTTGCCTTAGCTTGATATTGGGTAGGTGTGTTTTGATGTGGGTTATCAAAAAAGGAAATAACACGATGGGCTGCTTCTCGATCGGTACTCATATGGCTGCTGAGGCACCAATAGCGAGGATAGTCTACAGATTTTCTCAGTAATCAATGTTTTCTGCTTCTCGTAAACTTTCCAACTGGAGTTTATTCTTTCCTCTGCTTTACTCACCCTCTGTTCTAAGTCAGGCAGACCTTTTAATTTCAAATTCAGCCCAGACGTTGTGGAAGATGTGCTCTTGACCCCTGGCTTCATAATTCTGGAGCTTCATCAGCACAAAGTCTTGTGGCTGTAGACTATTTCCCTGAAAAGGTTTTGGAAGATTTCTCTCAGATGGTTCAAAAAAGAAAAGGAAAAATAGGAAAGAGGTGAAGAGTGCAAAAAAAGGTCACAAGCAGCATGCTTATGAATTGGTGAAGCTGCTTTGTTCTCTTAATAGCACTATTCATTTAACTAACAGACATTTTTCCAGTTTCATTAGTAATTTTTGTCTCTGTTTACCAAGTTCATTTTTTT
This sequence comes from Microhierax caerulescens, assembly GCA_035590215.1. NCBI lineage: Eukaryota > Metazoa > Chordata > Aves > Falconiformes > Falconidae > Microhierax > Microhierax caerulescens. The sequence continues at coordinate 38,544,051 of JAVJGJ010000061.1, forward strand.
AGCAACATTTCACATGAAAAATTTCTGGAGTTTGATGCCCTGGCTCTTGCCCCAGATCTGGTTTGATATTGGCTTTTGTTTCAATACTCTGCAGCTATAAGTGGTTACTCATTCATATACAACTAAGAATTGTAAGTCTATTTTACAAATAGAGAAATCTGTGTAAGACGTACAGTATTTCAGCAGCGAGACAGCTGAAAGTACAACTGTACCTATGTGTAATATGAAAGAATTTATCTTGCAGCTGTTTCATATATAATAACATTTATGGCACTGATCTAGGGTAACTCCCTCGTCCTTGAAGCTATCCAGCTTTGTCCAAGAGCATAATCTGAATGATAAGCTATTTTGTTCTACATACTGTAGGATCAGTATAGTATCTGGATGCCTCCCAGGAATGTTTTAAGTCACCGCTCTTTGCCATGGGAAGGATCATTTTCTTTTCCATGATCTCTCTAGAGGAAACACTGAGAGTGCAACGTGGAGGGGCTTGGATTGGGATTGCTATTTGGATTTCTTTTTACATTTTTAAACATAAATGCTGTACAGAGGAGGCAAATCTAACAAAAGCCACCTTGCACTTGGATGGGTGTGAAGCATCCTGTGGTCCTTACCAGGAGTTTGGAGCGTGTTCCCCATCCCAAACCTGCCTCATGGAAAGTGCTGGAAGCTTGGGAGCACTCGTGCCTACAGCTCCTACGAGGCACGCAGCGACCTTTGCTGGCTTTGAATCAGATATGTGTTAGATGGACCTGTTGTGATTTGAAAACATCTGCACAGCATTTTGTCCGCTTCTGGAGGTTACTGCTGTGATTGTGGTTTAATTCCTATCCCAGGGACCTGAATATATTATTGCCTAATTAAAAGACAGCCACATCACACAGTTATTAGATGGTGTCAGCAAGAGGTTCTTTCAATAATAAACTTTTAATTAGTTTTAAAAAAGTGCAAGAAATGGTCTTCATCATCTTACAGAAGTTCAAGTATGTATTTTTACATAACTACTCTGCTGTCATTGGTGTAAGTGGGAAACCTTGAACACAACTACATGAAATGGTCTCTCTGCATTGGGTTTGTTTCTCTCCTCTGCCTTGTTAGTGACCTTACCAGCAAAGCCCCTGCCAAAATAGGTGGTAAAACCTCATTGATAGGGGCAGAAAATCTGCCATTTCCATATATCAGTGCTTTTATTTTATAACCTAAATACAAGACCTGTGAATGCATCTTTTTTTCTTGAATTTAGTTGTCTTTATTCCCCCCCCCCCCCCATTTTGAAAGCCATGTAATTCTTATAGCATTTGACAGAAAGGCATACAAGGTGCAGAGTCAGAGCTGAGGATGGTGGACACTTCAAATATATAGCATCACACCGATTTCAGGATTCTGGGACCTGATTTTTATTCTACTCTTATGGTAGTGTAGCTCTGTGGGCATTTTTGGAATCACTTCTTTTTTACATCTGTTGAAAAATAACCTCTTTATTAATTGCCATATTATCTTTTCATTCCTTTTAAACCAGAAGCGACAAATGAAATTATGCTTTCTTTAGTTCATTGTCTTACTCGAGTTCCCAGATTTTCTGAGTTGTCAAGCAGTTCAGATCACAACCTTTGCTTTTGGATTTTGCTGTTACAGTAGTGCTCTTAGCAAGCAAAACCAGGCAGCATCTTAGTAAAGCTGCATTTTCATTGCATGTCTGTATGCCAAATTGGTAATGTTGATTAAAACAGAAAAGTACGACAGAGGGTACATAGTGTAAGAAGAAAAATATCCTTGATTGTAGGGAGAGTTTTGCAGAAAACAGAACATTGCATACAATATGGATTCTAAGCATTGTACAATCGAGAAGTCGCTTTGCCTTCTAAAGACTTTAATATGACATTTGAATGTGATGAAAAGAAAGGGCATTTAGAGATGACTGGCTATTTTTTATTATTATTATTTCAATTTTTTTGTTGTGTATGAAAAGGGCAGGTTTAATTGTGATCAGTTTACCTGTGTTGACAGTGACTCCTCCTGAGACCCGAGGAGGTGTTCCTGGTTATTAAAGGGCACAACAGGTAGATGCACTAGCTGAGAAAGGAAGAAAAAGGTCCTCATCTAATCCAGAATAAGCCAGAACCTGGTAACTGGGGCACCCGTACAAGCTGTGGGATATACAGTTTCACCCTTGTTTCACAAGCGCTGGGTGAGCAACGCTCAGGCAAGTGAGCCTGTCTGCCTTCTCTCACCAGTGTTTCACTCGTAGGTGGGATGTTACTCACGTTAGCCTGAAGAGAGTATATTGGGAGTGGAATGAAATTCAGGTTGCTTTGTAAACATGGACACAAAAATGCTTGGTGTGATTCACATTGTAAGGAAAACCAGGTAACAAATTCAGTTTTCCCCCCCAAAAAATACGATGGAGAGAAGGGCGCGTTTCATTACCTATGATACAAGCGGTGACAGCAAAGCTTTACACCTAATGATAGGGACTTACAAACTGTTCCTAAGGTCTTGAATTTTGGACATATGAGACCAGTGTCATTTTAAAGAAAATGAGCAAATGTTTTCACGCTCTGTACCAAAATTTTTGTACTTTGCTTCAAACTACATTCAGTTTGAAACCAGGCAAGGCACCAGCAGGGAGACGCTGACTTTGACAGTGCTGCGCATTTAGAGGGTTTGGGAAACTGAGTCTTCAACCTCCAAAATAGAACTTGAAGAAGCCTCTCTCCATATTCCCACTCTATAACAGAGTTTCAAGCGTTTCAAGGAGCAGCAACTTTATTCATAAACCTGACAAGCTGAGCAGTTAGGGTAGAACTGCCACGAGGTTATAGCTAATGTATTTCTCTCACTTTCTGTGGTTCTTGTGTCTGCTGTGGCATAACACAAACCCCTCAGTGGTATCATCAAAGGTCTCATGTATTTTGTGACTCCTAAATCAGGACAGCAGTTTATTTTTAAATAAAATAAAAATCCTAGTTACCATCTTACTGATAATGTAAAAAAGTTATTACTTTTCAGAAATGGTGAAGTTCTCTCCTGATAAGCAACATGTTGTTATACCTGGCTGCTTGAAGGAAGATCCAAAATTCTCAGCAAAACTTTGGTTAACTTGTAGCTAGAATCTTAGCTAGAAAGTTCCTTTTTCCAATTACCATCCCATGAAAAATTTCATGAAAATCACACTGTGCTGGGCAAAAAGAAAAAAAAAACCACAACCCAACAAAACAAAACACTTGAGAAGTGTAATTTGAACAACTCGTGGAGGTCTTAATGTGACTTGAAAATCTGGGTGAAGGAAGAGCCGCTATGGGCATGGTGCGGTGGTGATGCTGCCTGCAGTGCTGCAGATCACCTCTGCCCTGGTACCCACTGCAGGGCACGAAACATCAGAGCAACCAGCTCCTTTAACGCACCAGACCCTGGGGGCTCGCTGAAACCCAGAGGACGCCAGAATCAAGTTGAAAAGCAAGCCTAAGTTTTCTGTGAAGATCAGGCTTATATAAAAACCCCCACAACCCATATACTCCAAATCTGACATTATGTGTACATAGATGTCTGTCTGCTAAAAGTGATTATTATAATAGCTCACCGTGCTTTCTTGAGAGCCTATCTTTTGACGGACGTAAGTGCTGATATGTGAATGACTGTGATAGGTATGAGTGTCTGTGTATGCTGATACACATGTGCTTCTTAAGAAATTATATGAATCACTTAGCTTTTGACAGCTATGCTGCAGCTTTCAGAAGTGCAGATGTTATTTGTCCATCAGAAAAGAAAATATTTATTTCAAGCCACAGGCATTTTCTGCGTTGCAAAAATAAAACATAACAGCAGTTAATGCTTAATGTGCATGTGAAATAATTTTGTCTGGGACAGAAGCACGGCTGAGCGTAAGGGCCTGGACAAATACGTGAGTGCACAAGCAGCATCTTGTGCCCAGGATAATGCCAAACCTTAAAAAAAAACAATCGGGGCAGCTTACCCATAAGCAAAGCATAATGGCAGAGCTGCTTATTTTTCCTTTTTTATTTTTCAGCTGAATTCACGGAGGGTTGCATTGGTTGTTTTCTCTTGCATATGTGGGTGTGTTTTTGTTTTTTTTTTTCTTTTTTGGTGCTGTCTTTTGTTTGGGTTTTTGTTGGGAATTTTTTTGTTGTTGTTTGGGGGATTGTTTGGGGTTGGGTTTTGGGGTTGGGCTTTTTTTTGTGTTTTTTTTTTTTGTTTGGTTTTTTTACAGCTGAAGAAGCTAGTGGCATTGTGCGGCTCGCATGCGAAATGGCAGTGGGCTGCAGCCTCTTGCTGCATTATTCATAAACATATTGCTGCCATCTCGTGGGCAGCGCACGAGCCGGCGTGGGCAGCGTGGTGGGGGCAGCACGGGGGGGCAGCAGAGGATGCCAGGGCCGTGCCCAGGGCCATCAGGGCCATGCCTTGCCCCAGGGACTGGCAGCTCTGCAGAGGAGTGGGTGCAGGTCACCGAGCGCCGTCATCACCAAGAGCATTTTTTTAAGTGACTTTAGGCAAAACCCTGTGCCTGGCCGAACAGTTCCTACTAATAACGTTTATTTACTTCAGCCGGTTAATCAACGAAGTAACGTCTGCTTTTAGGAAGGAATAGTGCTGCTGTAAACCTGTGTGCTCTAAATTATGCATCCGGTAGTAGTTTTATATTTTTACAGTGGTGATGATCTTCTGGTCATCATTCCGATAGGGAAAGGGTAAATAGCTTCCGCAGGATGGGCTGCTTCAAGGTAAAGCACGTAATGAGAATTATTGCTACAGACATCCAGTTTGGTGGACTGGGTAAAACCCTCTGATGTGAGGCCTTCGGTGCTGTGTTTTGTGTGGTTATAAAATAGGGAAAATGGTATTTTCATAGTCCTGGCAATCAACAGCTGAAAAGGAGCACAGAAATGCGAAAGAGCCTGGCTTTCCTGATTCTTCAGTACTCTAAGGTTTTGCTATTCTCCTGAGTGAAAGCAGTTAAATTAATTTAAAAGCATTATGATTTTTGCAGCCTTCTTAACATAAGTTAATATTAAAAATAATAATAATAATTGTCTTGATATGTGCCCAAACGTTGCACACGTTCCCTTAATTTATCAAACTCTTGAAAAAATAAAGAGAAAAATGAATCCTAAATGAACTCACTCAGAGATAATCAAATCTGACTTGTTTACATGTTTGGTGCTGGTATTTCTGTATTCAGCCACTACATCTTTTAAAATCTTGGCGAAGACACTTTCCTCCATTTTTGTGTTTCCTTTTAATGAGTGAGGCAGATATTTAAAGTTGGCTGGGCACGGCGAGCCTTGGCCGTCCTCTCCCTGAAAGGCAGCACCTCGCATTTGTGTGCAGAGGGATGCCAGGCGAGATGGTAGGGATTCACTTTTTTTTTTTTTTTGTGTGTGTGTGTGTAGGAGTGATTCCTACCTCTGGCATTCTTCGGGGAGAGGATGCATATGGGTGTTTCAAGGTGCATAGTGGACAATGGCAGGCAATTTGAATGCAAGGGGGAGAAATGCAAGCAGTGACCTGCCCTCCCTTTTAGATGTCTCCTTTAGATACTACACCTCTGGGTTTTCAGCAGAGCAGCCCATCCTCAAGCTGTGATTCATGGACCGCTAATGGCATGGGGAGACTTTTTGAAATGGTAATACAGGCGTAGCCAGCCTGAGAAGACCCTGAAGGTAGTTCCCAGATGGCACAAATGAAAGGAAAACCCAGAGCAGGGTTTTCCACTGGGGACCCTGGCTTTGCAAAGGTCCTCCCCAAACTTATTGATTTTGAGGATGGGCCTCCAATTGATCCCATTTATAGAGCGCGTTTATATGGATTATGAGAGCTGTTAAAAACTTGAGCTTGTGTTTAGGGGCTGGATTGTTTGAATTCTGGTGTGGTTTGTGTGTTTTGTTTGGTTTTTATTTATTTCATTTTAGTTGTTTGTTTGGTTGGTTCATTTTTTTTTTTAATTTTCCTTTCATTGCTTTTTCTCTGATTTGGGGTGAATAAATTCCTAGGAATTTCATGTGATTATATCTGCAATTGCATCTGTAAAACAGGGTGATCCAAGAAGCTTAGCAAATATTTTCTTTGGCAAACAGAGTTGCAAAGAGGAGATGTGGTTTTCTTACCATTTCATTTAAAAATAGACTTACTTAAATTATCAGACGATATTAACACTTAAAATCCACAGCACTTCAGTCAGCCTCCCTTTGTTTCGTTTTTTTTCCTCTGAATAGTCATAACTGTTACAAATACATTATATTTAAAATATTAACAGACTTGAAACCTAGAGTGTGTTTAGTGTCCCGTGCTCCCCTCCCCCCCCCAAGTCTGAGTTTGCAGGTAAGCTTTCACAGGTTGGGCTTCAGGTTAATTTTCCAGGAGGGAAAGAGTGCATTTGGATAAGTCACTACTTATATGAGAGCACATTTTAATTCATGAAAATGAACCCAATTACTAAGATTCTCTTAAGTAATTGAATTATTATTATTTTCTATTATTTGTACATAGTCATCACTAGGTGGAGGCATACTTTACATATTCTGTTGAACATGTCATCTCTTACGGACTGAGATGAATTGCATTGATACTGCATAGTTAAGTGAGTGATACGCTTTTTAACCCGAACTGCTGAACGAACTAACCTGTTACCACCAAACGTTCAACTCTCAGACCGACTAAGCAGACGAGTGCTTTGACCACTACTACTGCTGAAAATCAATGAAGATTGAGTGGTTTTTAATCATGGGCTGCACAGAGATCTCTTGAATTAATTCAGAAACATTGTTCACCTGTGGTGAAGTTAAAAGCAGAAAACAAAGCAAGTGTCATGCAGCCAGAGATAGAAGTAACAAATACTTACATGTTTCAATGCCCCATTCCTGCAGTACTTAAATCAATGTACAATGGATTGACTGTTTGTTTTGTTGTTTGGTTTTTTTTTAATTCTCTTTTTAGCAAAAAGATCAAAGTCCATTCACAATCCATCCATATTTTCTCATGGTCCAGAGCTACCTGCTAGAGATTGAACAAGTTAGATTTTGACTGAGGGTAACAAGACCAACCTCTGTTGAATCTAATACCCTGACTTTACCCAAGCCCTCCTGATTTACAGACTTAAGTAGACCCTATACATTTGTGCACATATATATGGTGCCATGCTTATGTTTCCCTCTCGTGTTTATGAGCGGATGGGGCAGAGTCCGCGAGGTGGTCCTCGGCCAGCATAGCCCAAGCTACGTGTTTAAGGGGCCACAAAAGGACTCTTGGGGATGAATGTGGGAGTCAGAGGCAAGAACTGCCTCCTTCTCCCTCCTTGGAATACTGTGTTACGGCCCTTTGCAGCTTGTAACATCCGCTGGCTTTTACTATAGGAGGAAGAAGGGTTGTGGGGCACAGAGTATAAAGGAAAAAATAAAATTCACTTTATTCAGAAAATAATCCCTTTTTTTTTTTTTCAAGTAAGACACATATTATCTTTTAAACAGTGTAAAAATACATTTTTACATCTCTGCTATTTTAATATGTTTTAGAGAATGGAGTCAGGATGGTTGACTGAGGTTTCCTGAGCTTTGTGGCTGCCCAGCCCCAAACTGGCGTAGCGGACCTTGCTGTGGCCTCCTCCTCTGTCACCCCTCTGGGCAGTCAGCCAGGTACACCCTGGGGCAAGTGCCCTTCACTCCTTCCATAGGCCAGGGGTGTAAAAACGCTGTAATGGAGCAGAAATAGCCCCCCCCCCTTTTTTTTTTTTGGGGGGGGAAAAAAATGGATTTTGAATCACACTTTTAATAATTATATTCACAGTCTAAAATAATAATTTTGTTTAGTGTTCACAGAATTGCCAACCAGTGCTCAAGAAAGGATATCCAGCAATTCAGCAGCGCACAGAAAATAATTCTAGCAATATTTTGAAATGCATTAGTTATAGTTTTGGTTTGATTTCTGGAATGTAGTTTTGATTCTTCTGTTTCAAATGACTTTTTTGGAACTAAGGCTTTTGAATAAGAGTCCCTCAAACCAAGCTGTTACTCCTGGGAAATTCTGTAGTGGTATGTTACTGGCATTTGAAAAATGCACACCTTCTGAGAAAAAACAGGAAAATTCTGTCAGACAGACTGATGGGAATTCCCAAGTTTGGAAATGCAAGTTCTGTTGGAAAACAATGGCAGCACAATTCAGCTAAGGCTGCAGTTGGAGTGAAAAGGAACATGTTTTCACCATCGCATACGTTTTTATTTTTTTTCAGTGTCATTCTAGAAACAAATATTCTACGAGATCAGTTAAAAAGTGCAAAGTAAGGAATAAGAGAGAGTAATGTGTGTTGGAACATAACATAGGCTTTACCCATGTAGAAAAGTGTGAAGAAATATGGTAAAATTGAATGTAAACAAAGAAATGGGGAAAATAAGTGTGGGAGTGAAAAACTGTGCACAGGGAGTAGGAAGAATGTAATCCAATAGTAGAAGATCAAAGGAAGGGTAGCCAATTTTTTCAAATATTCAGTAATAACTTAGATGTAGCAAGGTAAAGGATTAGAACAAAGGGTCAGAATATCACAAATGGAAAAGGAGAAAACATTATATACAGTGTACATTTTTTTTTAAAAAGGATCAATTATTATCCCCATCTCCTAGTATTTCAGGACTCTTTTATAATTACTAGTATTATTTTCGCTCCCTCTTCTGCACACACGCTCTGTCTCTCTCCCCCTTCCAGGCAACACTTCACTTGCGCAGATTTGAGGGGGTAGGAGGATCTCAGGGGTTCTTTGCAAGATGCTCGTTTCCCACCGCAGAGTGTGGCATTGCCAGGACTCTTCAGGGGACTCTCTGCCAGCTATCCTTAAAAGCTTGCAGAGGAGTGGGAGAAGATTTGCATACTGCCCAAGCAGGGCCAGATTTGAACACCCCTCTCCGTTGAATAGTGCGTTACTGAGTAAATAACGACACCAAAATCGTTGCAGCTTCTGTAGAGTAGGTGCTGTGCTATGTCAAGCTATTAGGGTCTGTCCCTTATTTCTTTCCTCCCCCCACTCCTAAGATGCTCCTTTTTTTTGTATTCAGGCAGAGATCTCTTTTTCACCTGCATTTCCCTCCCTCTAATTTTACCTTTCTTTACTCTTGTTTTCTTTTCCTTTACCCTCTATTTCAGATTTTTGTATTTTAGTAATATATTTTAAGTAATTTTTCTCCCATTCTCAATGTGATGACAGTATATCCTGATGGAAAGATAATAATGCCCAAGGAGGTTTTCTTTTATGAATTCTGCTGGTGTTACTTTCACATGCACACAAATATATCATCTTGATTTCTAGCTCTGGGTCATTTCATTGCTCTTGTATGTCTTGCTACGAGATGTTTCCTGTAATTAAAAGATTAGGTTAAATAGATTATTTGTGCTGCCCTGTCTACATAAATGTTCTGTTTCTCTGCCTTCAGATACTGGCTTTTGTGTTTTAAGGCAATGTGGTGGTACATGATGTTGCATCGTGTCTCCTTTGTCTTTAAGCTGCTGACTTATTGGTAACAGAAGCAATCAAAGGAGACATTTACTGCCACAGCCTCGTAGGGTCAGTGAATTAACAGGTGCCAATAAGTTCTAAAGAAGTGTTTTAATCGTTTCTAAAGTATTTAATTAATGGACTCTTTTAGAGGAGTGGTGACTGAGCAGACATAAGGCTGATAAATATTTAATGCTTGTATCTAGGGAACTTTTTCTCCCTTTCATGTAATTTGAGGTGTGTGCTAATGGAAAACAAAACCTAAATTGTTCTGTAGCATGCAATCAACGGTGAGCTGCTAGTAGGTTGGCCAGGGTTTGGATACCAGTCAGGAATTTATCTATATGTGCTGTGATATTCTGCATCTATAGTAAGTCTTGTTTAGAGAGCATTTTGGAGTGAGGTTTCCCTGATACATCGAGGTATCTGTTAATACTTACGGTCTGTGTGAAGTAGCCTCTAATAAACTGATCACTGGAATATTAAGTGTGTGTGTGGCTGGTTTCTTGGGCGGTCACAGTTTCAGTAACTACCACTTGTTGGGTGGTAATTACTAGAAAATAGACTTTAGATCCCAACATGCCTGTTGATCTGCGTGATATTCATGACACTTCCTTTAAAATGTGGTAACATGATACCAGTAATGCCATAATTATGCCGAAAACTTTTTGGTTTTAAATTTGGTTCTTATCATAACCTGTTTTGTTTTCTCTTTAGAGGGACATTTCCCTCCTTGTTACTTTCTTAAATTCTCACTTCTTACTCTTTATTAAATATATATATATATATATATATAAATCAGTTGTGTCTGAGCTACATTTGATGTCATAAAATTCCTCCTGCTCTTGAATTCTTTGTTCTATTTCCTTAGGAAATACTAAATAACTTTTCCTTTTCACTTAATGTCACTACCTTAAGGAACGATGTTTGTGATAAGTTAACATGGCCCCGTTAATTAAATACCGGTTGCTTGCTTCTCCATTGGCGCAAACGCTGCAGTTAATCAGCGCAGCTTTTGAAACGGCAGCATGGTGGAGTTCAGCGGGCAAAGGGCGCAGTGGGAGTTCAGGGTGAGAGACCACGGAGATTTGTATCACTTAGTCAATCTATATAGCCAAGTGCACGCTTCCCTCCGTTCCTGCCGCTCCCTCTTAGCCGTGCCTGACCGGGCGATCTCCATCCCGACTGCCCTCAAACGTGGAGCCGTGGAGGTGCCTCCAACCGGCTGCTGGGTTGCCCGGCCAGGAGAGCTCTGTTGGGGCTGCTGGCCAGAGCAGGGCTGGCCTGTGGCCCTGCTCGTCCGAGCTCCTGCGCTGTGCCACTGGAAGTTCAGAAATGCAGGAAGAGCTGAAGAAATTGATTCTATTTGTTGTTGCGGTTCAATAGACCTCTGATCTGCGATGCTCGAGTACACCAGGCTGTTCCGGCAGAGCCACCTTTTACCATCGTTAGTATAGGAACAGCCTTGCTATCAGGTTGTAAGAATTAATTTTGTCATATTAGGAGGGAGAAGTTATAATATTGCAGGATGGGGAAGCAGAGTGCTGGCCGGCCAGTGCTCTCACCGGTGACAGCGTGTGCGAGCAGCTCAATTGTGTTACTTGGGGGATCACTTCTAATTAAAATTGCATACTATTAAAGTAATAAAAATGTGTTTATATAGTGTCCAGGCCTCTTGGCTATGTACAAAATGGACCTAAGAACACCGTGATACAGTGCCAACATTGTCTGATGAATCCCAGCACTAATAATGGGAAAAGATGAAGGGGCAAGGTCGCGGCGCGTGGCTCCCCACCTGAGCAGGGAACAGAAAGCTTCCTTAGAAGTGGCTGATCCCGAGGGAGTTAAAATAGCAGCAACTTCTGGAGGCATCTCTGATGTTACTTGGAGATGTGAACACACACAGATCTATGGAAATGATGTGACACAGGGGGCAAAACGTTTATCACCAAAAAGGCTGAATCCTTCAGAAGGTATAGCTACTATATACACGATATACGACAGCGATAGTATACTATATTCCATAGCTTACTTTTCTGCTCTCACTTTAACTTTGTCTTACTTCTACCTGCTTTTTCTTTCCCCTTCTGTATCTTTATTAATTCCCTCACTATTTGCAAACCTTTTAGGAGGAGTGTGTGATGTGTCCATTTATTATCTCTAAGGCTGGTTAGTGCTGGGTTTGAAGTCATCCACATTTTCTTTCCAGCCCTGTAGCATGTAGAGAAGAATGTGCTTATAATCAGTCAAGGTAAAATAATTGGAAATGGGAATAATAATATAGCAACGGCCAATCTATTTGTCAACTCGGCTGCAATGGTTTTGGTTTTCCACTTAACTCAGTGAATGTGTACATGGCATGTGGAGGAAAGCAGTCATTTCTCTGAATCTGATGTATGCAAAACTGATAATGCAGTTATTGCAAATGTAGATGATATCTGCCGATGTAATTAAAAATACACATCTGCCTCTTTGAATATGCAGTTCATTTGTTGGGTTTTTGGTTTTAGTCTTTTAGAGGCAACTGTGCCAATCTGAGCAAGTCGTACAGTAACTTCGTTTGGACAAACTCTCAGTTTGTTACTTTTTGTTCATAAATGCAGTTAACAAGTTCTTTTGTACTTCTTTGAGTGTTAATTGATGTAAACAAAGTCTGCATTTTATCTAATCCCACTGAAGCTTGTTAAAATTAGAGATGTGCCAAATTATTCCAAAGCAGGTTGTAAAGTAAGTGAACCATTAGATCCACTGGCTCACAAATGGCATAGACAATGTGTGCTCTGTTTGCTTCTTTTTCAGGGACTGTTTATGTCAGAACTTTCAAATCACAGTTTTTTGCATCTTTAATATTGTGTTCAGTTAATCTGTACGGCAGAAGTGTAGTACGAGCAGCAGGGCTGAGCATGACTAAAGCTGTTTCTAGAAAAGTCCACATATACGCTCCTCATTGAGCATACCTAGCATTCAGCTTTGCTAATTTCTACATTCAGCATTTTCTTTGCACCAAGATGTCTGTTTGTTAGCATTTTATCTTTGCAGGAATTGTGATTTGCAGAGTTTGTTGTTGCCCAGGTTCCAACGTGTTATTGTAGTGACGGTAATGTAATATCCAGGGCACCGTGCTAGCCTCAGCTAAACGTCCGGGGCGCAGGGCGAGCCCCGAGGCACCAATTCCATGAAAGGTCAGTGGGATTGGTACCACTGCAGGGAACTGGTGGCCCTTCTCACCTAGCCTGGCAGCTAGCTCCCACACCGTGGTGTTCTCAAAATCTTGTTCCTCAGGCTTCTGTGATCCTGCTCTTCTTCCACGTCTTTTTCTGTCCCTTTGGCTTGCCTTTTGGAAAAAAATATTCTCTTCCATCTCCTGCCTCTTTTTCTGACTCCAGGACCTTTGGTCCTGTGCTGATACAGGACAATCCCATTTACTGGCATAGCTGAGCTACTGTGCCTGTGCTATAAACACAAAAGTCTATATTCCTGCCCCAGTCCTCATCCCCTTCCTGACCTGAATATCAGTTGGGTTCCCTCAAGTCTTCTCATACTTCATGAACCTTGTCTTCGTGAACCATGAAGACAAGCTCAACGTGCCAACGGCAGAGCCTGGAGAGGAGCTCACATTCAGACGCGTGCTGATGGTCTGTTAGTAAAGCTCACTTTACTGGATTTCCACATGAACATCGCTGTAACCAGGATGGTAAGAGGGTCAGTATGGATCTCAAAACCAAGTGCTAGCCATTATTAGTCAGGAATTCATGAATTACTAGCCTGAGTTAATGCTTTAGCTGGACTGTGCAGTGTGCTGTACTGCTAGTGCTGCTCTTCTCGGAGTCCTTTAAAGCTGGGTGTGCTGTGCCCCCTCGTGCTTTCACTGTAGGCTCCTAGGGATAGAGGTGATGGATCTCTTCTATGTGTACATAGTGCCTGACACTATAAGGTACATGACTGGGTATTCATGTTAATACAAATCATGAAAGCTTAAAAAAAAAAAAAAATACCAAGAAGACATCTCTCTGCCCCTTTCTCAAGTTCAGTTTGAAATCATTCAAGGTAACCAGGGATGAATATCCTGTAGTCGCATGCTTGACAGCATCTCATAGCAATTATTGCCAACCAGAAGTATGATCCTTAAATGTTAAATGTTATCTCAGGCAAAGGTACTGCATCTATGCAGCAGGAACATATGCTGCTGCTCTCAAGGTGGAGGAAAGCAGACCTAGAGAGAAGGTGGCTAGTGCTGAGGATTTTCCTGGAGCTTCGGAACTGGCTAGCTAGATCCACAGAGGAGCTGAGGCACGTAATTAGGAATCAGATTCATAAATATCCTTATGGACCTAGAGAATTTGTTTTAGCTTACTCTGTAGGGCTTTTTTTTTTTCCCAAGCAAAAGTGTCTTATAGACAATTCTTTTATCAGGTAAAGCTGAGATAATCTCATGATGCATGTTAGACAAGACAGACCTCAAAGATCATTATATATAGATGTTTCTGTATCTTTCATAATTCTCTGTTTTTTTTTCTAGCTGCCAGCACCATAGTATCTAATCTTTCTAGCAAACAGGTGGCTCTTGCAGCATGCTTTACAATCAGTCAGACTTTGGCTCAGTCTAATTTGCTTAATCATATTAATTAATTACTTTTGTAAATGTCAGAAAAGTTCAGCACACATTTTACTTTTTAAAAAGATTTTTTTGAAGATCTTTCTAGTAAATATGTAACTTTGAAATATCTGCAGTATTTTTACTGAAACTGAAGATCATAGTTACTCAGATTATTCATTACAAGAGAACTATTCAGCTTCCTCAGTCACTATTTCACTTAGCCAGTTGAATTAATTTCAATGCATTTGTTTCCTTTTTTATAACAGTTCAATCAGGTGATGCCAACCAATTTCAGCCGATCACCTGTTCTGCTAATTCCCTGATTTATTTGCCAGTCTGTGTGGCATTGTTGCGTTCCACATGCCCTCTGAGTGGAGAACAAAGTGTTTTTAATGGTAGGCAAACACTATAGACTAGAAATGATTGGGTTGTGCACAAACGCCTTGATTTCTGTATATTAAGGCTTTGTTGCTGAAGAGTATTTTTTTCAGGTAAACCCCAAAAGATAATTTTAGAGCAAGAAATTAGAAGGGTTATATACCTCCTAATGGTGGAACTCCTGTAGGTGTTTTGAGTGGTCTGTCTTGACAGTGCTATTTGTGAACCAAACCCGTGACACTGCATTCTTGATTTAATTCATATTATTAATGAGAGTTTGAGAACAGCCACAGTACGAAGGTTGACAGTTTTGCACAGTACTGTTTTTCTGCTTTTTTTGTTGTATCTGTATTTAGATAATGTGAGACTGTTTAGTAAGTCTCAGGAGAGAGGTCAAAGCATAGGTGATGCTTTGAGTAACAGGTCTGAAAAGAAAAATACTGAGACTATACAGAAGTCTGCAGTCACTGAATTGTAGCAAGCCTAGGTGAAATAATGGAAAACAAATGTTCCTACCTCAAGAAGCCTTGGGGTAATCACTTTAAATAAAGCCTAATTGAGTAACAAATCTACAAATGGTGTTTTTCCTTACATCTGACCATGTTGTACACTTATCATAATTTCTTTGTGCTAAAACATCTTCTGACTAATGGCCTCTGATGCGTGCAGTCTCCACTGCCAGTCTGGGCATAGACAACGTGCTCCAGATGTGCATTGTAAGATCACTGTCCTGCAGCAATAAGTCCTTCTGTTCCCATCTGTAACAATATTTAACTTTGAGCGCGATGGTGATTGCTACTGAGAATTCCTTTTCTTCAATCTGTAGAAAAGCCCGAGACTTTTAGATTAACAGTAAGTGAACATGAGAAGCTTAAAAAAAAAAAAATACATTCTGCCACATGCTATCCTCAGGTTAGTCGTTAGCTCTTCTCTTAAGATCAAGCCAACAACAAAAAGCAACTGTATGTATATGGCTGTACGTATATGTGTGTACGTAAGCACTCTTCTTTCCAACTAGTGACATCTCCAGGCTGCGGGTGCTGATGCCAGGAGAGCATCAACCAGGCAGAGGTGGCTTTTTGTCATCTCTTGGTGGTTTGCTTGCTGCTAGCTAGCTCAGATGGCAGAAGCAGTATCTATACAGTGGTACATATACAGGTCTTTACAAAGAGGTGGTCGGTAAATGGAGGCCTGGAATTGACAGAAGATTTCCTAGATGCAAGTCCTATTGCCTAAACCTGGTAATTCATCAAAGCAGTATGTTTTAAAGGAATATAACTGTTCTATAATACTTTTGTAGAGAAATATTCTGGCTCAAAGTGGAGTATGTGCTCAACAAGGATAGAATCCATAGCAGCAGTTGCAGCCAGTACATATATAGACACCTATATATATATATATATATATACAGTCAGTATATAGTCCAAATGTCTTTATCATCATCAAGTTTATTCTTGCACCATGGATAATGCTGGCTTAGAAGCGGTCTTAATGAGTAATCCTTTGAAGATTTTACTGTTACATATATGCTTGTGTTGCTGTACTATCTATACTGTTAAGCTACTCGTTTGGGCAGTATCTTCTGTTTTCCCAACTCTGCGTGGAAGTAGTGGGTATTATATAGAGAAAAAGTGAGCTGAACACGAGCATAAGGGTTTGTTTTCATTGCCTAGGAATTTGTCCCTTTAATTGTGAGAGATGGCTGTGTGTGGTATTTTTACAATGCAACAAAATGAAGGTTACACCCAAACTTGGCCCCATTTACTTTAAAGTTCACTAAATCTCACCAGTCCTTCAGCGAGTGTGGGGTAAATTTAAGCAGAAGAAGGCAGATTTTGTGTGGATCTGGACCAATTGACGCTTTTTGGCAGAAACAATAGAAAACATATTACGCTGTGTTTTTATGTTTGTTTCCTCACACTGTGTGGTTTTGTCTGGTTTCTCTGCAAGCAAGGTTCAAGCTGGCGAGCCACGCAGTTTCCTTTTGATTTCTTTGTTGTTCGTTTATTGGAATTTGAGATTGGAAGCAGATACAGTGGATGCAAACCCAAGCGAGCCAAAATGTTTTCAGTCTGCCTGAAAGCTTAAGTCATTGGATTTTATACAGCAGTGATATTAAGCTAATTCTTCCAACTCTTCTGGAATGTATATTTCCATTAGGATGGATATAGTCACATAAACTAGTTATTTTAATATTCTTCTGAACTGGAATGCAATTACTCACTCAAATTAGACATTCAAAATATTGACTAAAGGGGTTATGACATTCTGATCCTTCACAGAAGTATGGTCAAAAATCCAAAGTTTGTCGAGATTCAAATGTAAGCACATGAAATGGAGTATAAACACAGGTTATGCATACTCCATCTGCATCAATAATATTTTAAAAACTTAATAAGTATAATACTGCTTGACAGAATAGCACAAGATGAACTAATATTTTCAGTTCAATTGCATAAAGGCAGTTTAAAAATAGGACTTACCATGGCTTATTTCCCTGATGAAAGAACATGTGGAAACTGTAAGAAATGATAATCCAACATAAAATATACAAATGTACAAATTTTATCCAAATGCTGTAGACAAGCCAGTATGGCAACCAGTATAATGTACTCTGCTGCTCACTAGCATGCTTTCAGGATCAGATTTTAAATTATTTTTTTTATGCTTAAATGTATTTGATGTCTGCATACGGGTCTAAGCGAAGCACTGGGGCACCAGTGCCTTCACATCTGAAGCTGTTGTTTAGCATCTGGCTCCCACCTGCCCACTTAGCATAATTATTAAGCATCAAACACTGTTTTGCTCATCTCCAGACTTCAAAGCCTCAAAGGATAGTCCTTGTGCTCCTCTAAGAGTCTGTCATGTTCATCATCGGTGCTGTCTGACTTAGGGGTTTCTTGCAAACCTTCTACAACCCTGTGGGTCTGCCCCGGTTCCCAAGCCGTGCAGGAGGGCAATGGGGAGCTCCAAGACCAAACAGCTCTCCTCCACGTGCACATAGCACAGTATGAAGCTCAGAATAATTTTTTTACTCTTATATTTTCACTAAGAGGAAAAAATTGCATCCTTTTCATAGGTAAGAAGACCAGAGTGATTTACCTGGTGTCTGTCCCACTTTATGTACTTACTCCACTTTTTTTTTTATCTGGGTGACTTGCTCTGAATGAAGATGCCAAACCTTTTCTTCTGTTGGAATAAGGTACTAAGATCTCCATCCTTCTAGCCTGAGAGAAGACTTTTGTAGTCTTCAACCCTGAGCTTGCAGGATTTGTTAGGGAGCTGCCTGGGACAGTCAGCCTCATCCATTTCCACCTCCAGTTTGTTGTGTCAGGAAGCTGTTCTCACTTGGAGCTTCCACCGTGGATTTCCCAAGTGTGATGGCCTTGCCCTTCCTCAGCTCCACAGGAACTGGGGAACACACCTAGACATACACACGTGGTCAGAGGGGAAAGAACAGTTTTGTACCTATGACCGTTCCTCTTCAAAGAGTGTTTACTCACATGGCAGCCCTCCTCAGCATGGTATTTCTGAGCTGGAGCTAGCAGTGTTCTTTCCCTGGTGGCATGAAAGCCGTGCGGTGGTGGGCGTGCTGGAGCGTACCTGCTGCCTGCCTGAGAATTAAAAAATAATATGACTTTCAGACATAAGATTCAGTCTGTGAATATATACATAAGAAACATGTTTCAGAGAACAAAAGCTGCAGGTAATTTTTTTTTTTTTGTGTGTTGGTAGGTCAGCTGGAGATAGATATATGCCTTGTTATGGAGGTGTTACTCTCTTATTTTTAACTTATATTTAACTCCTGGTGATTTAGACATGTCAGATGTGGTTTTGTAACGAAAAATGTGTAATCCTCAAAAAACTTAAAAGCAAACTTTCCTAAAAATGTTATTCTTAATTTTCTAGTGTAGATTAATGTGTCAAGCAAATGATAAATATCAACAGTATTTTAAGAGCAAAAATACTTTAGATAAAGGGCAGAAACAAAGAAAATACATGTCGGGTATGTTAGGATATGAGTGAGTTAAGAGTCTTTGATAGCGGTTACTCTGCTAGTCCAAATAATGACTAATTACCATGGCAATCCTTATGTTCTGTGCCATACGGACCCCACCATTCCTACTTAAAAACACTAATGGCAAATATACATTGCAAACAGATGCCATGTGCACATATCATTTGAAAAGGCTTTCAGGAAAACAAGATTGCTGGTCTTTGGATAGAAGCAGAGCTGTTGCACGGCAGGATGGCAGAGCACCAGTGATTCCTGTCCCACAAGAGAGTTCCCATCTGTGCCACCACTGCAAGAGGATTGGGGATGGAGTGAGAGGGAAAAACCTGGCTCAGGTCTGAACACAAACCAGCCTCTGCAGGTACGGCTTTTCTGTGGCACTAGCACACCTTGGTCTTAAATTATTAAGTGCTGATAATAATGAACAGGCTGAGCTGCTCCCTAATTAGCTTCCAGCTGGTGGTAGCCCTCAGCTGCTGGGGAACAGCTTTGGAACCCAGACTGCTGGGTAGGTGAGGGTCCCTACCCAAGGCACTCTCTGGAGGAACAATGTTTTAGGTATTTCTACCCCCAGAAATTATTTTTCCTCTACCTGTTTCAAGCTAACTTCTGCCCAGCACAGCCCACTTTGTCACTGGCTAGACCATGGGAGTCCCTGCCAGCTCAGGTCACCTTATGGTAGCTCTGAAATAAAAGATGCCAATTACAGATTTGTAATCCAGGGGCTGGCACAGCTGCACTGTGAGTGGGGAGAAGGAGAAGAGGGCTGAGCATCAGCACTGCTGGTACCCTGGTACAGCCCTGGGGGTGGTGGGTGGGCTGAGGGCACCCCAGTGGTCCCACACCTGTGTAATGGCAGTGGAGGCTCAGTGCAAAACTTTTGACTTCAATAATGGATCAATTTAAAGGGGTGGGGTGGGTGGGGAAACAGACCTGCAGAAAACAGTTTTTGAACTACAAATGTGTAGTTAAATTCTGGCAAACACGGGGCATCCATACTTGCCAAGTTCCTTTGCTGTAAAAGAAAGAAAGGAAAAGAAGAAAAGGAGCAGGAGGGTGGGAGGGAAAAAAAAAAAAAAAAAAGGAAAAAAAGGAAGTAAAACAGAAAAGGCTTTGGCTTGCAAAAGATCACCCTGGATCTTATCACTATGTTCAGGGTTAACCACTGCCAAACCTTGCAAAAAATGAAAACAGAGGTCTCTCTAGGCCTGATCCTAGAGATCAGGGGGTTTGGTCCACAGAGTTTATGTAAATGCTCGGCCTACTGAGAGACTGCCAGCGCGTGCGGCCTCTCCCACCACCCAGCTTAGCTGTGCTCCTGGCAGCACTGGTCTGTACTGGGAAGTAGAGAGGCTGTAGGCACAGCTGCTGCCAGACGAACTCAGGGGACACATTACTGTGCCACAGTGGCCGGTGGCACAGCTCTGCCACCTGACCCAGCACGAGGCAGACATGTCAGGGGAGGATCGCTATGTTTGCAAATCAATCTGTGAGCAGCCTCCCACATTAAGAAAGTTTCTTTCTGATATCTCTGCCATTTTCCTGGTTTGTGATTTTTAGAGGAATCGAGACACTCTGTTTTATAGCCATCCAATTCTATAAAAAATCCTTAATAATACAAAAGTTTGCTGCTCACAAACAGGGGCAAAAATTGTTTCTGACGTGAACTGCTCTCTACTAGTTCGATAGAACTTTTGTCAAGGCATATATAACCAGTGACTCCATGGTAATTCCTGAAACATCCTGAGATCTTAATTAATGAAGCGTGGCCAGGAACTCACCAATGGAGTAAACGTGTCAAGGAAAATCTGTTTTTTCTCTTAAAATATGGAAATTTCAAGACACTGAAAGACAAAGGACTTTGTCTTTGTCTTTGATTGTTCAAAGTGGTATCTTTTGGGCTCCCAAACATTTTAAAATCTTACCTTAGATTTCCTCCAGTTACCTGCCCCTCCTGCCCTGCACGTTAGACCTACATTTTTATTGCTATCCAGCACTGTACTACTGGGCCCTTCAGAATCATGCTTACGCTACACATTCCTCCAGACGGTCTTTCACACTTCATAAGGCTCTGAACTATCATTAATTAGGAGGCATTTCCTTCTGAAAGTCCCCTATATCTCTCTGATGGCGCATGAAGAGATAGATATATCCTCACCAAATGAATAGTTTCTCCCTGTTGGTCATTATCATTGTGGGACAGCGAAATCTGTCCTGGTGTCACCGAACATGGGCACATAGAGTAAGCTTACAGAAAATGTTTGGGGATCCAAAGGCAAAGAGGTGTTTTGTTTCTGTGTGAGTTCATGTGCAATATCTGTGCTCAGTTAAGCCCTACCCATACTGATACCAGCTGCAACAATCTCTCCAATTACTTTTTTTCAGCAAATCTCTTTATGTTTCAAGTTGCATCTTTTATAAGAGGTCCAACAGCAAATATGACATGCTATTATTTTCAATGCATTCAGTGTTTAATCTGCATTTTGGTTTTTTTTTTTTCTTTTTTTTTTTTCTTTTTTTCTGGCTTAACCTCTGGGTGGAAATACTGCTGGATAATTTACACTATTAATACTTCTTTTTTTAATGCTTCTCTGTATGGGGAAAAGCACCTGGTCTCACCACTTTATGCATAGGCTAAAACCCAATGTAGAAACCTCAGCCTTCTTTTCATAAACCTTGAAGACATTTATCTATGTTATGTGTATTCAGATACTTAGGAATCTTTTCTATCTCTCCCCTAGGACATTACAGGACATTTTCCATGTATATCTTAGTGGGATTGTTCAGCACCGTATCCATTCCATCTACCTCCAACTTCACCTGAAGGGCAAAATCCTTAAGATCTTGACACAATACTGATAAATACATGGAATTATTAAAGTTGCCATCTCAGCAGAATAGGATTGCTGCCGCCTTTGTTCTCGGGGGAATATATATTTCACCCAGTAGCAAGACACCCAACTGCTGCTACAATCAAAACTCTCTGAAATGCCTTTAAGCTAATCATCTTTGAACATAAGCCTTTGTTGTTAAATCAGGGACCTTCTAGATGCAAGGCACAGAAACCTTTTTTGTTTTTTCTCCACCTTGCACAAAACAGCTTTAAGCCTGTCACCACTGACAGTAAGGTTCAGTGATCTGTCAACATTCACCCCTGATAAAGACAGTGAGAGAAATCCATGGCTCTGGAGAGTTCAGTAGAGACCAAACAGTATGTTTGCAAAAGAGCATTTTTATATGTTTTCTTGTGACAGCACTAGTTTAACAGAAAATAGTTGGAGTGTGCCAAAAAAAGGGTAAAAGAGAAAGAAAAGGAAAAAAAAAAAAAAAAGGAAAAAAGGAGTAGTAAGTTAGGCTAGCATGACATGATGGATCTGGGCTATGACAAACAGAATTGGAAAAAAAATTCCCTGGGGACCAACTATACCAGGTTTGCTGAATTGTATTTCTTGATTTCTTACTGTGCAACAGTGCTTTTTAGTGTTAGATTGACTAGGCTTCAGAATATTTTTAAAATTGTACAAATCAAAATCCATGTAGCTTAAAAATGAAAGATGTAAAAGGCTTAGGAGTTTGATGTATTGAAAGGCATTCTGTATTCCCTCATGTGAGTATTAAATGTACACTTTGTCTGTTTGATGAATTTTAAATCTTTGTGGGTTGCAACATGCACCACAGCAGTTTAGGGGGGCAGAAACCTTGGCTGAAGAAAAGTGTAAAGGATGTGCAGTGGTCAGGCTTCAAACTAAGCTATTCTTCACTTTTTCTGATTTTCCTAGGTGCTGCAATACACGCCTAATCCAATTTATAGAGAGCTAAATAAAAGCAGTTGGGGAAAAAAATCTTGAAAAATTTCTGTTGGAGCCAACTAACCCTATGTGAAATGCAGGGAGATTTAATCTCACTTTAATTTCAGTGTTATATGAACAAATAAGGCAAATATTTACAAAGAAAGGACAGGCAAAAGGGACAGAATATTTTGGTATAATAACTGCCTTTATTCAAGCCTACTGTCATGACGAACAAGGGTCTCGCTTGGTGACAAGCAATGTGAGGACAAAAGACTTTAGGGGCTCGGAAAATAGCATTAGATGACATTCATCTCAAAACCCCTGGTTTCTAGGTACATCAACAGAGAGAGCTGGCATGGCAGGTCAGCAACGTGAGGCATGTTTTACTGAGTCCCCAGTTAAATTCTGCCTCCCCGTGATGGAAATCTCTCCCTCCACTGCCGCAGCATTTTTAAAACATGCTTAAAAAGTGCTCGTGAGCACAAAACCCTAAGACATGAAGTGATGGGTTATGAAATCTAAACAAAACGTAGTATCTGTGCTTTGATGGGGATGGCTGTGGAAGGGTGTTTCATATGTATGTCAAGTGCAACTGGAAAGCTGTTGTCGTTAGGGAGGGACAGCTGGATCAGTCAGAGAAGAGGGTGAGTGATGGTGAGGGAGAGAGGAACAGCCCAAGCCTTTTTTTGAATTCGGTTTTATTCAGATCAAAACAGCTTGGTCCTCATTTCGTCGCTCCTCTTGAAAGGTTCCCTTCCCTTCCTGCTTTAATATTGAAATGTTTACCATAACTCAAGCTTCTGATATTAAATTTTGAATTCTTTGGGGATTTTGAGGAAGAGAGACTCGTGACTGAGCTCTCAGACAAAAATCTTGTGATCACATGGAAACCTAATGGTGGGCGCAGGTTTGAGCCTGGGCAGCCATCAAGTGGTGATGAACATACACAAGACTCTTATTTTTCAGACTTCACTATGGACATTAACCGATTGATCTTCATAGCAATTTCCTGGTATAGGAAGGCTGCGCTACATTTGTTTACGGTTGGGGGAATCAAAGGTGTAAATACAAAAATAGGAATCGCATACGTTTTTCAACACCCAAGGGTTCCTGTTTCTAGATCCAAGGCCGTGCAGCCCCTATGAGGCAATGGGAGTTTAGAGTTCAGTGTCTAATAAGGTATAAAAAAACCCCAAAACACCAGCAATAATTTTTTAAGGGACATAAAAAGTCTTTTCCTTTCCCTGACCTTCCAGCTTGATTCATCAAAGGTCACCTGTGAGTTTATAAGTAAATTCTGGACTCTGTGAGGGGGATAGTGGTGCTGTTGCCAATTGCTTTGACTCGCATTATCAGGCATGGTACTGCCAATCACTCTGCTGATGCCTGTCAGGTTTCCACTGCTGCCAAACAGAATGTAAAATTGACAGGGAATATTGCAGTGCTCGTCAAATGCTGTGAGATACCTCTGCCTTGGGGAGAGCAGGCACCTGTGGTTACAGACAAGGATCAGGGCTCGGGAGCGCTTTGTTGCTCCCTTTACATTTTTTGAAACGTATTTGTTTTAGAAATGAAGTGCACAGTTCACCCAAATTGAGATTCTGATTATGAAATGGATATTTCCACAGATTGAGCTAACATCCAATATTCTTTTCAATGCAAGGCTTACACAGAGATGTGAAATAAAATCAGAATGGGATTAAATTTTTGACAGTGGAAACAATACTCATTAATTCCATCGTCTAAAGTTTTGAGGGGTTGATCTGTATCTTTTTGTAATATGTACTGTGGTCAGTTCCAAAAATCTGTCTACATGTTTCTTTTCTATTTGACATGGTTTCTCCGATTTCAGGAAGTTCTCTTCCACCTATTGCTATATACTTGGGTCTTTCTGCACAAAACCACGTTTTGTATTTGCACAGCCATCTATAGAGGGGTTCATTAATCATCTGTAAAGTGTAGGATTTCGCAAATGTAACATACACAAAAACTACAGCCAGCTGGACTTCTGGATTTCTAATAGGACAATGACATGCCAAAAATACTTTGGCATTACAACCTGACACTATGTTTTCTGTAGAACAGAGAAAACTCATGAATACATTCAAGAGAAGTCAATAGCTTGTGCAGCTATAGAGAATTATTTAATTAAATCTGGAAGCTTTGGAGGAAGCCTTAAAAATGAGGTTAATATGTCAGACTAATAAATTCTATATAATTAAGCTCCCCAAATATAGAAATTTCAGAATACCATGCTAAACAAATCACAGTAGGGACATCAATTTATTTAATCTTAACATTGTTGCATTGTCTCCATGAACTTCCATTGGTGTCACAATAAGATTATTATGACAGCACCATTAAGCCCCATTCAAATGAATGGGGAATTAGTGTCATGATGGAAACAGCTGCAGCTAAGAGCTGCTGTCTACGATCAGTAGTTATTTTCAAAAATTCTGATGTTTTGCTATTACAATAATGATATTTTCCCTTTAGATATGTATATAGTGCAATGAAGAAACCTGGATTTGCGAGGCACAGTGAAAACCAATGCAGCAAAATGTAAAACGTGTGGCTAGATAAGTTATTCCACCAAATATTCATTGTTCCAGTTCCATTTGTAATTTTTTTCCTGATGGGTGTAAAGCCTTGATCGAACAGATATGTGGCTAGATTTTAGGACTGTCTGTCGATAACTGTATGCTGTCAAGAATCTCTATTTAGTCTGTTGTCCACCTTCCTCTTTCCTGGAGGACAGACAATAAAAACCTTTTTGTCAATCGCAGCAGCCATAGCAAGGGTGGGATGGAGCTCATACCCATGACAAGTAGAAGCAAATTTAATGACTTGGAATGCAGAGTGCTCTGAGCTGCTTCTTTGATACCTGCCCACCCTTGCTCACCTTCTACCCTTAGTTACCTATACAACACCTCTCCATCTGCCTTTCCATGTGCTTCTGCACCGCTTGGAGGGAACGCTTCTGCTAAACCCACTCATGTCCTAGCATTGCTTATCACAACGTTCCTTAAATCCTAACAGATTCCGTAATGAGTTTAGGAGTTGAAACTCTTTAAATAGTTTTTTTTTTCTCATATATTAAACACAGAGATCTCTGCTGATTTGTAACGAAATATATTTAAATTTATGCTTATATATTCCACGTATATTCTATTTAACAGAAAATTAAAATATTCTATTGATAATATCAAAAAGAAAGTTGGGAGTTCTTTGTGCAAAGATGCATGTCTGAAACATATCTACCCATATCTAAAAGATAATTCTCCATGCTTTCCAGGGCAGACTTAGATTAGTATGCATGTTTCAGTACCAAAGTAAAAGACTAGAGATATTTAATATTTTAAGCTCTAGGCTGGGGGTGTTGCAGAGTGAAATCCATGTTGTTTTATGGTTGATATTATAAGTAACTGTTTGAGTGAGATCACAACCCTATGGATTTTGGAGTGGCGCTTAAGCAGAGTGGTGGTTTTCCTTCATTATGAAGATTTCAGCTTTTAAATTAAATATTGGATACAATAACTTGCTACCTGTGTAACAAATCGCATTCCTCCCTAAAGGATTCGTACGTTATAATAGCACAGTAAAATGGCAATGCATAGTTTCATGGTAAAACCTTTTTCTCCTCGTGCAAGTGGTGTGGCCCGTCACTCATCACCTGCACATATACTTTCTCACACAGCCCAACCTGCTACGATATTTCTGCATCCTGGGCTTCAAATAGTTCAGATTGCTGAAACTTGGGAGGTCAGTTCGTTCATTCCTGCTGTTTCCTTTGGGCATGTTAATGGCTGCTGGGCTCTTAGGAGAAAACCAGTAACTTGAGCCTTAGGGTTGTATCCCCGGGCCTTTGGGAATAACAGCTCTTCTGTGCAAATGGAAAGTAAGCACCTGTTGTAAACAAATTAAATACTGTTTTTAAAAACACAAATATTATTATCTGCCAGAATTATGCCAATCAAAGGGAACCAGTTGGTGGTAGAAAGTACAATATGAGACATGATCTAAATAGGTATACTGTGCATCTCTCGTGGAAGCTTTCTTTGATGAAAAGGCAGTTTGTTCGGGATACCTAGATTGAATTTCTTGTAAGGCAGCTGCTTTAGAGGATATAAGATATTTCTCTCAGCCACCTGTTTCCTTTTATTGTGCTAGCAGTTGAGTTTGTTGGGCCAGCCCATGCGAAGAGATAAGGCAGAGTTGCTGTATTTTGTTTATAAGGGCATACTTGTTCATGCTTTTAAATATTAGTGGAAGGGCTTCGGCAGGGTAACCCCATGTGAATTGGACAAAGCAGCTGCTTTTATTGTGCACTTCAGTTACTTGTGGTTTTGCATCTTGGCACACCGTTACATCTTTTTTTTTTTTTTTTTTTTTTTTTAATTGTGTTGCCATAACAAAAAAGTTAAACTAATTTTATCTTTTCAAACCGCGGCAGACCCAAAGGGGGTGGGGGGGTGGAACCTAGACTTTACAATAGAGAAGTAGTTATTCATCAATGGTCTTCAAACCAGCATCATGTGTCGTCACTGCTTATGCCTTGCGTGGTACTTTATACCAAAACAGTCTCCGTATTTATCTTCTGAGTTGATATATTTTTTCCTCTCAGACAGCCTCAGTGAAGCTTCATCTAAGTTGTATCGTATGAGCAAAGCAAGTGCTCAGTGTGGAGGGATGGCTTTGGGTCAGTATGTTGGTGGTTGTGACAACAGAACTCAAAATGTCACACAAATACCTGTGCAGCTGCAAATAGAAATTCTTTTGGTTTTGCCAACTTAAAGCATGCTTGGAAATGTTGGGTAATACCCCCAGATTATAAGGTGGAGAAGTAGTCAAACCACATTTCCTTCTTTGTAGGAATATTAAGATACATTACTGGTGAAGTGTTCGAAGGCAAGAGAACTGCTGAGACTGAAATAATATTCAGACTCCAGTGAATATAGTCCTGCCATCTACATCACAAATTTTGTGCACAGAAAAAAAAAAAAAAAATAGAAAAAAATTAAATGTTAACAATCTGCTTAATTGTCATTTACATTTATTTACCAAAACCAAAAAAAATCCTGACAGTTGGGCATTTAAAAATATGAATGTTGCAAGGTGATTGCAGTTTATTTTTATAAGGATACCTTATAAAACCTGCCTGTTGACGCTGGTGAAGTCTTCTCACTGAATTCATGTTCATTATCTTAAAAATTTTCCCAGAATAAACAAACAATCAAACAAATCATTGATTTTCTCAAACTATTTTTAATGTTTTAAAAATCCTAAAGCACTTCACTCTACTGCTTATGATTCTTGATAAAATCATGCAAACACAGCCAGTTTGATGCTATTTTTTTGTTTACAGTATTGCTGTGTTGTTTTGGTTAACAGAATGAAGAACAGCACAGTTAGACTACAAGTAAAAATGTTTTATTCTTAGTTTGTTTCATCAATAAAAGCTGACATTTTTGCGAGAAAGATGTTATACTATTGGAATTAACTCTTAGTCAATTGTAAATAATTGTATTATATTGGTATGTTATCATGAAGATTAGAAATCATTTCCTACAGAATCATGTTCTTGCTTTCTCAGCACTGTTTCAATTGAAAGGAATTTGAATGAAGTGCATCTCATTACTAACATAAAGTAGATGGAGCTTGAATAATTTTTATATTTATTTTCCATAGATAGCTATTACATTTCTTATCCTATCCATCCAAATTTTATAAAATAAATTGTTTTAATCCATTTTTTGGAGAGAAGCAATGAATTTGTTTTTGCAGAAGTAATACATCTGAATATATTGTAATATGCATAAAAATCTGTTAACACAGTTATTTATACAAAAAGTGTAGCTGCCTTACCTTTGATTTAATTTACATACTTTATTTGCCTTCTGACAAGTTCTTCCCTTGCCTTTTTTTATTTATGTGCCAAAAATATGTCTTTTCAGATAAGTCAACTAAAACTTTAATGTATTGTATATTTTAAAACTACATAAAATGTTTTATGCATTCACTAGTTTTTTCCCACATGCATTTGTTAAAGGTGATGCTATATCAAGATTAGACATGTTTTACCACTGATAACAGCATAATGACATTGTATTTCTTAAATATTATGAGCAAATAGATGTGTTCTATTTTAAAGCCCAAGCTGACATTTAGGTTGAATTATCAAGCATTAAAAAAAAAAAAAAAAAAGGGAAAAAAAAATATTACTCGAAGGTTGAAACTTTGGCAGCCTTTGTTTTTTAAATATAAGAATTCAGGCCCACACCCTGAGAAAGAATTTGATGCATTTACTTTAAGTATGTGAACGATGTGAGCAACATAATTATTTTTCCATTCAAATGTGGAAAACAATAAAAGTTTCCCATATGTAGTTCATAGGCTGTAACTCACATCACTCAGCACTAAAGCAATAAGCAATCCAACTCTGGAAATACCAGCTTAACCCTTGCCGGTCTCTCTCTGCACTTTGCTACTGTAAACATGGTTTGAATTTACATAAACCACCATTCATATTCTTGTGAGTTCATAATATAAATAATGCAGAAAATCTCATTCACTTCCCTAAATTATGCTAGTCATTACAGATGATTCATGTAAGTATTAATCTCTTGGATGTGGCAGAAAACTAGGGAGGAGAAACTACCTATCATATCATTTGCAGTTAAGAACCTGCTGCATCTCCCTAAGCTTTGCTTGAAATGCTTGCAGTAATTGGGTGTGCATCCTTTTACTCTCCTGTAATCCAAGCGGCAATATGGTTTTTCTCTGTGAGTTCCTTGTGCTAGAAAATAAAATTTCTGGAATTATGCTAAAGTAACAATGTGCCTGGGGCCAGGATGGCGTCCTGCTGCATCACCATAGCGTGCGAGCTTAAGGGAAATATCTACAAACCTTTTTATTTGTTGTATCAGGGTTGTGTGGTGAGGGGATAGAACTGGGCAAGCAAATGCTTAAATATTTGTCTCCTCAGAAAATTTTAGTGTAAATTGATTTATGTTTCTGAAGGCCGGGCCTGAAAATGCTGGCTGCCCCTTCCCAGGAAAATCTTGGCACAGCAAAGACTCCAATGCTGTCAGGATTAGCTTTATAACTGTATTTTTGATGAGAAATGCACCAAGATGTAGGTCCTTGGGAGGTTTCTATACAATTCCACATCTTTCTCTTTCTCCCTCTGCTTTCACGTGCATGGTCTTCCTCTGAGCTTTGGCACCTTTTTTCCTTCCGGGAAAAAAAGGGCAAAGGGCAAATCATCGGATTCAAATAGTTGGACTTTATATAAATACGAACGGGACCTGTAGCCTTGCTGTTTGTACCTGTGAGAAAACTCGTGCACGATGCTCTCCGGGACAGGGCAACTGGTGACCGATAGAAGAAGTCGGCTGTTGAAACCACTGATGCAGTTTGTGTTATGATGATGCTGTAACCTCCTTGCAGTCTTAGCGGCTGTGCACGTACTTAGTGCTCCGTCTTTCTTGAGTCGAAGCAGTCCTTGGCGGGGAGCTGGCTCGGCTGTGCGGTGGCCAGGCTCCAAAGGGTGCAGAGTGCAGGGTAAGAAGCAGCAAGGCACAACGGAGAGCAAACACATAATTGGGCATTTCTCTGTAAAGCTCAGAAAAGTAGACAAAGACTCACACTGGAAAATATATTGCAGTCATTAGTCACATATATTAGGAGTTGGACATTTATACCTGATGTTCATTAGTAGTTGATGGATATATATATTGCTGGATAATTATATTTGAAATGCTCTTTTTTTTTATTTATTTTATTTTTTGTTAAAGACAGTAGTGCTGTAAAACCATTGTTTTAGCTAATAGAAATTTAAACTGTACACTCCTTAAAACCAGTCTTAAAACCCATTTCTTGTGCAGTGGCTTTGTAATACTGACCATCCTGCCGTATTCCGGACCCTCAGGCATATGCCAGCTTCTAGTTAGAAGATGAAGGAATGTCAAGGTGGGGATTATTACAAAAAGGCATGTAATTCATACTGCTATAAATGCTATTGTGAAGAATCAGACGTGTAAGGTAGATAGTTTCTGGAGGTTTTGCCGTTGCTTACAGAGAAAGCTCGTGACTTGCCCGTGATCACAGAAGACCTTCAGGAATGGCATGTTCATAGGAACTGTGCTGCTGTAAAGACAAGACAGGTTTTCAGGTAGATACCAGTATTAGGCTTAAAAATTCACATCTCAAATATTTTGAGGATTTGAACACCTTGCATCTAAAATTTCGAAGCAGAATCCAGACCTTGACTGTAGTTTTTGTGTAAGCCAATTCACAATATTTTCTTGCATTTTCTTGTGATAATGTGTTCAGACTTGGTTTTGAAAACCCAAAAGTTTATTTGTGAGAGCTTTTAGCTTAATTTTATAGATTATATGGTATTCTTCGCAATGAAGTTTTAAAAGATACAAAAGAAAAAAGCTTGCTCAAATGTAGAAGTTATTTTTGCAGTAACGTATGTCATGATTTTTAAACATTCAGGCCTTTAAACTTTTTTTTTATAGTGTATGTTCTTGCCAATCCCAGCACAGTTCTACAAAGTAAAATATTTGGCAGTGAATTCATATTAACAGATGGAACAAGAAATTAACACGTTTTTGCTTCGCTAATTCACAGTTCTTTTAATACGCTAATTCTAAATCACCTGTTCTGACTTTGACAGGCTACAGACACCTGTTTGGGGTAATATTCCACAGCTAATTATTACATGAGAAACTCAGTTTCCAACAAAAGGGTTTCTGTGTGAAATTGTCATAGTTAACAAATTAGTAATACCAACTTTATACAAAAATAGCTTGCAGTTTTAATTTACATGTACTTAACCTTGCCTGAAGAACCAGCAGCAGAGGGATTGCATGGGGGGCAGCTGCTCCCCCAGCACACCGGCGAGCTGGTGCCTCCGTCCATTCCCTACCCGTGTCGTAAGTCCTGGTCCTCGTAGCTGAGTCAGTGATACCAGGCTGTGGGAAGCACGGTGCTGCTCACCAAAAACCAGGAGAAGAGGATCAGAAGTTTCTTTTAAGGAGAAAGCTCGGAGTCATTTCCAGCTCACTGGTGTTGCTGCAGTTTAGAGTCAGAGTAAGGAAAAAAAGTCTCTTTTTGAAACGATAGCCCTGCTGCAATATAAAGACATTACAGTGCTCTTACACTTTGAGATTTTGCTATTTACCTCTATAAATCAGATATAGCAGTTTAGAACTGAGCTTCATTGTAGGATGTAATGTTTAAATATTGCCCCAAAAGCTGGCAGCGGATAATTTAATCCTGTATCATTGAACGTGTGAGCTTTTTTTTTTTTTTTATAACGTATCTGTGCCTGTAAGAAAAAAAAAAATACATGTTTTGTGGTTGCCTTTTTAGAAGTTTATTACACTTCTGTCATAATGAGTCATCATGTTCATATGGGAAAGGGGGGAAGGGAGATGAGAAGCTATTCCATCTCACTGCTCTTCTTCTCTGCTCTCTTACTCTTGACATAAAAGAGATGATACAGCCCTCATCCTCTGTCCCAGCTGTGCACCGGCATGGAGGCCAAGTAGAGTCTGTAGCAGTAACAACTTTATGACAATGGTGGAAAGAACAAACCTGGCATGGGAATGAGGGGATAAGCAATGCTGCTGAGAATAGGATGAGAAAAAAACTCTATGTGAGAGAAAGGGCAGAGAGAGACTGGACACAGAACATCTTACAATGTTTTAGAACACAGCACTGGTACTACCGTGAACTGTTTATACCCTGTCTTTCTCATCAACTTTAAGTCTTAAAATGCAAAATTAATCTTCAGTCCTTTACTCATCCTGCTTTGAACCTTCCTTAATTCATGTCCAATCATTTCATCAGGAGCTTGTTGATGGTAATGGTGTTGTATTGCTCAACTGTAAGACCTAAATGACTCGGTGAATGTCTCTCCTTTGTTCTCTCTGCTTTTGATTCTTCCTTTCTTTTTTTCCATTTCTCCCCTACCTTTACATCTACTCCTCCTTCCCTTTTCATAATGTTCAACTATCTTGTCAGACAATCTATTGCAAATTGTGATACAAATCACACAGCCGTAAAAGTGTTGTTGCTATGATAAGCTTAATTCAAATAATACAGTTCATAGGGAAAATTCAAAATTTATCATCATTACTAGGCTTTGCTTAGGTAGGTGTGCTTCCTTCAGCGATCTGAGGCAGCAAGGGTTTCTCATGAACTTGGTGGACTTAAATATATGGGTCACTCATTGCCATTCTTGAGCACCTGGGTGCTTTGGAGTGGCAATATATTTTGCTGCCAACCCAAGCTGACTGGAGTTCTCTTTACTTTTCCTGTTCCCTGAGGAAAATAAGTGGAATCTATTCCCATTTTGTACTTTTTTTAATTTTTTTTTTTTAAATTTTTATTTTTATTTTTGTCTGTTGTGCCTACACCTGCTTTATAGCTTTCACCAGGAATAGAAATATATGTGGTGGCTGGTAAGTCAGGGAATGTTAAACAATCCTGGAGAAACATTGTACAGATTTACCAGTTATTCCAATGAGATTATGCAAGTACTTATAATAAAGGGAACGTAAGTGGTCCACGATGGCTCCGTCTGCCAAGTCAAATTAAGTTCATTTACTCTTACTGCATTACCTCTTGTTCTTCAGAAAATTGATTAAAATGAAGCTGCCTGCTACCTGGCACCTGGTGTGAGCACAGACCCTCTGATCATGTCACTCCTCTAATTACAGATAGTAATTTTATGTTTAAATAGTTTTACAGGTATAACTCTCAGTGCAAATGCCATATAGTGTCTATAATTCCCTTTAGTGGTAGCTATAGGAGTGTAACAACTCTTATTATGAGTATGCAAAGTGTGAAGTGTCAGACTCAGTGCTGTGTACTGTTTGTACAATAAAATCATTAAAAAAAAATGTTACAAAAATTATGTTAAATTGTCCACTCGTAGTAATCATCCGCAGCTTGTCAGAGAGATGAGGTAGAATATCTGTCAGGCAATTTCATTTCTGGTTTCTGTAGGACAAAAATGATTCTAAATACTGTATCCCCCCTGTGAACTCAGACACCCCACTCATTTTTAAGTGGAGCACAAGATAATCCTTCCTGCCACCAAAACTGTACTTAGGGTCTGCAGAAGATGGGTAGAGTTAGGGCTGGCAGCTACACTGGGGGGAGCTTTTGGGGTTTTGACTGTATTTGCATGAATAGTATTTTATTGCTAATGTCTGTGTCCTTAAATGACTCTTACTTAGTGTATGACAGTAGTTTTCAGTTGTAGTTTCTGCATGCTGCTTTGTAAGACTTTGTTATTGCTTTAATCAGTTTCATTACACCTCGGTGTCTAGATCCTCTCCTTGTCAAAATATCATAGTAAGGCATTAACCATGGAATGATGATATGAATCTTAAGGCAGTAGGATCTGGCATTGATGCCGAGGGATTTCTGCTCTTCCACTTGTGTACTCACATGTTCCCGTCTTTTTCGTTTGGTTATTTATGCCTGACCTAAGCAGAACTCCATCTAGTTAAAGCCATGTAAGAAAATTTGCCTCTTCGGTTTACAGTGGATTTCTCAAGAATCACAATCAGCACATTTTGTCTGTTCTGGCTTATCTGACCCTGGAAAGCACCAGGATGCAAGCTGGGGAAAAATGAGTACCCAGGAACAGCACCACATGAGCAATGCCTTTGCCCACTGTGGCTGGGAAATAGCTACCAAGTTGGTTGTTACACACAGTGATTGAGCCCCTCTCTTTGGCGGTTACGTGATAGATAAGGGAAATCGTCAAGTCTGGAAGAAGCTATTTTGTTGTTCCTATTAACTGGAGGATTTTCAGCAGATGTCTTAATAGTTGGAAATCAGCAATAGTATGTGGATTTATTTGTATGCCATCTGAACCATTTGACTTGCCAGATGCATGTTGTTTAATAGCCTTTTGTACATCATTTTCAGAAGATAGTTCAGTAAGATTTTCTTTTATTGTGTGAAATAACGCATTTTGTGGATAGCGTTTCCTATTGTTAGAATGTGTGTTGAAGAGACTAATCGGGTGCAGTCGTTGCTGAGAAAAGAGAATATGCAAAATGCTAGCCCATGCATTGAGAGGCACAATAGAAACTTGTGATGAAGTCATCCTTTATATCTTTTTTGAACATCACACATTTTTCGGCTTTTTGGATGTCTTTTGGTTGGCAGAGATCTTTTGTTTAGGTACTTAAAAGCCACTTTACTGCTTCAGTGTTTCGATTGTTTCAGTCATTCCTATCTTGTTACTGTCAACATTATCACAGACTAATATGGTTTAAATTATTTGCAGACATTTCAGTCCTCTACCTTCATGTGAAGATAGTTTTAGCTTTCTGTTGTTCTTCTATTAAAGCATATCTGAAAAGATAAATGAAATCCTAGTTCTTACGCTGACTTATATCACACAGTCCCTGACAATCACTATATGAGTCAATGAATGTGAAATACAAGAACGTATTGATTAATCACTAAGAACAAGTTTGTTTTATTGGGTTTTACTTTGATTGTCCCTCACTACATCTATGACATACGTAAATACCCCTGGTCATTTAGCTATGTGTGTGTTTAAAATGTAATATCACTGTATTTACTGTGCAACATGAATGGTGATTCATTCAAAAATATTCACTGATTCCTATCGTGTTGTGTTAGATTCTGGGAATGAGTCTTTGTATAACAGAGATAGTGAACAGCAAGGAAAAGAGCCTGAAAGTTGTCAGATTAGGCTAATACTAAGATTTCATAAAATTTAATTTGTTGCTCAACTAACATCAAATACTATGACAAGACTATTTTTATGCACAAAGGTGTTAATCAGAGTCTATGGAAAAGAGTGGCCAAATAAGGATCAAGAAGCTCATCTGGGTTTTTGGAAAAGCTGCCGCAGAGGTAGAAGTGAATTACATTGAAAAAAATAACCTTCAAGGGAGACAAGATTATCAGACTGAGGGTGCCTCATTGCTTCAGTCTCTGGAGAAAACTGCTGTCTACCCGTGACATAGGTCCCATTTGAATCTAGATGCAGGAATGTGTAGGACGTACATTCAGCAACTCCAGCCACCAGATGGTAGACTCTGCTTACTGGTTAAGTCAGCTCTAGTGTCTGGTCACCAGTTGGCAGAAACGGCAGTAGACAAATTACATCACCTTAGAATCACAAAGCACGGTATCGCTCCTGTATTTTGATACAAGTATAACCCTTCTTTCAGATTTCTGTTAAAACACAAAAAACAACCGAATCCCTGTCAATATTACGCAGCATCTATAAATAATCTCCAATGTAGACCGAGAAGGAAAGTATATTTTTATTAGGCTGTTTATTATGTGAGTGGAATTAGCAAGAGACAGTTGGTGTAGAAAATTAATGAACTAGAGTTTCATGGCTGGAATTTACTCCAACCTGCCTTATGTTACCAGTAAAATTTGTTTGGGGAACCTCAACATACTCTTTAGGAGACATTTGTCCATTTTGCCAAATGATCACACAACAGAGCACATTCTAACGGCATTCTCTGCTTTATTTTAAATTTTCCTTTCATTGTGTAGAAACAAAATAAAGTGATAGAACACAAATGTTTGCATTTATAGAAGACATTTTTGTCAAAGCCTATGAATTGTTTGCATGTGTGGGAAATACATATATATGGTCTAAAGTTATACCAAATATTTTAAAAGAGCCAACGAGGACTAATTGGACAAAATCTCAATGATTTTGTGCCTAGTAAGGTATGAACTGTAAAAGACAGATGAAAGCGTTGGGCTTCGCAAAGAGAATGAAAACCATCTGTTAGAAATACTTTCCACAGATTATACTCGGTCCAGCTATTAATTAAGTGATTTTGCATCACTACTTTCAACAGAGCAGATCCTTCATTACTGGGAGCAAACCAGAGGTATGCGTTTGACCTTCCATGTCAAAGAAAGGTGGTGGTATGCCATCTTCCAACAGTGAACGAAGGAAAAAAATGGAAGGGTTGTTCCCTGTACATGGATATACTTTATCTCAGAAGCAATACTGCGATGTTGCAACAGTAATGGATTTTACTTTACAACCTCCACGATAGCAAATGCTCACTTTTAATGCTCAGGTGTGTACCAGCACCTCCAGTGCCATGAGCACTGGTGTGGTGAGACGCTCCCGTCCTTCAGAGCTACCTGAGAGAAGCGTGGCTGTGAACCCCAGCCATCCTGCTTGACTTTGCCAGTGGGTTTTCAGCTCAGCGTCTGACAGACCAGTTGCCAAGAGACTGATCCAAGGCTCGTTTAAAGGAATGGGACTGTTCCGTTGCGTTTCGTAGGCTTTAGTTCTGGCCTCATTTTACTCAGTGCCCTTAGCCTGCATGCCATCCTCACATGTCATGCATTGTTGCGAGACTGTCCTCTGGGCTCCTGGTGGCCTTTTTTGAGGTGGAAGATGGAGAATGATTTGATGATAGCAAACCAGGGACAATTTCTTGCCCTTTATTCTTTTTATAGTTATGGATGGACCATGCCTAATATCCCACCGTCCTCCACATCTAGTTGTAAATGAGGGTTTGTCACGGCATTGATATTTATTCGCCTGTTGATGTTACTTTGTGCATTATGTAGCAATATGCTCCTCTCTGCCCTCATTCCCCCTTGCTCTGAGGCAGATGATGTGGTTGATGGCAATTTTCATGGTGAACTATGTAATAAAGGCTTTCTAGTTTCCTACAAGAAAGAACTTTAATACTCTTTAATTATTATAATAGTCTGAGAATATTTGCAATTAACAGGTTCAGCGGAAGGCAAGCATCCTTATATGTCTTTGCTGATTCTGTTTAGCTCTGATCTTTCAGCATGCCATTGTACCTCATGCAGTCCTATGCTATTTTGTCTTCCACTTCATTGAACAAATGAGTTCTGTCCTAGGGCCAAAATCTGAAAATACGAAGTGCAGCTCTCTAGAGTAGGCCCCTGACTCAGAGGAATAAAATACCAAGATTCACCTAATCTTCTTTGGCATGAAAAATTCAGCTGGACATCTCATACGAAAATGCTTCTTATGACCTCTGGTACTTTCTTCTCAAGTCAGACTACTGCATAAAAGTCCATCTGGTAATAAGTTGCTTTTTCTGCTCCTTATTCTGACTATTCCAGGAAGCATTATCCAGAGCTGTACAAAATTGAATGACTGATTTGTTCAAACCTAATTGAAAATTCTCACAGTCCTATTAAAAAAAAAATAAAAAAAAATCTGTTCTGGATTTAGTTAAGCTTTTTTGTTGAATCCATATTTTTCAGCTTTAAACCTATGAATCAGAATGTCTGAACTTGAGTTCTAATCAAAAGTTGCGGTATGGAGCGTGCAAGGAGATGCCTTAATGCCACGATGCTATGAACCATGCAGTTGAGCTGTTATGCAGGGAAAACAAACTGAGACTGTTATGTGGTCACTGCAGATTGTTTTCTCCCAAGACTAATCGGGGAACTACATAATAATGTGGAGAAATTGAAATAGTTTTAAGTGCTTCAGCTGACCTTCTGGAGGCAACAGCGATTCCTGGCTGCTATGACTGAACTTCCCCAAGTGTCCAGGCTTGCTCAGGCACTGCTACATATATGTGCAAATACATAGATGTGTATAACTGGGGCCTCAGAGTGGATGATGTGCTTGGGCACAAGAACAGAAGGCCCTCTTTCAGAGGGCTCCCTTTTTCAGAGACTATGGAGAATGCAAAATTTCAGCATAAAATCTCTCCCCATGGCGATCTCTTTTTGTGCATCTTTGCGCTAATGGCAAGCTCTGCTGCTTCCTACCACAAACCTTTAATGTTAATGAAAGCACAAGGGACTTGGGTTTAAACACGTGTGGGCAAGTTCCCTTACACGCAGCAACTGCAGATATTTGTTTGCTTGATTTGCAGAGTATCTGTATATCTCACTGTACCCTGGAAGAGTGTTACAAGAGTTTCTCTTTGCTGTGTAATCCACCTATGGTAAATGATTCATTTAAGTAAATTTAATGCTAGCTGAAACATTTACAGTTTTCAAAACCACAACAGTGCCAAGGAAATGAGGGTGATTGAGTTGATATATCAAACTGAGAAACGACAACAAACCAACGTAAACGATGATTGGTTAATCTGGGGTATTTTCCCTCATTTTCTTTTGTGATTCTGACCAAGTATACCTAAGATACATTTCTAAATGGGCATGCCTGTTTCAATTCCCCTTTTACAGCGTGTACCAAGACATCATATAAAAATGAGGTTTTGAAGCCATTTAGTGCTCCACCAAAGTAGCAGGGCATTAGGTTCTCATTCATTCATTTGAAAACAATTAGGAGAAAATGCCACTTATCTTAAATAGTATTTGTCAGATTTTCTTCATCAAACTTGGTAAATACATATCTTCTGACATTTTGATGTATAATCATCAGTCTGGGGTAAACCTAAGTGACTGGGCTTTGGCCCGTGAATAGCTTTTGTTTCTGTGTGACATTAAAATGTTGTGTTGGGTTTTTTAAAAAAGATGTAATGAATATTCAAAATTAGAGTTATTCTCCATTGTATCCACAGTAGGTCAAGTGTCATAAGATCAAAAGAATACTTAGTATGCAATCTAGAGGTTTTATAAATGTTTCTGAATTGATTTTTTTTGTATGGTATATGCTTTGGAACTTCTGTCAACGAGAAGCGTAAATTAAGTGTCAATTTTCATTTGAATGGACAACTAGTTAAAACGAAGGTATTTTAATTGCCTTTAGTTTCTTTGCATTCATAGGTAGTATAGACATTCACTGTTTTTTTTCCCCGAAAGCTTCCTTTGAACTTAGTTCCTACAGTATTATGGTTTCTCTGTCCCCTATCTTTGTGCCCCACAGTCCGGTCATCAACAAAACGTTCAGTGCTACCGCCTGAGGACATGCATCCCTTACCTGAGTGATGCTGCTGCATGGGGCATCATTGGGGTTGGTGCTTCAAAGTTTTTGACAGTCAAAGTTAAGAATGATTTGCTAACATCTATACAGTGGCTTCTTGCTTAAAAGAGATCTAGATGAGTTTGTAGCGTCACCCTGCAGTGATTTCAGTATCTGAAAATATTTTATGTAGTCATAGATTCCTGATACAACCATTTGCCTGTGGTTTGCCTGGACCTCTGGAAATGTGGATCTGGGTTATGACTCCCCAGTTCAGCCGCTTTGTCTTCAAACAAATACCTTAGTACCCTAAGTCATAAGTAAAACTATGTAAATTGAGATGAAATCAAATGGGTGTAAATTATTTGATGCAGTCTCTTTTCTGTAGGGAAAAGAAATATGACCTGAAGTAACAGGAACGGAGGTGGAACAGGAGGAGAGGGCAGCATTGCAGTTATAGCTGAGGGAGGAGGTGGGGTTCGTTACTTTATTAATTGTTTTCCGTGTATGTATAGAGTTAGTCTCACATTGCCTGTTTTAAAACTCTCCTTCTCCCTTTGCTTAATCCTGGAGGGGCTGGGGTGCAAGTTTTCATTTGCAGCTCAGTCTGAAGAGCCTTTCTGTGCACACAGCGGTGTTTTCTGGGGGTGTGAAATAGCTGGTGCCCTGGAGGTCAGTGTGGCTCTCGCTTGCCCTAAGCAAGGAAGTCTGGTAGCTCTAGGGAATGCCAGATTTTACCAGGTGTGTGCAGGAGGATTATAGTACACGTGGGCAATAGGTCTCGTGCTCCTGGAAAATGCAAAAAGGGACTGTTGCCTGCTTTGAATAACCAGTCTAGGTAGCTGTGCTAGACTTAGAGCTTTCTTGTGTCTCCGAGATCCTCGAGCTGCCGGCAGGAGAAGGGCTGCTCTGAGTCAGCTAAGCAGAAATTCTTGCTGATGGGTGTGTGAACTGTGGGATAAATGTCAAAACCGAGCATCCATTGATTTCCGCTCCCTCCCCGAGCTCTCTCCAGCCAGTTGAACCCCGTGCTTGAGGGTATTTTGTTCTTCAGGTGTGACATTGCGACCCTCTCCCCAAGGCAGCCTTCCTTCTCGTGGCTCTTACCCCATGCTGGTAGGGAACACAGTTATAAAAGACCGGACATAAGCACAAATTTCATTTTGTTAAAGTTGATTACCCAGGATAACGGAATATTCAGGATTTAGAGGACTCTGTATCTGATCGAACTCATGCCATGGCTACTTCATTGCAAATTTAGCTAAAATTGGTGACTGCAAGAGAGGCTACCTGTGTTTTGGATTATTTTAGATAAGTCTTGTGACAACTAGGCACTTTCTGCCTACAGGGCATGTATGCCTACAGTATACAGAAAAGGTAAGCGTGGGTGAGCATCATAATGAAGTTCCAAAGACCCAGTCCTACTTTCCTGACTCATTTGAAATAAGCAGTGAACTCAACAGCATCATTGTTTTAATAAAGGCTATAATAATAATGAGAGCTCCAGATTTTCTATGAAATAAGAAGGTTAATGTAGTACCTGGAGTCTGACCTCAGGTCTAAATTGTGATCCTAATGTTAATCATCATGAGACATAGCTTCACACCTCATAAATCCAGTCAGCCTGTTTCTACTATCCGGTACAACATTTAAATAAAAAGCAGTTTCACAAAGACATGCATCACTATAGATTCCCTTCTTGCACTTTTTCAAATCATGTTGCTGCTTTATACAAACCACCTTTCATAAGCTGTCTGCCAGAAAGCTCTAAAAATAATAGCACAGACGCTTGCAACAACAAATTGGCTACCTCACTTTCAGTGAATCGAATGTTCAAATGAAAAGGTTTTTGCTTCCAAGTATTTGAAGCATACCTTGAACATGTTACCAGGCTCAGATGTACTGCTTATAAAAATAAAATGGGAGATAAAGAAGTTGTTTACATTCATTGTGATTTCCACATTTTAAAATAAGATCTATTGAAATGAAGGGTAAAAAGAGACAGTTTGACACGGTTAGTAATTGCCCATAGATGCAGCTTAAAAAATAAAAAAAAAGTCTGTGGTTGTTTTTTATCTTGAAATTGTACTTTTTACATCATCTGTATGGATGCACGCCCATGTCTACGGGTACTTGTGTTGTCTGTCTCACACGGGAAGGATTTGGGTTCATCCCATGTCCAGAAATGATAAGAGGCGGTATGGAAGGAGCAGAGTTCATCTGTGCGTGTCTGGGTGAGGACAGAGTTCCTACCTAGCTGCTTCCTATCAGCCGGGGAGCCTCAGATAGGATCAAGGCGGCACCAGGTTCCTACAATTTGCAGATAGCACTAGCTGCTTGCCTTCCTTTGTAGCTAAGAAGGAATGGTCCGTTCTTCGTCATGTTTTCAAAGCTAGAGTAAATGTTGGGAAGGTTAGATATTTGAGGAAATGACGTGATCTCTGCTTATTTGGCCCTATACATACTAATGTGATTAATAGCACCACCAAGGCCAATTAAAGTATTAGTGAATATTCTCAGGGATGCGCATGGTATACACTCTTGCCTATAAAGAATACAAAACAACCCAAAACAAACAACGCATGAACACCTCTTCATAATACCGTTTTTGGCGTTTGTCCAGACCTATGAAAAACACCTAAGTATGTATAGCTTTTTTCACTCATGGCTACTACATCCAGTTATCGACTGCCTTCAAGTGGGATGTGATGACATACTTAGGTATTCATGGGATCATTTTTCATAAGCTGTTCACGTATGGTGTTTGCAAGCCACGCAGCCTGCTTTCCTCTGGGAACTAGAAAAAAGAACAGCTGAAAACTGAGCAAAACTATACAATCTTTTTTTAAACATCCGTTTCTAAAACCGAGTTTTTATAGTTTTCCCCCAAACTTCCTGGGACAAGTTCTTCCCGCTCTTCATATCGTAAGTGATAAAATGCAAATGTCAAACATTATTAGTTCTGTAGCATAAGTACTAATTTTTGGTTTTGCTAAGCAGTTTACATAGGGAAATCTGGAACGTTTCCAATCGTCTTCACTATCATTTAGTCCTTAAAACCCAGAACAGACATTTAAACCAAAAAACATTATATCTTGTGTGCAGATGCACATGCAGCACCATAAGAAGATGAATAGTTGTAGTCTTGAACTGGCGTCGCTATCAAATAGACTCTGTATAATTAAATAAGAAAGCATTTTAACAAAAAATTACATCTCAGGCACTCCTTTGTGAGTAAAAGAGTGAGCTGCAGAAGGAGAAAAGTCCGCAAGTGCTTAGCAGTTATTTTCATGAGAAAT
This sequence comes from Microhierax caerulescens, assembly GCA_035590215.1. NCBI lineage: Eukaryota > Metazoa > Chordata > Aves > Falconiformes > Falconidae > Microhierax > Microhierax caerulescens. Next base: position 38,586,539 of record JAVJGJ010000061.1, read on the forward strand.
TTCCAACACCTCTAATTTGATTTTTTTCTTTAATGAATACTTTTCTCAGTGATGTTGTTTGTTGTTTAAGATACCTCCCAGCATCATTTTTAATGTCATTACAATATGCAGGCTCTGCAGTTTGGCGAACTTAAATACCAAAGAGCTCATAAAAAACTGTGGCTCTTATGGCACTACAGATAGCAGCTTCTGTATTAGATTTGTACTACTTTAATGCTGCCTTTTCTATATCTCAAGGCTGTTTCATGCAAATATTTAAGCTTAGGTATTCTCACAAACAAGCAGCCATAACATTTCAGTAACTTTGTTTTAAAAGAAAGACTTTTGAACATGCAGGAAATATTAGTACATCAAACAAAGTGAAAGACAAGGTAGTTTAACTTGTTGGTTTGTTTGCTGAAACTCTAAAGTAAATATACTGTAGCTAAAAGTGTTCCATTTTTATCTGCCTGCTGCAGTAATGGCTGTGTTACTTCAGGGCTTACACTTCAATAATTGATCAGGGTTTGTATAGCACCGGCTAAGAGCAAAAATAAGAGTGTTGCTTTGAACAAACTGCTGCAATGTTATAGCATTAGGCACAGAAACAAGATTCTGGAAATATAGATATATAAAAAACAGGAAAAAGATGGATAAGTTGGAGTGGTAAATACTGCTTCAGGCTAGAAAGTAATGAGAATTTTTCCATAGAGAGTTTTGACCTGCTATTCAAAAATTGTTTCTTGTCTTAATAAATCCTAAAAGTGTAATTTACTTGCAAAAGGGAAAGAACAAAGGCACCAAAATTCTTTTGATAACAACACTTGTTAAGGTTGATAAGTTGGGTTTCAAATGTGTGAAGAAAAATGTGTGACAGTTTGTTTTAAGGTGACAACCTAAGTGTTCAGATACTTCCATCTTGTGCTGTTTATAAAGCAGTACACTAGTAAATGCTTTACACATGTATATTTGGAGTGGAAACAATAGATAACATATCTTCCCAAAAAATTTTGCAAAATCTTTGGTATCTGTTTATTAATTTACAAAATCATTGGTACGATTAATCTGTTAAATTCAGGTTATTTCAGAACATGGTCAATATAAATCAAAATTACATGTATTAATATTTCTTTCTTTTGGGCAGTACATTATTTAATGCCTTCATTTTGACAATATTTTCTAGTATTTTTTAGGTTTTATATCGTCTTCTGAACACTCAACTTTATTGCTAAATAGAAGAAACATAGCACATTTACTATGCTGCTAAAAATTAGTGCTGAATCGATAAAGTGTGAGAAATCCTCAATAAAAGATGAAAATGCCATCCTTAATCTGTTCTTCACAGAGCAGGTTCCTCCCAAGTGGATAATTTTGCATAGCATAGGTATCATAATGTCTTTTAACTTTATGGATTTGTCAAATATTTTAAATTTTATGCCTAAACGACAGGAAATTCTATTAATATACAATTCAGTATGGTTATCTCAAACTAAGCGTGCACCAGTGTACACAAAGGAAAGCAGGGATGAAACTGTATTTGAGGGCACTCCATGTTTATCTACCTGATGTAGCAGTCGAAGCCTGTAGGTTATTTTTCGAATGTACTCACAAATAAATATTGCTGCATGTGATTACTACAGCGCCCAAAAGTTTCTCAAAGGATAAGAAAAAGAACTTGACCGTTACAGCCTTCTCCTCCTCCCTTCATGTGTATAAAGCACTAAATGAAAAAGTATTAACTGTTTTCCAAACAGTGTAAGCAGGGTTGCGTGACATACGGTAGTTTGTTGTTATTGAGTACTTCACAATAGTACGTGGATTTCGGTCTCAAAAACGAGACATTTTTATATCAGAGAGAAAAAGTATACTTCATAAATCTCTTGCCACCTGACCGTGATGATTCTGAGGCACCACATCTCACTGTTATGTGCTTTCTGCTGAAGTCATTGTGTGCTAAAAAACAAAGCACCAAACCAAACAAAACCTTCTCTAGTGTTGTTTTGAAGTGACGCCACTTCAGTGGCATTTAGCAAAAAAACCTGCTCAGATGGCAGGGAAGTTGCTCCAGCGGAATTTGATAAAAAGCCAGTTGCATGGTATTAAGCCACATTCCTATTGAGAATTTGTATTGACTGTATTGCTTCTTGTAACAAATATTACTTGAAAAAGTAATGAGAGAAGTATGATATTAATGTTCAAATTCTAATTAACATTACCTTGCACTGTCTTAATCCGACTGTATTAGTTCTGTTTTCTCCATGTCCATCTAAGGAAGCATAAAGTCTAGAAGGTTTTGGGATTTAAAAGCTAGAATTCCAATAAAACCCTGCAAATGCATTCCCGTTCTGGAGAACCATGGTGTATCTTGCCAGAACTGTTGCTGTGGGACTCCTAAGTGTGATGACAACCCTGTGTTGTGTTTATGACTCTAAATAATTAACAGTTCCTATGGAAAACCTTATTTGACTCAGCTACAGCTTAAAAGCCACTTGAAGTTTGAGATATTCCAGGTCAAGATCGTGGTTTTTTCCCATTTCTTTTCCTATTTTATGTTGTCTCTAACAATATCAGGCCTAAAACGAAGACGAAGGCAGAGGAAACAGTATTGCTTGCTTTGCTCGGAGGAGGCAAGGCTCGGTATTTGGAGAACCAAACTTTTTTTACAAATTTTACTTGCAGCGTATTGGCAATGCAGTTTTGGTGGGTGTGTGGTCCCTGGCAGGTGACCCCAGTTCTGCTCCCATCCCCGGAGCTCAGCTGAGCCACTAGGGCCAGGTCCAGAATTTGTAAGAGCAGCAGGTTTACATCCTAATGCCAGAATCTTGTTCTTTGAGAGAAGAATTATTTGAGAAAAAAAGTATTTGTGGGTAAGAGCTATAGCTTGGAATTGTAAACAGATCTAATGCCCTGGGTCCAGCATCACGCTGCCTCTGCTAATAGGTAGCCTCAGAAGAGAAAAAAAGAGCTACCAATTGAGCCAGAGGCAGCAGTCCTGTGGTGTGGCCAGGGCAGGGGTGAGTTTAATGCTCTGTCTGGGATGCGATAAGAGAGGGGGGACCAGACCTTTTGGTAGAGTGCAGGACTATGTTAGGTTGCAGCAGCAGAAGGACCTGATTTCTTCCAGAAATCATCCCTGATCTGCTAAGGGTGGTGTATCAGACCCAGGAGATGTGCAGGTCTGAGATTCTCCATCTCCTTTGGGAATTGTTCTAAACAATGTGAAAACTGAAAGGATAATAATATTGCAATTAAATAATTCTTAATAAGTGTCTAGATTGCTTGTCATTGAACACTAGAATGGGTAAATTACTGGCATCTTTTAAGATTCCTTTCTCAGCTTCTTTGTGCGTTTTGGCAGGCATTGCTTTATGGATTGATGTCGGTTTCACATTTTCTCAACTCTTACCACAAGCACAAATGCTTGTCTTGAAAAATAAAAGCAGTTTATCCTCTTCATCGCAAAAGAAAATCCAAAAATATAGTTTGAGGTTGTTGTTCCTCTGAATTTGAGCCAGGGATGCTATCCTGAATGAAGGTTCACTGTTTACAATCGTTACTATCAGACCCTCCTCAAGGCTGTACTGTGGTGTGAGGCGGTAATAGGTTTTTCGAGTAACATTTTTTTTCTTTTAAACAATATAACATTTAAGAACTACATACAAATCAGATGTTGTGCTTGAGTGTTTTTGACATATTACACTGTATTTTGCCTCTGAGGCCAGCCTTCTCCTAGAAGACAAAGAAATAAAACTTTTGATTTTGTGTAGAAAGAGGTTAAACAAAAGAATGTCTTATAACAGGGCTGTATTTTTCCAACCCACCCTTAAAACAAACTATAAGACTAAAATTTGCCAGTAACACTGAAAAAGTCCATAGCACACATTCCTTGCTATGATTCATCGATATGGTAAAGCACAAGGAGCAGGTGGCAAATGTTGTAAATGGTAAGTAATGTTTTTAAGTGGACTGCCTTAGAGTGATGTGCAATAAGCTATCAATTAAAAAAGGTAACCTGATCAATTGATGGTCCTCTCCAACCATTGCAGTAGCCAACAAAGCCAAATTTTGTTGCACAGGGGAAAGCCTTTTGTCATAGCAACACGTTCACACAAGTAATAGTTGCATGCATAACATAGGAAATAAACCTAACCAAAATGACTATTATTACTATGTGGGCTTTATCCAATAGTAACAGATAAAATGTGCCAGGCACTTCCAAGATACACATCTAGAGCCCAGGGACTTTCTTTGCCCTGAGTAATTGCCATCAGAAGAGAACTATATATGTAAAGGAAGACAAAGGCGAAACTTGTACAATTAAAGGCATCAGTTTTCTTAGCTGTGTACTTACGCTGTTTTCTCTTTTGAATCCTTTATTCTGGGGATCAATGTAAAGTTTAAGGAAAGCACACAGGGAAGCTTGTTAACAGAAAGAAAAGAGAAGGAATGTAGAAGATAAAGGAGAAGAGAAAGGTTTAAGGGAGTGATGGCTGAAAAGGAGAGAAGGGGGAGCAAGATGAGTGCTTTCATGCAGCCTCTTAGCCCACGCCATACATTAACCCATGGAACAGGTTCATACATGCAGTTATATACTCTTATTCCTCACCATTGTTTCTGGTACGTAAATATTGAAGAGTTTTTTCTCCCCCCGCCCCCCATCCCCCATCTAATTAATACTGCCAGGACTAAGAGTTGAAATATATGTTGAGGCAAGATAAGCTGGAGGAGCTGGGAATGGCTGCCTGAACTTACAAGTGGAGGATGTGGAAAGGGTGAGGGGAGAACTGGCCCTGGCTCCTTCTGAATGTGGAGAGGAACTGTGCAAGCAGGAGAAATCTGTATGGTGTGTCTATATAGCATCTCCAGGTTTGGGGAATTTACCGTAATAAAAGCGGTAGAAAATTAAATACAAAGCCAGTATTTTAAAATGTTATTGCCGTTTGAATAAGGCACTCAGTAGTTAGGAAATGTCAGGATTATATGAATTTAAATAAGCACTACACACACATACGTGTTTCATGATAGAGCCTTTAGTGACGGGATCACACTGCTTTTTTCAGAGATCTCCTAGATTCTTTGTTAAGCAAGAAGCAGTCTTTGGGGTAAACCAGGGATTTGACTGTTTCTTCTATATTCTGAAAGTATATGATGGGTTAGTGAGGGAACTGCATGAATGAAGTCAGTTGAGATATGGAAAGGAAAGCTGAAGCAGGCCTCTCACAGAACTCAGATCAGCTCCTCCCATCCCCAATTTCTCCTTTTGCCTTCACGGTTTGCCACTGCTGATGTGCTCTTCGTTTGCTGGAGGTCTGACCTGAGACCCCACAGAGCCACAACACACCTTCTGGCTGTTCAGCCCTCTAAGTGAAATCACTGGGGGTCTACATCTGACCCAATAAAGTACCATCTACTACCAGTCTGAAAAAACCCTGGACCCCAACCAAAAAAAACCCTGACTTCTAAATTTCTTGTAGTAGATGTACCACATTAGCAGATACTTCTGATCTTAAACTCTTTGTTCCTGAAATATCACATTGTGGAGATTTCAGCTGAGCGAGTGACACCCTCTTATTTCCGATGGGTCTTGTAAAATGAATTAAGAACGTAAACATTGAAGTTGTGTTGTGTGAATGCTGCAGGAAAACATGCAAATACCTTTATAATTATGAGTAGGACCTAAATTCTGTGTTACAATGAAGTAGAGAGTAGTAGAGATAAAATGAAACACTGGTTAGTTTTCCATCAAACCACTCGTGCTCTGAAAGAGGCAGGAGCCTATGGAAAATGTCTGTATGTGTTCATGTGATGAAAGAATACTGCAACATACACATATATATATATATATATATGCATGTGGGGAATGGATAATGATCACAGTCATTAAGCAAACTTTAAAATAATTTCCTTTCCAAACTTCATGCTTTCAATAGTTTGCATATATGTCTATAACATGTATGACAGTATAATTTATATAATAGTAAATATCACTTGCAGATGTATGCCTGAGTAGTCTAGGGTGAGGATTCTTTCCATTTTTATAAAAACCTGTTTAGCCTTTGTCTAAGTGGGTTGTTTTGAGGATGTTTTTGGAGGAGGAAACTGTCGGGCACCTCTATAGTTGCATCCGTGTGCTTGTTTAACAGACACATTAAAAAACAATGCAAAACATATTGGGAACTATTTTCAGACAGCCATCAAATGCACTGAAGCAGCCCCCTGTTTACATTACTGGTTCATACCTTCATTTTGCACAAGTGCAACTACATCAGTTCATCTGCTGTGGTGCAAATCCTGCAGTGATCTTAAATTTAAAAAGGCATTGCACTTAAATAATCTAAAAGATCCATGCTTAGGGTAAGAGGGGCACGCAAGTGAAATCCTGATGTTGCCTCTGTATTTTGAAAATCCTGGGGCTTAGCACCAAAAATAACCTGTTCCGGATCAAGTACTCTCTTGCTTTGCATCTTTTTTATTTCTTCCTGGGGGGGGGGGGGGGGGGGGGGGGGGGGGGGGGGGGGGGGGGGGGGGGGGGGGGGGG
>JAVJGJ010000061.1:38593065-38623959 GCA_035590215.1 Microhierax caerulescens
CCGCCCCCCCCCCCCCCGCCTCCTCCCCCCCCCCCACTCCTCCCCCAGGCTGGCCTTCTCTCTTTATTTATATAAATAATTGAGGATGCAATTATTTATGGCTGCACATAAGGATTCTACATGTCTAACTATCTATCTGTGCCCACAGATCAGATAGTTTGTTATCTATATCACTATTTGCACCTGCAAGTCATTGTGCTTGGAAATTATCTCTTCATGTAATTGTGTGCACAACCAGAGGTTGAATTAAAGCCGCTTTAAAAAGAAAGCCCCTTCTGTAAACTGAGCCCACAGATGGATTGCATCCACGATTCAAAGATTTTTCTCTCTGATAGAGTAATTCCTAGACTCACAAAATACCTGCTGCCATTGAAAAGACGTTGGCTGGAACACCTCCTCAGTTCCTTCAGGTCCACATGTAGGAGCTGGTAAAAAGTGGTTGGGTGTAAGCACCGAGTCGCCCTCCGCACCTTGGTGCTGGATTGGGCCACACGTGTGATGTGGAATTTGAGCGTATGCTACCATTGTGCTGCTTTTGAGGAGGGCAACACAAAGGCTGAACAAGACCCTTTGAAAAGTGAGTGCATCCGTTAAGTGCCACACCGCTCTGAGCAGAAAGCGAGCACCGGCTCTGGTCCCAGCGCTTCCTCTCGCTCAAACCTCAGCCCTCTATCTTGGGCATTTTCCTTCTGAATCATAATTGTGCAATCTGTTTCCCATTTTAGCATAAAAATCTAGAAATGGAGTAGGCTAACTTTAAACAAGCTGCATTTTTCATGAATCAGGCTGTAAAGTTCACTGCCATAGAGAAGGCATGTCCTTGTAAAATTCTGCATTAAAGAAAAAAAAAAAAAAAAGGTTAACTAAAGATGGATGGCATGGTATGTCAGGCTTACAATTGCATTTTTCTGTAAACATAAAAGGGTTAGAAAAAACTGGTCTCAACTGTTCAAAATACTTTCGAATAGCCAACAAGAAATGATGTTTACCATTTTACAAACGCTACGGCTACTTTATTGTCTGAGTGGCTTCCATGCACTCCAATAAATTTAAATTGGATATTTGCTGTCCAAATTGACAGTGGGTGATTAAGCCAAAAATAAGAGCATTCGCCTTTAAATTTTAGCTGTGGCATCGTGTTATATTCCCAACATTATGTTACGTTGCATCAAGGCAGTCACTACAGACCAAAATTTTGATGGATATAAAGCAGATCAAAAGGGTATAGTGATTTTGAAGTCGGTGACAATAGATGCTTCAATATTTGTACATTTCTACTAAAGAGACTTGCATTATTTTGTCAGTTTGTTTCATTTCAGGGGTATTCAGAAATGATATTCGTTCTTTGATATAAGCCTTAAATTGTACAATTTAAGAAAACTGACTGAAAAAGATAAATTAAATGGGTAGAAATATTTTCAAATCAAAGAACAACTGACATATATAAAAATGATGTATGTTTCTTACATAGTCCACAGGGAGAATTCTGCAGGCTTGCTATGATCTCTACAATTTGCCTCTGGGCAAACGAGGCTTTGGGATATTCTATTATTCCTTTGGTCTGTTTATCATGGAAACTGATGTACAAATCGCAGGTTCTTTTGGACCTCTCCTTTCCGTTTCCTAGAGCTGCTAAGAATGAACTTATCACCTGTCCTCACCTTCAGTGAAGTGCTTTGGGGAAGGTTCAGTGACCAATAATCAATTATTATTGAGAAGCAATCAATTGCTAATCTCCATAATTATGCACATCTCAACACTATGAACAAGAAAGAGAAACAAAGCTGCACTCCAAGCATTGCCTTGTTAGCAGTATTTTGTTAACACAGGCTCTAAAAAAAGCTGCCGCAGCTGGTAGCACAAATGTGTTTCCAGTATTCAGGCCATCAACGTGATTCGTCGCTAAATGTATAGAATCAGCTTCTTGCTAAAAACTACAATTACAGGTGATATACAGATTGAAATCACAGGGCTGGTTTGTCGAAGAAAATTGTCCTAATGATGGGTTTTCGGATCGGGAATGCAGCTCTTTTCTTCCTCTGTGATGGGTACTGAAGGCAGCTGCACCTGCCTCTGTGCTGTATTCTGCCGCACTTAATGATATCTGATGATATCATTAGGCAAAGTGTTCATAAACAGATGTTGAGCCTGTGCCTAAATGCTGTCAGATGAGCGGTTGCTGGCCTGAAACAGTATTATTTATATAGAACATTTACGTTTGTTATGTTAATAACCCCACTATTAGCTCTCTGGATGTTGCGATAGGAATGTAAATGTAGTTAATATGAATAACAACCTCTTTACTCTTTGTGCTGCAGTTGAGTATAACTTTTAGGCTTTTAGAGAGAAACAAAGATTCCCCCCACCAAGTCCTTTTGACTTCATGATTTTTTTTGGCACCATTCAAAATTTTGATCAGCAGATAAATGGTAAGAATCTGTAGGACAGATGTTAAAGACTGGAATTTGTTTCTCTTAACACTTCATGTTTTCAAGAAATTCTAGTATTTATGTGTTTTCTGGTAATTCCCGGACCCAGTTCATTACCCTAATATGTCAGAGTTTTGATTGTAGACACTAAATTGACAAACACCCATTAAAAATAAAAATAAAAAAGTATTATGGCAACTAGAATTATGATCCGTATTTCTAAAGATTATTTTCTCTGATTGTTTAATTTATTTCACAACAATAACGAAATACTGGGGAGACCACTTCACTCCATATTCATCTTTTTTGTTTAATCTTTCAGTCTGGTGTTATTCTAGTGGTGCTTGAAATACTGCTTTACAATTGCTGAGGGTTTATTTAGCCAAAGTTGCATTTTATACCTCATAGTTAATTCATGTAGAGTAAGTTATGTAAATTTTGACAGTCATCAAAATGTGCAGTGTTTCTCTAAAATACAGCTTACTAGCGATAGCTCTGTTATAAAAATATCATTGGTGCTTTTATAATTTTATTTCATATTTTAACTCTTTCTGGATATGATTTGGGAGTAGAGGTGCATGTTGCAAATGGGGTTTTCTTGTTTGTTGCAATAGCAGATGATGACAGTATTTCTGCTTTTACATGCCTGAAGTATTATTAACTGATGTGTTGCTATAACCATGCTTCGGAACTACAGTAAACTCTTGTCTTCGTCGTGTGTATTAACGATTTTGTAGTCCTCTGTGTGCATGAAAATGTTAAAGATATCCATGTCAGCGCATGCCTGTAGCATAAGGGAAGATATGTGTCCCTGCCCATGGCAGGGGGGTTGGAGCCAGGTTGATATTTAAGGTCCCTTCCAACCCAAAACGTTTTAAGGTTCTATATTCTCCCCACCCCCACCCTACTCCCAAAACCCTGTGTGGTTTTGTTCACTTGCCACTATAATCTGCAGGGCTCTCCTGTGTCTGTGTGTCCCCCCTCAGATGAGTAGCCTGCTCCATATTACACTGAAACATGCATTTAGGGGGCAAATAAACATTTGGCATCTCTTACAAGAAGAAACAGGAGTTGGAAGACAGAGGTAGGAAGTCCCAGGATTTGACTAAGGGCCAACTAGATCTTTGGAAGGGAATTTAAGGGCACCCTAGTAAGGGAACTGGCTGCTTGGGAAGAGAAAGAGCGTGTCTGAGGAGGAATACAAGATATAACATAAGGATTTAAGAACTGTTCTTGAAGATGAAATGCAGAGCCTTTCACGGGTAGTGTTTGGATACGAACCCAAATGCCACCAGTGGCATTCAACCATGCATGTTTTGCCCTTGGTAGAAAGAAGATCCTGGTAACCTAAACATCTCAAAACCTTAGTAAAGTAAGAATTAGAGTGAGAGAAGGTTTATGATTTGGAAGTTTTGGGTTTCATTCCCCAGAGAAGTAGGCAGACAAATGTTAGAAACTGTGTTGTGCCTGTTGGGGCTCAGCTGCACTTGGACGAATTGAGGTCCCGCCGTAAGGAGCACGGGAGGATGGGAAAAGCAGTGCTGTGTTTGGGTTTTTTTAGGTGAAAGCTTCTTTGGCCCAATACATAAACCTTTGGCAATCAATGCATTCATTAAGTTTATTTTTATTAGGCTAGTAATGAGGAACAACAGAGTATGTCTTACGACATGTTTATGCTTTTGGGGCTTGAAGTGTGTGTATGTGTATCTAAAAGGAGAGGATATTTCTGTAGCTCCATCTGGTCCCATCTACTGTTGTTCTTGTACATATTCTATTGTAATCAGTGGGAATCAAGTGAATATTAAGGCTAAAGAATCACATCATGAAAGAAAGATAAATTTTGTATAATAGACCCATTACAATTTGTGAGTAATCAGCCTTTCAAGAAGAGACTTTAGAAAGCACAATGCAGATTCATTGCTATTTCCCCTTAAATATTTATTATATGTTGTATTATTAGGTTATCTGACATTAGAAAAGAATAAAGAAAAATGGCAAAACAGGATATTAAAATTCTTAGGTTTTATCTCCGTTCTTTTACTGAATGTTATTTATAGATCGGTCTGAAAGAGACAGCAAATGTAGACGTTATTGGACTTTAAACAATTTAAAAAAATCTGGAACTGGATCTCAACTTTGTCATGTCAGCCCGATTTCAAATAAAAAATAGGAATCAGTAAACCATTTTATGTAGAATTGGTTTAATTGTGCTAAAATTCATGGGGATTTGCTTGCTTTGAAGAGGTACGTTTTTATCCAGACCTCCAGTGTCTGATGGCCTGAAGGAAAGCTGTCTAACCGAAGAAAGAAAAGTGTAATGCTGGCGTACATTAGCGGTGATGTTAACATATCACACTATCAGTTCATGTTGTGATGAGAACTGTTATAAGTGCTTGGCAGAAATCACAGGTTACATCACAAAACATGCAAGACCAGAGAGGTCACCATTTTAGTTATCAATAATATACACTCCTCTGAATTTTACTTTTGCAGCCTTCAGACACATCACCCCCCCACCCCCACCCCCCAGGTATAAGGATATTTCTGGCTTTTTTTTTTTTGTTTGGTTCTTTCTTCATCGTATCCTGGTTATTGCATTGCGTTGATATCTGTGGACAGCATGAGATTTCTTTGTTTCGTGTATCGTTGCTGGTTCCTACAAAAGGTGACAGAACTTGTTCTATTTCTCAATAAAATGTTTGTTCTATTTTTGTTTGCTGCAGTGTTGGCATTCAGTAATGAGGTGTTTAAAATAAAGCCTATAGGTTAAAAAAAATAATCTTCAGCACCTTGGGCCAAATTCTGTGCTTTTACACAGAGCAAAAACACCCAGCGCAGGTCCATCAAGGAAATCCAGCGATTTAGGGAGTGAAAGGCATCCCAGGTCATCAGATTATTAATGGGATAATCCTTCTTTCATTAAAAAACAATGGGGGCTTTGTCACCCAAAGTTTTGCTTTATATTAGCAAGAATTTAGTTACACTTCCACAGATGTACCTGTATCAACAGTGGTTTGCTGCAGCAAGTAGTATTTTGAGAAGACGGTGCCGAGCTAAAGGCAGAAAGAACAGTGGTGGCTCCTACCTGAATGAGCCCGATTTTTATTTCCTTTTTCCATTTAACAAGCCACAAACTGAAAAAATGTCTATTTTTAATAAATGAGTTCATATTGTACATAGGAACACAAATAAGATCCTTACTTCAGCAGGTAAGGATTTAACCTCGCTAAGAGCGAAGAAAAATTAATTCTGAGATGAAATCTGCTCAGAAATTAAAAGTGCCGAAGTGCCTGGGTCTCCACACAGCACAAATTTCTTTATAGTCAGTGGAGACAGAAAATCTGGTAATCAGCCAGAGGAGGCTGTAGCCTCTTCAGTTCAGTTTTGGACCTACTGCGAGGGAGAATTAATGCAAAAAAGCTAGAGGATGAGAAACTCTCTTTCTTCTGACTTTTTTTGGTTTCCTTTCTGCCTGCAGCTCTCTAGGAAAGGGGTAGGCAGAGCTGTTTGTGTGTTGTATACCAGTGGCACAAATCTTCTTCTTTATTGTGGCTGGTGCAGGGAAGCTAAGCTTAGTGTAGCTAAGCTAGAGGTAGCAAAAAAAAAAAAAAAAAAAAAGAAAAAAAAGGGCGAACGGAGATAAAAACTGGAGAACAGATAGACAAAATATACATTTCTCTATAAGGTCATGAGGGCTCATTTCTGCAAAGCCCGCCTCTGCTCCCACAGTAGAGGTGTGATGGCAATCTCCTGGGAGGCGCCGTGGGTGTCTGAGCACTGAGTGAGCAAAATGCTGCTTGGCTGTGGCAGGGCAATGGGGAGAATTGTAACAAAAGTGGGGCATAACGGGCTTGTGCAGGGTCTGAAATCAAGAAAAAAAAAAAAAAAGCCTTTTCATAGCAATGCATCTGCTGGAAATCATGGGCACATCCCTGCTGCTTTTAGAAGACACAGCCTTGTCTGCATTTAAAGATCCATGTGTTTCAGGACCTGCAGGGCTCATTCTGCAATACATCTGTGTACTTTCTTTCTGCAGCCTTCACAGTTAAGCAGTGGAACTTTATTTTTGACTAAACCAGGTAATGCGCAGTAAAATACCCCTCTTCTAGATGTTGCTTAATGATCAACATTACAACCACTACCTGGGTTGCTTGTGAAGATAAAACTAGAATAAAGGTGAACAGGCCAGCGTAGTCTTCAAGAAAAATATAAAATTATTAATATTATTAGCCTAATTAGATCTGAGTTTCTAGGAGTGCAATGGTAAGTCAGACTTGTGGAGTTCAGTGAGCATGAATGGTGTGGGACACACTTGGTTCTGGAGTTGTCTTCACGTTTCTTCTCAGCTCTTCTCCAAGGCTGTGAAGGATGGCCCTTGAAAGGTCATTCTAATGAGTTAATGACAATTCCCCAGCTTTTCCAACCCAAACATAACATTTCCAAGGACTCTGTGTGCATCTGTGTATACGTACACATGCACTTTACCAGAAGTTAACTGAATATTATATATCCATATTTTACTGTTGAGCTTTGGTACAGAAAATATTCACCTCACAGTGAAAAGTCATAACATTTTTCAAGAAGGTCATAAGATATTCCCACTTTCATCTCCTTTGTTTTCCCTTAATTTATTTTGAAATGCCATGTTTTATTCAAATCAAAGGAGATTCCACTATAAACTTGCATGCCATATGTACAGCTTCTAAAAGGCTCTCTGCTTCTAATTGATTTCTACAGTATTTTATTATATTAAGATTATTTTTTTCTTTTTCTTGGGGGGGGATTTTAGAGAGGTAGACAGTAATAAATTCCCCACCACCTCTTTCTGAGTTGAAAACTTACTTCTCTTTCTGTTTTGTTTAGATTTTTTTTTTTGTCCAATATTAAAGCAGGCTTTTAAATAAGATGACTTCAGAAAAAATATCTGAAAGCATTAGATGAATCATTATTTCCTGTTGTGAACAGGGTGGATTTTTTTAAAGTGACAATATTTAAACACAGCCCGATCGGTGGATGGCATGTAACATTGGCTCAGCTCTTTCGAGCGCACAGCTGGTCATGTCTGATAATGGGGCACTTAGTAAGAAAGTGATCTTTACCAAGGTAGACTAAGGTAGGCTATGGTGTATCCTACTCAAATGTCCCCAGGGTCTTCTGGATTTTAGATAATGTAAGGAATAAGGAAACATCTGTAGTTTCTATTTTTGATTAAATTGTCATTAAGGTGATACCTTGTCATTATTTCATACCGTCTCATTTTCTGCGAAACAAACGATGCGGGTTACAGCTTTCATGGCACAAAAGAGGGAGGGATCGTTTGAGCACTGGGACCGACGTACACCATCAGCGGGCAGATTTTTCTGTCTCTGTCTCCTGGAGAAGGCACTTTGTTTGTGTCCAGCTAGAAGGACACTGCAGAGCAGAAGGCCCACGTGGAGTCAGGCAGCAATTTTATTCCTCTTATGCCTTTTTGTGGCTCACTGCAAAGGTGCAACCCAAGATATTAAAGGTATTGGCAAGCAAAGGACTGAAAAGAGTTCTTAGCCTATAACTGTCCTGTATAGTTTTAGCTTTTCCATATTTTTTTTAATTCAGCTAGATCTGAACTCCCAATCGGTTAAACCTGAATATTTTGCAGACAGTATTTTCAAAAACTCAAACCAATTCTACTCTTATCAACATTAGGATCATTCACCGCTGAGAACATATAAATAAGAGATTTGATATTTGACCTCACTGTTTTTTGGTGTGGTGCTTTTTTGTTTTGTTTTGTTTGTTTGCTTGTTTCTTTGGGGCTTTTTTTTTTTTGCAGAGGGAGTTGTTTGGTTTTGTAGGATAATTTTGAAGAGGAGATACGTAGGTTCATGAATTTTATCTAACCATAAGAGAGGTGTGATAGCTAAATGCAGATGCTTAAGTAGTATAGACATAATTTTCAGCAAGTAGTTCTCAGTCCTTGTGTGTTGCAACTAATGTCCATAATTAATGAAAGTGAAATTATAGACAATGAATTAGTAACTATTGATATAAGGCAATAGATCGTGGGCTTTTGCCTACTATAAGTCTACTGGTCTTTAAAAGATCATTATGTGAGCAATAACATTGAAATATATTTCTTCAGTGCTTTAAAAATAAGAAACCCAAACAATTGCAGTAGATTAAAGATGGCAAATGAAGTTCTCTGTGGTTAAACCAAAGTGATGTACCCATCTGTCTCGTCAGTATTTCCCTCAAACAAAAATAACTGGTTTGTCTGACCTGCTGGAGAATATGTCAACCCATTTCAAGTCCTCCAGGCCTGATTGTTTAGTTGCGTCCCACCAGAAGTTATACTCCTCTGTAGTTCAAAACAGAGAGAATTCGATACAAGTCTGAATTCCTGTACGCTAAAAGGTACAGCTGGAGGGCGAGAAAGCTCTGTGCAAGATAGGCAGAGCGTTAGACTCCCCACCTCCCCTGAGCCCTTGGTTCGTCTTTACCCTCCTACAACACACGAGAAACAGCACAGAATGCAGAGCAGCAAGCAATTGCCGTCCCCAAAATGTACTAGCAACGTGATAATGTTGGCAATATGAGCTATATCATCAGCTGATGTAAATCAACGTAGCTGTAAAAGAATTTATAATCCTTTATAGCAGTTGAAGATCCAGCCAACGGTTTAGGGAAGAAATTGCTCAGCTTTTTTGTAGACATCGGGGAAACTAGAGAAGCATTCCAGGTGGGGAATGAGAAAACTGATGCCCAGAAATATAGGAGTAATACCAGGTAGACCAGCAAAGAAAACACGGCTCCACTGGCTCAGTAATCCTTGAATCTTATGGCACTAGTTTAATGAGATCTCTTCATCTTGAAATTAAAGTACAAGGAGTTTTTTTACAGAGAACAGTATTCAATAACAAAATATTAAATGATAAACACAGATTGCTTAAAATCAGATGGGCCATTTTAAGAAAAAGCATTTTAGCTCATCATGATATGTAGCACCTTATTTAAATTAGGAGGTGTTAATTCTTAGCTTGAATAATATATTAATATAATATGTAAAGTGAATGGCATTGTTAATCACAGTCGCGCCTGGAACGACTTTGCTTCTGTGCACTGAATGTTAATTTTGCAAAACATTAATTTCAAAGATTTTGCAGCAGTGCTTTTGTAATTAAATATTAATGTCACATGTTATTGCAGTAGCATGTTTATGAAAGCCGGCAACACTTCAAGTCAACTCATTTGTTTTTATATTTATTCTTGTACATCTGCAATCCCTTCCATTTCACAATTTCAAAGTGAAGGCCATTTTGAATAGTCAATATGTGAACATTTTTCATTGTAAGCGTTTTTTAACATCCAACAGGGTAAATATTTAATGTTGTGTTTTTAGCTGGTATAATTTTTCAGAAAATTGGCTATAACTTTTAACAACTCAAAGGTACCTAAACTGTCTACATTTTTGGCATAAGTGATCTGAAAATAATATAGCAATAAACATGATGAAGCTGTGAAAAAATACTTTAAAAATTAGAAGCTTATTTCTGAAAGTTTGACTTCCAGAAGTTGTGATTTCACAGCCAAGCGCATTCTGTTGTCATTTTATTACCTGTGATGTTCTGACTTTATACTCACTTAAGCCATTTCAGCAAGTGCAGGACTGACTTTGGAATAACTTTTCCGAGTCATCTGTTTGCATTTGTGCCGCAGAATTCATGTCCGCAGTATATTGCTTAATGATCGTTGTTCAATATTTTACAATAAGCATTCTCTGTTTGTGCCCTAAGCCACTTCACGAGCGCTGGGAGGATTCAAGCTCAGAACATTTTCTATTGGGGCCAAATTGTAAGGGCGACTAAGTTTGTCAGCTGCTTTTATTGAAGTGTATACAGTGGATCTGTGCCTGTATTGCTTTGCCCAGGTCTGTTTTGACCAATTTACTGTATCTCACGATCTCGCCTGTGGCTCTTCAAACCTGTGAATCTCATTAGTCTAAAAAGAAAGTAATTTCCATTTCAGCGTGTTGGCGAGAAGAAATTTGTTCGAGGTATCATATTTTAAACCATTCCTACTCCCCCCATCCTCCTTTAGTATAGATCCCCACCGTACAGCAAAACAATTTGGCAGAGCAAATTCTGAATTATAAAATATGTTATTTACTCTATCAGAAAATATATGAACAATCAAGACACATTGTTTAGTTATAGGCACATTTAATAGTTAAAAATTATATCTGCACCTGATGTTGCATGTTAACAGCTAATACCATTTGACAGTGATGAAATTAAAGGATGAAGAAGAGATACAAACTACATTTTACAAGCATGATGGGTCTCCAACAATGCCATTTAAATATTATTTGTCACTATTTAAAATGAACCTTTCCCCTTTAAGCTATGCCATTATGCTCATTTGTCCTGTCACCACTGACAGGCTCTATGACTCACACACAAAAATGGTCATTAGGTACTGCATCTTCATCTTATTTAAAAAAAATAGAAAGCATTCTGATGTCTCTAAAAGCCTGTAATTATTTTCATCCGAGGAGATAGTGTTGCTTGGAAGGTAATTTAATAACCTTTTGCATGTACCTGGGGAATGCCTCTCTGGGGAACCAAGGTGCCGACATGCCATTCAGTCGTCAAAACATGACCTTTAATGGTTGCTTGGAGAGAAGTTAGCCTGGAACGTTGTACACAGCGCGATGCTAATTCTGCTCTCTAATGTATGCAAAATTTAGTTCTTGAGCAATGATCTTTGTAAGATGAATTAATATAGGTACTGCTCCAGGAAACAAAAGAAATTGCAGTTGTGAGAGCTTTTCCCCACCATGATCTTTCTCTACATTGTTTTGAAGGAGTGCCGGAGCTGTCTGATTTTTTTTTTTTAATTATTATTTTTTTTAGGAAACAACACTAGCAACAACAAAACTAGACCTGGCAATATTTCCCAGAATTTGTGGGTTTAATTCCTGCTTTGGTGAGGGATGCCCGATATCTCTCGAAGGAAAAATGGGATGGTGGGCTCTGTGGTGGCTGTAGAGGTTTCTGTTAGTCTGCTGTGGCTGAACAATCAAATGCAGTAAGCACGAAGAAAATAAAAGGACAGCTTGTAGGAAAATTTGTGAGTGGCTTTGCAAAATTACTAATGCAGTTATGGGGTTAAAACAGAAAGTGTTGGCTTTTCGGTAGCAATAACATATGCCAGGCACCTACAGGATATAGTAAATGAGGCACAGACTATGTCCTGTGACATCAAGGTCCAGAAACTCTGTATTTGGGTACGCTGATATTAGATCCCACCCTGGTTAGAAATGCTGGGATCTCAACTCCTACCCCTGACATGCCATCCGTCAATTTATTAGTACGCTGGTGCAGTAAGCCACTGAACAGGCTATATCAATTCGTTTAGAGGGGGGTTTTAGTTTGGTGTTTGGTTTTTTGTTTTGTTTTTGGGGTTTTTTTTTGTTTCCCCTTCCTTCTTCCCTTTAAAATGTCTCTAATCCTCAGCTCTGCTCTCTCAACCGGTCAACATTAAAGATTTATGTTGCACTTTTTTTTTTTTTTTTTTTTCATTGCCACACCTGAATATGGATTACTTAAATGGGCTGTAAATAATTCATATCTGGGAATAAGTTTCCATTACTGACCAATGTTGTAATTTAATATACTCTATTATGGGTTATACAATTTTAGATTGTTTTCTGTGTGCATTCAGCAGCCAGGCAGACAACAGTTTAAGTAAAAAGGGCAAGATGTTTGTTCAGCTTATTTTCATGTTCCGTGCTGTACTGGAGGAAGTAAAATGCTAGTTTTAACAGCATTCTTTGTAGCTGTTCACGAAAATAAAAAAAAAAAAAATCCTAACCTGAATCAGCATAAAGAAAACTGAATGAGTAAAGGGAGAGGGGGGCGTATTAATCTAGATTTATATTCACCAAACAGATGTCAGGTTTTAATGTAAAATACAAACATATTTTCCAGTAACCCAAAATTTATCCCCCTCTCAATATGTGTGGGTTTCCCCCCCCTTTCCTTTAACCAGTACTATTGCCTGTCACATGTGGTACTTGATAATTCTGTCAAAAGTACCTATAATAGAAGAGAACATATTTAGCAAGAACTTTTTGAATAAGGTTACACGCTACAAATAAAAATGCTCCAGAATGTTAAAGAGCATGATATTTTTTAAAACTGTCCATGTTCGAGTGTTTACACTTAAAAGAGGTTTAAACAATTTAAGATTAAGTTGACTATCGTAAAAAAAAAAAATTAATAATAGATTAATACATGAAAATCTATGAAGTCACATAAGATAATGATTTAAAAAGGAATAATTTAAAAAGATGAATTAAAAAGTAGAATCAGAAAAGAAGGCCAACATAAACTAGGGAAAAACATGCTGTGAATAAAGTCTGTTAGATCTTGAAATAGGAGAACTGCTAAATAATGCATAGTTTTATTTTTCTATAATTTGCATAAACCTTAAGAGAGTATTTATTTGTGTAAAACTTGATGCATCGAGTAAGGAGAATAAAAAAAAAATGGCATTCATTTTGTTTTCATTTTGGTATTTAGGAAAAATATTCTGTTACATATGGACTACTTAGACCTAATCATCTGACTGAATGTGATGTGTTTCTTGAGCCAGGTTGGAAAGGGCTGGCTTGAGAACAGTGCCCTGGTCTTGCTGCAGGCTATGCAGGTTGGCCCAAACTCTGCTGGGGAGCAGATGGTGAGCCAATGCTTGTAGTCACACTTACCTTCCTTGCTAAATCCATAATCCCTCACTGGACACGCAGCCAAGGCAGGCTTTGGAGGCAGAAAGGAGGTTACAATCTGGACTTGGGTATTGACTGCCAGAACTGAGAAAACAGCTCAGAAATTTCAAATGCTTAACAAGTTATCTGTCTTGTCCCTAAGCCAGTGCAGCATTTTTAAAAGTAATTAAGACATGATTGAAAATGTGTGTGCCATCTAAATACAAAAATCTTCGAAAATAATCAAAACCAATAATTAAAAGCCACATTTAATATACTAGTTAGTAAAAAGAGACTTATTTAAACTGAACTCGCTTTTCCTTTTATTCTACGACGCTGCTGGATTTTTTTAAAAGGATGCTTATATTCAGGGCTGGGAGAGAAAAATACTTTTTTTCTGAGCAAGCCACTGAATGAAGCTGGATTTTTTAAAATACACAACCGTATGGAATTTTAGCTAACAGTGTGGTGATGATTAAATAAATTAATTATTTAATTAACTTCATACTGAGTGAATATTAGGCTATATTATTATATATTAAGGGATATCTAATACGTAATGATAAGCATGATGTTCATGCACAGAAAAAAAATAACAGTTGCTTATAATAATCACAGCATGACTTGCCTTTCTAAATATTTAATCTATTCTAAATCAAGACAGTGATCCTCAAAAATCTATAATTTCAAATAATATTTAGTAAACAAGCAAATTGTGGTCAACTGCAGTAAAGGGTATGCCATCTGTTTAATGTAAATATCTGGGAAAAGGGAATGTCATATACAAAAGATTACAGAAATATAGGGGAACTACACAAACCTTACTTCGTGTGTGTGTGTGTGTGTGTGTGTGTATGTTTGTGTATGTGGTGTATGACATTTATTTTTGCCCAAAACATAAATGTGGACTCGGTCACACAGAGTGAACCTCTGCAGCAAGATGCAACAAAGTATTTAAGCATGGACTTAATTTAAAGCACATGCATCATTGTATTAAATTTTGAGAGATTAAGCTCTCACTAAGCATTTTATTAATAAAATAAAATATATCTCATAAATCATTTATGGGTTCTATGAAACTTATCTATCATACCATTTCAAGATGTAAAGTAATTTTAAAAAGGAATAGTTAATTACATAATCCATTTTACTCAGAACACAGTTAAAGTTATATTCTGACCAAGCATAAAGACATGCTTAATTTATGTAAACACCATACCCTTAACTCTGACCATTGGCCTCTTGAGATTTTCAATATATTTGTTTCTTTGTCCAAAAACCTGTATTATTCTAAAGGATATTGCCATTTGGAAACACCAGTTAATGGATTAACCAAGCGACAGTTAAAATCACTTACATTTGAAGACATTATTTATTTGTAAAGAATAATAGAGAAATATATAGCATTGCTCATTTGCAGTATATTAGAAGTGTATATGTCCATTCCCTTCTGTCAGAGACCAATCACTGTAAGCTAGTAATGGGTGCATACATAATGTTAACTTAATTGAAATTCCTTCTGAAAGATTTGTGCATATGAAATTGCACTGATACAGAATAAGGTTTATTTTTAGGTCAGAATTAAGACTACTCTGTTGAATAAGACAACATGTATATATTTTATATTGAATAAGAGTAAAGGGTCGGATTCTCAGCTGCTGTAAATTGGTATAATATATGTTTTCTGTGAGATTTATGAATGTCCTTAATATTAATTTCCTTGCCTTTAAGCACTTAGGTTTGTTAGTGATGCGATAAACAATGGCATTATTTTCACTTAGCTCCTTAACTGATTTATGAAATGAAGTACTTTGAGCTTTGGAATTTTGCAAGTTGTCCTTTTTTCCACGGCCATAGTCGGCAGTTCCCTGGGCTCGAGAGGGGCTGCGGAGCTGGGGGGCCACAACCAAGCTTTGTGCTTGTGTGTCCTTCTTCAGATTTTTTATTTTTTTTTTTTTTGCTTTTCATGCACAATAAAAGAATGAAATTAGATTATTAAATGTTATGAACAAAAGGAAAATTTTATTCCTCCCTTGCCTTATTGGTGTGAATAATTAACTTTAAATGAATAGGATTATTTGCAAAGGTAAGAAGGGTGTGATTTGGACTTTGGGTTCACATAAGTTGTTCATGATGAATTTGCTTGTCTGTTGTTGGGACTTTTCTGATATCTATCATAGCTTATTTTGCTGGTTCCTGATTTGATTTCAAAGACAGTGGATTTATTCATTTAAAAGGATTCCTATCATTAATTTATCTCTGCCCTTGTGCATTCAGGTAGTTCTCCTTTATCCACAGGGAGCTACTCATAAACGTGAGGCCAGCGTTTGGCCCGGTGTTTTGATGTGTTTGTTTCTTTCAAAGCAGGCTTTTAGGTATATTGTAATAAAGATTTTCTCTTTACACATGGCAGTCTTCAGAGACCTGTCTGTCCAGAGCATTGTCAAACTATAGGCAATCACCTATTCTACAGTGATTTAATTTCCTTCAGTGTGTCTTTTTCATCCCCTGGGAAATGTGCAGTATGTCTATTTCTGCTGTGTTGCCCCCAGCTTGCTTTGTGAACAGTGAAGCAAAGAATTTATATATATATATATATATATATATATATAATTTATTTTTTTATCAGTGTCTACCTCTGCTGTCAATAAATTACCCATGCCATCTCTTAGAAGACCTTCTGTCTTCCTTGCTGACCTCTTGGACTATATGTTCTTGAAAAATGTCTTTTTATTTATCTTTATCATCTCGTGCAATCTTCCTTTCATTCTCCACCTTTGCGTTTCTTATCATTTTTTTACACTCTCAACTTCATCCTGTAATCTTTCCATTCCCCTCTGTATCTGATATTACATACCTCGCACACCTCCCTTGATCATTCTGCACGTCCTTGTTCAGACTAATTGGCCTTTTTAACTGCTGTTATATTTGCTGCTGGATGGACAGCGCACACGCTCTTGTTGAGATGTTGATTTATGTTTGGAGGATTTTGAATTCACCATCCGCTTCCTTTTCTTTCATTTTCTTTGGCTCAGTCTTCTTCTTTTAATATTTCCAATGGCAGGAGTGATTTTATTTTATGTTACTAATTTTGCTAATTCTAGATAAACAGGGGTGCTCTTCCTGGAGTTTTCAGATTTCCTATCTTTCTGAATGTGCCCTGTTTTCTTACTCAGAAATGAAATTCAAAGGCTAATTCCTCCTTCACTTGTAAGACGGCAAAAGGAAAATTGTGCCAGTTTTTCTTTTTGACAGAGAAAGCCAGAGGGACTATATATCTTTTTTTGAACCCCCTTTTTTGCAGATATTTCCCTATCACTTGGCAGTGGATGGTGCTGGGGATGCTCAGCCTCTGTACCAGCCTCTGTACCAAGGCTGTTATTGGTCCTGTTATACCTCACCCCTGCAGCACAGCCCGGTTACGAGACTGCACGGCTGGGGCCCCAGGGTGTCTTAGGAGATGACAGGGATTTGAAAAAAAGAGCATAACTAAATGAGGAAAAGTAAACTTTGAGATGAAAAATGGCCTGATAGAGACATGTTAGGCTGCTTATGTCATGTTAATACAGCAGTGTCTCTGCTAGAATTTTTTTTTTTAGTGAAAAGTCTGATTTATTAAAAATTATCTGTGTTCCTGTAAATGGTCCTTTGGAGCCCCAAATTCCTGTTGTTTTGCTGATGCTTTGCAGGTTCCCATTGTTGCTGTATCCTTCACATTTCCATAAAGGAGTGGCAGCAGGGCGTTCCTCTGGTGGCTACCTGAACTTAGGTTTGGCCACTGCTTTTATACCTCTCCTTTCTTTTTTCTTATTTTAAAGGAGGAATACTGTGATTATTTTAAGAGTTTCTAGGAAAAAAAGCAAACGGGGAAGGTTAGTTTATTTGTGGTCTTCCCCACATTTTTGGGAACATAGGCTTAGGGCCATTTAGTTCCCGGTTACTCTTTTGTGTTCAGGAAACTGGGAATTATTATAAAAGTTCTCAGTACCTCTGGTTGGCAATGCTTTTACTCTAGCTTCAAAACAGCTTTAGGTTCTCCATTTCTTTTTAGTTCCAACCTTTCTTGTATTTTCCAATGGTCAATAAATGATATCTAATCTCACAGTGCTCCTAGTAACCTGAGATTAGTAGAAAGTATCTACCTGAATTCCAAATTCTTTCATTTCTTCTCTCCATGGATAAAAATATTTTCTCTGTGATACTTTCAGAATCCCTTGTTGCATAAATCAAAAAAGTTGAAAGGTTAAAATTGACTTGATGCCAAGTTATTGCATTAGACAGCAGATTCCATTTACTTATTTATCTGTTATTTTTATGTTTTTAAACATTTTGGCATGATTTCCATATTGTGATTCTTGCATGCTGCACATTA
The DNA here is from genome assembly GCA_035590215.1 of Microhierax caerulescens. Lineage (NCBI taxonomy): Eukaryota > Metazoa > Chordata > Aves > Falconiformes > Falconidae > Microhierax > Microhierax caerulescens. The sequence continues at coordinate 38,610,611 of JAVJGJ010000061.1, forward strand.
GACTGTCAGCCTTTGATTCCCCCCAAGGAGATGTAAGAAGAGGTCTTGTTTCAGACTTGGAAGTTTTTATCTTATTGTTTTTTTGTAAAAAGCTAGGGGAAAGTTTAGGAAAGGTTTTTAAGTTTGATTGACAAAGTGAATTCCTGAAAGTGATATATCAGCACAGGACTCAACAAGCCAGGACACACGCTACTAACAGAGAAGAAATGGTTTTATATATTATTCACCAATCTCCAGGGTTTCTATGCCAGAGTTGGCTTACTTCCCATATATATTATTAAATGTTTTACAGTTCAGCGTGCGTACTAAAGGAGTAAATGATGTGATACATACAGTTTAACCTACATATGGAATAACTTAAAATTAAACCATTCAAAAGTCTATCACAGGGTATGGATTACACAAACCAGTAAGACATACATAGATAGGGAAATAGCACAGCAAATTATGAATCTCTTATCAACATTTGACCAACTTTCCCTAGGTGCTTCCATTCCTAACCTCTTAATTTATTTATTTTTTTTTTAAGCAAAATTTTTAGTTTAAGCAAGCTAAGCAGAAGATACTGTGATTGTTAGTAAAGTCATTTGCATGGTTCAACCATGACCAAGCAGAGGCCAGCAAACAGCTACAGGTAACCAAACCCCAAAGGTAGTAAGGATGTGTCTTGGTACATGTACAGATCTCACTGTTATTCCATTGATCTGCCTGCTGAAATGACTGATGTGTTGCCAGTTACAGGTTGGGGCAGTCCAGCAGGTTATCCTGGTTAATCCCACACTCCATGCAAATAACACAGCTGCTTTGTTGCTGTGACACCCCTTGTAGTTGCATCATCCAGTGGGATTCAAAGTCATCTTTAAATCACCTCTGGTGGGTTACCTGCTTAGTGTCTGGCACATGTGGATTAAGGGACAGCAAACTTGGTATGGCATTTTGTATTCTTTGTGATATTTTCATATTTGTAAACAAAATATTTTGGTATATATTAGGTCAGGATTACTTAAATTCAGTATAGTCCTAATTTAAGTAGTGCTTGCAACAATATGCTTGCAGTTTTGAAAGATGGCACACCATTGTTTCATCATTTAGACTATTTCTGCTTCCTGGATGCTAAGAAAAATATATAGGAAAAATAGCTCTGCAAGTCAATATGCATTATACATTTTAAATGTTCTTCATTGTGGACACCTTTCTGAGTTCCAATAAAAGGGGAAAAAATTATTCTGAGATTTCAAGTTAGAAAGGTATTTTTAATCTATTTTGTCGCTAAAAACTATTTTTTGCTCATCCACTGAGAGGTAACATTCTTAAAAGTTTTGGGGCAAAACCACAGTTATACTGAGGGAAAATTAATTAATTCATTGATGTTCATAATAGCTATGACCACATCCTATTTCTTTACATTCTGATTATGGCAGTTTGATACAAAATTACATACTTCAGTTAACTCAGCGAGGTCAGCCAAAAGCTAAAAATAAGAAACACTTGTATATTAGCACATTTACTTTTACTATTTTTATGTTTTCTTCTTCATTGAAACTAAAAACTTAAAATATTTTTAAATTTCTTGCATAGCATCTGAGGATAACTAATGATACTAAACTACAGAACATACAAAGTTAAAATAATTTCTGTATGTATGATCAAAAGTCCATTGTTGGTTGGATAGATGTGCATTCTGAAGGTGGAGGCTCCTATTCATCATGTACCTGTTCCCTACAGGAGCTGCCCTGATGCTTTTTTTAAAAGAGTGTAGGAACAAATTCCATCCCACATTTCAGCCATATTGGTTCCCCCATAACTGGCCACAATCCCAGTTCAGCAGCTACTCACAGATTCAATACCACACATGTTACAAGTCCTTTTAATTTAATTGGTATTACCATTGGCCAAAATTATGCATATGATGAAATCTTGGTTAGATCATTTAGGATCTATAGCCTGCAATTGATTAAAAAGCTTGCTTTTTTATCATTGTTTTTTGGCAATCAAAATAAATCTGGAGTTTATAGCAAGGTTAGTAGACCTTGGCTTTAATCAGAATCCCAAGGGGAATAATACACGTGAAGAACTAGGCTCTTTCATACCCAGATAAGATCCTTTCCGTTCCTTTCTCAATTACAATATCGTCCATATAAGATAGGCCCTTAAAATGTCCTCCTTTTAATTTCCTTCTCTGAGTCTTTTAATTAAATTAGACAATCCTGTTTCATTAGGCTAGAAAGAAGTTGGGAATACTTGGAGCTTTGCAGAAAGAGGGAGGTAGACATGAAACGTCTTGCTATTAACATTGAGCAAACTCTTCATCTGTGTAAAATTTATCCATGAATAAGTTTGTAATATGAATAATATTGTTAGGAAACAATGCTAATATTACCGTGAGTGAAGGTACTATTACTGTCATTTAAACAATGTATTTCCAAGATAACTTCATTCTGGAATGTTTCCTGGTAACCCTGAATTACATCAACATGTCTTTTTAATTTGCTTGATCCACCTTCTTGATATCTACTCCTTCAGCAACTTTGTGGAAATGTCTGTTCCTTGAGTCAAGATTCCATGTAGGTTATTGATTTTGATTTGTATATTTGTATATACATTTAAAGTACTTTTCTCCAGATCTCAGAGATTTGGAACGGAATCCTGTAGCTTATCCAAACAGGAACTTCATATGCAGAAATGAAACATGAGATTTCATCTAAGTTCCTATAGCTTTTAGCCTCTTGGCTAAAAAAGCACATCCTGTTTGATAAGGGTACAACTGGAATGTATGATGATGCAACCCTTATTAGAAATCTGATGCACAGCAAATGTCTGAACCAATTAATAAAGATCAGTCTTAAAAGGAGCTTTCCAAGGACCAGTTCTTCTCTGCCGTCACTTTTACTTGCTAAACCAGCAATAGATGAGTATCCAGTCATATCTTCATCTCATTCAAGAAATGAATGCTAAATCCACTTGCAGTCAAGTGGATTAATATAATCACTAGCATCATCAGACTACTTTACTTAATTCACCCACATCAACTTGTTGTTACTGAAGCTGAGTGGTGGTTCTAATTTCTGCTTCTAGATATTCTGGGAAAAGCCTTAAAATAAGGTGAAAATACTGTATTTTGTTGTATGTTCCTTATTGCATGCACAATACAGTTACTACAGTGATGTGGTGCTGAAACCTAAGGGAGCTAGGTAGTACCTTGTGAACAGAAATAGGGGACAGTTTAGATTTGACAGCTTGGCTTGAAAATTATATGTATCCAGGGGCCAAAATCACTAGTTTTGAATAATGCTGAAAAGAGAAAGCTGTAGCCAGCGCTGCTTCATGATTTTTACCACCAAGGGTGCAGTAGCGGTGGTCTGGCTATGTCACAGGTCCTGCTTTGGTGTATGGCACGACAGAGTACAGTACCATTTCTGTCACGTTCATGTCATGGCAAAGGGTGTATGTGATGCTTGATCTTTGCTCAGCTGACCAAGATTGGGTCAGACAATACGGATTCAGATCAAGAAAAGTCTGAGCTGCAGCTTCATTGGCTGTGCTCTTGTCTGAGGGTTTCTCTAATACATCTTTATAGAACACATGGACTTTGCGATGCTCGTAGGTGAGCAGCTCTAACTCGCTTCCCTCCTGGCTAGGAGGAAAAAATCCCTAAAAGCAAAGTGGAAGCAACCTATTTTTACTGTGATAGTGCTGTGATTTTATAGCCTTCCACTCTGCTATGGAGGAAGAAAATGAGTATCGCAATCATTAATGTCCACACTTCTGTGTAGCTTGAAAGTACAGTACAGACAGATGCTTTGTGTTACTCAGGTTGTAAAGGTACGAAGAAACTTTGCATAACTTAATGGATGCCTTACAGAACTAGTCAATTTTCTCAGATTTTTATAAAGAACAAGCTATAAGGACACCATAAGTAAGCATTCGCAAATGAAGTGCTGTATTGATTTTAATCAAGGGAATTTTCTTCTATAATTTAAAAATGCAGTTTGGTATCTGTGTAGTGAATATTGTGTTTCGCCAAAAATTGTTTTGTGATTATTACAGTCAGTTATCTCATCAACGATCCCTACCTAATGCTGCTTGGATCCTTCAGGCAACCTGAAAGGGATTTAAAAAAAAGTATTAAAAAAAAATGGGTGTCTGTATCAGTATTCCCAGAAAAGCATTTATCTTGTAACATGAAACAAAGGGGTGTAAGCTCTTAAATATATTAAAAAGTTTCAAGGTCCTTTCATTCCTAGTTATGAAAAACAAAAGAACAGACAGTGGCATGCCAAGGGGAAAGGAGGAGTGAAGACCAGTAACACAAAAGACAGATTTTGTTTGCAGACATGAGCTGAAAAAATGATTATGAAACCCGAACTCACGATGCATAAAGAAACCGGCATGACCTAGAAATAAGCATCACAGAGATATGACACTTAGGTGTTGCTTAAACTGTAAGACACAATACGGCTGGGAGATCCATATGTAGCACACGTAGAGGAGCACAAGACAGACCCAGGAGTCTTTCTGTGCTTTGAACATAGCTTGATCATGTGGCAGAAGGACTGCTAGTACTAAAATAAATGACGTTTATGTTTAAAGATTTTTTTTTTTTTTTTAACGTAGCTTTTAACTTGGCATTATGGACCTCATTGTAGCAAAACCAAGTCACTTCATTCCCTCTTCCATCTCTTTATCATTTCAGGTAGAGGTATTTGTAATCAAATTCTTGTAATGAAGGAAATAAAGGTCTTCCGCCATGCCCTCTGAGGGTCTCATGGACAAAAGGAGCTTAGGAGGAGACCAAGAGAACACAGAGAAGGAGGTGTAGCTGCACGTTCTGTGTAGCGGGGATGACACCCTCATGCTGTATTTACCTGGCACTATGTGAAAGGAGCTTGTTCATATTCGTCCACTCCCCCGGGTGGTGGTGGCTACCTAACCTCAACGTGATTTTCAGCAGAATAGGAGCAAATACACTAGTAAGGCAGCTGTCTTCTGCTCTGAGTGGACCCAGAACTTAGGCAGATATTGCAGAAAAAATAACATGCCCTCTCATTATATCATAGTTTAAGAGAAGTCTGAATGCATTTTCACCGGCCTTCCTCCCCGCCGTCTTTGTCTTTATTTCATTGGCCACTTACTGATTTCTATTAATTTGTCCTAATCCCGATTTTTCTACGTATAGTTCATTTCTCCTCTGGCTCCCATTCTTATGCCACTCAGTGGTTACTTGTGTGGCAAATGAGAAAAAAACTTGGCAGTGGTTGCTGAGGTTAATGTGGAAAAATAAATCTCAAGTAATGCCAGTGTGGATTTACTTCTCATGCTTAATGGCACCAGCAGATGTTTGAGGAATCCTAGACTTCCTGAGCGCCTCCACCGCGCAGCTGACACTGCTTGGCGAGGTCCTGGTGGAGGGGGACGTGTGTGTCATATACTTGTGCTTTGATTTACGGACGCTTCTGACTCTGGATGGGGCCTGTTCTCACCCTTCTCACACACAGTCCTCGCCATGTCCCACCGTATCGGGTTTATTGCTTTTGCCGTTCCTTCTCCTGCCTCTCATGCCAGCACCTTGAGAGGGTTTCAGTTTCAGTAAAACTCTCAACACCTCTCTCTGTTTGTTGAGAACATTTTTTCCTCAAGTATCAGGCATCTCGGGCACATGGGAATGGGTGTATTTAGCATTTTCAGCCTGTATGCCAAAGGTCCTGAGATGCAACTTCCAACCTTCTTGTACTAATACAGATGATGCTGTGGGGATTATTTGCTTTCTCATCTGTAGTGGTGTGAACCATCTCTTTTGACACTGGCAACCCAAGCCACATCCTCAGTCATGATAGATATTGCTGAATGCAAAATCAATATTCAGAAAATATAGCGGTATGCTACAGTCAACTTTTAATGCACATCAGATGAAATGAAGGGCAGGAGGAGAAAGTATTATGTGATGAACTAACACTCGACTGCCCATCACAAATGCCCTGTGGTTTCTTCTGGGACACAGAGACTGGTTTGTGAATCTTTCAGATGTTTTGATTTCCATGACAAGTTCTTTTGTCTCGTGATACGCAGGGTAGAAAGCATCTTAGTACTTTACTTTTTCTTCACAGGGAAATCACTCACTAGTATCTGCTTTAGATGCTGACTGCTTTAGACAGTGGTAGGTTGTTTTTGTTTGGGTTTTTTTTTAGGAGTAGCCCTTAGTGGCACTAAATTTAACAACTAACAACAGCATGTGCCTCACACTTGATACTTCAGGCTATGGTGACAGCTTTTAGCAATTTGGAAAATCCCACAGGACTCAGAGTGGCACTGGCTGCTGTCTTCTTTGTTTGCATTTACTTTTCTGCTTTGTCAATTTGTTCTGTGGTTGCAGAAGTAAATCAAGAGATCCAGATTTAACCAAAATAAAGTAGTCATAACTACCTCCCGTTCTTTAAAATAACCTCCCCAACAATAAGCCCGTTAACTGATAATAATCTTAAGAAATAAGTGCTTGAAATTCTAAAATGAGAGAAAAAGAAAGGAAGATATAGATATCCAGCACTGCTTGGAAGAAATGACTATAGTAACACTCACTCAGGGTTATTTTTCCTCTTCTTTTAACTTACAGTGCTCAAGGCACCCTCCAAGGGCCTTGAGAGAGTGGTGCGATGCTCTTCTCACACATCCTCTTCAACAGACCTTTTACTACAATCAATCATTGAAAAATATTTTTTTGTGATTCAGTCTAATGCTTGGAGGGAGCTGCAGAGATAGAAAAGGCTATTGGCACTTGCAAAATATTAAACTGAGTACTCATGTGGGAAAGCTTAAAAAATAATGGATAGGCATGGAAAGTTTTTTTTCATATTTCTCTACACACACAAAAGCAAGGAAAATGCAATGTGAGAGAGATGCAAGAAACTTTTTCCTTTCTCTACTTTTTCCTGGTGTCTGCAATCACCAGGATTTGTAAATAGTTGAAGGTAAAACCAGTTAAAGATCAAACAGTGTGCCTCTTGAACCCTCCTGTACACTGACCGTAGAGTAATTGGCCAGGGCGAGGTGTGCTCTGAAAGTCTACGAAAGAAACTCAAGCAAATTTTTGTGAAGCTTTGACTGGGGTGAAGAGTTTTGACTACATAAAATACAGACCAATGACCAAAAGCAATCGCAAAGCCCTTCCTATCGCACGTTCTGTTAATTATTTACATAGAGAATTTATCACCATATGACTGCAAATTTGAATTTGAACTCAAATATTAAAAAAAACAACAACAACAACTAAAAACAGTTTAAGTGGAGATTTGAGAAACTCTTCATTTTTTGCAGTTTTGCCTGTGTGCTTGTATACAGTTATCCAGAATATGGCATTGCCTGTTGTTTCTTCCTGCAGGCCATCATGCATTCATTAAGGGATGCTAGGAAAACTATTCCTTTTCTCTCTCACATACAGAAAATGTAGTCAAGAGAGGTTTTTTTAACCTGTGCATTAGCTGTTTGAGTCCTTGTATGCTCTCCTTTGTCTTTCTCTTCTTAGTATTGCCTTTAAATATAGTGATAATACAGGTCTCAGGAGGTTGCAACTTGAAATGAACTGTCTCTGATACTGTCAGCTAGCGAGATGAGGAAAGCAATAGTATAATACACTGAAGCTGGTGGGGAAAGTCAAACACAAAGTGTTGGTTCATCTCCAGGAAGTGGGAGACTGTGCAAGGAGGATATCGAGGACTAGAACACCCTGGGCTGGATGCCTTGGGTGACAGCTTCCAAGCAGAGGGAGCTGCCAAATGTAGGAGGTGAGGATGTTATGTGCATAATCTCTTCTCTTCCTTAGCAGCTATGCACTTTCCTGCCCTAAAGCTGGAAGAATTGGTTTTCCTTTCCACTGCAGGCAGACCTTTTCAAGGAGATAAATCTACTAGAACTAAAAAAAAAAAGAAAAAAAAAAGAAAAAGAAAAAAAATCAGAAAAAAAAAAAGCAACCAACAAACACATGCAAATGGACTAAGTTAGAATTGCATATCCCATCTGCTTCGTTCATTTTTAGAATAAGGTTTTCATACCTTGTACTTCTCTTTTTTCATTAGATGAAATAACACTGCATTGTTGGCCACCTTAGTACCAGAGACAAACTAAATAACTATCCTGAGCATATGGAAAGTAAAATTTAAGGAAACAAACCTAGTTCTGCCAGAAATATCTTTTGTCTGTCTAAGAAATAGAGGAACAACTCCTAACCTGCTTCTTTGATATAGGAAATGGTTTAAGATTTATCAGCCATTATACTGTAACCCTGTGTGACTACAGGTCTAGAAACTCTGTGACCATCATAGACACGGTAGCACTTCTCTGATCAGATATGGCTCAGTAACCTGCTGCAGCAATGGAAGGCTCTAAGGGTACAGCTGTAAGAAACATTTAATTATTTAACTGGAGGAGAGACACACTTACTGAAAATGACCCAGGAATCCCAGACAACGGAGGTTAAATATGAGCTCGTGGCATGCTCAAACTGAGAAATCAGTGCACCACATGGTGGGCTAGATGAAGAGGAGAATGGGAGGTTATTGCCCCCTCCTTCTACAGGATGGTGAGACCACCCCAGGTGTGTGCTGCCCAGGTTGGGACCCCAGGTCAAGTGTAGCATGGAGAGGTGGGAGAACATTCAGATGCCTAGGTGCCTAGGGCACAAGCCCCCAAAGAAGAGGTGGAGGGTAATGGGCTTGAAGAGTCTGATGAGGACTAAGGGCATTTGCAAAAACACAATGATGCTCTTTGCGGTACCAGCAGACTGAGTGGTTCCCACAAATTACATCTTAAGAGGCTCAGACTGGAGTTCAGGAAAAATATTTTAGGAAGAGCAAGGTGCAACACCAGAGCAGAGGCCTTGAGTGTTTGGAGAGTCTCCACCCTTCGTGGTTTTCATGACTTGGCTAGACAAAAACACAGGTGACCTGATCTACAATTGGCAATACTTCTGCTTAAAGTGGAAGATTGGACAAGACCATGTCCAGTGTTCCCTTCTGAACAACATTTCTGTGGTTTTCTGTTAATTTCTGGAAGGTTTGAGAGAGGTGCTTTTCTGATAGACTAAGAAAATATGTCTCTAGTTAATCAGTTATCCTCCACACCCTTGCAATGTCATTAGGGAGTTTATTCACTTTTTGCCCTAAAATATTGTGAGACAGGAGGAGAAAAGAGACCAGTTAATAACATACAAATAAATGATTGTTTGGACCATTGGGATTAAATTTTAGTAATCAATACTCTGTAAATAGAACAAATTTACAATTTTTCAGATTAACTCTGTGCTGGCCACTCTCAGATGTAGCTGGTTTAATTTTTGCACATGATCAATCATTTTTTACTACCTGTTAATAATTTAGTGTGCTTTGTATGTAAAATTTTGGACAAAATGAAGTTTTATTTGGAATTCCTTAAGAAATATAGTTTCCACTGGAAAGGATCCCATCTAGATTTTTTTTTTTTTTAATTAGAACATACATTGCATCTTTGTTGAATAAAATCTGGTGAAGGGATTAATGAAAGCAACAAAAGATATTGAAGGTGGGAATGGCTGTCCTCTGTGCTCCAGAAAAGGCTGGTTGATCAAGTCAAAACATCTTCTAGCTGAATAAAATGTGCAGATGGGTCAACATGCATCAATATGGACAAGGGGTATGAATTCTTTTTATGGTCTAGGTTAACACTGGAAAGAGTAAGAACAGATTACAGATTGTGATTTAGATTATGTATTTAGGCCCCAAACAGTTTAGTGAGTTTTCTTATATAAAGGCAATCAAGTCTCCTAATGAACTGATCAGCAACCAAAATATGTCTCTGGTGTTTTGAATAGGGTATATATACTTCCTGCAATATATTTTTTCAGGCAAGGGCTTGGAATGTCTTATTACTACAAATTATCCATATGTATGTAGGATTTATGTCAATGCTTCTTATGCCACTGGAGAATGGATTTCCATTGAGTTTTCCCCTGTGGAAATCATGAGTCTGAACTCCAATATTATTTTTGTTTTGAGATAAAATTAACTGTGTGCTTATATGATAACTTCAAAACTATGGTGTGCTCAAACATCAGTAGCAGACCTGAGAAACACCCTATTGTTCTTTTAATTAGGACAGCCAGAGCCAATTAATACAGCAGGCTTGCCCAACTAATCAAACAAACCAATTTTGGCTTGGGGAGTATAAAGGTCCTTATGCAAATACTGATTTACATATCTATTTCTATATCTACATACATGCAGAGATTTTCACTATCTCGATTAGTAATAACAAATTTTCTGTGAGGAAAAAAAAATTAATTGGTGGAATTTGGAGACCCTGCATCTACCTTGACAGTGTAACACGGTCATAGTGCTTTGAACTGCGTCAGTGGACAATATCTACTTGTTCATTGGGACCCTTTGATGTTGCTGTTAAACTAGAACCTTGTTCATAGGACAGTTTATGCTTAGCATCAAAATAAATGGTTTCCTTAAAACTCACATGTTCTAATTCACGTTATCGATGAGGAGATGAGCTTTTAAAAAATATTCTTTTTAAAGTTGTCTGTGGAACCACTGAGCTCCCAGTACGTAGGTGGTGCAACATCTGTGCGTTGACATGTGAGGCATCTTTAAAGCTAAGCAAGGTGGAATTCATGACATTCAAATTTTAACTTTTTCCTTACTGAAGATTGTCAATTAATGCAGGTGATTTCCCCCACCCCCACCCCCCGCCATAAAATATCATATTAATTCAAGCCTCAGGAAATTATAAGAGATGACACTTAGGAAAAAAAAAATAGTAATAAACATCTCTCCAGTTACTTTTGCCTGTACAATTGATAAGATAAAACATAGAGTGAAAGGAAGCACAGTCTTCTGATTTTTTTCATATACAAGAGCAATATTTGTGCCTGATGCAGTTAAGTAAGCTCAAGGACTATTACACAAGAGGTAGTGCAGAATCTGTGCTTATCTATTTGGGTTTCTGATCGTCCATCAGGTACACCAAGATGAATAGTGTTGCGAAATATCTTCCTTAACCCAGCTAAGTAACTGTCATGAATATCAATGACAATTATGGCTTTAATTCACTGTGTAGCTCAAGGAAAGCAGGTGTCTTCTGATAGCCTGTGCATTGTCATATGTCCAGTGCCTGAAAGGTAAATGAGATTTTGCTTGTTCAGACATCCATAGTAACCAAGAGTCCAAGAAATTCAGTAGATGTAGCTGCTGGAGGGGGATTCACATTGGAAAACTACCAATAGAAACTAAAGAGAAAGCAAATTTCATAAAGTGGCAATGCTGTGATAATTTTTCTACCTCTATTTCTTAGATTTTAAGTCCATTTTACTGGCAATTAAAAGTCTTCATCTTTTGATTAAAGTGAAACAATAATCTTGATTCCATTGGAGAAGTGTCAATATTGTGAAATCATTACCATAACCTTAACGGAGGGTCTAAAGTGATGGATCAGCTGGAAGTTGATTACTCTAGGTCAGAATTTAGACCTATTTATAGCATATTGAAGGTGATGCTTGTATTGCCTTTGTCTTTTCTACACTTGATCAATGAATAAATGGGAGACATTATGCTGGACCGTTCACACTCTGGGACCTTTTAAAACAAAGGCATTGAGGTTTTGTTAAACTTCAGTAAAAGACTTGCTGTTTTCCTTTCACTTTTTCAGGCATGGCAGCACGGTACATACCTTTCCAAAACCTAAAGATGCCATGCCTGTTTTCCTCCATCAAATTTTTTTCTTCGCAAATCATGCTGACTGCACCGTTAGAGCTTCTGCTTAATTGTTCTTTTTAGATAAGCACATTTTACTGTATCTGAGTGCATTACTAACAAGCCACAGGTCTGCACCAGATGGGCAGGTGAAAAAGTGATTATGAGGTGTGTGATGATGGTTCTGTATCCATAATACATTCATCCCAAGGTTCACTTGCGCATCTGTTATGTATGTTGTTTTTCTTTTTTACTAGTACCCTTAGAGATATTTAAGCAGGTGATTGTCTACAACTAAAAGACGATAAAAGAGAAAAAAGTGAACAAGGGGTCTTTAAGGTGGCACCACAAAGACAGTGAGACGTGCGTACTGCTGGTATATGCCCCTCAGTAGCTCATATAAGATTCAGATGAATATAACAGTGTAATCATTTTCATTAGCAGGTTTTGGATTGATACTTGCTCGCATATTAATGCTGATTACCGAGTCTTGAATTTATCAGGGTGTAGCTGAACGAGCTGGTGCTGTATCGGGGAAGGAGTGAGGTGGGAAGCACGACCTTGCTTTCTCTCCGGTTCGCAAAAAAGACTCGGAGGGCTGGCAAGCCCAGACCCGATCCAGGTGTTTGAATTCCCCAAATATTCATCTGTGCCTAAACTTTCAAATGTCATGTGTCTGGAGAGGGCATTTTAATGCAATGCTTCACTCCTCAAAGCAGACATAGCTCAAGTTTTTAAAGAGAATTTTTTTTTTTAAAAAAAAGTGATTTTTAAGGTGTTTTTAATTAAGTCGTTGCTGATAAACAGCTTCGTGTAAAGGGCTTTTTTATTTCCCCACGTCAGTTATTCATTTGTTTTTATAAAATAACTTTGCAGAAGCTTTAGTGGTGCCTTTGTTTAGTACCAATTACAGAAAAGATTTCATGCAATTGAGATGTTTTCATTTAAAAACATGGAGATTACACATGCAAATTCTTTGCTGAAAATGGGGAAAAGCAGTAAGGTATCCTTGGTTAACTTTTTAGTTATTTAAAAGTAGCTTGTTGGAGATTGAATATTTCTATGTTTCACTAGAGCTTTTAAATATAAAAGAGATATGAGACTATATCTGACACCATCAGGCATATTATATTAAAATTTATGAACAACTTCATCAAAAACCACTTTCCTTCTCCTGCATAGAGACAGATTTGTTCTGACATAAACGTTACATGGCTGGTTGCAGCCTCAGATTAATGCGAAGACCCTGGCGATTCCTTTTAGACGTTATTTTATGAAATAATACCTGTCAGCTGCTGCCTGATCCCAGAAAAGGGGGCAGGTTTTCCAGGTCATCCTGCCATCTGTCAGCTAAAGCTCATCTGTCCCTCCACATTACCACCTGATCTGTGCTAACAGGCCTCACAGGGAGCCCCGCTTCATTGGCCCGGTGGGAGCCCGGCAAAGAGACTCTGCGAGGACATCACCTGTGATTCCCAGATTTAATTATCACTGAAGTGATGAAGATGTGCACGCAGATTGAAATGCTTTTGAATAAATGCATGGCTCCAGCTAGGATTGGGGGGGGGGGGGGGGGGGGGGGGGGGGGGGGGGGGGGGGGGGGGGGGGGGGGGGGGGGGGGGGGGGGGG
>JAVJGJ010000061.1:38623968-38645905 GCA_035590215.1 Microhierax caerulescens
CCCCCCTTTTTTTCCCTTTCCTTTTTAACCCCCACCTTTTTTTTCTTTCCTTCTCCCCTCCTTCTTCCTCCTCCCAATTTAATTTTCCCTCCCTTCTTTCACCTCCCAGTTCTCTCTACCATTTCCCACAAAAACATTGTCTGGGTTTTCCAACAGGCATTGTGCAAAACACATGCGTGTGCACGTGAAAATACATAGAACTTGAATTACAGTGCTTAATAATCGAATTAAATATAAACATTGCTGGAATTGTTGCGTGTGCACTCTTAGGAAAAAAAACCAAAAAACCTGCCTCTGTTTTGTACATGGCCTTTCACTGCAAACATGATTATTTTCTGAAAAGGCTCCTTATTATAAAATTCTAAAGCCGTATTGATTGTTGCTAGATGGGAAAATCAGGTTGCATTGTAATTCCAGCTCGTTACCTCTGGTCCGCAGCGCAGCCCACTCTGGCAGATACCTGGGGTCCCCTGCCAGCAGGTAACGGTGGGGTTCGGCTGGCGGCAGAGGGGCAGGGGGCAAGGAGGGCATGGGCACAGACACCCCCCCCCCCAAAACGCCAGTGACCGCAGGCACCTCGCTTCCCCCCTCAATCAATAACACAGCGCAAAAGTTATTACAGGTCTGGGCCTTTTTGACTTCAAAGCTGCTTAGGCGGTATGTGGCATTAATTCCCTCCTGTACAAAAATGTAGTTGATAATCACCAGGCTGAGGGGAGGATTTAGGACTAGAACAGCAGATTTCCTCACAGATTACAGCCTAAAACCTAGTTTCTTGGGATAAATCGGGATAATTAACTGTAGTGAAATATGTTACCTTGTCGATTCGTACCCTTGTGATGCCGGTGTTAGGTACGACCGCGGAGAAGCACTTACGCCGCCACGCCATCCTGCAGCCCCCTGCGGTGGAGGCACAAGCCTCGACGTCTAGATCTTTTTACCGCCGGTGGTGGGGACTTGTCAGGAGATAATTTAGGTAGCGGTGGCTTCTAACTGAGACCCTGGCACACTTGGTGCAAAGATGTGCGGTCAGAACTAAGGCCTTTTTTCTCTTATGCCGCCTTTGGCGGCAACTCCTTTAATTCAGAGCCAACCCCTCTGTCGCACGCGCTGACGGGGGCCGCACCAGGCATCGCGACTCCATGGAGCGGCTACTCACCCCTCCAGCATCTGGGGTCCCTCCGATACAGGAATTACATCACGCTGAGAGGGTTCGTGATAGGAATTTGTTTGAATTTCATCAAAGGAGTGACGCCTTGAAGGGATGAGGTGTGCAGGTCCCCACGGGGTGGGGACAGCCCCCGCTTTCCATGGTGCCTTGTCCGTGCCACCACATGGCATCGTGCCACAGCCTTACACATCAGCCTCACTTTCCCTCATGTAGGTGCATAATAGTTATGCTCAGGCTTGTATAGATCTGCAAAAGATTAACTAGATTTTTAAGCCTCCAATAAGAAAAAAGAATTAAATAAAAATAACGCTTTCAGCCTAAAATTCAGAGTCACAGTCCGAAAGAAACATAATTTCTTTCCATCTCCTCAAAATGTACTTGTAACCGCAACTTTTCATTACTGGTGTTTGGGAGGTTGCCTGCTATTCTCTGAAGGATGGTGTAGACATTTATGAGGTTGCCATTTTTGTTCTAATCCGAAAGTAAAGTTCACATACCGCCACAGCAAATGCACTGCCCAGATCTCCAGATGTCCTTGTGTCAAGCAGGCAGCAGACACAACAGCCGATTAATGTATTTTTGTTATAATGGTTATCTCATATTTTAATTTCTCTTGAAAAACAAGTGGTTTATTTACAAACTTTTCATTATAAATTGAATTACTTTAAAAGAAAACTGGGAAATGGTGTACTGCATGCAACTAGACCAATCCAGAAAAATGGAGGAATAGAAAAAATTACAATATGCTTTTAATTTGGAAATTTCAAAGGAAAGGCATTACCAGTGGCCAGTGTAAGTACAGAGGAACTAGCTTTAGGTGCACAATGAATAAAGCACAGTACAAAATCAGTATGTGCAATGGTGTCCTTTGCTCACATCTCAAAGCTGCTGTACTTCATTTTCTGTTAGTACAAACCAAATAACAGAATATTAAGAGTCATCTGAGGTCATAATTAAAGTTCTTTGACATCTGCCTTTTTTCTATTAGCCACGGCTACCAGATGTCCATGTCATAGGAACACAAAATTATTAGTCTAATCATGTTTTTAATAAAAAGTAACAGAAACTTGTGTATTTAAAAGTTGGTGAGCATAAGCTTGCCAGGCTAAAAGAGATTGCAGGGCTGCTTCTCCTTATTTTTGTAGTTGTCTGATTTTTTTTGTTATTGTTTGCTGTATTGGTGCAGTGCTCTGTTTTTCTGTCCTGTGTATTACCCAGCCAGTCCAACCCTATTGGTCGAATGAACTGAATTATATATATTTCTTCGTTAAACTGACAGCTGCCTGTATTTCCGTCTGCTGTGACTACATGGCTCTTTCCTTTACCTATATATCGATCAATTTTTATTTTATGGGAGAACTACACTAAAAGCACTGTTGTTTTCGATTGCCTTTATTTCTGCTCTCAGGCTGGTCTGTTCTTGCTGTATCGATTTGACTTTTTATGCATTGCTTTGCTTCTACCATGTTAGCACCCGTTCACCAGCTTAATGATCATGGCACTGTATGGAATACAGTGTATTGGCTTGTCAAATAATTTCCTTCATATTAATTTCTGCTTATATGTAGCACTGACCTATTTTTAATGTGCCACCTCCAAAATTATCTTTGTTTATCCAAAGCTGGCTGTCCTCTGTTGCTATAAGTATCCCTAGTTTTCTGTAGCTCTATTTTTGATGGCTTTTTTTTTTTTTTTTTAGTTTCCCCTTCTTTCGTGTCCCTCAGATTCTTTTTTTACTCTTCCCCCCCCCCCATGTATTTTTACTATGATTTAAAACTTATGAAGATGCTTAACTTTAATGTTATGAGCTAATCTCCAGTTTAAAAATAAATGCTCAACTTTTCTTCTTGCTCTTTGTCCTTGTACATGGGAATGATGCTATCTCGATCCAAGACCTTCTTTGAATTTTTATTTTGAAGATGTTTCTAATTCCTCCTTTGGATGTCATTACTGGCACAGGCTGAGAAAACTGGATGCTGGGGCTCCATGTTGTTATACATTGTTGTGTATGTTGTGCATTACATTATGTCATTAGAATATGCCGCTGCTTAATTGGTCCTGGGGAGGATGGAGAGGAGTTGCGTATGGAGAGGTCTGCAGTACATCTGGTTTTCAGCCGTGGGAAGGGAGAAGAAGGGAAGCTTTCAAAGGGAGGTGGAGAAGGAGAAAAGCTAGGAGCACCTCTCCTCTCTCGGGAGCGGAGCATGCCTGGGAGGGACTGAGGATGCAGCACGGTGTCTGAAGCCACATCTTCTGCTGAACATTTGGTGGCAGCAGGAACTAAATTGCTCTTAACTTTCTTTGGAAACGGTGTCTTCAGTGCTATTAACTGGAATATGAAGGTTAGATTTTATGGGCAGAGTTTTAGATGTGATCCACCCTTTCATAACGATGTCTTTGTGATTAATATGTTTGGGGCTTTTTCCTGGTTTTATTTCTCTCTCAAGCATATTTTTTTTTTTTTTTTGTCGATCAGAAATTGTAGCCACGTTTGAATGCTGAAAAGCTGAACTTTAATCAATATAGAGAGCTTGTATTTATTCGAAGATCAGACTTTCCTCACATATTTCCAAGCACAGCCTGCTGATTGCTTACACTGAGCTCTAGGTATCACTCTGACTCAAGACGATGGTGGTTTAACTCTTTGTATGGCCTGATAGGTTCCACTCCCACCTCACGTCCCCCAGGGAGTAATGTAGTCTAATCCTGGTATTATAATACCTTGCTTTTCCAAGCCAAGTTAGAGGCACAGCTGAGCAGGGCAAAACCTACTTCGTGATTAGAGCGGACAGCCTGACTGACAGTGTAGAAATTCGGGATGCACGCAACCTACTCAGTTTATATTACCTGATGTGGAAAGGAAATCTTGGCTGCTTACTTTTTTTTCTTTTTTTTTTTTTTTTTCTTTTTTCTTCTGGTTCACAAAAATGCAAAATAGCAAATCTATTAAGTTTAGGTTTTATGTGTAGTTTGGCCATGAAACAAACTTTTCTGAGATATGTAATGAAAAGTGACATCACACTCATCACTATCCTGTTTTAAATTTAAACTACCCTGCCTTGCATAATCAATTACTTACAGAAAATCTTAAAGCCCTTAAAATTCTGAAATGGTTTCTGGCATTTAATTATATAAGATTTTTGACCTGGCTAGGCAGATAATGTTAACACAGCTTTAATACTAAACAAGACTGAACATGTGTGTGCTTGACTTTTATTAAACTCCTACTGAAGAAACAGATTAATTGGAGGCTGATTCATTGGTGAACAGGCGTTAAAGACAGAAGGACCTTCTCACATTTTGTTCTGTTACCCAGGCTTATGCCATCTCAGGTTGGCAAGGAGATCCCAACTGTAGTGTTTTGAAATGTAACTGAAAGAAATTTTAGAATAACAGGTGCAAAAAAAAAACAACAAAAAAAAAGAAACCAAAAAAACCACACCACCAAAAAACCCCAGCCCCTCTACAAACACACACACACACACAAAAAAAAAAAAAAAAAAAAAAGGGAAAAAGAAGTGAGCCATTTTCAAAATGCTGATCTGATTCCTTCCTATTCCGTCTTGCCAAATGACCACCTGACACCTCACCGACACAGGTATTGCCCAGATAGGTTTTCATTAGTGCTGTTAAAAGTGTAAATGGGATCATGGGAACCAGCATCTGTCGCGATGATTTCCTACATGATTATTACTTCTCCGTGCCCCCCGCCCTTGCCCCCCTGAACAATTTTTAAGAAGATGTGTACAAGCTGTGATTAAACCACTTCAGATTAAGCTCAAAGCAAATTGCAAAAGTCCTTCTTAAAGCTCTCATTTAACAGTGCTTTGCATCCATCTGTAAAATCAGAGCTTTGCTTGCGAGCACCCTCGGAATAGCCCACTTCCCACAAGGTAGCAGAGGTTAAAAATAAAATCCGTGGCAAAGCACATGTGAGATTAACGGGGTGAAAGTACTGGAGTGGAGAGCTGTTTTCTTCTGTCTGAGCTCCTCATTCTGTCGCGCAACCCCCAGTCTGGAAATCTTAACACTGACACTTTTGTACAGATCGGTTTGTTAGCGATTTCAGATTTTAATTCAGCACCCTCACTTGATTATTACTGACATTTCTTTTTTGTAATACTTGGGGGGTGGGGGGGAGAGAGAACGTGCGTAAACAGCTTTTTGCCTGAGCTAGGTGGTGGGCAATTTTGACATCAGATCCCGAAACTCGAGAGGAACGTGCTTGCTTCCAAGGTGTATTTCTGGGATTGAAAAAAAAAGGGCATGTGATCCGGGAGATTCAGCTGTGCTCTTCGATAGTTCCAGGTGGATGCTGCCGGTTTCTGGGTGTTTGTGAAAAGCGGGAGACTCTCCTGGCTTTATTTGGTTCTTGTGTGAAAGTGGGAGAAGTGAAAGTATTTTGACAATTACCCATTGAGCTTTTCACTTCATTCAAATCTGCAGCGCGGCGCTGAAGTTGGTGAGTGGGTGTGCAAGGGAGAAGCAAAAAAACAAAACCACGTACTATAAAGGCAGCCGAAACGTTTGCAGAGTACCCTGTGAATGCAAATCTCCACGTTTATTAAAGTTCTACATTTTTAAATCATATATTCCTCTCTCTTCAGTACCCCTGCACATTAAAGATACTGGTAAAAATTAGCCTCTGATGTAAATCACTTGGAGTTAAATATATTATAGGACTTAATTTATGAAATGATTTTGGTCCATTATGTTTTATGAATGTTATTTTGCCCTTACAATCCAAAAATTGTAGAAATTAAAAACCATAATGAAATTGTGAGCTAAATTGCATTCTCTTACAAGTTTATATGTACACTTCTGCTTATTATTGTGCAGCAATAGCAAAAACTATTTGGGGAATTATTATTACAGCTGTTTCCAGGATTAAGGGTAAAATGCCCTTTTTTTTTAGGCATCAGTCATTAGGTCCTTATAACTGGCATTCTACAGGTAAAAACCTCAAACTCTAAATTGAAAGTGCTTGGAAATTAAAAAATAAAAAATAATAAAAAGAATGTATTTAAGGCAAGGTTCTTATCTAATGTTATAGCTCAGCATATTTTCTGTCTTTCTAAATATAATTTATGAACTGATTTTTCGGCTGTATATATTAAGCCCCTGAGATGGATTACAAGAATTTAATATAAAATACAATACATGTACAGGCAGCTTAAAAAAGGTACCTCAGTGGCTATATATCACAACAAACTTTCTTAATATTTGCCTTGCAAGAGCTGATTTCTGTTTTTTTTTTTCCCTAGTGCAGTAGAGCTAAAGCACAATAGCTGAAAGGTGAACTTTTTTTCTATTTCAACATTCCCAGGCTGGTAAAACTGTTCCGCTTGCTGCATGATGTTATAAATATCTAGATTAGTTTCTTCTAAAATTACCAGTGCCAGCTGCATTCAGTTTCCCATGTTCTATAGTATTTTCTTACCAATGTTCTCAGTTTAGTGAAAGGGTTTTAAAAATCAAATCAGTCACAAAAATCTTCGATATTAAAATCTGTCTGTATGTTTCCCATACATTTTAAATATTCTACATAAATCCATTTGCCTTGCTCAGTCAAGTATGCCCACTAATATCACTGTTCTCCCAGCCTTTTAGTCTGGTATGCTCCTTATTAATGATATATTAACAAATGGTTATTAACAATAACCATTTTAATGTCTTCTCTGGTACTCAGCACCTACAATTTAGATAACTGTCAATCATTAAATTGACTGTAGCAGTGTCTGGTATACGTGTGCCTATATATTTTGCGGACATGTTGGCATCAGTATATACCTATAGCTTAGCTTAAAAAAATAAAATTCTACTGTACTGTATTTTGACCTCAGTAGTAGAGCATCTATATCATGCATCTTCTTGAAGAATCTCATGGAATCATGAGCTCTATTAGTACTTCACCAGAAAGCAGCAATTTCTGCACTCCTGAAGTCCTTACAAAATCTTGCTTTGAACCGGTGTGCATTTAAGTTCTTCAGTTGACATTATTTCAGTCTAGGAATATGACATACGGCCACTAATCCAGGATTAATTGAGCACTTATGTGCAGTACAAAACATTCTTTATATATTGACAAATATTTCTAAAAAATGGATTGGTATTTTTGCTGTTAATTGTTTCATTACTGACCTTTACCTCTGTAGACATATGCAGTTTTCGTTTTTTTGGGTGAGACTTTCAAAATATTTTTTTTTTAAGTGTCCAATGCTCAGTGTTAGCAGTGACATTTTTACAGTCTATTCAGAAGCATATATTTCAGTCTTTTGTATCTCATTTCTTTCTATTTATTTAAAACAACTTAGCATGGAAAATCTTGCAGATTTAAGTGACAGTGATGATGTACAATATGCATAAAATGAGCCTGTCCCTACCCATGGTGTGTATTGCTAAGGACTCCATTGCAATATTTACAGTTAAACTAAACTTTTTCAAATGAAGCAAAATTGCATTTGTTTTGCAGATTTGCTCATCATTAAATGTGAAACATTTCACATTTGTCTTTTTGAGTAATTGGCTTTTTAAAATGATAAGGTGCTCTGAACACTTGTTATGTGGATAGGTCTGACGTTGTATCCCAGAAATCCATATGCCATACAGACAGAACAGAAGAAAGATATTCACAAGCATGTCACAGATTGGACTGAAGCAAGCCAAAAACCAAAGTGCCATGGCATTAACAATAGCACCAGATTTACTGTCACGATTGCAATCTGTGCTGTATCATAGACAGAAGGAGAACTTTTGATAGGTAACACCTCAGTGTTTTTTAAATCTTTTTGGCAAATTATCATTTTCATTATATTTTTGCCTGCCATATAATATTATTATAATGGTATTAAGTCACACACACACACACACACATGCGCACGCACAAAGTTTATTAGCCCTCAACAAAAGGGCTCGTTTATGTTCCATGCTAACTATTCCTCACCAAAAAAGAAGGTATTTTGCTAAAGATTAACACACATTTTAAGGTGAATCATCCACAAAAAGTAGCAGGGATTTTTCGAACGTGCATTAAGTCCATAAAATCTTAGTTAATAAAGTCCCAGTTAATAAAATCTGAGCTAATACAGTTAATAAAGGTACAGAGAGAAACCATGTGCCACCACATAAAACTCGATGGCTTAAAAGTTTCCAAAGTCTGAAGATGGTAAAGAAGCTGGATTATGGGGGAATATTTTTTTTTCCTGGGGTTCAATCACAACCGACTGCATTTTCCCATTGCAAGTATGGAGATGTTTCTTTTTGACCATAAAATTGTACATTTTCTTCTACTGAAAAAAAAGAAAAAAAAAAAAAAAAAGCAAAAAAAAAGCTGCATAAAGCAGATTTGGCAATACCATAATTCATGTTGAGCTCTGATAAGTGCTGAAAAAGATTTACAAACTCACAGCTTGACACTGAGCCCACATGTTGGGTAGAGTGGAGAAAAATCTCTAGAAATACTACATAGAGCTTCCTGGCAGGAAACAGAGAAACATCAGTCAATTGTTTTTCTTAATTGAAAGCCACCTTGGGACCCTGTTGAAAGTAACGTATCTGCCTATCTTTTCTGCAGATTAAATTACCTGGCTGGGGGAGTTGTCCTGGGGCCATTCACAATAGGCTTTTTAGTGAAAGAAAAACACTGAAATTCTCACTTTATATGAATTATAGATTTGAAACACAGTTCACATCGGTAGGAAATGAGAATCACGAGCGCAGACAAACCTACCTAAACACGGGTCCAGGTGTTGCTACCTTCTTTGCACTGGAAAGTACTTTTTTTAATATACTTTTCGAGCATCCTCTTCTGCAAGTCTCCATCACGCATCTCACCCTTGTCGAAAATCATTGGGACTAGTCGTTTGAGGAACGGTTGCTTGCATAATTTTAGCTCGCTAGATTGTACTTAAAACTATATTGGCAGCGCAGTTGGTGCTTGATGTTCTTTGAAACGTTTCAAAGTTTACAGTGGTGCTGCCGCTGTGTTTTGCACTCGCTGCCGTAAAATATCGTGTTGCCACAAAATGTTGTGGGAGCTTCATTTAAATACCATGAGCTGTGCTCTCCTGCCTGGAGTCTGGGAAAAATCAGGAATTACTTAAAATTTTGATTGAAACAGAGAGTAATAAATTTTCAACAACTTTCTTCCCCTGCCCCACCCCCATCCCAGTTTCTAGAGGTTTGGCTAAGCATGTACTGGTTTAGATTCGCTCTAGCTTGAGCGCAGCATCTAAACGTATCTCCAGTCTCCACTCACACTGAGGCAGACATCACTGAAGCCGAAGCGTTATTAGCAGCAGGTCTGTTCCCACTTCCCTGGACCTTCCCTGCATCGCCACTGCTAAAGAACTGCAGGGTGGTTTGTGTAGGTGTGAAACACGTGGAAAGGGGTTAAAGATAGAAAAGGTGAACCATTTGTGATAGCGGTGATGTTGCCCTGAGTGGCAGCATGTGCTTTACCTGCTTCTTCCCCCGAGGGCTGAAGGTCTGTGCAGATATTTGACATTTGCTGCTGCTCTTTCCCACTCTGGGAAGGGCAAAGTGAGATAATCCCAGGATAAACTGAATTGCAGCCTCCCCTACCTGCTCGCAGTAGCTTTACCATCTCTCTGATCTTCGCTAGCAGAGTCAATAATTTGTTTGAACAAGTTTTCCATCACATCATTAACACGCTTAAAGACTATAATGAGCTCGGTATACATGCAAATGCATCTTTTTAAAGTGCTTGTGTAGATTTAAGAGCACTGTCTCCTTGCAAAATGGAATTCAGAGCTTTTTCTCACCTAAACGTTGCAGTCCTTAATAAGGCATGGATCGGCAGCAACTTTCTAAATTTATTTAATTTTATAGTACTTTTGTCCTTACATACTGTATTTGTGGTCTTTTGAAAATGAGAAATAATACTTTTAAACCTGTATCTAATCAAATGCCTTAGAAACATCTTATGCTCTCTCATCAAATGACTCTCATCATCTGATAGTAGTCAGTGAACAAATGGTTTCAATTCAGAAATGAAAGGCGTTTATAAACTGGGTTTTTTTCAACTTTATCAGGCACTACTCAACTCCCATTGTATTGATACAATGATGCTTCAAGATAAATAAAGAAATCCATGACTCTAACAATGTAAATAGAGAGCAAGGCGATAAGATTAAAATGGGTACCATTCACGCTCCGCATGACAGCTCGGAGGACACTAGCAGAAGAGTAACCAGCTCAGTGAAAAATCAGAAACTGTGATTGCTGTTTAACACTGCAGCTTTTCACAGTAGCTCAGCACAAAGTTATTTAGCACAGGTGTTTCTGTAAGTCTGATACATTGGGAAAATTCACAAGGGTCTCCATCTCTCTTGCTCCGTGTCGGCTGTGAAGTTGGTCCTGTGATGCAGTTTCTGGTAGGAAATAGAGCGTCTAGGCAAATGAGCAAGTTCAAACATAGGGACTGATCTAGATTCATTTTCTTGGTTGCTAATTTTTGTAACGCATGACAGTAGTGAGGTGAATGACCTGTCGTCAAGCAAAAGCAGTGAAAAATGGGAATGAGTTATCAGAGTTAAGCGTGAAACTGAGATCCCGTTCTCTCCTTCGATAAAAGCAGCTTTCTCAAATAATATGAATATCAGTGCTCTTTCTTTGTTAAGTGATACTTTTGATAGTCACCTATTTCAGTATTTCTCATTAGTTTGTTTAAATATGGTGTATTTCTGTGCTTTCAGCCTGTGTGTTTGCATTTCAATAAAAAGATGAAATGGTATAATTGAATTTCTAAACACCTAAAAACTCTCAGCACTTTTTTTTATTTCCTCTTTTTCTTAATTCTCAAGTTCTGGCAGTATCTAATTTACGGCTTAATTCTTTGTAAGGTCATCTTCTAAGTGAGTGACTTCTAGTTAATCTTAGACATTATGAGCTTGGCTGTGGCAGAGAATCAGTTCATCTGTTCTCAGAGAGAAAGGAGTTAGGGGGTTTGTTGGCATTTGAAGACCCAGAGTTTAGCTGAAAACTAGGTACAATTTCTTGCATAGTTATTATTTTTCCTCTCATTTTTTCAAGGTGCTCTGCCTGTGTTTTGACTAGTATACCCAAGGTTAAAAAAATTATCATAATTCTTATCTGATAACTGTTTTCTCCAAGTATGTAGATAAGGTTACTAGTTTGGGTTTGCTCTAATAGTGAAGGAACCAATAGGTGGTGGGGTTTTTTTGTTGTTTTTGGTCTTTCCCCCCTCTAATTTTTGTATAAGGTATTCTCTTCTCTCAGCTGGGCTAGAAGGTGTAGCTTTCTTTTGCTGTTAGGCTTATGAGTGATAGCTAATTTTGTTGCTTGTGGTTCTGCTGTTAATTTACATGCAGCTCTTAGTGACTGTCACTAACATAGCTTTTGTTCCCTGAAATATTCGCTCTGTGAATAAATATAACTTTTCTGCTATTTTCGCTCTGACTGATTTGCTCATTTCACTCTTGTGACTGAAAACAGCACAAGTATTCATATTCTGAAAGTTGCATGTTGCTTAATGAAGTACCTTGCTGAATCAGGGCTGCCATGTTCCAGCAGATGAAAGAAAAGCACATAGGAAGCTGTACTGCCAGGTTCTGCTTGAATGTTTGCCTTTTAATCAAATTTTAGACTTATTAGCATAGCAGATCATGGTTTTGCAAAACAAACAAAAGCTTCTAGTCTTATTCTTGAAAGCATTGGGAAATGTTAATGTAATTGGTTCTGTTTATAGTTCAAACTCACTTACGTGTCTCTGCTCATAGACACGAGTAGTAGGGAGAGTGCCAGCTCCACCAGCTCTTGTCTAATGAGTTAGTGCCTCAAGTCGCTGGGAAGAAACTTCTCAGTTTCCTTTGTCAGAGTCAAGAATCTGATAATGTTCTTAATTATTGTAGGGGCAGGAGAACAGAGCAAGGATTAGGTCATGGGTGGGAGTGTAAGACAAGGTAAGGTAACAATTTCAGAAACTAAAGCCTGAAATTCCAGTTTCCTTAAGACTTCCCACTTTTGCCTCACAGTTTAAAACCCACCTTACAGATTGGGGGTTGCTGTGGAGTTGTCACATGCCATTGAGTTCAATGAGAGTGACAGCACCTCTAGCAACATGGTGCCAAGGGCAAAGAACGTGTGGGTCAGGGGGCTGTGGGGAGATGCTCCGATAACAGCCCTTCTGTATCTTTAGTTGTGTTCCTGCACAAGCACGAGTCTCCTGGCACACCCACAGTGCTTGAATTAATATGCAATGATGACATCTTTGGACAAGGAGGCCGTAATGCGTTTTAAAACACTCTGTTTCTTTCCCTGTCATGTGTACTGTACATTTATTAGCCACAAGAAGTGGAGCAACAATCACGGTGTTGCAGGGCTCCAGATAAATATGGTCTTATGATTAGGGCATGGAGGACTCGAAACCCAAAGACCCAGCCATTCCCGTGCTTGATAATTCTGCATATTTTTAGCTTCTCTTATATTTAGATCCTTAAGTTCCTGAACGAGCTGTCACCCCAAACCTGCATTTGCCTATACTGCATCATCCCAAAGCTTGCAATAAAAAAGAATATCAGGCTTTCAGGCACGGAATATTTAGAAAAGAGAGAGAGAGAGTCTGCCAAATTCCCAAAAACCACTTCCCAATTCCCCTCACGAATAGCAGGAAATTACTTGTTATCAGTGGGTAATTCAACCACAAACGTTATTGATTTTCCAACCTCAATCTTTACAGTCTTGATGGCCAAATATTTTGCAATCATTCCCTCTATTTAAAACTAGAAGACGTGATTTTTATTTTGGAAAAATTGAGGTTTTCAATTTTTCTGCATGCCACATCACATTGTGGCGCATCCCTCCAGATTGTCCAGTGTGATAGCCAGAAGCTTGACTGACAGATGTCAAAGTGTACATCATGTTGTAATACATGAGAAAAGCCTACATTGTAAAAAAATTCAGATACTTGTAAAAACTATTTGCTTTTAATGTTTGGTGTTTGGTATATCCCAGTGCATACCAGAAAATCAAAGATCTGGAGAGGAAGTTACATGTGTTTTTTTCCTTTCCCTTCTAATTTCCTTGTATTTCTTAAAAACTAATACATTACAGAATCGATCAAAGCACATTGCCATGTTTGTGAGCTACATGGTCAAATATTTCAGCAGTTTTTCACCCAATTACTGCTAGCTGACTAGTTAGTGTAAGAAATTCACTGACTTCTGAGCTATATTCTCCTCCCCTAGAAAAGATCCCCTTAGACACCTATGGTGAAAAGATAATTTAGTATTTTGGTTACGTGATATTTTTAAATAACATTTGGAGTAACCTGTCATTATTACACTGTCATGTAGACTAGCTGGTAAATGAAAGGCCAGTGCATTTCCTGTTCTGTCAGTGCTGCTCTTGAATGTCTAAAGAAAAACCCCAGTATCCCCCAGCACCTGACAACTGGTTTGAAACTATCATGAGAATTTAGAGACGTACAAAGTTCTATTTTTTTCAGTGGTGAAACAAGATTTTCAAAAATTAGAAGATATTCTTTGAATAAAACTGTTTCCATACTGTCTATAATGTGATGCTACTTATTAAATAAAGTAACTCCATCCCCAAATGAAAAAGAAACACAAACCACAACTGCGTAAGAAAGGTTCATCGACTCAGCCTTTCAGGAACTGCATCTGAAATATCCATGTTCTTCTGTACTCGTTTAAGAACTGTATCTGTGGTATCACCCCTGAAATTTTCTAACAAGGTTGGGACTCCTTAGAAACTGGAGTTATGGTAGGTGACAAAATGTATTCATCTTCGTCTTAAGTCTCAACACCATCATTTTTATTAAAGCAGTAAGTCATTTTTAAAATGGAAATCTTTGGAGTTTCTGTAGCTGGAAATGTTTGTTTTCTTAAATGGGTTTAATAGCCTTATTCAAAACATTTTTTGTCCTGTGTACCTCTTCCTAATATTTACGTAGAGAAAAAGATGGGAAGAGGCAAACCAAAGATGCTATTGCCATTTGCTCGCTGCACGCAAGGGAAGATAATAGCCATTATATTTTCCTGCCTGCAACACTTAGGAACTTGACACAGCTGGCAGAGTGTACGTTCAGATCACGGACCAACTTTGATGTTTTACATTGTTATTAAACAATAGCTGGCATGGTCGTGTAGCAGCAGGATATTACGCTTACCGTTCAGTAGACCTGTTTTTATAGAAAGGGACCTCGTGCCTCCTTGCCCCAGGCCACAAAACCCTCTGCTGCAGAGATGGTGGTTTGGATCTCTAGCAGTAGCAGGATTCTTGTGTTGTATTGGCTTTTGGCAAGTTAATAAAATAATGTAAACAGCTATTTTGGGAAATGACCACATGTTCTAAATGCTTGGTATGCAGAGAGGTTCTGAGTCACCAGCAAAAATAGAAAAAGAAAATACCCGAATGAAGAGGAAATGGTAAATATAACAATGAAAAATCCCATTCAGTAGTGCTGTTTCATCTTTAAGAGAGGCTTTATTCAGCAGCGGGTATCAATCCCCACAAGTAACATCTGCTATCAGAGGATTTGCAGGTACACCTTTGTTCACTGCTAACTGAATTTGTGTCAGTATTATAATTCAGCAGATTTCTGCTTTTCACGCAAACCAGGATTAGCATTGACTTGGGCTGGAGGGCATTCAAGCTGCTGTTCTTCTTTTAGCTATATTTCTCTGTAAACATCTAATTGTTTCAAAAAGTGATGTACAGTATGCAAAAACCTGAATTCAATGCAAATAAGTCTGCGCAGCTCTAAAGTTAACAGGTGTTCTCATTAGTGTAAGTAGACAAGGAACGATTCTTGAATGTTTTATAAACACTTATAATCATGGCAAAATACGTTACTATAAGTATAAAGATACTTATAGCAGCATCTCTTTTTTCCTTATTGTGCAATCTCAGCACTTATTAATAGGAGACATGTGTCAGTAAATGAAATACTAAAAGCCAGTACTGGCTTCTGCCTGCAAATAATGTAGCTGTAAAATGCTCTGCTACTGATGAATAAATTTCTGGCTAAAATAAGAGTCAACGAAATGAAATCTTTACACATAGCGCATATATATTTTAAATATATATCTTTGCTTGTACTGAAAGTAGAGCATTCATTCTTCCTTTGATATTTCAGTTTGTTACGAGGACTTATCATGTTGAGTCTCACTCACATATATCATAAAGTGTTATAACATGCATATAAAATTGGACAGGAGGACTATTCATCACTAAGTATTGTCCAGCTGGTAAAACTAAGAAAGACAGGACTTCTCTAAGAAAGCATTGCCAATATCTCTGTGTGTGGCTGTGTAATATATGGCTTCAGATTGCAAAGGCAATAACAGTAAAATATTACCCCAAGGAGAAAAGTAGCTTGCGGTAGGTATTCATACATTGCCTTTGGTCTTCATCTTCGGACAAAATGTGCAATTGTCTATTCCCCTACTTCCCGCTATGCACAGCCACGACTGAGTTGTGTCTTAATTATTGTCTCTGGCTTCTCTGCTTTGAGCCAGTTTTGGAGGTGCTTCTTTCTTGTTTCCCAAGTGCGGTGGCTTCCATCTCTCCTGACTTTGGCTTAAGGGTAGGCAGAAGTCGGTCCACCCTGCTCCTGTGGCGAGGGCAGTGCATCCATGGGGATGGAGCGGAGGGTAGTAGGGGGGCAGGGGTACGTGGGAGGCTGCACGCAGGTGTCTGACATCCAGGGTGGCCATCTGCTGCCTGTGCCACATCTTCCTTTTTTGCTTTTTGCCTTCCGAAGGAACCCCCTGTTTCCGGAGGCCAATCCAAGTAGTCCAACTGTGTCTTGCACCAGGCGTAATACCAGCATAGCAGATCAGCAGGAAATACTTCCTCCAAGTACATTCCTTGGATGTTTAGCGGAAAGTATTTGCTCTTTCTTACTTTCCCCTTCTCTCAGACAGCATGTGCTTGCTTTCCACACATTGCCAAGGGCAGCAAGAAATAAGATCTGGACTGATGGATGCAAAAGGGAGAATGACAGGGAGCGAGTTCGCTGAAATCACTGAAAGCATCCCCGTACCCCTGGACCCTTCCCCTCTCAGGGAGGCTCTGTGGACCTCCAGCATGAGCTCCTCTTCAAATCCAAGGAGGACTTTTAGTCTCTCAGGGCCTAATCAGCTTTTATTACGACTTTCTATTTATTCAATAGCTTCCTTACATGTGATATAAATCAGTTCTTCTGCAAGCGAGGCTCGTCACAGCCAGAAAGGAAAGGAAAATGTTTGCTTTTTTTTATAATGCAGAGAGAAGACCTGATTCTCTGCTTGCTAGTATTAATGTAATTCAATAGAAATGCTATGAGCTCATTGCACAGCAAAAGGGAAACACTTGGCTCAGAGATATTTTCTTCTCCTTACCAGTCCCAAAGTTCATTATTTTATTACTAAATTATGTTGAAGGACTCTATTTTAGGAATTCACCAGGAAAAAAAATTATTTGTTCATCACTGCTATGACAGTTTCATTTAAAAATTTGTTATTTCTCAGAAGTTTAACCCCAGACTTCAGACTGTTGAATCCTCTTCAGAGCCATTGATGCCTATACCCCAAACACTAGATTAATTTCCAAACTAAAACACATCTGACTGTATGTGAGCAGGCTGTTTTGATGTGATGACCCTGTGAAGGTTCCCAGAGCATGGATGTGCAAATCAGTCATACCACAAGGCAACACAATTGAAGATGTATCTCATAAACATCTGGCAGCAATTGGTCTTACAATTGCTAATATTGCAGAAGTTGTGAAAACACAGGATCTGTTTGTTGCCTCTTTGCAAAGCTTGGTTTTCACAGTAATTTTTACCAAGTCAGAAGAAACAGGGTAATTATAACATAAGGTTCAACATCTTTAGATATGTAGAACATTTTCTGTTGCTTAAAACAAATATTCCCAAAGAAAGTATAAAACATTTTTCTGACTTGCAAAGTTTTTGCAGTCTATCATTTAAATTACTTAAATAAAGGGAGCTTTACTACTCCCAAAAGCTGAGAATATAACACCCGCCATGCATATTAGCTTGATCTTTTTGACAGACCAGAAAAGTGTTTGTGTGTGCCAATTAAAACAAAAATGGATCCCCAGTGGCTTGTTCCTCACACAACTTCTGAAGACTGCTATCATTGTGTGCTGGGGTAACCCTGGATAAGGCGGCTATCCAAAGTAAACAAACTTTTCAAAACTTTCATGACAGATGGGGGTTACAAATGCATTTTAATAAGAGAGTTGCCAAAGCAACTTTTTTTTTTTTTTTTTGCAATCAGCATATATTTACTTAACATCTAGCAACATTGGGAACACAAGGCAGATACTTTCTCACAAAATTTTTTAACAAATATCTTTTATTTTTTGAAAGATTGGTTGAAGACCTTTTCTTTCAAGCTGATATTTCCCCATCACTTCAACGTTAACTTTGCTCGACATCCAAAGGACTGCTAGATTGGTAAAGCCAGACTGTAATATGAGACAGACAATCTGCTTGATAATGAAATTTCTTTGGTAGTCATAAACATCTTAAGTCCTTTAAGTAATTCAACTCTCAGCATAACCATGGCTACCCCTGTTTGATAGGCTGGATCCTATAATGGATATATGATTGCAGTATGGATACAGTACAGCTCAATACTGGTCCTTTTGTTTCCTTTTACTTGCATTTCTTGAATATTAGACTCAGCTCACTACGGTACAGCACAGAGATATTTTATTTATCCTTCATGCTGCTCACTCATTCCGCATAAACATGGCCAAGAGACTGGATTATCTGTGAGAAAGAATTTAAGATCAACTTCCAGACATGCAGTTAGACTTTTGACATGTTTTTAAAAAACTTACATGTCTCTGTCCCAGTTTAATTCAAATCCAGTTAATTAAACCACTAAGGAGTGTCTCCCAACTTTAATTAATTCTGCTTCTTCTGTGGGTGTGGACACATGAGTATCTATGTTTTATATGTTTATTCTCAAGCTATATTCTATTATAATGTTATTAATTTTTTAAAGAATATTTATGAAGAGAGAGAAAATTCCTAGTCTTTCTTTTATTTTTCCTTTCTTTATGACTCTCTTCTGACCTTTCCTGTCCCAGCCCTGGTGGCTGCCATGCAGACGGAGAGTTGCATGTCCTGTGTTACATGGGCTGGGTGGCCAGATCGCAGCCTGCAAAAATATATCAGGAAAATACAGGGAAAAGCCTAGATTTCTCTTCTTGAAAAAAACAAAACAAAACAAAACAAAAAAACCCCAAAAAACCAAACAACCACCAGTCCACCTTGTGAGAGAGCAAGGTGAGATGGAGAGGGCAGTGGGAAGGGGGAAGAGGATTAGCTTTAGAGTTAGAAATGCTCCAATGACTCACATTTCTTTTTTTTCCTACACATATCAAGGGCAGCAATCCCAATGCACAGTGCAACAAGAGGAACACATTTTATTGACTTTCTGCACGCAGAGGTATCTGTCAATCCAAGTTTAAATCACTTAGTGTTCACCACAAGCTGTGGGAGTCCCAGGTGACATCAAAATTTTGGTTTTCTGCACTGGATTGTGCTCTGGATTAGCATCTGGTGGGGTTTCCATGCTCCACAAGTGCCCAATAGTCCAACGCTGAACCATCGGGGTAGGTTGTATGAAGTGTCACCCCAATAATCCAGCATTAATTCCGGACGTCCCATGTTCAGAGGGAGTTGAACAATGGTTCGTTTCAGTGTTTGGCTGAAATAAGAGCTGTGTGGTGGTTTCTTGGTGGCCATACGTGAGCTATACGTGAACATACGCTTCCAAAGCTGCTCACTCTGTTCCCTTTCGCTTGCTGCGGGGTACAGACTGCGAAGGGCTTTTTTTTTTTTTTGCTGCGTTTCTCCATTCCCATAGGATTCTTCACTTCCTGTACTAAAGTTGGTTCTTGGCATTGCCTGAAAATAGTTCATCACTGCAAATAATAGTTATAGCCACCAGAGATGCATAAGTACACTTTGATGTCAGCGAATCAATAATACAGTTTTGTATTTTTGGTTTGCTGTGTGAATTTATCGCCCTTTTCTGTATCTCCACAGAGTGCCTATCAGTAGGGTGGCTAAAATTGTCTCCATCACTGCTCTGCAGCTAAAATAAATAAAAGAAATTAGTGTATCTGTAGACATGTATAGTGGTGAAGAACGGGAAGTATACCATGAAGGAGACTTCTTTTCCCCAGCAGTGCAGTAGTCCCGAGTCCAAAGTCTGCAGGAAGACGATGGACAGAAGATCCTGGGCTTATCCCATGGTACTTTTCTGGCTTCTGTCTCCTGTTTCCAATGGGCGTATGTATACCGTGGAAGGGAGGAATCTCCAAGATGTGTTCCAAAAGCTGATCCAGGTGATCTTTAAAGGTTTGGAAGTCCAGGAGGAAGACAGCCATGCATGTCCCAGAGCACAACCTAGCATAAGAAAAATAAACTATTTGTAGGATTTTTAAAAACTGCTGATCCTGGGTAGGATCCAAGGTATGTTTATGCATTATAAAATGGTAATGCTATTAATTAGATACAGTGTCCCACATTTCCTGGAGCTATATAGGTATTTTTTTGTTTAATAACATCGAATCCTCTTGCACACAACCTTGGTACATCATTACGGTGACACGCAGAAGCAGCTCACCCCTCCCTTTTCAGCTTTATAAGGTGACAAGAGAAATCCTTAATAAATCACAAGTTGAAGATCATAAAAAGCGCTTCGCACTTGCTCCCCCGTTCCCACACTTTGTTGGCAGCCCAGCAGTGTATTGAATTTAACACACATTTACCTGCGGTGAGCCGATATTTTCAGAGGATCAATGTTTAACAGCAGGAGCGTACTGCAGTTCATTGTAAAACTACCATGTGAGTGGATTCATTCTTTGAAGTGATTTTTCCAAGGTGCTGGAGCAAGAGAGAGAGAATCCAGGCGTCCTGGTTCTTTTATAAGCAACCTGAAGGGCACATCCTTTGCAAATAAGAGGGTTAATGTCAGTTGTCATTCCTTGCGGGTATTCACTGCCAACAGCAGCATCATAATTCTGCCTGGTAAGGTAATGCTAATTCCAGACTGTAGCCTTTGCAAAAATGATGGCAAAGAGAGAGGGATTTCAGGAAATATTTAAATAAATGAAGTACCTGGCACAATAGAGACTGGCAGCTCTATCCTAAGTACTTAATTTTCTTTTTTTTTTTTTTTTTTTTTTATTTTACTTTTCAGATTTATCTTTCCTGTGCTTCTCGGGTCCCTCTGTTTATTTCAGTAGTGCCTGATCCAGGGACAGTGTGTTAGCACGCCTTAATATTGAGCAATTTATGCTTGTTGTTAGTTATACATCATTTTGGGCTGTGATCATAAATTGTTCAATCACAAGGTTTAGTCAAAGCTAGCATTCTTTACTGATGTCTTTTCCCAAGGGTGTTGAAAATTCGATTGTTCAAAGTGCAAATATGGTTTAGCAATCCCTTCCAAGAACCATTTATCAGAAATCCTAAGGAGGTAATATATAAAAGTGGGATAGGAAACCTGCACATTAAATGGGATTTACCAGCCAAAGCCTTTGGAACTGCTTTCCTGTGAATGACTGGAATGGAGCAGAACAAAGTCAATTACTGACTGTAATTAAGGAGTGGATGCATTTAAACTGTAGAGAGCAGTAGCAGTCTTCTTGAAACTGTCTAGTTACTCTGAAGATTAGTCTGAGGAAAGAAAGAAAAGGACTTGAACTGTATCTTACAGAAAGTATATTTTAAACGAATTCTCTTCCCTCCATTCTATGATCTGTTTTTACGCATTTCCTCGTAAAACACTGATAATATATGATTGTCAAAATAACACGTTCAGACAAAGAAACTTTCAACATGCATTTTGCTTTGCTCTTGTTAGCAATGGAGTATCTTCTTTGCATATCATACACTGCAAATGTTTATGCAGTGCTGAGAACTTGTATTTTAATAAAGCCTGCATTTACTGAAGGGAAGACTGAACTACGTTGTGGCCTTTTTAAGCCTTCGAAATATAGTAAATCTAATTATATATGTTGCTCTTACTTTGAAAATGTTATTCCATTTTATAATTTTAATAATTACTTGTTTATACTAGGAGAGAGGCATTAGATTGAATTGTTGCCTTTATTTAGTCTAATTCATATTGGCATGTATACATTAATAAATTGTGATATAATATAATATATTCTGAACCCAAACTTTGCCGTGCAAGCTAGGCACAGACCTGGAGGACAGCCCTTTCAGCTGCTCACCTTGAGTTGAATTTCAACTGTCTTTCTTTCTTTTGGTAAAGGGAACAGGGGGTGTGTGAGTAGTGATTAACATTATGGCTGAGGACTAGGAAGGGAATCAAAATTTCCCCAACAAATAACTCTCCTGTGTGCATGGGGAACAATGGGGTGGCTGGAGGTCCGCTCCCGACGGGTGCGGATGGGACGGGATGAACATCTGCAGCCGGGCAGCCCCCGAGCCCACGCTGGGGGACCATTCCCACATTCTCCACAGCACTCTCACAGGATGTCTCTGCTGGAGCTGTGCTGACGGGATTTTCCTTAATGCTGATGACTTTGGAAACCTTCCTTACAGGCATTTCCTCAATAAAGGGAGGGTTATAGAACAATTAATAAAACATTAAGCTGTTTTGTCTTTTTTTTTTTTTTTTTTTTTAAAATGGTAGTATTTCAATTTTAAGAAATATGCAGGGCTTATCCTGGCTGGTCAGGATCTGATGTTTCTTTTATGCTTTA
>JAVJGJ010000061.1:38646005-38677461 GCA_035590215.1 Microhierax caerulescens
GGAGACTGAAGAGGAAAACAAGGAGGCTGATAATTGGCTTCAAATACTGGTTAACAGCTTTATCTTTGCTGAAGGATGAGATCAATGCTTTCTGTTAGCACATTGTTATGCATCTGTATGGCATTCATCACCTTTGACACCAGTGCAGGTTATGTAAAAAGCTTGCAAAAAGCCCCCACACAACCACAATGCTCCTCCCCCCCATGCCTTGATATAATGACAGAATCTAAGATCTAAACTGGCTGTTGCAATGAAGGAGCAAGGTGCTGGAAATATAACAGCTCTGTGAAATCTTCAGTGCTCCACAATGGTTAAAAAAATGTTAATAGTTACCAGGGAAATCACTGAGGGCAACACAAAGAATATTAGAGTTCACCTTGAATGCACTCACGTTCTGGACCTTTCACTTCTGAATGCTTTTGTGGGACAGGAAAAAAAAAAACAAACTTCAAAGGAGGACAAGGATGTTCCAAAGCATTGATTGAATAGCTTCACAAAGTGGTTGGTAGACCAGTGGAGCTCACTGCCAAATGACATTGTGGATGTGACATGTTGATCCATTTAAGTTCATGCAAGACAAAATCACTGAGAATTACTAACTGTGTGTAAACTATATATGGGTCAGGAAGTCTCAAAGCTGAGAACAGTTGGAAGCTGAGAGGGTATGAGTGGAAAATAGCAAAATAGGATTGCTCTGTTCTTCCTCATCTCCAACACCTGATTATGGCCATCACTGCAGACCAAAGCACTCCAGATGTGGATTTTTTCCTGGCCATTCTCTTCTACTTGTGTTTTCATTGCCTGCACTGTAGTTTATCTTCTGACTCAGAGGGGTATTTTGAGGGATTTCTCTCCCGAGGGCTACATTTACCAAATTAGTTTTATGTTATGTGTTTACACCATAAGTACTGAGATTCTCTTCTTGGGAAGCTGAAAAATCCTCTTTCGATGGATGAAGCAGGAGCATTTAAGTTTCTGCGAATCATGGGAAAAGGGGAGATGACAGCGTTTCCCCAGTGATTATTAACTTTGATGGGGAACTGGACCAGAAGACCTGTTTCATAATCAATGTGGTTATGAAATCATATATTGCTGGTTTTCTAGTCATCTTAGGATTCCCACAGAGTAAGCCATTTTGCAAAAGCTTCTTCCATGCTGACCATAAGCCACCTCACAGACCCAGAGTGGGGAAAGTGTTTTGTTGGGACACCTTGTGGAGCAGGGAATGAGTGCTTTCAGGAAATTTGCTCTGTTTTTTCAGTAACCCACCTTCTTTTCAAGTTCTGTGTGCAGTTGTACCTGCCCCCAACCACTAATAACGAGTGGACAGTATGAAGAAGCCTCGGGGTGCAAAGTAGGTAAAACAGGAGCAATTGCAAAAACCTCTTTCAAGTTTGGAAATGTGAACTCTATACTAGCTGAGTACTGGGATGGTTTCCCTAATAAACTCAGTGGTGTTGTAATACAGAGAAATATGCTGGTAGTCCTGGAAAAAAAGAAAGAGTCCTCCCACAGTTGCTGTGTATCCCTGTGTGGAGGCAGCTGGAAAGCTCTGGGCAGCTTCTCACTGTCCCAGGAAATCTTTCTCCCTTCCTCACTGGTTTTGCCCAAGGTAAATTACTTCTTTTTGAAATAACTCGGAGCATTTCTGTTGAGATGGTTTCAGACTAGCAGCCTTAAGCTAATTACAGGCCATTTGTAAATGTATCAGTTCTTGTTCCAACATTTTAGCCTGTACCAGGATATCATCTAGGTATAACAAACAGGCTGAGAGAGGCGTGCCACGTAATACCCTCTTCCTTAGACTTTTAAATGGAGCTGATGTATTGCACTAGCCAAAAGCCATCATTTTAAATTGCCACAGTCCTTTTCCTACTGTGAAAGCTTTGGGGTTTGTTGTTGGTTTGGGTTTTTTTTTTCCCCTGTGCCTCTGCATCCACTTGCCAGTAGCCACTTTTAAGATTCAGAGTAGTAAACCAGACTGAGTTTTCACCAGCATCTAGAATACTATTTACAGTAATAGAGAAGCACACGCTAAATGGCTTTGTGTTGTTTTCCATAATCTGATGCTGTCACCTTTTTTCTTTAACTTGACTGAGCCTGAGGTCTGGCTGAACGGTCTGTTCTATCTTCCTGACATGTTTCTTCCATGGCTTGTAAAGTTTCTTTACCGCTTCCCTGCTGAAAAGAAGGATGCTGTTTAGGTAGCCAGTTTCCCCAGGATCAGTCTTGTGTTAAAGCAGTAAAATACAACTTATGTGTTTGTCCGAGACAGAATAATTTCTTGCTTCAATTTGAATGCTTGGTAGGTTGCCAGATTAAAAGCCAATACCTTTCTGAGCGTTTGCACGCTCCCCTCCAGTCTTCCTACAGTTTGTATTAATTTACCAGATTCACATTTTGTCACCACAGTCTCCCTTTCCCCATCTCCTTCTGAGTATTCTTAGAAGCATTCAGCAAATGGATAGATATACTCTTGTTTTAGATCCAGAAGAACTTCAGCACCTAAAGGTCCCCAGAAATTGAGGGTCTCAAAGCAAGTTTTGAACACTCCTCATCTTTCATTTACTGGAAAAGTGCCACTGCCTGTAATTTCTAGTGGTGTTTCTGCCCCTAAAGGTAGCACTTGGGCACTGCAAAAAAGATCTGTTGAACATGTTGAATCACCTATTCCCCTGCCTTCTATTTCTGGTGTCATAACTAAAGTCTGAGTTGAAGTTCATGATTCTTGTGCATTTCACACAATTTCTTATAGCACACTGAATAGCCTTCTCTCTCTTTTTAATTAACTGTTAAGCTCCCTACAGACACTACTAACCAGCATGTGAGACTCCTGGTTTGGTTCAGCTTGGTACTCCCCTCCTGCCTGCACTGCATCTTGGTGTTGGGGACTGGTTTGGAAAGTGCAAGGATCTTTTCTCACTAGCCCCGTATTTATAACCATTCTCCTGTGAAAGCATCTTCTCCTCCAAAATCAATAATGACCTCAACTGTGCTCCTTCATTTTTTTGCCATTGTTGCCAGTTTCTCTTGCTTTATAAACTTAAATTGGTCCCCACTCCTTCCACAATGCATAACGATGGCGTGAACCATATTAGAAATGCTGAGCTGAATTTGTGATAGAGAACGGCACTTTAGAGATCCTGGCAAATTGCTGGCATCTTCTTCTGTTTGCAGCAGCTGTTTCCTTTTGTGGTATGCAGCTGTGAAAAAAGTTCAGGATCCGTAGTAAATTCTACAGCCAGTACAATACCTTTTTGTCTTTTGCTGATCTTTATTTCCGGCTCTTACCTGAGTGTCTGCAAACTGGTTCGTAGCCAACTTGCCTTTGAGGTCCTCACTGATATTTGAGTATATCAGGGAAAGGGTTTATTCCCACCCAATTCAAATGGAGGTTTTATTTTTCTCTCCGTTCCTTTCAGAGTATCACGGTTGTTGATACTGGTTCATTTTCATTCTCTAGGGCGCTTCAATTCCCTAAGCCCTTTCTGCAATTTATCAGATAGCAACTTCCAGGTTGGTCAAAGCTTTTGTAGCCCTTTCTAGTGTTATTTCAAACCACAACTGTTGCAGCTGTGCCTCCTAGTCTCCTTGGGCATCTTGCCATTGGCTTTCTAATAAGGGTTCGTCTTTACCAGTAAGTTTTCAGGTGTGTTTTAACTCCTCCTGTGCTTTACATGTTTGAACTGTGTACTGCCTTTTGTTCTTCCCTGATACAGGAGAGATACCAGCTCACAGGTTTTGTTCTTGGAATCCAGAACATGGTTTTTTTTTTCCTCTCTCTCTCTTTAACCCTGTTATAGGAAGCCCAGAGTTTGAATGTTAAAAGCAGCAATTGATGATTGAGTCACTTCTCTTTGATGCAATCCTGTTTATTTACAAAGTTCTGATTTCTGTATCTGCAGGTAGAATCAAACGAGATAATTCTCTTGCTTGCAATTCCCAATCTCGTTCAGTCAGGCTTGCCTCAATAGCTTTCTTAGGGTTTATCTTGAAGTCATGCTGTTGATGCTTTTGTGGCTCTTTTTGATGCTTCCTTTTGGCTTTTGATAGGAGATTCTCCCACAAACATCCAAAACAAGCATTCTGCTACCAATCAAGGTCCTAATCATCTACGCTCCAGGGCTTATTTTCATTCCAGACTTCCCATATGTTTATGCTTTGATTGTTCTCCCATTGTTTTTGTTATTTTTCTCCATAAATGAACTTAATGTTTATTTGTATGTAGTATAAATGAAAAACAGTTCTTCCACTCAATTATTTCAGCAAGTTTTGGTCAATCCTGCTGTGATACTTTCTTACTGGTCTATGGATGAAGGCTATTGTGCATTCATACACTGCAGGGAGAGGTGGGTGGCCATACAGCATTTAGGGTGAACTCTTGAGTCAAGATGTCTGAACTCCTCAAGTGGTCCTCTAGTTGCTGCTTGTCCCTCTGTGTCTAAAAGGACTGATAGTGAGATTTGATTGGAGAACATTATGTTCCTTAAATGAAAAATCTAGAGTTAGGATGGTTCCCTCCACCCCCCAACTCCCACCCCCAGTTATTTGTGGACTGCAGGGGCAAAATGACTTTAGGTTTTTTGACATTTTTATTAAAAGGCATCAGTTCAGAAAAGCTTCAGTATTATTTCTTCCCTTTTCTTTGACATTGAATAGGTGTGGAAAAGAGGTATAAAGTGGATTTAATTTAATTTAATAAATAACTTGTGCAACAAGAGTTTTGGAGAAAAAAGTTCATTTCTAATTGAAAACATTGCATCAGACCATCGTTCCCATGTCTTAGGGCAAGTCTAAAGTCAAACTCCAAATTCCTTCGCAGCAAATATGCACAAGTATTTTACTTCTAGCAAAACTGCTAAAATCAGAACTCTCGAAGATGTTTACGGAAAAAGTTGCATGAGACATGAGGCATGGCAGATTTCAGTGCTGCAGTTTCTGTACAGGATATGGCCATTGTGTAACTGCCAACCCCTCAACACAAGTAACTGGAGTGTGGGTCTCACTATCTCTAGTATAGATTTGGAGATGTCGCATGGTGGGTGATCACTACAGTTTTGCATAGATGCCAGTTCCCTCTTGGCTAAAGGGAAAGTTTTAATGTTCTCATTGTAATATTTAGCTGGGTAAATGTATAGTCGTTAACTTGTGTTTTAATAACTGATCAAACTCATCTTGCGGACCCAGAGTCCCTGGGGTTAGAAATGACTAATCCACCAAGTTAGTGTGTTGGGGCTATAATAATAATAAAGAGTCTAATAATAATGAGTCTAACAATAATAAAAGTGAGATGTATCACTGACGTGGATTCTGGGTACATGAGGATGATCAGGCATGTGGGATGAGACAAAGATGCTCTTTTGAGCTTCTTCACAAGGTCTAGGAATGCAGTAGAGGATGGAAATGTCTGTGACTGTGTGCCAGCAACCAGAGTCCTAACGGTGCGAGTGTTATAGGTAAAAGCGTTGGGTTATAAATTCTTGTCTTCCTGGGTCTTGTCCATCTCCCTATTGCCTTGCCCAGCTTTCACGCTTGCCAAAAGGGAACCTTACTCACTAAAGACACCCCAGGAAACCATCCTGTTCTGTGTTTGTGAGTGGAGAGCCGAGGTGCTCAAACCAGGGTAGTGTGAGCTTTTGGACTCAGTGGAGAACCACAGCCAGCACTGCTGTGCCTGTGCCAACACAAAATGCCACATTGCACAGAATACAGCCTTTAATTCTATCAATTTCTTGTTCAGCACAGGAAAACAGAGCATGATTAAAGAAATTGTGTCTTAACTGACTGCTCCATATTGTCATGCCAGAAACAATTAGCTTAACTAGAAAGTTAATTTAATTGCAAATGTGGATGGGCAAACTGTGCCAGCCACTTCATTATCATTATTCTATGTTATTCCTAATGCTTAGTGCTGTTTAATATGTTCTTATGGTATATGGTGGTGTAATTAAAAGCTTGTCTCTGCAGAGGTTAAGGTTGCTGCTGAAAATAACTTCTAGTCTGTCTTACATGTCTTTATCTGTGGGGTTTCAATACATCCTTAAAAGCATTTTTTATAGAATTTCCTAGCTTGTTTTTCACTTCTACAGATGAAAAAGAACAAAAGCATAAGGAGTGCCAGAGACGTATGTAAGAACTGACCACAGACATTTTGTGGCAAAAATATTCTGTATTCTAAAGAGATTGTCTCTGTTCATTTTTTTCATGCATTTTGAGATACTATATTTAATTTCTGCCATTTTTACAAACAAAAAAAATTGCCTTGAAAGACTCAAGGGTAAACACTCAAACCTGGTAGTTAAAATTACAACAGACAATTTCCCTACTTCCTGGCACAGAACCACATGGGAATGCACTCTTGCAGTGGGCAGTTTTTAGGAATACATTCCTTTAGGGAGAAGAATGATGTGAGGAAATAGCTAAAATTTGGTAGGAAAATGTACAAATTGTGATTGTTTTTTCTTATGCAATTGCAATGGATGACACCAGCAGTGACTCAGCCACCTTCTATCCATGGGCAATATCATTATTACTATTATTTTACCTTACTCTGTTATTTTGCTTCACTGTGTCCCATAATATTTTGTTACTGGCTGTAGATTTGATTAGATT
The DNA here is from genome assembly GCA_035590215.1 of Microhierax caerulescens. NCBI lineage: Eukaryota > Metazoa > Chordata > Aves > Falconiformes > Falconidae > Microhierax > Microhierax caerulescens. Next base: position 38,652,618 of record JAVJGJ010000061.1, read on the forward strand.
TGAAAATTGCTGTGCTGTAAATACACTGCAATGATAGAATTTGTTGCTGTCCTTTTCGAATAGCTAGTTGAATCAAAGATCCATCCTTGTACTACTTCGGGCTGGTAATAATATTTATGTATGTCTGCTTTTTAAGCAGTATTTTTGTAAAGAAAAAAAAAATAATCATACCTGCTACATGAGGCTTCATCATGATGGTTGTAATGCAAAATATTGAAGACTGTCTGTGGTTTTTATATTCCTTATTAAAAAAAACAACAAACCCAACCTATAAAACTTTGGATGAAATTTTGAGATTAAGCCACCCACCCTTTGGCAGACTCCCCTGCCTGAAAAACTCAGCTTGAGAAAGGGAGTGCTACCAAGGTTGAGCAATGGAAAAAATAGTGAAACAATATTTGCTTAAGCAACGTTGCCTGTACTCTTTTTTCCTTATACTCCAGTTACAAAACGCATCTCAGCTCACCTGCTTCAGAGCATCAACTGATCTTTGCTCTCAAGCAAAGTGTCCTAGCTGTGTTTTCTATGTTTTTGGTGATAGCTGTGTGGTATGGGGCACCAAGCCTTGCTTACCGCAGTGTATGGTATTAGCTGACAGAATATCTTGGACTAAACAGGCCACTCATCTGATCCAATATGTCATTTCTCACGTTCCCATAGAAACTTAGATTAATCAGTCATTCCTGATGCGTTTCTTGTACAATATTGTCATTTTGATGCTCTTTTGCTGCTACTTTTGAAGGCAGCTTCAAATTTGTTTCAGGAAATCGAGCCAACTTTGTGCTGCTTTTTAGCAGCAGGTACTTTGCCTGTAATGGGTAAAATATCATTTTACAGAATTCTTGTAAGGTAAAGAAAACATAGCTTCATATCCTTAATGAGAGCATTCTTATTCAAGAGCGCTTGACTGTAAAGAGTGCTATCCACAATGGTTAGTGTGGAGAGGAAACCTTAAGTAGAACATGCTATTGTGGCCTTTGAGCTGTTCCCATCTCCCCTATTCAGCAAGCAGAGTTAACTGAGGATAGCAAGAACAAACTGTACATGCGCTTGAAAAAAAGAACTTGACTTGGCAAGTTGGCATAAGTGTAACACAATATATTACCACTTTCTGCTGGGCTTATTCTCCTACTGTCATTGACCAGATCTGTTCAAGGGCTGCCATTTTCGGTTGCAAGTAGAAGAAATCCCGATTCCACACACATCTTCCCCCCCCATCCCCCCTTTACTTTCCAAGAAAGTCAGTTTATGTAATCGATACCAGGTCTGTCTAGGAAGCTGTTCCGAAATTTGAGGCAGGGGAGTGAGGGGGGGAGGATGCAGGGGGAAGAGTGAGAGCTGAAGGATGAAGGAGGAACAAACATTAGACCTGACAAAGCTTGAAATATAAAACAAAAAAGCATCTGCGAGGCATAATAAAACAAAGTGTATATACGTGTTGTTCTCACAGAGTATTTGGCTGAGCCCAGGCAACGGGAAAGCATGCATAGCTAACGCTCCTGACTGTGTGAAACCCTTTGTATACTCCAGAGTCTCTGCAAGAGACCTTGATTACAGAGTTTGGCATGATACCCAATACATTTTTTGGAATGGTTTCTTGTCCATCACTGACACTCGTAATGAGAAATTTATACACCATCCAAAGCGGATAAATTAATTTCAAACACTTTTGACTTGGGTCAACAATGGCTATTGGCAGTGCCTATTATTTGCCTTTTTATTAAAAAAAAAAAAAAAAAGAGGAGAAATTGCTCTTCTTCATGATGATAGCATGGTAAAGACCCCGAGTATAGTGGAGATAGAATCTTGGCAAGCACATATATAGGTCAGGATAGACTATTTCACTTTTCAATGTAAATGAAAGTAATTTTCTTCAGTATGAACAGTTTAATAAATTCCCAGGATGGTTTTCATTAAGAAATTTGCATATTGGCTAGTGTAAAATTTTCTGAAAGCAATCAGTTGGCAAAAATAATCTGGTTTTGCTTCTACTTCCCAATCCAGTTAACAGTTACAGAATGAAGTATAAATTAGCTATCCTTTGAGAACTCCATTTAAAACCTGGATGCTTAAGTTAACCTTTTAAAGATGATAATTGTGCATATTCTCATGCAGATACATACACCAGAAATGAGGAAAAGGCATTAAAACACACCTACACACAAAAACCTGTGGATTGGAAGCAAACAAGAAAATTGCTGCATCTTCTTGGGAGATACTGAAATTATGGAAGCATATAGATAAATTACAATAAATTATGTGCAGCCTGAATTAGACAATTTACTACATTCTCTAATTCAATGTAAGTTCTGGGGTTTTGCCTGATCTTTGACTTTTTCTGTGTGTTTGATTTCATATGAGTGAGGTACAAGGATTTATTGAAGACAAACCCCTATTTATATACCTGAGTTATCCAAATGCAAGAATTTCTGTCAACTTTTTAAATATCACTGGAGATCTTGGTGCAAATAAACTATTTTAGGTTTTCAGAGTTATGTGATAATGGAAAAACACAACACTAATAAGTATCAAAAGGTGAAAAAAAAGAATAGGGTATGGATTTTAAGGACATATAAAAGATGGCAAGTAATCAGTGGGGATTATGGAGTGTGAAAAGGGGTGATAATGCATGTGCGCTTTGATTTTGTTGTATTTCAGTTAGCTGCTTTGTGCAGAAGCTGTTTGTGGTTTCATGTTTCTACCTTAAACTTAAGCTGTGTGGCAAAAGGAATGACAAAAACGATATATATGATTTTTCTGAGAACTGTTTCGGAGACTTTTTCCTAAAAAGGCCAATTTCCCTTTCATCTCCCTTCTTACCTGCCTGCTTCCTTTGTGTGAGTAGGATTGTCAGAGGAAGGTAATAATTGCTGTGTGCCTCGGAGATTGGAAGGATGCTTCATGCAGCTGATACGCTGGCTGCACTGTGCATAGTGACAACTGAAATACGGATCCTGGGATGCTGTGCTGGTAGGTCCTGATGGCATCGCATGGACACCCATTATTAGGGAAGAACCAGAGCAGGTTTTCAGATGAGCTCAGACTAGATGATCTAATGGTCCCATCTGGCCTTAAAATCTGTGAGTCTATGAAAGACAGTCCTGCAGTTATAAGCATTTTAGAACTGTCAATTCCAGATTTACTTCAGTGTAAGAGGCAATTGCTTCCACGCTGAAATGCTCGGTTGTGTATTGTGTACATGGTGCCATAAATGATCTATAAAATAGAGACATGCAGCGTGAGCCAGGCACAGCAAAGCAGAGCCACTTGGTGTAATAAGAATGAGGAGAGGTGACGCTAATATCTGTAGAGGATGGGTGTTTGGAAGAGATTTGAGAAAGGAGTAGGGTGCATTTGGGTAAGAAGAAGGAATACACTCCCCACAAATATGAAGGAAGCTAAAGCTGCAAAGCCAAAGGCAGAGAAAGAGAAGCAGGAAGAGAAAAAAGAGGAGATAGCAAGAAATTAGAAAGGACCAAGAGCAGCAGACAGCAAAGTTGCAGGATGCGAGGGATGAATAAAACTCATTTATTCACCCCATTTATTGTGCTAGGACTGTGCCTGTGCGGCTGTCGTTCAGCGTCTCAGCTGCTATGCCTTCTTTGACTTCCTGAAAAAATATAGCAAGGGGAAGAACTGGGAGGGGGAGAAGAAGTGGGAGCTGAGGGACATGTATGTTTTGGTCCCTCTCCTTGTTAACGGAGCTGGACATGCATACCTGGGTGCTGAAAGGGATGCTGCAGGTACAGGTCCTGGGGCTGAGAGGGGCACTGGCAGGTACCTTGGCAGCTCATCAAAAGGAGGCCAGTGGCTGGAAGAGAAGAAAGGGGCTGCGGGAGCTTTTCACCCATCACCCTCAGAGAGGGGTGCTGCAGGCACAGCTGTGTTGCAGTCATGTGTGCTTGTATTAGCATTACTTTTGGAGGGGGATTTGTTGTTTGTTTGGGGTTTTTTTTACATTCAAGATGAATATTCAACTTTTCTTCTGGCTCCTGGATACCTGAATACTTAGGATAGATTTATTTATTTATTTATTTATTTATTTCCCCTGACAGTGCAGATCAATGTTAAACACATTGAAGGGCAGTGGGAGAGGGCAGAGGCTCTGCCCTGGTGCAGACACCTGCAGCTGAGCTGTTTCCTTGAAGTACTTGCCCAAACAGCTCATCAGCCTCTGGCCTCCTCCGAGTACAGCAATGTATGTGCTGGAAGCACATGCGCTTGTAGGGTGCATGTGCAAAACATTCTTGCAACAAAAAGATGTTTTGTTTAGACAGGTATTCCTTTCTATAATCTCAACATTTTTAATGACTTTTTTCTATAGGTTTCTGTGGTTCAGGATGGCTGTTTTCTGAGAGAATAGGGGTATTTCTTCTTGGGTTGTCAACAGCTTTCACCTGAGATGATGGTTTAAGTCAATATTCCTCTAAACTCACAAAATCTTAAGCATCGTTCCGTGAGCTAGTCAAAGGAGTGTGATAATCACTTGGCTGTGATCTATGGCACAGTATCTTGGTTTTTTCCCTGCAAAAATAGTGAAATGACCAGATTTTCCATAGTCAAATATTTGTGCTTTTTATTTTGCTTGTTTATTTTGCAAAACAGTTGTTTTCTCACCAATGCCTAATTCACATCTTTCTGTTTAGTTCAAGCAGTAACGTAAGGAACAGCACTTCCTAAGGCGTGGTATGGCGAGGACTGGATTGCAATTTTATTAAAGTTTTCCCCAGAGTCAAGGAAGGAGGAAGTTGATTATCTTGTAATTGGTATCTCTCTGGGGTGATGCACTTAAGTCCTTATATGTTGATGGGACTATCTAGTTACACTGAACAGATTACCTGCTGATTGCTACTTCTGGGATTTACTGATAATGCTGAATGCCAAAATCTTTCTGAACTGTGAGTGGAAGAATTAATTCCCACTGCCTTCATTTACTTTGAAATGACAGCTAATACTTTATCTAGGTTTCATTGTTTTTAAGCATAGATACTAGGAAAAGTCTCTTCAACAGAGCAGACAGGATTTGCTGGCGTTTCTACCTGTTGCTTTGATGGGATAGGGAATTATTTGCTTCCTAGCTGAATACCCTTGACTTGCTGTTCACTCTTAATAAAGCAGCCAGGCTTTACCCTCTGAGGCACTTTCCCTTCTGTGGTCAGAGATGGGTATAACCGCTAAGGTCAAAACTGCGTACAAATCTCCAGTGTTTCAGGGCATGTTCATCCAGGGAATTTTTTTCTCAGACTTTTTTTTGTTACCTAGCTGGTAAAACACTTTTTGTTTCTTTTGGGGTGATAAACTCTCCCTGTGATATTTCTCATGCTTTTATTTATCTATTTTATTTGAAAAATAAAACAACCAAATGCAATAGAGAGAAAGGCTAGGCATACTCAGACCTGATGTAAGCAGTCGAGTGCAAGTATTTGCAGGAGAGCAGTGGCAGAACTGAAACGGGTGCAAAAAAATAAATCTCTCTTACGGGGAGTTGGCTCCCCGGCATGCCTCCTCCCCTGGCCAAAATACCACAATTCGCGCAGCCGGTTTGCTGCGTACCGGGGTGCTCCCAACCATCCAGCACTTCGGTAGTAAACAGCGAGTAGCGGGGATGAATGGGGCTGGGGGAAGGGAGGGGAAGGGAAGGGAAAGGGAAGGGGGGGTGATATATTCCTGCCGCCGGGAAGCAAAGCGGAACCGGGCGCCGGGTATCATTGCATAACAGATGATGTATTGTACAGCCTGTACCCTCTCCTAAAGAGCAGAGGTGGGCACGCCAAGGAAGGCTAGAGCCTGGCTCCCGGTGAGTGCCTGGCTCTGGCCTGCCTCCATGGCCACGAATAAAGACGAGTTAAGGAAGAGGCAAAGGGAATATGCTGGCATTGCCGTACTCCCCGTTACTCACAGTAACGAGATTGTTGTGAGGGTGAAACAAAGCCTCGCTGCGGGCAAGGGATGGGCTTTTCTTGCCACGCAGTGGAAAGCCTGGGAGACCTGCTCTCCCCTGCGCCTCCCGGTGTGTTCTGAAGCCTCCTTTTCCCCAGGTGGAAGGGTGGGAGGCCTCCTAACACCATCCCTGCACGCAGACGGGAACCCGCTGCCTTTTTTCCCCTTAGGAAGCCCAAATGCCGTACTGCTTTGCAGCATCGTGCCCGGGCTCCAGCAGCCATTGCGACCTCACTCCAGGGCAGCAGTGTGCTGCTCCTGCCCAGGCAGCTCGAACCACAGCTGTCTCCAGCTCAAGGTCTGCAAAAAAGCAGCTCTTCAAGCATTTAAACGCTTAGCAATAAAGATAAAATGGGTCTGTGAAAAAATCCCAACCAGATACAATAGAGAGGGGTGTCTTTTCCCTCTTTATAGCAGATCAAATGCATTTAAGGTTTTAATTTCTTTTCCTTTCACATCATAGTGAGGATCTTTAGCAGAGAACGGAACAGCCGGGTGATGTATTTTTGGGTTATAACTCGAGAACAAAAGCTCATTAGGACTCAAAGATTTTATATGGATAACACCACCCACGGTTACTTTAGATAGGGTAGAAATGTTTTTATGCTTTAGGGCACAAACTAGCTATTAAATTACTAGGGAACTACAAATATCTACTAGACATATCGATGGGAGTGCAACCAGAACGCAGAGTACTACATAAAATAATTATATACAGCACAGCTAATATTAGATCACATGAAAGTACATGACTGTTCTACAAAAATCATTTGCATCTCTGTATTGGACATTGAGGGGGGTGGGGGGCATTGGTTTTGTACAGGGAGATGCTGAGCTAGCTGTCAAAGGTTCGGAACCTTGCAGCCTCTGCCAGCGTTTCTCAGCGGGGCTGTGCCACTGGAACTGCTGGAGGAGCCGAGTTTCCTCAACTAGCAAAAAGTCCTCCCTTTTCTGTGGTTAGCTGGGATGCAGGGAACGCGAATGAGAGGGGATGGGTGATCCATCGTGCCAAGAGGATCTACTGAGCACGCGTGTCCTTGACGTGTGAGCCCAAATTGGGGTCGGTGACAAGGACAACTCTGACATCATATGAGTCATGTGAGGAGGGAGGGGTGTCGCTGCCTCCTGACGGGGGGACGCATCTGTTCCACGCTAGCTCGTGAGATGTGAAGAGGTTGCAGTGCTAAGATGCACATAGGGAGAGTGGGAGTGTGCCGCTTAGCAGGGCTTTTTTGAGTTTGGGAATTTCATCGGAGCTGCCTCTCTTCTGCTCTGAGATTCCCACCCCTCAGACACAGGTGGCTGTCAGACCGGCACCGGCGTGGCAGAGGGGCCAGAGGGCTGAGCCTCGGCTTGGGAAAGTCAGCGGCAAGTTTCCCACCTCTGTGGGACTTCAGAGGTCTGTGTGTTGTCCCTGAGGGGCACCCAAAGGATAATGGATGAAAAGCTTAAAGACTGTCTTCTGGGATGTGCTTTTGCTAAATAGAGGACATACAGACGCTGTTGGATTCGCTGCCTGATGTTCCCACTTGAAATGGCACGCTTTGAGTTGCTAGTAACTTTGCTTAACTGAGAAGTTGGGGCACTTGTACAAATGAAGTTTTCTAAGCTGCCATGTCTTTCTTGTTGTGCATTGGTGTGGTGCACTCCATAAGGAAACATTCCACTGAATGGGGGGGAAGTATATGAACATGTAGTTAAGACCATCAAAAGGTATGCACACAAGTGGGGTCAGTTCTAGCTGCAGAGCTGTAAATATTTCTTTTTCTGCCTTCTTACTTCAGCTTTGCTCTACAGTGGCAAAGAGCAAGGTCCTGCACAAAGATGATGTCTCTTCCCTCAAGTACTTTAGATGTATGGCCAAAGACAGGTGTGGGCTGAATACATGCACCCGCTTCACTGGTAGCTACAGTTAGATTTGTATTGGGTTTGTCGTTTTATTTTTCGTAGGCATTATCTAAAGATAAAGAATTTTAAAGAAGACAAGTTGACAGGCAGCATGGGGAGGCCATGAGAGTACACGCTTGTAAATCTAACAGCAGGAGGGTGCTCAGGTCGGTTGTCATGGGCCAGCCGTAGTGCAGCAATTGAGAGAGGGCAGTTTTGGTGTGAAAAAGTTAAAAAAGCAAAGGGAAGTGATGAGATATTGCATGCTTGGTACTCCAAAGAAAAGGGAGCCGCTGGGGAAATGCAAAGAGAAAGCTGACACAGTCCAGCAAGGGACTAAGAAAAGACCATAACAAAGTTTGTGGTGGATGTTGGTGAATCCAAGCAGAAATAGAGATGTTGCCATGGACTGAAGTGGATATTAAGTAAACTGTATACAGAGGGCGGTGATTTGTGTTTCTGCCTGAGATTAAGAAATGACAAGGTGTAGAGGAAATGAAAAGGATAATACAGATGCTGCTGGGAATTACTGTCATAATTCTCCTATTGTGGATAACTGGCAAAACCTGAACCCAGAGCCCTCAGCACTTGCATGCAGAATAAATGCTGCTTTGCTTCAAGTGTTTGACCCGTGGCTACCGTAGCCATGTGGGTATAGAACAGAGCAGGTTGGCTTGTGGAAGGAAAAAAAGCCATGGGAGCAGTCATGCCTGTGTTCTGCCCAGAGGGATTCTGCCCTGGTTAGGGCCTGAGAAGTGAACTTCAAGGAGCAAAACGTCAGAGGGGGAACCTGACCCGCTCCAGCTGCATTCCCTGTAGTGTCTGCTTCTACTTTGCACAGACTTTGCCATAGAAAACTCATACCTAACTAGTATTTGTATATTTTATTATTTTAGCATGTCATTTTTCTGCCAAACTTTCCTTGGGAGTGTAAGCTGGAAAAGTTTTGGGTAGAACTGGATAGTACAAATCCCACAATTTATATCTTATCTAAACCATGGAGGAATTTCGTGGACCAAGTGAAAAGACACATGTGCAAGGCTGGGGCTTTGTTCCAGCTGAATTTCAGAGGTTGTGTATAAGTGCAAGTATGATAGCTTCTCACCAAAAAAAAGACTCAGTACTGCATACTGGAAGTCTCACTGAACTCCACTACCAAAGCCAGCATGATAACTACTTGTACTGCACTAACACCCAGTGGCCCAACCCATATTGGGACCCTGTGTTCTTGCACTTGCCACGTCGGGTGAGAAATAAAAGCTTCTCTCGATACGTTACAGACAGCATGGGATGAGCAATGGTGCTGCTGAGGTGTCTTGGTTCAAAGAGCAAGCCAGTGGGAGTGCCAAGGACTTTAAAGCACACCTGATAACTGGGTATTTTCAATTTGTATCTCTTTAGTGTTTAAGCTCATGTGTGGATGAGCTTAGCGCGCGCATTTCCCCTGATCTGCCGGAGGTGCCCTGTTGTACACCCCTGGGTACGGTGAGAGGCAAGCCGTGACAAGCTCAGCCTCCCTCCCGGCGGTGAGTGCCGCCACACGGGCTCTCACACACGGCTTCCTCCTTCCCTGCAGCCCTTTGCAGGCAGCTTTGGCCTGTTACGGCCAAGTTGCACAAAATCCTTTCTTGGGCCTTAAGCCTGATACAGTTTACCCCTATTTCTTCAGCATGTTTTTTTATTTTTCTCAAAGGAAAGCTCCTAGCCAATGGTGTGGTGGTCTTTGTAGAACTGCTCCTTCTCTGTCTCCATCTCCTCTGATTTTCCTCACTGGATGTCTTCAGGTCTGTGCCAGGTCTGCTGGGAGCACCACCTGTAAAGCGGTCACAGACCACCACAAAATGCGAGGGGGTGATGAAAGGTCTTTGTACTTGCTGCCTCTCCTATGCATAGATCTGTCACACAAATACCCTTGAGATTTTTGGTTCTGTATGGACCCCTAAAATAGCCCCCAGAAAAATACAGCTTCTGCTTTAGTGGCTCTCCCAACACTGATTTTCTTATTAATCTCCCTAGCAATACTTACAAAAACGCTCGACTGTGGTTACGCAGATTGTCTGATGTGATCACTAGCAATTATGCTAATCACAGTCTTCTTGCAGTTCTTTCCCATCTGTTTTATCCACCTATGGATACTTACAGTGACATAAATAATAAAAGAGGCTCCGATCACATCATGCTCTCATTTGCTGGTCAATGTATGACTAAAGATTTAACAGATACAGACTAGGCGGGGGAAAGGAGTGAAAGGAAGGAAGTTGCAGGGTATTCCTATTTTTTATGGAAGAGGAATGGACATATAGGAGTGAATAACTTCCCAGGGATGCCTGTGGCAGAGTTATAAATTGATTGCAGGCCTCTGGAAAATCTTTTCTGCAAAAAGCCACATAGGCTGAGCATCACTTGGGGGAAATAAAAGACCTCTCTGCTGCCGTTTACTGGAACTGGAGGAAGAGGAATGTGAGGGCAAGGAGCAGATTTTGTTTGCCTGCCCCGTTGATGTCATTAGCTGTGGGTGGGAAGACAATAAAACATTGTTTACTTTGCTGTGTGCCTGAAGAACTGCAGTTTACCAAGTGCAACTTGGTTAGTGAAGACACACATTATGCAGAATGCCAGCCTTGAAGAGAGAGGCAGAGCAACTGGCGCCTACCACTGCAAGTAAAGGAAAAGGCATCCCTTCTCCTATGGGTGAGAGATTTATGATGGCAGGGGCTCATCTCAGTGCTCCTCTGTGTTTGTTACTGCATCATTTTCGCAGCCCAGTGACAATGCTGCTTCTCAAAATCTTGGGGCTAACCAAGGGAGAGAGCAGGATGGCCAGCAGTGTGTGTGGCTGTGATGTGTCTGGAATTGGTACTTTTGGAGCAGTAAAGCTGTTCTTGGGGAGGAGGCTGGAGACGCCACACTGGCATTATGGCAAGAAGCCCCAGTCTGGTGAGAGCTGCATCCCTGACGCTGGCATGGGTAGAGGTCTGGGGCTGCAGATGGGTGACATGACACGATTAGATAAGGGGATATCATAGTTAACAGTGGTGAAGTATCTCCTCTCAGAAGCTCTTGGCAGCTGAAGAGGGCTCTGTGCTTTCACACCTTGATGCTTCACTAACCCCTGATGCTAAACAACAAGCAATGAAAGAGATCTCAAAAGAAGCACTTGTTTGTAGGATATTGCACTGCTCCAGGAAACTGAAGCAAAGGTTTATTGCATGAATTGCTGTGGTGAAGGGCAGTAACTTGTTTGGAAAGTAATGGTCTGCTCCTTTTCCCCTTCATAAAGTTTTCTTCTCTTTATGTGGAGACTTCATGCTTGGGAGAAACAATGTGCAGCTAGTGAAGACTGTGCAAGGAAACTGCTGGAGTTTCCAGGTAGAGAAGGGAACTGCTGCTAAGGGGAATCCCTAGTATGACAAAAGTGTCCTGAATCCATGAAAAATGCTCTGATACCTGTTTTTCATAGCACTTGACTGTATGCAAACGCTGACCTGTTCGAAACAGGAAATGTGTTTTCATTATGTGTATGGACATACCTATCGGACTGGGGCTCCAGTTCTGCCTGAGGGTGTAGAAGCTACCTTGATAAATGGCAATTACTTTTCTGAAAAACTGGGATTGATCTTGGACACAAAAAAAAGCAGCAGTGTTCACTTGGAGACTGTTTATGGCCATTGGAGAGAAGATCATGCTTTGCTGGAATATTACCTGTCAGAAAAGAACCTTTGGACCAAGAAGTTTTCAGGGCTTTATACGATATTCAACAAAATCATATCCGTTAGGAGATGCTTTCCTGCAGCAGATCCAGCTCCGCGTCCCATTTCCGGCTAATACAACACACAATGGGACTACAGATTTCTAAGGAAATAAATTCTTTCCAAGCAGTTGTCGAAACTGTTGAGTCTAGGGAAATAAATAGAGATGGATGGGATATGTCATTCTTAGAGGGATGAGTTATTTAAAGCTAGTTTGGGGTATCCAATTCTTAAAGGAATGAGATATTTATTAACAGACTTACATATTCTTGTAATGATTCCAGTGAGAACAATGAAAATTGTGACTGAGTCAACATAAATTTAGAGTTAAAAGTTAACTTAAGCTTGGAATTTTCAAAGGCACTTAGTGTTGACCTAAGTCTGAGCTCTTCAAAGTCAATGGGAGTTTTATGACTTATGTCAGTAGAAAGAAAATTACTCTCATAGAGAAAGCTTCTAAAATCGTACCTTAAATTGATAAGTACATATTTTCACTATATTTCTTCTATATTCCTGATGCATATTATTCTAATGTGGATGGGTTTTTTCAAATGAGTTGGATGCTTCCCCTAAGGACAATGGAATTTAAAGAAAAAAAATATCTTAAACCCCTTTACGGTAGGGAATGTCTTCTGCATTTTGCAAAGAACTTATCACATCAAACTTTTAATACATAATAAATAAAAATAGAACATGTTTTCAAATGCATTTTTTAGATGCCTGACTCATCAAGTCATTGGATGTCACTTATATTCTTAAAATACTGCTCAGGTGCTTACAACAAGCCTTAAGATACTCATCTGATAGTTAAATCCTTAACATATGCCCCACCTGGAAAATATGGCCCTGAAATAGCTGTTCAAAATTAAATTTCCATGTGAAGTTTTCCTATTTTGGGCCTCATCTCCAGCTGAAAAACGATGATTAATTTCTTTGATAGTTACTCTTTTACCCCAGCTGAGCATTGCAACCCAAACTTGTTTTTGTCCTTCTGGTTAGTTGTGATCTTTAGAAAGGCTTGATTGTGCTTGGTCGGTGAGCACTGGGAAATATGTGAGATACAGAGCAAAACCAAAGTGGCATTAAGGGGAAACTTGTGAGCAAAATCTTAGTCCTCATAAAGTCAATTGGAGTTTTGCCACCGATTGACACGGGGTCAGGATTTTATTCCTTCTTTAATGTCTTTACTTTTGATGACTTGCTATGTAAGTCTTTATGATATGTTAATGCTAGTTTATATGTTCTGAAGATATAGTGCCTGGTATAACATAAGTTGCAAACCCCAGTATAAACCTCCTGTGTTTCTCTTCTGTCTTCTTCAGGCATTAAAGGATGTGTCTTTTTGGCTACTGCTCTGCTGGAGCTGAAACTTTCCCAAAACTCACAGCTAAGCAGTTCAGTGTGTGTTGCATGGGACAGCTACAGAATTCCAATTACTGCAATGGTGAGTAGCACTGAGACGTGTAATCCTCAAATTTAAGTCATTAAAGAGGCTGTAAATGCTCCCGGGAGCATTCAGAAGATAAAACAAACACATTTAAATATAAATATAAAAAGAGACCTTCAGGTCACAATACTCTTTGTCAGAGGTGTTATTTGGTATTTGGTGTATCAATGATTTGCAAAATGAAGAATCACAGCCCTATTTCATTAGGCATTATAAAGGGCTTGCAGAAAGACTCTTGGACATCTAAGATATGCGTGCTAAGAAAGCAACTGCTCAAAGCGTAATAGGGGAGGGACTGAAGCATGCAGTACAGTTTATATATGTATATGTATTTGTGTTACACACTATTAAAGCAAAGATCAGACACCCTAATTTATCCTTTAACCTGCTCATCAACCAGCTAATTTCCTGTAGACTGTAGCAGAAACAAATCTTGAGAAGGGATTTGGGGGAAGATTTAAAGAGGGATTTGAAACATTTGGCTACTGGTTGATCAACTCTGTTACTGACAGTTGATCTGTGACTTCTAACTCTTGTGCTTATGAGGGGTTCTGATCAGATGTTGTTTCTTGAACACAAGGCACAACGATGGCTTTGGATGTTATATGGATATGTATTATATACAGTGCCACTGGATATTTATGCTGACTGGTAGTAGATTGTGAATATGAATGTAAATGCAAGACTGAATCCCTACAATAATGCAAAAGCTCCGTGCATGCCACATGTAGCTGCACTGATACACAGGTTTAGCAGTGTGAGTAGACATTGTGTTATTGTGGAAATTATAAAATAAACAATAAAACATTTATTTTTGCTACTATAATCACAGCATTTTTCTAAGAAAAGGACAAATACTTTTCCTGATTGCAGCTTTTCAACTAAAAATCAAAAGATACCTTGAAGTCACGAGCTGTGCAGTGTTGCTTGTACCGCAGCTTTAGCCAGGATTCTTTGCAGTGTTCTTTCTCGGTGAGGGGAATAGAGAGAAAAATGGATAAGTTTGTTGAGAAAGACTTGTGAGCATTTTACCTATTGTGGAATATACTTTTCTTTTGCAGTGTCTCCTTATATTTACTGAGTTTGTGGCTTGTGTGGTGTGCTGAGAGCAGTTAGATTCCTTGAGTGTGCTTTATTTTAAGATTTTTCACTTGCGGCCAGTGAAAAGTTGAGTTAAACGCTTTAGAATCCTAAATACATCTTTCTTGTTATTTTGATTATGCTTTGAACTGTCTTTTTGGGGGTTTTTTGGGGGGGTGGTGTGGTGTGGGGTTTTTTTTAATGCTAAAGACTTGAGGCCTAGGAAAACCTTGCAGATCTTTCTGTACCTGTGTAATAATGTCAAGTATCAGGACCAGCTTGCGACCAATAAATGCAGCAATTGCTCCCAGAAGCAGTCAGCATTAGATGCAGAGGTATTTACCCTCCTATGGCTGAAGACACAGAATCAGTCATGCACCTAGAACCCACACTTTTTGCCTTCAAACTGAAACCAGATAAAAGACCCATAACATCATCTGGATTCTAGACATGTTTCCCCTCTGTTTCCAAACTCACCTTACCTAAAGGTATCTCTTACAGAAGAGGAACCTAATCACAAGCTTCATTATATGCTCTGCTATAGCAGGCAAGTGAATAAGCAGGGTTCAGATTGTTTCTTTCAGCTGAAAACCGTATGTGCTGATTGCAACTTTGTTAAATACATAAATAACTGGAGCCCTTCCAATCAGAGCCAGCCAAACCTTTTAATCATATACAGAAGTGTTCCTCGTGACATAATTATGCTCTCCAGACTCCTTCCTTCATTGGGAAATATTCTGTCAAACAGTAAAATAATTAGCATGGATTTTAAAATCGGCATTGACATTCTAATGTCTAATTAGGTAATTGTCATTGGCACAGCAATACCTATTAGGAGCATGCAATTTGTGGAAGGGGTTTTGATGGAACAGACTGCAGGTGCAGATGGTCTAACAGCAGGACTCTTACCCGATGTAAACAAAGGTATTTTAATTAGCCATGTGACTCTGATCATTGTTAAAAGGTAAGGGCTGCGCATTCATCTTCCCACCATCTACTTCCTGGTACTTTCAAGGGTAATGTTGAAATACCTTGACCTATGGTAAATTACATACAGACTTGATTGAAATTCTTTTCAAATCTTATTATTGTTTCATTTGGCTTTTGGCAACATTAACACTATATTGCAGTTGGCTCAGAAGTCTTACCTAGTTGCTGGGCTATTTTTCGTTTGTAGATCTCAATTTCTAATCTTCACAAAGATATCAACTTTTGCTTAGCATATCAGGGAAGGATTCCAAGATGCAGAAGTTTAGTTTTCAGCAGCTGTGTACTGGAAGTACTTAAGAAAATGCAGAAGACCTGAGTTCTATAAAAATATAAAAATTCATTGCTGGTGAGTTTGCATGTAATTCAGCACAGATCTTAGTTAAATTAATTTTAATTGGGAAAACAGAATGAACCCACAGTCCCAGTAGCTATGAATAATCTTGAAGTTAGAAACACAAGAGACTCAGTCAGCTCCCTGTCCTGTTTGCATCAGCTGTGGGAGAAGTGCTGTGTGTGTTAGATGTTCCAGAGCAGGCGTTGCACCTGGTATCTGAAGCAAAACTTCCTAGAAACTTTGTGCATTCTATTTTTCTTATTACTGCAGAGTCAGCAAACGTAAAGAAAAAAGTGAAGGAAAAAACACTTTTGTAATTTTTTTTATCCTGGAGACTCTTTTATTGATGTCTCAATTGTATTACGGTTCTTAAATTACTGTAGGAGTATTTTTTTTATTATTACAGTTTGGCCCTTAATCATATTTAGCTTTTTAGCACTTAATCAAATTAAAAAAAAAAAAAAAAAGCAGTTGCTTCACTGCAGTGATGTAGTCCTATATAATGTATTGGAATTGTACTTATGAGCAAAAAATTAAGTATTTGTAGAGTTGGGGCCTTAAACTGTACACTGCTTAGTGCAGGGTCTGTGTGGTGTGGTTTTTTTCTGCAGTGTTTAACTCAATGAGTTACAGGTTACTAATCTGCAGGGTTGATATGCAAATAGAACAGAAGAAATATATCTATATACCTGCCCTCTCTTTCTCCTCTTTGGAACCTGTTGGTGTTGCACTGAGGCACAGGACTACAATTCCCCAGTCAGCCTGCAAGTGATTATGCCATAAACATGTACACATATTATCAAGTGGAGAATAGTTCTGCTAGTCTGAAAGTATCTTCTGAAACAATTTGATTTCTAGTTAGTGCAAGTATTGGGATCAGCATCTACATGATAGGTACAGATAATATGACATCCAGATGGCTGCAAATGTACAACCTGGTGCTCTGAAGCTCTCGTTACTGATGGAGCCTGAGTCAGGCATAATGGGCTCAAAAGTTTTGTTTCTGGCTAATTCACGGGATAAGCCGTTGGGCTTGGGTTCAGCCCATGGTAGGGACTGAATGCAGGTGCCTGAGCCAGGAGCTGAGTTACCCCTCTCCTTTTCAGAAGGAAGAGCAGGTGCCCCCAAGGGTGGAGGAATTCACTCTGGGAAGTGTCTAGCTACCTGCAGGGGCTGAAAGGAGGGAGCTCTGTCTGGCAGAGCTCCCAGCTTGGCTGCTTAGTAAGTAAGGGCTTGCTAGGATGACTCTAGGCCACTGTGAGAACCAGTTTAAAGTGTGTGGGGGTTTGTTTGGTTTGACGTTTGTGAAATTGTATTGCTGAAATCAGAGAGAAAATGTACGTAGCACCTTTCCAAGTCACTTCTGCAGTCAACATTAGGACAAAACCTGTATATAACCTCCTGATTATAAATCATTATAGTACCAAAGTTCTTCTAGTTCTTGAGCTGTTGAGATGTATGACACCCCGGCAAATACACTTCTTTGAAGTCAGCTGCAGTGGCATGTAATTTCTTTAACATATGAGAATCCATACAATTTTTTTTTCCAGAAATTTGAGTTGCCACAATTTTCAGGGTGGAAGTCTCTCCTAGGTGCTGGAGCACACGGTAGGTGTCGGTTGTTTCCCAAGGGATGGTTTCATGCTATGGCTTTATGAATGGTGCCAGGCAGATTCTCTAATGAAATACGTAGTGGCCTTTTGACTTTGTGTTCAGACCCAACCAGAGCTGTAAAATGAAGAATTTATATTCCTAATACAGGTGGTATAGACTACGTGTGATATTTTTTTTTTTTTTTTTTTGAAGCTAAACCGACACACAAACATTTATTGAATGAGTGGTGAAATACACTTTTTTTTTTTTTTTTAGTATCAGATCAAGTACCTTTGGGGAAACTTTTCATCTTCAGAATTGCATGGCTTATGTCGCTGCTTTCTGGCTAATATTAATGGTTTCCCACTTCTGTCAGGCAAGTGCTATAGAGACCTTACTGTCTGAGTGTGAAATAATGTATACTTGTTAGCTAACAAGTTCAACCACCATGAGATAATCTTCAAGTGACACGATGCCTGTCTGTGTTTAAAAAAAATAAAAACTAGAAAGAATACAAATGATAAACACATATTATATCTCTCCTACTGATGCTGGCGTTTAATTATGGGGGACAATTACCTACCGTAGTCAGAGGGATTCGCACATTAATAACATTATATGGGGATAATGTCTTTCTAAGCTGCTATAGTATTTAAAAGCTGGTACTTATGTTGCAATCCAGATTCTGTCTACCCATCAGTCCTGTCTGGATTATTGCTACATTATGTAATGTGGTCTCTTGTGGTTTTTTTGCTGTGTAATTAACATGCGAGTCTGACTTATCCAGCACACTCTAATAAACCAGACTTAATGACTGAAATAATTACGATAATAATAATAATAAATCCCACATGATTTCTGAACTTCTCTGTTACTCTTACTATGACATTGTGTTCCAGCAATGCAAAGGCTCAGTTAAACATACATGTACTTAATTCTATTCAGTTCATGTGTGGTCGTCTGCGAACTTTTCTCTGGTTTTATCCAGGAAAGAACTAACTGCATGGGAAGGGTAGAGTGCATAGACAAACTTTCTAGCTCTGCATTCCCCGCTGCTCCTTAGTCCTGCACTTTCACAGAGGAGAGATACGCTAAAACCTGTCAAAACTTAATCTCTTGCATATCCTTCTTAAATATTGCGTTTTGTGCTCTTCCCACTGTAAAATCTGTTACTGATCTCTCCTAAGAATGAGTGAAGGATTTGTGACAATATTACAAAAGAACAGGTAATTAGAAAATCACAGGAATATTGCTGGTTTCCATTTTTTAAAAAAAGTACTGCTTTTTCTGTCATTTTTAGTGCATTCATTGAATGAGTGGAGTTTATTCTAGAAATAATATTTCTTTAGTGGGCATCAATTTTCAGTGGAGGAAGGCAAATCAATGGCTTGATTTAATGCTAGTTGCTAATTTTCAAAAGTTTTGGGGGAAAGAGATGAGCCATAACTTACTCTTAAAATCATTATTACTAAGAGTCTTGCACTTTCTTTTGTGTTTAGTATAGTGTTCCTCTGCTGTGAAGAGTGTTAGAGCTCTGTCTAATTTAGATGATAACTACTGTGTTTTCTGGTGAAATTGATTAAGGGTTTTTCTAGGTATTTTGTTGCTTCATGCCTGATTTTTCCCATGTTGATACATTAATAACTCAGATAATTATGTGCTTTCATTTTGCTTTGCAGGATATCTTTAGGGATATTAGAAAACTCTCTTGTAGGTTTATCACAAAGTTAAAATTGCAGATATAAACAGAATGTACTGGTTTATAGGTAGAGTAAGTACTGTGGCATAGATCAATTAAATTCAGATTGATTCTGGAGGCATTCATCAGTTTGTCAGCTCTAAATTTGGTCTAGGATTGCAGGGGGTTCTGGTTATATTACCCACTGCTGCTGGTTATTTTTGGCGCCTTTAAAGTCTGCCCATTCTCTTTAAATATCAGCATACAGTTAGAAGCAGAGGTTTTAAGATGATTACTAATTCAAGAAGTTTTTTTCATGAAACTTGCATCAACCTGCATAAAGTGATCCATGTACTAATGTAATAACTTCCTAATATAGATACCCTTGAATTCAAAGGATGCTACTGCATGTAGTCTCTTCTTACATTAAGTATAGCTTAAGTAATGCTTCCTCTTGGGATATGGTTTGGATTTTGTCTTTTTTTTTTTTTTTTTTTTTTAACTGGTAGTATTTCACTTTTCAGAAAGATGCAGGGAGTATCCTGGCTGGTGAGGATCTGCTGTTTCTTTTATGCTTTAGTAAAAAGTCTTGACATAGGGCAGATACAGTGGAGCAGTCGTGCTTCAGGTTGATGGATTTACATAAATAGGCTGTGCCAGGTCTTAACGGCTTTGCTCTGCTTTTCCTCACACTTTGGTCAGCAAGAAATCTCTGTTGTCCACTATGTTCAGCCATTCCCTGAAAAAATACCTGAAAAAGGTTTTGGTCTGAATAGTACCATGCCCCAGTGAGCATCCTGATGTTCAGACTAAACCTTCATCCCCGTAACCACCGAAACCCAAGTGTGCAATTCCCACATGCGGATGCTACTAGGCGTTGCAAAAGCAACTCTTAACAACAAAAAATACTAAGAAAAAAATAAAAAAAGCTTTGGTTTCAGAGCTGGCAGGAACTGAGTTGGTTTGGATCATGGGAAGGATGAGCTCCTGCCTCTGGCCAAATGTGGTGGAGATGTAACCCTCCATTTGCTTGCCTGCAAAGATGCAGAACTGTTGAGCTGTGGATGATGCTCCATGGCCACGTGCACCAGGGCTCTGCAGATAATCCTGGGGCAAAGCACTGCACGGCTCTGTGCCTCAGTTTTGCCATCTGTAAAATGGGTGTTTGGACCTGCTGTGTAGAATACCTGGAGATCTGCTCTGGTGAAAAGATATATGTTTATATCTCTTAAAAAAAAAAAAAAAAAAAAAAAGAAAAAAAAGAAAAAAGTGATGCATCATTATTATCATGGTGCTTTACAGAAGTTCAGACCAACAGAATATGCATGCATATTTCCACCAAATATTGTTAGGCAGTGAAACAGTATTATCAGGGGATTGAATATTCTTTTGATAAATATTCCCAGTGAGTGGGTCAAAAATGTAAATCAACTTCTATTCAGACAAACTGGGGATTTTTTTCATGATAAATGGGCTCCTAATTACTCTTCTACAACCATCTTTGATGGTAATTTTTTTTTTTTATAATTTGAGAAAGAGTGACATTATTAATTTTACCAAAAAGCTTGGAAGTGGACTCTGGAATCACAGGTATGTAATAAATGTGTACATTCAAGAAATAAGGTACCAGATACAAAAATAATAATACCAAAATAAAGATGGAAGCAGAAAAATAACAGGAATTAATTCTCATATTGCATTTGTTTCTTTTCAGGATGCTTTGATTTACATTTGAACTGCGTCTTGTAACACTGAGTTTCCTGGCTTTTCTTAACTTTTGTCACATTCCCATTATTTTTGCACTATTTGTGTTCAGTGGTTGCATTGCTGAGACAATATCTCGTTTGTTGTGACATATTCAAAACAGTTTTCAGACAGAGGTTCAAAACTCCTCAGTAACTCTGCACTCCAGCAGATAATCCTTGGTACAAAGGAAAAGCGTTTGAGTGGTAGGAGAGAAAATAGAAGAAAATCATCTGTCTGGTGTGTGCTTTACTTACCTGTGTGTGCCCATGCCCTCCCCAGATCACGACAGTGTCAGGAAATGAGTTCCTCCTCCAGTCGGATATCGACTTTCTCATATTGGATTGGTTCCACGCTATCAAAAATGCAATTGACAGATTGGTATGTATTTGTTTTGGCTGTTACCTTTATTAATTAAGATGTAGCAATTTCAACTTCATTTGCTTAGGCATCTCTACAGGTTTTAAGCAGTCAGCAGCTAGCTAGACATTCCTCTCTTGGAAGGATATAAAAATATGTATGCAAATCTACTAAAAAATGTCAGATAAACAAGGTTGTTGAACAAAAATGTCATTTGATTCTTGCCTCGAAACGGAACGCTGCATTTATTTCTCTGAAATAACAAGGACATTGGTTTGCTGAGGGTTGTAAAAGCACACAAGCACTTAATAACTAATGAATCTTTGCATTTTCTGTTTATGCAGCCTACAGTATATAATCTTCAATAGAACTATTAATATGTTTGAGCCTTTTATGAATTTTTGTATTACTTATTCACAAGAATAACACTAGCAAATAATATTCCTTTGTAACTGATTGCTGTTATTCTCCCAGGAAGGCTGGGGGTTTTCTACTAGAAGTAAGCAGGGCTGCGTTTTATTAAAACAGTTTTTAATTACCAAATCAGATTCAGCTGTAGCTTTTTCTTTCTTTTTTGCCACTCTTAGTACAAATTCCAAATGTCTTCCTCCTATCCCTGCCTGATCCAAGAACAAAATTTTTTGAGAGGGCACTGACTTCCCTTTTTCACTGCAGAATCTGGTCAGAGAAAAATATCCCCATTTCTTGCATTTTTCAGAGGTTTTGCTGCAATGGAATTGGCAGAGCAGGCAGAGGCCGCCTCTTTGAAAGGGTTAATCTGAACACAGCTACTGTTTCCTTAAAGAGCTACAAACATTATATTACCCTGAGGCTATAATCAGCCAAGGAAAGTTTGATCTGATGATGTATGTCTTCATATTGCGCGTTTCATTGGGTGTGTGAGGATATTGATATCCCACTGAAGATTTTGGGGTGGAGTTTTCTGTGGAGACTTGGAACACGTTTTTTGTTGTTGTTTGGTGGAAATTTTGTTTTTAATTTGGGTGGAGTTTTTTGTGTGGTTTTTTTTTTTTTTTTTTTTTTTTGGTGTGCTATTCAGCTAAACATCTAGTAGACTTGATTATTTTTTGTAGTGCAACTAAGGTAATATTGTGGCATCAGGGCAGCCCTGAGCTTGGCAGCGGTGGCTGGTGGGGCAGACCCTGTAAATGGTTAGGGGGCTGGGGGACCGGGCTGGTCCTGGTGTAGGTTTGCCTTTGCTGTGTACACAGGACAGGATGCCACCACGAAGCAATCAGTGACCATTTCATAAACGTCATTTATTTGAGTTTTTAAATTTTGAACAAATGTGTAAGGCCTTGCAGCTTTCCAGGTGGTTGGGATGGCTAAACCTCACCTGACCAAACGCCATGGGAAGAGACACGTGATTAGCCAATATCATATACCCTTTTTTCTTTTCTTTTTCCTTATTTTCCCCCTTCATGATCCCCGACTGTTACTTTGTACACCAGTGAGTTAGAGCAAGAGAGAATCCCCCCCTTTTTTCCTAAGCCGAGACTAGCAGAACTCAACGTCAGATTTGTAAGGATGTTTGAAACGACGGTGCTAGCAAGAATATTTACTGTAACTATCTAAACCAGAAAGGGAATTTAAACAACCTTCCTCTTTGCAAGCATTTGGAAGTAGCCTGCAATGAGGAAATAATTTTGGTCTCTAAAGCCTAAAGAAGTAGGCCTTTTGTTTTCCTCACTTAAATGGGAATTTATCTCAGAAATTAAGATCAGTCTGTCAGGGCCATAAAAGCTCTGCCATATGACAAATTTTGCATTACACTTTCCTTAAATTATATACTCGCTGTATCACTTGCTCTGTGTGTGCCTGATTCTGTACTGGCATTCTGTAATCTCTTGCTTCATTCTCACAAATAATAATTTTATTAAAAGCATACACATACGTGTATATATATATGTTCTTTTCCCAGCCAAAAGAACGGATTTGTACATCGAGAAATTTGGAGTTCAAACTCAGAAGATCCTCCAGCATCGAATTACTGAATAGCTTAGACACTGAATCCAAAGAACCAAAGCCTGAACACAGAAAATCTTTAAGTAAGGCTTTTTCCTTTTCTGATTTTTTTCCCCTTTCCTTTTTAAATAACTGTGCCATTACAGGGTAAGATAATTTTTATTACATACAGAATGTAAGGAAGATCACTGAGAATTTTAAAGCTGAATGTGTTCTGTGCTGATATACATAACTTGCATTTAAGTAAAGACAGTTACTAGCTCCACACTTCTAAGGGGTGACATTCTCTCCTAAGCAAAATAAATTTGTTTAGGAGCAAAGACATTTATTTAAGCCATTTATTTTTAAAAATAAGCAACATGAGTCCTATGTTAATGGTCTGTTGCAGTTGCTTTGTTTCCATTTTAGTAAAATACCTCAAATTGCCAGAGTAATTTTGTCTGCTGTGTATTTATACACTGAATTGCTGAAAGACCTGACATATCCTCTGTAGCCAACAATCAGTGATATATCTATAATTTTATAACAGGCAAATTCCAGAGACTGAGGTTGATTTTTGTCAGTGTGATTAGAAAAGAAAGTGATCTAAAACTAACAGGGATAAGCTTTGCTCCACTGAGACTTTCCTTTTCCAGCCAGTGCCGAGATGCTCATGATATTTTGGGCAGTAGAGACAGGAGATGCTGGTGACCCTGAATCACACTCAGCTTTTTTAAAATTTCATCCTCTCTCTTGAATTCTTGTTTTTCTTCTTCGTTTGGCGGGAAATTTGCACACTGCTTCTAACATAAGCACCGTGACAGCTTTAGACTCGTATGCTGGTATGAGATACCTATAGATACTGAGGGGCTGTGCAGGAATTTGCCTGCACACATTTCAGTGCAGGATCAAAGCCTTAGATGTTAAAAAAAGGGTTGCATTAAAAAGACCCAACATAGCTATTTTTAATGATAATTATCCACACAATCATAAATATATGCACACATGCACGCGCATGTACGCACACAGAGATTCATTAAATAGTCTCTTTCTGCGGACCAAAAATTGTTGTTGTTGTTGTTGTTTGCTTCCTATTATCTTGGAGATTTGGTTTGGTTGGTTGTTTTTTTTTTAAAAAAAAGGTTTTTCTTTCTGTTATAAAATATAAAGCAGCCTGAGCGTAGCTGGTGAAAAATTGTCCCAATATCTTTGTACTGTGTGTTACACTGCATTTCTCAGAAGAAGAAAAATAAGGCTGAGAGCATGGTAAGTTTTGAGGGTCTGATTCTGCTTCTATTGTAGCTAATAGCAAAATGCCCATAAACTGCCTCAGCACTCGGGGAATTTTTATTTATTTATTTAGACTTCTCACATATCTTTAAATGATAATTTGTCAGACAAAACAGAAAAAGTGAATATGAGCAGCGACAGAGACTTTGTCTATGTTTCTTTTCAAACCTCAGAGAATCCCGAATAACCTCAGTTTTGTTATAGGCTATTTAAACTCTTAAAAAATGTGAAAATATCTGCTGTGAAATAACACTGAACCAGAGCTTGCATTTAAATACTGTAGATTGGACTGCTTCTAAAATATGTATTCAGAACTTTTTTTTTTTTTGGCCCCTTGAGATCAAGCAATTATGTGGAATTAGAAAAATCATATTATTCACTTACTTATTAGTAGTCTAAGCACAAACTGTATTGTCAGTTTTCTGCCTTTGGCTTTCTGTGCCCTTAATGTTCACACAAGTATCGTAGCCAGAATTATCGGCAGCTAGAGCCAAAATTGCTTTAAAAAGGCATGAGAACTGGTAATGACACATTGTTAGCAGTTAACAGGTGGTCGTTTCATTGTCCAGTTTGACTGCAGAGCACAGAGAAGATATGTGCAATATCTGCAAGTGTGTTTATAAACTTCTTACAAAGTTTTAACAATTTTATAATTTTGTAGTGCTCTTAGATTATTGACTACTGCCAATGTCAGATCCAAACAAAGGAGTATTTTTGTAAAGATGGCTTAAAGCTCCTCCAGTTTAACACAGAACACGAGCAACTGATGTGTTAGCAGGCCGGGGCGC
>JAVJGJ010000061.1:38677471-38706695 GCA_035590215.1 Microhierax caerulescens
GGCCATACCCCCCCCCCCCAAAAAAAATCTTTAATGAAATATTCAGACAGTTCAGACTCATGTGTATTTACTTTCTCTAACATTTTAAAGGGCTGCTGTGTCACTGGGGGTTCTTAGCACCCAAGTATGCAAAGGACAGGTATATTCTAACCAAAGTATTCCAGTAATTTACTCTTTAATTTAAAACTGGGGAGACGGCCCCTAGAGACTTAGTAGCAGGAATTTGGTTTTTGTGTTTAATCCTAATTGCTTCTGCTTACACTACAAGGACAAATGGTAATTCTCTGTTATGCTTTTTGAGCTGTAGACACTGATTTCATTGAAAACTGGGCTCAAACAGCCAGGCTCA
This sequence comes from Microhierax caerulescens, assembly GCA_035590215.1. Taxonomy (NCBI): domain Eukaryota; kingdom Metazoa; phylum Chordata; class Aves; order Falconiformes; family Falconidae; genus Microhierax; species Microhierax caerulescens. Next base: position 38,677,821 of record JAVJGJ010000061.1, read on the forward strand.
ATTTCCAAAGTTCACAGAGTGTCCGTCTTCTTGGTCACGCAGCTTTTCAGTGGCTTCTCATCCAGCTTGGATTCAACTCATGTTCTAATTGAAGTTTTCTTGAGCTAAGGAGAAACCAAGGATGGCCTTGGGGAACATTACCAAAATATGTAAAACCATGATCCTGCTCTCAAATACATGGAAAGAGATTACTCTTTATTTCACGATGCCGACTATTTCACTGATTTAATTTAGGCAGCTAATGCTGGGTCAGAAAGAACATGTTTTTCACCCTAGCAGCCTCCCCCATTAGAAGATGTATACATTTGGTGCAAAGAAACTGCCTTGCAGCACCGCTCCTTTTTATGCAAGTAAGCGTTGTTCTAAACCAGTAATTTTTAAAATTAGTGGCAGACTTCATAATTTCCAAGTAATTTAGTTATCATTCAGACTGTAGTTTTTTGGTTTCTTTCTCCTAAGGATGCCAAAAACCCCCTCCTAATTAGTACCAATTATAATTGGGTCTGCTGGTAGGTGGTCTGCCACATTAATTTTCTACCACATGAAACCAGGCACCTGGGTTAGGCTGAAAGCAGAGATGCTGTCGCGGTGCATGGGAGGTAGGGAAAGGATCTGTGCATTGCAAGGTTTCCAGAAATCATCCAGCTGTCCAAAACCCAAGAGACCTTACCGTGTGTGTGGACTACAGGAGCTGTGAGGACAGTCACGCCGTGGCCAATGCAACCAACGCCGCGCTCTCCACTAAGCTCAGCGTTCCTTTTGCTCTCCATGGCCGCTGTGTGGTTTGCATTTTGGCCATCATCTGGGAATATTGTCACTCAGGGGTGACCTCTCGTGGAAGTGCCTGAGCTGGAGTCACTATCGATTGTTGGAGGGGATCAATTCTCCTTCTACTCCCCCTTTTCTGGATGGAAACAAACGGCTTCGCAGTAGGAAGAGTGCCCTTTGGCTACCGTATCAATCTGAGGGCTGCTCTTGTCAAAATGCACAATCACAAGCTTGATAATGCAATCCATTCCCAAAGCACTATATTTCCAACCTGTTCTCCATCATTTCCTTATGGCGTCACATTTACCCAGTTCATCACATTCTTATTAATATTTTAGGTTTCCTTGAAAGTGATGGAATTCTATTTTTATTACAAAAGCAACAAGAATAAATACTAATTGTTGTCAGTTATTTCCTTATGTAGTGGGAACAGTAATCTGTTCCTCAGCTTTAGGTTGCCAAAGCAAAATAATGAAATATTTTAGACATTTAAAAAATCTGTGATATTAGATAAATGCAATTTGATCTCCTTGTTTGCCACATAAAAGCTGGAACTGCCTGAATTGATAAGATTGAATTGCATTATTTTTATTGTTTCTACTCGCATATTTTTCTTATCTTCATGAACACTTTACTTAAAATCCAGTGGTTAGTTATACGGCCCTGTGACAGGTCCTGGAAAATCTGCTCCATGTTTGAATTCTAACTTGAGGTGCCACAACTACAGCATCAAGATTTAAAAAAAAAATAAATAAAAATATTTATATGTATATATATGAAAAAGGAAGACTTGATGGGCTGTGCAGTATTATTGCTATTACTGATCTCTTTGGTGTCTCAACAAGAGTAGTTGGGGATCCCGGGTGTCGTTGTGCCAGACACGATGCAGCACCGAAGTAAGACAATTCCAGCTCTCAGCCTGAATAAGGACAAGTTGCAACAGGTGGAAAAAGTGGACAAAAGCAGGGGGTGGAAGGAAAAGTTGACAGCAAAGCCGACATGTCATGCATATTAAACAGCAGGCTTGGGATTCCTTTCCGCTCTTCGTTAGGACTGGGGTCTTAGCCCCGGCACCCTGGCTGCCAGCCAACTCAAATAATGATATTTTCCTTACCTAAATTCCTCTTGCACTTTCAAGAGGGTGCAATGGGTCGTTCTAGTCCCAAAGGGCGATGCATTGCTCTAGGATGCCACAGTTCCCTGGGGAATTACCACAGGGCAGTGTCTGGGAATATGCCTCCTAGCATCTTTTTAATTGAGAAAAAAAAAAAATAATCTGGATTTTAAGTTTGATTTGCCACCGGATGTATTTGCTATAATGTCACCTGGGGTCTGAAATCTGCTTTGGTTCCTTAAAAGACAGAGTTTAAGTCAGGCACCCCATCCCCAGTATTTAGCCAAGGACCGTGCGTGTGCTTTAATATTGCCCAAAGTTGCTTTTCTCGTGTCACCCACTTTTCCTTACTTCGGAGGGCTGAATTTTGAAACATGAAGCATGGCATGTAAATAGTCTGAAGAAATTACTAAGACGTTCGGAATCATCTCTGAATGCAGTTTGTCAGATAATTAAGACTGTACAATGTCTGTGTGTGTGTCGGGGGGAAACAGCAGCAAAAAAACATTTTGGTCTCTCAGTGGACGTGGTGGAAGAAATGAAGAATTTGGTGGAGCTTTAACCCCTTCTGGCTCTGTGTGGTGCTGGCTCCTTCCCTGGCTAAAGCTTCTTCTGGGGGCTTGATCGAGGGTTTAAAATCCGTCCCTGCAGACGACTGGGTATTTCTGTGGGAATCACCGCCTTGCTGAGGCTATTGTTTCTCTGCAGGGGGAAGTGGTGGTTACCAGGGCACAAACACACGGATTTGCTGGGCTTCAGCTGTGTAATAGCAGGAGGGAAAAAAAAAAACCAAAACAGAAAACTTATTTTGTTGAAAGCATCATTTAGAGATCCTAAAGAAAGGCCACCTAATTGCAGGCAGTGCTGAGCGAGGAGCCTGTGTGATTTTTCTCTCTTCCTTTCTAACACGTGAAGAGGCCGGTAGGTTGGAGTCCGTACCGGGGGATGGAGCGAGAGGTTTTACTGGCTCAGCCACACTTGTCGAGGGCCAGGTTCTGTGGTAGTTAGCGGAGCCCCTCACCCACGTAGAGTTGCTTCATTGATAAGGGGGCTAATCAGAGCAGCAGAAGTGGGAAATCACTCCATTTCTTTGTTAGCTCTGATGAGGTCTGAATTCTTTCCCCTTCCCAACCCATTTATTTTGGTTGGATGTGAAGTTCAAAGCCAAACGGGTGCTATTTAGGGAGTATTGTTGCATTACAATGTTAGCATTATGTATAGGTCAGTTTTATTACTTTTAATAAACCTAAGACATATAAAACAGTAACGTATTTGTGCTGCATTACCAATGACAGTGATTAAAACAGAAAGCAAAACGAAAACTATATGCAAAGATGCAGTTTCCTACTGCAGTGCTAATTTCGTCACTCTGCAGCTTGTATGTTTGTGGCATTTGTTTTGCATCAACAGGAATGCAATCAGCTTCAGAGAAGGTAAAAAAAAAACAAACTCAAAAAAGAAAATGCAACATGCCTTTTTTATGAGGGGTGGCAGCACATATTTGGACCATAGGGACTAAACTAATTTTTTGACATATTTTTACTCTCCTGTTTCTCTACAACATTTACTATAGGTATGCTCTTTTCTCAAAGCTTAAGGAAATGCTGATTCGGCAACAAAGGAGTAATGATATTGGCATTTTAGAAACAAAACATGCCAAATTCAGAAAAAAACTGTGTCACTTCAACCGATAATAGGAGATCATATTGCACTCAAAATCACAACTGGCTGTGACTAGTTCTCAAGGAGAAAAAAACCCAAACATTTTTCTTGAATTTGAATATGCTGTTTCCATCAATTATAATATAATGTTGCCTTAATTCTTTGTTTTATTTCTACTAGACTTTCCAAAATCCTTCCAGAGTTTACTATTTGGGTTGAAAAAACATATTTTTAAATTGGGCATAACCAACTTCCATATAAACATTTGGCAGGGAAATCAGTGCATGTTCACTTAATTCATTTTTATTGAACCAAGTCCAGATTTTTAGTCAGGAAAAAGTTAGATATTAATCATATCTGAGCAGGATCATTAAATTTTCCTTTACCTACTAGAACAGCAGGGTCATTATAGAACCACGAGAAGTTAGCTCACTTATTAATCTTTACAATTACATAAAAGTGATCATTTTTATAGTACTTAAGAGTAGCTCTTACCCATTATGTGAAAAGTATGTGGGAATATTACAATATAACATAATGTATTATTATAGATGTGACCTGTGACTCATTGGCCTGCTCACTGACACACAGCTCTCTGGAAAAGTTATCTGTTTGAGCTTGGATAACCTTTAATTGTTTCCTATTCCTTGTGCTCATTTATGGGGCATACTAGTAAATAGAGAGCTAGTCACTGAGTTATTAATTACCTCATTATTACTTAATTATCAGTATTGCATACTTCATTTTTATGGAGAATTATATCATAAAAAGAGGTATTTTATACTGCCCACCATGGTTAAGTATGAATGACAGTGATAGCTAATGCGAGATTGAGTTAGTTAAAGGAAATCAATCAGAAATCCTCGCTATAGATTACTATCTGGTTTCTTCTGCCTTTTCCAGCAAGCGCTTCTCATCTTTGACTTTGAAACCGAACAGTTTAAACCGGGTTCTTGTTTCAGTGGACTAATCCCCTTTCATAAATCATGTTCAAGTCCTGAAATAATTTGCACATCGTTTAAAAAGTATTTGCTTTGAAACATTCACCTCAAGCCCTTTTGTATATCCTTTCTCTCTAAAGATTTGTAGTATTTGTTTTGTTCTCTGAGGTATAAAAGACCTGGGTAAACTTTATTCCTGTTGTTTCAAGATTAGTGAAATAAAATGCATATTTATTCAACTGGGACTGAAAGGAGCTTTAGTAAAGACGATCATACATACGACCCATGGGAATGTTATAATACAAAATGTCTGTCTTAAAATCTCTTTAGGTTTGTTCAAAACACTATTGAAAGACTTAAGTTTAAAGAAGAAAAAAGAAAAAAGAAAAAAAAAAAAGGTTACAAATCCATATTTCTTCTTTGTTCCAAATAAGAGAGAGACACTATATATTTTTCTTAACAAAATAAACTCCTACATGTGCACTTAAGATAAATTTGATATGGAGGCAAGTAGAGACTGGACAGTAATGATTACATTTTTTCCTACTGAACTCCACATACTGACTCAGTGTTTGAGAAAACTACATTTTAGAAAAATGTGTAGTGGTTGTTTCAAACACACGCTTGCTTCAGAAAAAAGCAATCACGAAGAAATCTTCAGCATTTTAGACTTTATTGGAGTCCAAGCAGTTGTGTCCCTTCCATGTACTAAAAATGGGGTTGGCTCCTGATGAGAAAAAGAAATTTACTCTGACTTTATCACTTTCAAGTCCAACTATCCAACATCTCTTGCACTGGTTTAGTGCAGTCTCTTGATCCCTTAGTAAGTAGATCTTTGTTTAGGTTAGAAAGGAAAACCGAATTCTGATGTATATTGTGCAAGATGTCATGATTTTTATAGCTTAAAGCAATAGAAAATGCAGACGGTTACATCTGCTTGATCCTCCATCACCTGCGCCATCAGTGTATCTCCTTGTTTGGACATCTCCATGTTTTGCCTCCACAGGGAAGGAATATAGGCTGACAACTGATAACACCTAAATAGATGCAGGCGTTTTCACAGCGATGGGAAATATTTAGTCTCCTGTCTCTGGAGAGAGGTCAGAACTAAAGCAAGTGAGAAGGACTTGCCGAGTTTTGTTCTTTGGGAAGGAAGAGCCAGCCCAGCTTTCTGTCACTCCTGTGAGCCTAATTCTGAAACCTCTTGTGGTAATTATTGAAATGACTACCCGGACTGCAAGTCTGTAGCCAGAAAAAAAAAAAAAAAAATGATTCTTATGTTATATTCTGTTCTGAGGTTCCACTACTATTTATAACTAATCCAGATACAATCCTCCTGGTACTTTGGGAGGAATCTGACAGATATAAGGAGGTTTTTAGGTTATAAAAGTATAAATTAAGCTCAATTAGAGAGACTGTAAATCAGGCTCTAGATTGGAACATCTACTGCCCAGACTCACCTTTTTCCCCATGGTGAAATCATTTAAATCTTTGCACCTTCCAGGTTGGAGGATGTATTGAATTTAAATTATGACCTCCAATCCCAAATATTTAAAGACCATTTTAATGGGTGGTACTGTCTCCTGGACAGGGTGTATTAATGCTTTTAAAACCAACGTGCTTTGTAGGATCCATTTGTTCCACCGGCTGCCTGCTGACATGCCAGATAAACGGATCGTGCCTCTGAAAGCCGAAGGGTAGGATACCACCGAAGGGTTAAAGGCTGTATTGTTTCTCAATTAAGTAAAAGGTTCCAACTAGCTGGATTTAAATATTGATGCTGAAGAGAATGCTATGACATACGAGCAGCTCCCCTCACCACCAAGGATATTTGGCTCCATTTAATTAATTCCATTGGCCATTGTCTTAAGTGTGCCCAGGATTCACCCAAGAGGAATCCACTTGCGTTACTGTTATTGAAAAGTGTAACATAGCATTATCTGCCTCAGACAGACTTTTTGTAGCATTGAATCAATTCCCCAGTTCTTGAAAACAACTACCTCATTTGATTCCTTTCATAATTAATGAAATTCAGTAGTAATGCTTTTGCCCCTCAGCTCAGGCTGGAAGATTGTTCCAAAACTTCAGTTTTCAAGCTGAAAACATTCTAATTTTCAGCCTAAATGGACTTGCAGTACCAATGTGTTCTTATGTCAGCATTCAGCGAGCTCTTTATTTTCAGCAGTTCTTTTCTGTCTCAGGTGTACCACCACTCCAAATAGAGTTACAGACAGCAGTCTTATTCCTTCTGCTGCGTGGTTTGGTAGACTGAGCCAGCCAAGGTTCGAAGCTGTCTTTCCCATGGTAGGCTGCCGCTCTTTTTCCTGATCACCTCAGACAGCCCTTCTCATAATCCGCCCCACTTTCAGGTGGTATTTCTTGCACATGGGTATTCAAGGCAAAGTATTCCCACAGCCATGGGAGGTGGAACTCACTCTTCCGTACGGAAATGGCTCACCTGATATAGTCTAGGGTTTGTATTTATCTGTTTCATGACCACTTTTGTAGAGATAAAAAGTAAAGAATCAGAACATGTACACCCTGCTGCCCTTCAGTCTTTTATAACCAACGCCTTCTTCATGAAAACCAAAGAGTAAACCTGCCTTAAGCCTTTTTCTAGCATTTAAAATGTGTTCCTACATGTGATAACAGGTTTTGCAATTAATTTTTAAGGTGTTCAATATATACAGAAAAGTAACATTATTTTAAAAGCCAGCAACTCTTTCCAAATACTACATTTAAAATACATGAAATTAAAAAAAAAAAAAATCATATAATCCAATGCTAATACCTTTAAAAAACCAACAACAACAACTTGGAGAGAAACAGGCTTACCGTGAAATTATTGTGCATGTAAAGATGTAAAGCTTTATAGTTCATGTATGTTTCAGACATAGTGATAGTACGTTTTACAGTCACTTTTGTTGAAGTTGGTTATACCCCAGTCCAAGGACCCAGAGCCTAAGGGAAGGAATCCAGTGGTAGGCAGGTCAGAAAAGGAGAGCAGCCAGATGTAGATCGGCTCATTTGCCATTTAGCAGGCTTTGAGGTACAAAAATATAAATCAGAGCAAGTTAACCTTTAGCTTGGTGCATATCTATATGAAAACACTTCATCCAAGGTGCAGGAACATGTGGCTTGCGTCCACATCGCTCTGCGCTTGCTCTTCACAGGACAGCCTGGCTGTGTCATATTCATATAAAGCTTTTTCTCAGATCTTCTCTGGTCATCTTGTGATGCGTGGTGTTGTTAATGTGTGTGTGTCTGATACAAACTGACAGTTATATGCATCCCACCGGCCTGGTGCTTTTAAAACACTGTGGTTAATGTGTCTGATATATAGATGTGCAATATTATGCTGAAGGTAAAATGACTTCTGGGATAACAGTTAAAGGACAGAGAAAAAGCAAAGGCAAAGGAACTTGGTGTTGTCTTGTCCATAATACCTTTTGGGAGGATTCTCTGGAATAAACTGGCTCCTGAACAGCACCCAAGTTTTGTCTTGGCGAGAGATAGCTGGAAGGACCAGAAAATTGGCTGAAATTTAAGCAGTGCAGGTGATAATCTCAAGATCATCACCTTTATGTCTTCTGTAGGAGCTCTAGATACATTTGCTTAAACCAAAACCTTTGTCTCATTGCTATGGTTTCCAAGAAGTTAAGAAGTTCTGCTCCTGGAAAAATAAGTTTTGTATATATTTTTGTGTGAAAACTTATGTGTAGTATCATTCTCATCTATGTAAAATTAAAGATTATTATTTCAGGGTTCAATAATAATGCTCCTGCCCTCCTTCCATCATACAAAGGTATTTCAGTGCATGTGTTTGAATGAATATCAAAAGATAGCACTAAAAATTAATGCAGATATACTAAAAACACTGTGATGCCTGAATTGTTATTCGATATTATCTGAAGATCATTGAGTATGGTTGATCAAGGCTAGTACTGATATGAAGGCACAAATACTGGGATACTTGGTTTATTGTTGCAACTTTGCTCTTAAGCTAAGTTGCACATTAGCTACTTTGGGACTAAAAGTTTAAGCCTTGCTTAAAAAAAATCTCTTGCTAGGTTTCAGATTTGGGGCATCTGATAGTTTGGATTTGAGGTTCAGTTATGAGAAGAGTAATTTTTTTTTCTGTTCATTGTCCAAGTGGCTGGAAGTATGGAGACAGAAGAAAAGGTAAGGGACAGGCTTAAGCAGAGAGGAGTCAGAGCGGTGACGTGGGGAAAGAGAAAGCAAATGGAAGGATCCTGAAGCACCATTGGTTTGCTGCATCATTTGTCTGAGTTTTGTTTCCTCTGGGGTGCTGTAGCAGATATTTCCTGCTGAATGAGAAGCAGTGCCAGGCAAGACACAGCAGTGGTCTCATCTTGTCTGGTACACTTTTTAAAAAAATCATCTGTAATTGGTGAATGTGAGGATGGAGTGGATCCATTAGAGTTATACTTTCTGTTATTAATAACCCACAATGAAAATGTTCTTTGAGAACACATCTTTTATTTTGTGGGTTTTCGTCCAGCAAACTAAGTTAGCAGACTTCACCTTTTCCAAACAATTGTTTATTTGGAATTCATCTGTAGCTGTCCCTGCTCAAGTTACAGGTCATTCATAATAATAAAGCTTTCTAATTCGGTGACAGAATATTCATAATGGCTTTACAATACTCAGCTGGATAATGGTCCCCTGGATCTGGACAGCCAGACTTCAAAAGGCAGAGTCCTCTGATCTCCAGTTTCCTTATTCTCTCTAAGCTTGGAAGGTTTCAACTATCAAGCATAGATTAAGTTTTATTGGTTGATAGTCTAATTGCATTTGTATTATCTTTCCTTTAATATTCCTTTCTTTGCTCTTTATTGGATTTCATCCAAATACTACTACTTCCATGAAGCAGTTTTTTGAAAATGTTTTGCTTTTGCTTTGACGCTTAACTGCTTAACACGTGAGTGTTGCAATAAGGTGCTGGTTCCTGATAACAGTTTTCCTTGTGTAAGGAAAAGTTTCCACAATCTTCTGTGCTTTGCTTATGTTTGATAGAGCTCTTCAGTTGAGGCTTTTCATGGACAAGATAAGGTTTGGTTAAACATCTGAACTTTTGAATGTTTATCTGAACTAGATTTGACCTCTAAATTTGTCCATCATTAGTTATTTTGCTTTTCTTTTTAGAGACTAAATTATGCTATTAAATATGTTCTAAAGTAGGTTAAGCCCCTGTGCAGTTTGTCAGCTGGAACATTAATTTTAAAGCTAAAACAGTCTTCTATTGTATCTTTTTAACATTTTGTCTGAATTTTAACCATGGCTGGTCAAACATAGAGTCAGTGCACCCATGCAAACCCCACACGTAGCGGACTGAAGTGTCTCAGCTGAAGTCGTTTTGATGAGTGGCCTGATTTTATTTCAGGGAAAGACGGTGATATATAGTGATCATTTGCCTGCTTAGCCAGCTTGCTCCAGTGCAGCTGTTCTGGAGACTGAATGAAGTACTGAATGTCACCACATGCCCTGCAAGTGTCTCTGGAGGTCTCCCCCTCCGAGCCCCTACACAAGGACCAGGCAGACTTGGGGTCCCAGCTACTGCTGCAGCAAACCCGCTGCACTAGGAGTGTAGGAAACGCTCATTTCTGGCATCCCAGATACTCATGCCTTCAGATAACTGTGTCTTTGTGTCCTCTTCAGACTCACGTCTGAAGACGTGACCGACCCAGATCCTGCCCTGGTGCTGCCTGTGCAGTGAGAAGGAACCAGAGTCAGATGGGAGGGAGAGCAGGTGGGCACCGCAGGGAGCCAGAGCCATCGCTCCCGGACACCCTGCACCCTGCTCGGCACCACAAGGGAGAGAGAAGGCAACGAGTAGTTTCTAGCTATGGTTTCGAGTCACACAACTGAACTGTATGACCTGATCTTTATTAGAAGACCAACTTCTGACAAAGTCAATGCTAAAAAAGCCCACACCTTACTTAAACACACGGGGATCAGAGCTTTCAGGGCAAGCAGTCGAATTTATAACATAAGCTGTTATAACGCATGGCTGAAGATATCGGCAGCCTCACTCTGGGCTTTCCTTTTCCTCCTGTAACCACACTAACTCAGTTCAAGAAAGAGGCTGATCCGTAGGACACCTCAGAAGGCACCTTCTCCCACCAACAGCCTCTATAGGGTAGGCTCATCAAAAGCCGTGGTCTCCTTTCGGTCTGCTTTGTGGTGTGGTGTTTACTTTACGCAGATCCTAAAGCACCTTCAGCGGCAGGCTTTCCCGTGGCCTCGCGGTGCGACTCTGACGCTACCTTGTAGGCAGAGAGCTGCAACCGCTGAAAAGTTTGACAATTAATTGTGTTTTAACAAATGGAAATAATTTCCATAGAAACACAGGATGAAGCTGATGGCAGTAAAGGTCGCTTTGCCTAAGGTTTAGATTTATGTGACTATAGATGTTGGAGATTCCCACCAGAACTTCCACGTAAGGCAAGAAGTAAAAAGGATTCTTAAATATGTTGACTTGTTATTTTTAAAAATGAGCTCATGGGTGAACTTTTCTTCAGTTATACTTACTCTAATGATTTAATTGAGGTGGAGATAATTTGATAAAGTAGATTCAACATATAAACAGAGTAGAGCAAATGGATTTCAGATCTTTGGCTAGATCATTTTTGATTACCTTAAAGATAATGGCTGTGCCTTTCTCCTTTATAAACTATCACGTCTACATTCACTAGGAAGTACTAAACTTGCTGTATTAAAAGAGAAAAATATGCTGGAACTTGTGGTTCAAAACAACAAATACACAGATGATTATCACTACTGTTTCTCATTGGAAATAATTTTAACATGTCGGTTTTCATAACCTATGCACTACAAATTAATTCTATCCTTTATTGTATGAGAAGCATTAGAAGTTCATCACTGGGTCAAAACCCATAAGGTTATGAATATAATTGGAGGTTGAGCACAATGGGAATAAAATTAAATTTACAAATAATTTACTTTTTAAATTTAGAAGTATAAAATGCAATTGATAACAGTTTCAATAAAAAGAAAATCCTTTAGTATGATATTCTTTCTGTAAAAATCCAATAAGACTGTATCTGAATAAAAGGTTCAACAAGGTATCCAAGCACATGTCTGGATTTAAACATGCGAATCATTTGTATGACTTTTTACAAGGGTGATATAAATGCTAATAATACTACTAATAAATTGCCCTTGTTCTCTGCAGATAATTTGTTTTCCAAAGCATAAGGCAGGATTATATGTAAGTTTGATGTTGGAAGTGCACACACGGCTGGCAGTACCCAGCCACTCAGGAAGGTTTTCTTTTGTTAGAACAATCAACTGTATAATATTCTTGTCCTTTTGTCGGAGCAATTTAGTATAAACGATGACTATTCATATTATTTGCAAAAAGGTTGAAAAGGGGGTTGTTCAGACCAACATAGTCAGGAGGCAACCTTAAAGACTTGAAAGCTGTTGACATCTATTCCACAACAGTCAAAAACCAAACAGAACTCCATATTCTAAAAACCCCTGAATGCGTTACTTGTGAATTACTTGTTCAACTTGATCTGGAGATACTCCTCAGTTCCTCACTCTGACTTCCTCAACCTTTAATTACATGTTTGCTTTATTTTGGAAAGTCTGCTTAAATAATATTTTTATATATGTCAACCTCAAAAATCATTAATTCAAATATTGCTGTTTTTCCCATAAATCACTATCGTGTCTTATATGAGTGGGATGAGACTGTATGGCTAAAAACCCTGGAACAGGGCAGCACTGAGTCACCCAGGTAGCGAAGGGCAAGGACCACTCTTCCACTCCGACCTGTTAGACAATCCAAGTTATTATCTTTCTGGGAATTTTAGCAACCTTCTTTAAAGGAGAGAAGTACACCAAATGTAAAAAAGCTTCTCCATCGTGCTCCTGCTTTTTACCCAGATTAATCTGTAATGAGATCACTCTTTACCTGAGAATTTTCAGAAAACATCTACTGAAGGAGGGTTGAGGTGAGAGAAGTCACCGGTAATTTGGGCTTGTACAAAACTACCCTCCTCAGTTCAAGGGGGATGAAAAGCTGCAACTAGTTTTTGTGGAGGGACTGTGTCAAGGGTCCTAATCCCTGACACGAGCTTGGGGAGACCCGTTTCCCCTTCCCAAGCGCGCTGTACTCTCGTTTCCTAGAGCCTGAATAGTCTCACTTTGTGTACTGCAGCAGATTTCATCCAAGTCCCACATGTTTTACATTAGATGAACATAAACTGGTCATACTGTATGAATAAAACGAACTCACTGATTTCTGGCAGTGTGGTTTTTATATTCAAGTGAAGTGTGTGTAGCATTTCTAATATTGTGACAATACCAAAAAAATTGTGGAAAGAAAGGCTTGGCGTGTCCTGGGTGATCCAGTCCAGTCCCTCCTGTCAAAAGGTACCGTGTTCTGTGTCCCCTTTCATAAATTTATTAAGCCTCATCTTAAATTCCTTTAGTTTTATTTGCCACCACGACTTCTTTGAAAGGGTGTTTTAGAACTTATTACGGCCAGTTCATACTCATTTATTCTTGTGCCAACATTGTTCTTCACTTTAAACAGCTCTTCTCCCTCCCTGCTGTCCTCTTCTCCTCTCCTGCTCCTTTTCCCACCCCCACCAGCAAATTCATGGAGAACAATCACAGCCTTTCCCAGCCATTTGCTAGCTGGCCAGGCATGCCGAGCTCCCTGCCTGCTTTCCAAAGCGCAGCAGCCCCGTTCTCCTGGTGCTTCACATCACCCCTGCCTGCACCTTTTCTGGCACACATTTCCACCTCACACACAGACGTCCAAGGTTGCACACTCAGGAGAGAGGAGTATTTTGTATTAATCCTTCTCTAACCATGCATTCGGTAGTATTAGGTCTAATCTGTTTTTGTTCAGCTTCCAGTCTCCGAGTCACTACGTTTTTGTCCAATATCCCAATTCTTGTCTCAGCTGGTGATGCTTCCTGGCCTTGAGTCACCAACAAGTATTTTTTTGAATGCTCCTTCTTTATCTGTTGAAGTCATTAACAAAAACGCAAAGATCTGTTCCAAGAATATTTAAGGACTTGCACTGGTAACTTTCCTTCAAGACGGTAGTCCTCCTTTCAACAAAGCTTGTTTAATACCTTATTTAGTCACTTCACAGTTATTGTTTTAATTCTCTACATCTTCTCTAGTTTAACTAATAATTTCCCATTTGGCATCATATCAAATGCACAACTGAAGTCCAGATAGATTTGATCTACTGTATTTTTCTTTTCTGTAAACCTCCACTTATTTTATTAAAGAAAGATATCAGGTTAGTTTGGTATGATCTCCCGTTACAAATCTGATACATTCTCAGAAATATTGCTTTACTTTTTGAAATATTTATGGTATGAATACCACCGAGAAAAGCTGTGTGGGGAGTGCCCATTTGTTTCACGGTGTAAGCGTGTGGTGCTATTTAACACACTATTCATTTATTTCCATTTGCTATTAGTGGGGGACAAAATTTTTTAAAAGTTTATATGCATAAAGGCGTGATGCAAAATATTAATTATACAGTCATATTATTCAATCTTTACTGCTAATGCACACAAATTTCACAAAGTGTAATGACACTACTGAGCACTTAAGTTGTTAGGCTGTCATATTACAGAAAAGTTATTTGTGCTATATAATCACTGTTTTCTTTTTCTTATTGTTTATTTCAAGCTTGCTCCATAAACATTTGTAAATGCTGACATACTTGCTGTGGCAAATACCTGTTTTAAGACCATAAAACTGAATGACTTCAGGTCCTTTGTTGCCCATGCAACCAAAATCTTCCAAGCATCTTCTGGCTGGTGGTCCCCGTTCTGTCGCCTGGTGTGGCAGTTCCTGGGTCTATGCTCTGTAGTTATAAAAATATGTAATTTTAAAGCTTATCATAATCATAGGAATTAGAGGTAATGCCTGATTCCTGCATTTTTTCCACCAACCATTTGTGTAGTGCCTTTAAGCACACTGTGTATCTGCCTCTCATTTTACTCTTTTATAAAAAAGATAGAGTAATTATAGTGTGGGGATAACTCATGAGACCTGCCCAGGAATTTCACTAGGGGATAAAATAGGATGACTGACAAGAGTCATTTGCTCAATAAAGTAGGTGAAGTGAATTCTTTATCCTTAGTGAACAGACTTTATTGACTCCATCTCAAAGGAGCATCACAAAGAAAAGGAAGGAGGCAGGGACTTGGTTTTGTCACTCTCAGAACTTTGGTGCTGCTTGAAAAACTGGCCATTTATACGAGCAATAATGCATGCTGCTCCTTCCTTAAAGGACTAGCAGTAGTTTCACATCTGCTGCAGGCCAAAAAAAATCTGAAGACATTTTGGATTCTGAGTTCCAGTGAAATCCAATAAAACTTAGTCATGACTCATTATATATTCTTAAATTACAGTGTCTCCTGGAACGTAGGCATAATCATACGCCTCTGCATGTTAAGATACATTTCTTCAGAAGGATGAGACACTTAACAATTAAGCATTCCCATTACTTGAAATTAATTAACTAATTAATTACTTTAAATTAATATTTTTGCACATATGTGACAGCACTGCTGTTAGACTGGCACTTTCATTATCCAAAGTCATAGAGACCTACTTCTGCCTCCCCTTTTGCCATCTCAGCTTTGATTCAGTCCTGCAAGATGCTGCTCAAGACTCTGGATGTGAGTCTGTGAAACATTTAAGAAAATTATTATTTTAAGACATCAGAGATCACAGTTATGCCCGTGGATCTGTTTATATGTATTTTAATAAAGTTGCAGCTAAGATTTTCATCAGTAGATACTGTATTTTGAATGGCCATGCTTGTCACATTCAGTATTCCTTGGGAAAGAATTATTAAATCTCAGTTTATAAGTGTTATCATTATACTACAAGCCACCTCCATTTCTAAGAACTTCTTGAAATTTTAAAGTCCTCAAGAGTATTAAAAAAAAATAAATTTGCATGGCCCAGAGTAGTTGTGGGTTTTTTTCCTGCAGAACAAGGCTAATGGAAGAGAAGGTAAGAATGTAAAGCTCTTTGAATTTCTTTAAGCTTTATCCACTCCCACTGCAGCTCTTCCTTCTCTATGAGCCCCCTCCATCCAAATGAATTACAAACTATAATTTTGGGTGTTATATTAAACAGATAGGTATCACAATAATGTATTTCAGTTAGGAAGAGGTACTTGGAAGAAATTGGTTTTGCAATACACATGATATGAGACAATCAATAGTGCTTTAGTCTGACAAGCACTGTCAATATCCATTGTCACAGTTCAAAAAGTCATTAATGGATAGTTCTTCAAAAACCAATGCTTTCAACACATTAGAAGTGTTCAGATACACTGTACCTGGCAGGAATTAATCATAGGTAGACCCTTGGGATTATGTATAAATGTTTTGTAAATTAAGACTGAAATAAAAGGCATTGGAAGGAATGTCAGATCCTGCTACATGGAGTTCAAATCTTGCCAATAAAACATGGAGCTGTTTAAAACATACTAAAACATTTTACTTCCTGAATCATTCAGGCTCTGCCCAGAACATCACACCCAGGAAAAACAGTCTGAAATATATTGTCTAGGTACATGACTAAATTCACAGAAAGTAATCACATAAAAAATTTGATTGTTGTGCTGAAAGAGTTAGAGCCTTGTCTGGTTCTTTTAGTCGTGCTCATGCCAAAACCCCAGAGAAATGTTTTTGCACCTTCACCTTGCAAATATGTTACCCACTCTTAACCCTGCTTAAATTATGTTTGCTCTCATTGCATCATATATACAATTTAGTGCATTAAATTATAGCAAGTGATTCTTCATCTGTACATCTCAAAACTTCCATTGACACTGACGGAACTATTTCTGCAGAACTGTGATTTGGAGCTAATGCATTAATTCGTTCCTTCCACCTGTTTTCTTGTGCAAACCCCCTTTTACAGCCTTTATTTTATGGTTTTACATGATACTCCTCTTACTTATACATTATTAGGGACATTCGGGCTAGAGTTGTCATGTTGAATAAGCATTCAGAGGACTTACACAGGCCCCAAAACAGACTGGTCAGTTTTTTCTTGGTGGAATTTTTTTCCAGAGAATTTAGCCTATAGCTATCCTCCCTAATTCAGCTGATGTCAGTACAGTGCTGCCCAACATTAAAAGCCAAAGATATGCTCTTTCCTTTAAGTCTAACAATGTGTTCATACTATTTTCTTTTTCTACCAAATCTGTATTACACTTCCTTGATGTGATAAGATGTGATTTCATGTATCTTAATTGTGGAACAAACTGTTTGAGGTAAAGGTCTTGACTTTTTTTTTTTTTTTTTATTTTCCATTTGTCTCTCCATTTCTTTTCCACCTGTGGGATAAATAGACCTAGTAAAGTGACCAAAGTAATTTAGAAATGCTTTTCCAGATCTGAGGGTACAACTTTCTTTCCAGCCAGTAGTGAAAGTCAGTCAGTATGCAAGTTATATTTTTGCTGTTGGATTGAAATGTCCTTGCACCCTTTTGCACTAGCAGAAGAAATTTAGCATAATATTGAACTTTCTTGGGTTCCTCTCTCTATGTATTCGAATGGCTCCTGGCCCAACAAGAGCAAGCACGTGTTTCCTTTTTCTGTTACAGAAGCTTTTAGTGCAACAGAAAAAATTCTTAATCAAAAAGTCTGTGCCAAGGGAAGGGCAGCACTCTTCTGATCTCTCTTGAAGCATTTCTGTAGATATGCCAGTGTGAGTATCTTCAGAAACAAGATATGAGTTTATTTAGTACAAGGAATCAAATGGTACACCTATACAGTTTATGCCAGGGAAGAGACGGCAGAACAAGCAGTAGGTTTTATTTCCTATTATTTTATACTTGGGTCCTTAAGTATCCTGTTTTACTTCTGTATGGAACTGTTTTCCACTTTTGTGTTGCTTAATGTTTGCCAGGTCTCTTTCATGGAAGATTTTTCTGGCCAAATCCGGAACCTAAAATTTTAAAAGGAAGGTATTCCAAAAAAATATTTATTGTGGTTTTTTAGTTTTATAACTCACTTTTTTTTTTTTTTTTTTCTTTCTCTTTCCTTTCTCTCTTGGAAGTAACATTTAGTCCTCTCTGTATTTCCAAATACAATAGCAAGGTCATTTTAATGTGGGGATATCGCGAGAAGAATGGTTTGGCAAGAGAAAGAATATTTCTAAATGAGATCTCAACAAGAATATTTCTGGCTGAGCATGGTTTTGGAACATGCTATCTAAACCCTTGAATTTCTGGGAGGCTTGGAGTTTCCCTCTGGTGACTCACACATGTTTAATAGAATAAAATAAGAAATTCGTCAACATCAGCTTTACTGCTGTTTTTAACCACGAGCTGTACGACTCAACCTAGAACACACAAAAGTATCCCTGACAATAATTATTCCTACCTCTAGATGTAGTTTTAACACCATAATTGCTGTTTCAGGTACGAAACTTCCAGCTGGGCTAATGCATCTTTCTAAACGAGGGACCTTTACACTGCTATCCTACCGTTCACAGTATGCCCGTGTTCACTTCAGTTAGAATATTTTAATAAAGACGGGGTATACTCGGAGCTAAATGTGTAGCTCAAGTGGGCATACCATGCCTCAGAGTCCTGCAGACCACCAAGTGTAGCAGGCATCTCAAGTGACTTCAGAGATGTTTTCACTCCTGCATCATTTGCACTGGGGAAGCTTCGCTGTAAGTTAGGAAAAAGCAAACCTAAATATGAATTGCTATGGACAGAATGACCCTCAGCAACAAGAGAGTCCCCAGACGAAATACAATTCACTTCACTGTTTCGAAGCACCATTAAGATGCAGAATTAGAAACATCCATTTGTTGTTCTTTTTATAGCACAGCCAAGTGACTTGGAATTTTAGCTTGTCCCTGCCAAGGATTGCTCAATTTTGAACAAAAAGTCCTGCACTATAATGTTAAAAAAGCACCAACCATCAATTGAATGCTAATCTTCATATTCTATGATACATCCCTCCAAGAATGCTACCATTAAAAAAATGTGATTTCTATTTTTCATAAGTGATGGATTATTGTACCAAGCTGTGTATTTTCCAGTAAAGTGTCCTTTTATTTGTCCTGTGTGATTACTATTTTGTGGAAGTATGTGTGGGGTCATTTTAGTGCTGTGGGAAAATGGAGCACTCTTCTGTTAAAATCAGTAGTGAAATCAGAAGCAAACTATGCTCTGATCATTGTAGGCATGTGTTTAAATATTGCTTTCCTTAATTGGCTATGTTCTATTTACTTAAAATGAACAATTTGGCAAGTTTTTCTCCCTTGACAACAGCAAAGCGTAAACCATTTTATAAGTTTGGCTGTTAAAATCAGATTTGTAATGTAAACCACAATATTCCAGGGTTGTTACCATAGCTTAACCAGTTATTTTAGCTTGCCATTGTTTTAAAATTGTGCACCTTTAAACGTTCTGGTTCTGGTTATAACATGCAAAACTTCTTGATACGAGTCAGCCCAATCATATCGATCATAGTTTTATTTTTGCTCTCTCTCTTTCCCTGGATCCTTTATATGAAGATCACTGCATCACAGGGGAGATTAGGGAGCACCTCTGTAACTGCAGCTAAATTATCTGGGGTCCTGGTTAGAAATTCTGTCAAAGGGACAACAAACCAACTCCTGTAAGTTCTGCTTCTGGAGAGTGCTGCCTTTTGGTGGGTGGATGATTGCTTGCTTGCTTGCTTGATTGATTGACTGACTGATTATCAAAAGAAGAGGGAAAGCCACTTTCCTGAGAAAGCAGAGCCCACCCCTCCTTCAGCTGGAGGTCCCTGCTGTGCAGCTCCAGCTGCCCCATCATGCCCTGCGCAGCATTTGGGGGAATGGGCAGGGTGAGAGAGAGCCCAGGATGCAGGAGAAGGGTTATTCAAGGGGGTGGTGAGGCTCAGGTGATTCGTTAGGAAACTTTTAAAAACCTGCTTGTTTGGGGAAGCCTTTGGAGAAGGTCTTCCTATGGCATCACCATTGCTTCTGGGGTATGCTGTGTTTCTCCTTGCTACTAATACTGCTTGTTTTGATAGCTATGATGGTGCCCTGCAAGCACCTCAGCAGAGAAAAAGTTAAATTTATGCCTTTGAAACTTTCTCCGGGGGATTTTCTGCAGCTGGGTTCTATGTCTTTTTGACACAGAGCAAGAATAAATTGAGCTCAAAGTGTTTCTCAGTTTGGTAAATGCCTAAATATAATAAAATAGAATCATTAAGATGGGAATACTTTTCTTTCCATAAATTAATGCATCTTGCACACATTTCATGGCATATAGCCATGTTTTCTATAACTGCATTAAATATATATATAACGCTTAATCCATCTTGGCAAGAGAATTCAGTCCTTCACTAGCGGTGTAACCATCCGTCCTTTCTCATAACAAGTAGTATATAGCTAATAGTGCAGAGCACATTTTGAGCCCAGAGTTTTTAGTTGAAAAATCACCCATGTGAAACTTGTGAGATTCGTGAACATTTCATGAGTAAACTGGTCGCCATCCAAATACCTATGGGCAATAAATACTACAACGCTGTGAATAACCAGCAGAGTGAACTCATCATGTTTATTCACAAAAGTATTAACCAGAAGTTTTCTACTGGCCGGCCAGCTACGCTGCTGACCTACCACATGATTTTACTAGGGTGGCTATGGCCATTATTTTCTAAGGATATTTGAGCAAGTTACTATTAGTTTTAAAAATACTGTTTCACTGAAGCTTTTTCTTTTGGTTTCCTTTAGTTTTCAGACTGAACTACAGTGCCTCTGACACAAATGACAGAAACCGAGTTAAAAGCAGATTAAAGAAGTTCATCTCCCGAAGACCTTCCTTGAAAACATTGCAAGAAAAGGGACTTATTAAAGGTGTGTTCAGTCTTATGTACTTTTTTTGGAGTAAAAAGTAAAAATTCACCAATGATTTCTTTCATTCTCAGTTAATAAGTGCTTTGGAAAAAGATATGGTTTCATTTCTGTACCTTACACTGTAAAACTTACCTGCTGAACTGTAAAGAAAAAAATCAACATACGGTTACATCTATCTTTTGTGCTATCTGGCTACTCCTTCAATTTTTCTGCGTTGGTACGCATGTGGTAGAAGCCCCTCCATTTAATGTGGGCATTCACCAGGCACGTTGCAAATCAACATGCTGCACAACTCCATTTCTTTTTAAGAAAAGACTGTTGATACAGTTTTATACTTTAGAATCCAAAATAGGAACTTCAGATGCTGTGCTAATTTGTTTTCTAGGATAGGCTGGAATACTTTCTGCTGTCTCTTCTCTCATTAATTTTCGAGCTTGCCAACAAAATACATTTTTAACAATTTAAAATACCTGCCAGTGAATAATGCTTTGAATCTGTGATCTTTTTTCCTACTCATATTTCTTGCTAAGTTGGTCAGCCATCACTTTCACATATCCTTAAAAAACTTCTTTGATAAAATGTGTTTGTTAGTTTATCCAAGGAGAAAACGTTTTGCAAAGAAACTGGTAGTTAACTTGAAGGCAGTAGCATTCTGACCACTAATAATCACGCAAAGCCATGTTTTCAAATATTGTCTGGAATAATGCTTTAAAAATTTACGCACTCCCAAATTATTATGTGTGAAACCCACAACTGCACATGCAAATTGACTAGAAGGAGGCATTTTGCCAGCAGCCCCTGTCAATCTCTGGAGTGTGAGTTTTCCAGTGGTGTGTCAAAAAATGGCAAGGGGTGTTGCTAGAGTGTGTTAAACTTGTCTGTCCTGAGCCAAGAGATTGACCCCAGCCAGGAAAAGCTAAAGCAGACACAAGAGTTAAACACCAGCTGGGCCCATGTCTGAAGAGGAGGAGATTTTATGAATTAAGTTCTTATGTTTTAGATGCGTGCAGTGAAATGTCGCTGACTGTGAGGAAGCCTTCGCTTCGTTAATATGAAATCATTATGTGCCTTAGTGATGGGCTTCTGCTTCTGCCTGCCACGGAAACTTTAGGAAAATGTCATTTACACATAAATAGATGTGTGCAAGGTGGGCACAATCACACAAGAAACTTTCAGGATCTGTCCTCACATGTTTCTAGTATCTGATTTCAATACATTGGAGAGTTTTGCCTCTTTGAAGTACTCTGTGGGCCGAGGGTGGGATTTGAATGCATCATGTTAGTTTGTTTCAGTTATTACAGTAATAGAGGAGTAATTTATAGTCTTTTAATTTCTGGATTTAAGGGGTTTCTTTTTAGTTTAATAAAGTGTGGCTGATGAATCTCCTGCGGTGTTACATAGGGATCAGATGTGATCCCTACTAACAAATCCAGATTCATTAGCATAACTCAAATCCATCCTCTAATATATCTCTCTAGGAAAGCCAGACAAATTTGGGTTTGGCTACAGTTGCATTAAGCTCTTGATTCATAAACATAACTTGGTTCTACCTGGGATGTTCTTCCATGGATAACAAAGATGCACGATTTGTGACACAGTAATTCCGAATTGTTAAATGGCACAGTTTTATTACCAAACTATTATTACCATGAAGAAAACATGTTAGTTATCTACCATGAAGTTTCATTAGGATTAGGTTTTGGCCATGCAAATGAGGCAGGATTCGTTAGCACAGCTTAATTCCAATCTACGGTAAGTCTATGCGAAATGCTCATTTGATAAGGTTCCTTCATTGTCTTCACCAGAGTTTATCCCTTAATCTGTTAAAATGTTATGAAAATGCAGTTGCAGTGCTTATACAGAGACCACTTTTAAATGTTAATTTCTAGGCTCACATTAAAATATTTTTAAATCACAAAATGCAACCATTCAGATTAAAAATGAGAAGCGTGCCAAATTTTGTGTTATAAGATGCATCTATTTATTTTTCTAAAGGTGACTTAAATGGTTGCAGAAACCTCTCAAAACTATTTATTTGCTCGTTTCTTAAGGGAAAAAATGTTAACTGATTTTTACAAGAAAAAATTCCTCCAGCACTGAGAACATGCATACTAACTTTTATCCCATAGGGAAATACTTCTGTCAGAATTGTAAATCCCTTAAAATAGGGGCTCGTAATAAAAGTGTGTCTAAAGCCTTGCAGGACATCTCGGTACCGAATTTCTGACAAAGAGCTGTTCTGTGTGCTAGCGAAGAATTGATATAAATATCTGTGAAGCGTGTGGTGTTAATTACTCCAATGCAGTGGCACTGTAGGTGCTGTGAAAACCTTCACTTTTCATCAAGTGCTATTCATATTTGCCAGGGGCACTATAAAGCTCTCAAATCTATATTGATTTTTTACATTGTATGTCACATTGGAACCAAAACTCCAATAAATTTAACACGTAAATTATAGTCATGAGTAAATACATTTTAAGGTGGTAAGTTCACTTAAACACAGTTCTGCGCTGTTAGTCACTGGTGTGTACACACTTGGCCAGAAGACTTGACACATTTCTCCACATTAACCAAATTTGGAAATACAGACTTCAAAATTAACTAGCAGTTTGATCTCCTGGGGTACTTTGTTCTGCCAACAATGTTATCAGGAAATCTAGAAATTCTGTGATTGTCATTTAACTCTTAACAAAACTCTTTTATGTCGAATGTAGCAAATATCCACGTAGCTAACAAATGAGAAGAATAAGAAGTAGGAGGATAATAATCAGACAAGGGAATATAGCAGACAAACGTGTAAATGTTAGTTGCATGTTGGGCTGAAAATGAAGACGCGCCAACGCTTTACATGACAAAAAGTTATTTTTGTCATCGCTGTCCCATTTGCTTTCTAGTCGTCTGCGTGAAAGAAGCCAGAATGGGAACAGCACATTGGCTCCATTCATTGCAATGAGCTGGTGACTGGGGCTTTTCATGCTCCAGCGAGAGCTCTAATGAGGTTTGTCAGTCCTTCTCCTTCCATTTCACTCATGCTTACACAAAACATCCTTGGTCTAGAAGCATTGCAAACCATTTTTGAGATGGTGTGCCATACAGTATGTTTGTGGAATGTGCGCGCGGTTATATGCACGCTTACGTTTGTATTTATGCACACACATGCAAACCCTGAAATAGTAAATAAGGTCCATGTTCCACGCCTGCCATTTTAACAGTGCTATTTCGAGAATAACTGTGCTCAAATTTATATGCAAGGGCAGGGGTCCTCAGTTCCTTGGGACTGAAATATTCTCAGAATTTACAGAATCTGCAGTAATATGCTAGAAAAATAATATATAAATCTTCTCTTTTAAAACTACTTTATAGTTTATAATTGAACTTTGATCTTTATGTTTGAGCTTTGTCATGATTTAATATTACCCAAAATGAATTGCCAACCTTCAACTTGATATTGGCCTGCTAACTTCCTGATTTCTGAAGCTTTCTAGTCCACACAAAAAAAAAAAAAACAAAAAACAAAACCAAAAAAAAGCTTCTGTGAAACTGTGTATTTAAAGCTATGGTGGTTGTGTTGGTAAAAGACTATCACAAAATACACTTTCAGTAAATGGCAAAGAAGCATGAGTAACAACTTAACATAAATGACACTGTGGGAAATGAGGAAAACGCAGCTATGCAGCTGGCAAGAAATTAGTCTTGGGGTTTTTTGGGGGTGGACTTTTTCTTTCCCAAAAGCTAGATACCAAAAGAACATCACTGAATGTATTTTGTAAGTAAAGTTAAGGCAAAAAACCAAAATAGCGTAAAAATTGGAATGGTTACAACTGTTTCAAGATGAAAATAAAAGCCACTCAATTGCTAGTGAAAGGAACTAGCTGTGATTTGGCTTGATAGCCTATAGAACAGGGCTCAGCATATGTTGGTGGTTGTGCAGATAGCAGCAAAGAGATCACCAACCATTTTATCTCCAGACAAGGGAAAACATCTTTATTGTCTCATATGTCTCAACGGACCTGGGAAGACTTTAATGTGATAAGCGCGGTGCTCATAGGAAGTCCAAAAGAGTAGATCAAGACCTTCCTTTGGTGTGTTCTGGAATTCTTCTGGGTTATGCAGGAATTTAGCAAGTGATCTAGTGCCCATAATAACTTAGGGAAAGTTAGGAAATGTTTTCTTTGACTTGCAGGGAAAGAGAGTCACAAGGGTATTTCTTTCTTTCTTTCTTTGACCACTGTGTGGACATTTAGAAGTATTTCCCAAACCCTGTGGATGGACAAACACTGGACAAAGTGATGTTTTTCCTTTGACATGATAGTCAGAAATAATTCAGATAATTTAGAAACATTTCATTTTTGGAGACCTGTTTTGAGAGGTGTAGCAGACTCGCTGTCTTTAAATGCAAATGAGCTATTTTCCCCAGTAATCTACCATAATTTCTTAAAAGAGACCAGTGTCTCTAGCACTGTCTATTTTCCCTTTTTTCTGAGAATGTGAAACAAATCTGGCAGCTCATATGCCACTTAATAGTAACTGTTCACAAATTTAATTTTTTCTTAAATTGATGACCACCACAGATCAACGATATATAGTAAATCTCCAAGTTAAAAGGACTGGCAAGATTCCCAGCTAGCATAAATCTGGGGAGCTCCACTGACAACCCCGCTGACTTCAGTCAGCTGAGGACCTGGCCCACTTACTGTAAAAGCGTTGTGGCATTATTTGGAGCCTCAGTCTGGGATCAGCATCATTTTAATGTCTGGCTTAATATGTCTGACTCCAGACTGAGCAGCTAGAAGAAGTCACTTTCCAGAAGATGGCCCTTTCCAACCCCATCCCTTCCCCCTCCTAAAAGTTCAATGCTGCGACGGTGCCTACTGTTCCGTCCCTCTCTCTGTACATTCCTCTTCTATTTTGACTTTTCATTCCCTCTCCCCCTTTTCCTTCCCAGCATTCAGACAGATACAAAGAAAACAAACAACTTGGATGTTGATTCAAAGCTCTGGTAGTCGCAGTTCAAATCCAAACGTAGCAGAGTTAACTCTGCTCCTGGAAGGCACCAGATTATGTAAATATAATTGCCGTTTCTAAAAACTTGGGAATGCCACTATTATACCTTCTTCTCTCATGTCTGAATTTGAGCTTCTCCCTGAGAACTGGGAATATTAGCCATGCCCCTCCTTGTGTTTTTTAATAAAAAACACTGAAGTATGAGCTCCTTCCAAGTGTGGCCACATCTCATCCATGTACACCAAGAACAGTTAAACAATGACATTCTCAGTGAGGATGTGGCTTCAGCGATTTTGTTTTAATTGTTTCTTTTCCAGAAGTATTGCCTCCCATAGACTAGATTTCTGCAGCTCAGAATTAGTGGCTTTGCTGCAGCCTGCGAGAGCTACTCAAAAAAAGTAGCTCTGTCAGGCTCAGGGAAAACTTGAAGCTTACCAGAATGAGCAATTCATTGCAGCTGTAATCATCATTTTATATTATACAACTTGCGAATGTCCATTCCCTCCTCTTCTGGTGTCTCATTTTATATCCATGTGCAAAGCTGTCACACACCCCACCATCTTAAATAGAAAGTTTAATGCGCAGATATCAGGGACGTGTAATGTAAACCATACCACCAAACATATTATGAATATATTGCTGTTCTTAAAAATGCTTGTTGGTTTTTCATACTACAGTATTGACTAACTGTCTGTGTTTGATGTATGGTTTACCAGCCTGATGTAGACTTATGGTTAGAGCTTAACTTGTTAGTTCTGCTTTTGCAGCCAATTCAGAATAACTACAGATGCCCCAAGATATTAAAATTGACTGCTCAAATGGACTCAGTGTGGGAGTTTCATTGGTTTTAAATTGATAACAGCTGAAAGAGTGAATGATTAAAGCTGTATATGGGCATAGTATGCAGCTCCTTTGTACAAGCTCTTGTGAACAGAATCCACTGTATGGGAATTGCCTTTGTTCTAATAAAAGATATTTCTGAACAATTGTTAATTTAAATTTTTAAATGATGAAACAAGAGCATTTCAGGAGCCTATAGAGGAAATAATTCCTGAGAAACTGGAATAACTCTGAGAAGATAAAGTGGATTTCTATTCAGAGGGGAGCATTTAAAGTTAAGTAGCATTCCATAAGGTGGTAATTGTGTCTATTTCCCAGGCATTTGAGTTAAATAAGCTGGATAGGAAACATAAACTGTCATAACAGGAGGTTAGGAGTGTTGTGTACATCTTTTTTTTTAAAGTCATAAAAAATGAATTTTTGAAAGGCCTTATCACAAATAAATCAAGGATTTTTGCTTCTTTTATCCCTTTGGGAGCAGTTCTTATTTTTTGGAAAAAATGTCCTCAATAGTTGTCCTTAAAACTGGTTTTAAACTATGTACACATACCTATAAAAGAAGAAGAAAATAATATTTTAATCTTAGTTACACAGAAATCTAGTTTACTAAAGTTAGTGATTTGCCATTCCTATAATCCCTGGTTTTCGAAATACCACACAAACAAAGCTTAACTGAGTTTTCCTCAGCTCTCCCCAGGACCTCTGAGAGTGTAAATATGGCAGTGGAACTAGTGCCATTCCCGTGTCTGTGTTCAGAAACAGATCCAGCAACAAATCAATTGACTAGAGAGAGTCACGGACTTTGTGGTTCAGGAGTACCCAGAATTCAGAGTATTTGGATGACTCATGAGATCATGTACTTATAAATACTCATGAATTTCTAGAAGGGGGGGGAGGGAGGAATTCCAAAGCATTTGTGTGTCGTATTTTACCATAGTCTCTTTTGATGCCCAGCGACTATACAATGCTGATTTACTGCCCTTTCTACTCAAGACAAAAATCCTGAGTGCCTATTTTCTGAAGAAGAGGCGTTTTAAAGGTTAACTGCAAGATACAGAACATCTCTATATCCATATACTGAAAGGTATATAAAATGAGGTTAAACTTTTTGCTGAAGATGCAGAATCTGTACCCAGAAAAGAAGTAATGGACTAGGTGAGAATTGCAAAACAGTTTTCAGCCTTTTCAAAATTTCCTCCCAGGAACAGCAAGTATTCTGCATTCATACCAGGGATTGATGGAGTAACTGCAAAATAATCCCGGAAGTTGGTTATAAAGTGGTTCTAACGGTGAAGAGAAGCTGCTGAACACCCAGGCATTAATTCTGTCTCAGTTCTTCATGTATTGCCATCTAAACACTGTGTAGTTCTTTGCCTGTTTTGCTTCTGAAATTGTTTACAAGTGTCTTTGTCCACCAAATAAGACACATTTTTACTTCTTTTGAACATAATTTACATTGGAGACCATTCCATATTATGCAAAGAATTTGACAGGCCTTTGCTAAAATTTTAAAAAACAATTAAGATGTCAAAAGAGGAAGCGCTAGTACATTTTAATCATAAATCTCTGTATATATAATTACCACTGAAGGCAGCTATAAATGTTTTATGAAGAAAATGTAACCAGACTGTGCTTTGTCAGAAACATAACCCCAAAACATGTAACAGACTGTTCGCTAATGCTTAACGCCACACATGCACACAACCTTCTTCAGTGTAGTTCTGTGAACCCAGTCCTCCATCCCTTCTGCAGCTGAAACTCCGGCTAACTTAAATTCAGGCTTTGATGTACTCTACCAGAATGCAGATCATATGCCTTCAGAGGCGCTGGAATAAACTTCCCTGATACATAGCAGGAAGCCCAAACCATCCCATGCACCCCACTTTCTTTCCCTGATTGCTCCCTGCTCTGGGGTGCTAGAGAAGAAAAGGCAGAGTTGCTCTTGAAATCTGAGCTTAGTAAGAAATAGTAGTGATTAGCGATGGGAAAGCGAAACTTCTTGCAGTCAAAAAAAAAATAAATGAGTGGGGTTTTGCCTGTTAGTGAGAAAAAGGTGTGCTGCTTGGAGGAGGAAACATTGAAACCGATTATGGTGGAAAATGGTGGGGCTGGCTACGGTGGCAATACCCGGTGCCATGGGAGCTGCAGGGGTACGTGAGCGCGCGTGTTGGGTTTGCTGTACAGAGCCCAGGCTTGTGCTAGCACTCTTCAGCTATCTACACAAACATTTTCAAAGCCTCTACACCACCTTCCAAACCGTAGTGCTCTGTTGGAATGCTATATGCAGGCTGTCTCTGCGGGTAAATGATGATAGCACACTCCTATTGTTTCAGCATTTAACTGGCTCCTATTGAGTAGTTTCTCTCATCTGTTTGATTCATTTTGATTCTAGCTGATAACGTCACCGTTACTGATTACACTTTTCATAATTTCTCAAACGTATAGAGTGGAAATGAGCTGGGGGAAGCTAATTAGTAATCTGAAGAGTTTAACATGCTTATACAAATATGTTTTAAGATCAGCGTTCAAAGTTGACCAAAACTTCAAAATCATAAAGCTAAAAGGTAGCATTGTCTAGTTAAATGATTATTCACCAAAGAAACAGCACAAATCACAAGTTAAACTTGGTGTAAGA